>OU015442.1:10870216-12120216 GCA_907164795.1 Hemaris fuciformis
CCTGAGACGAGCTAAAAGAGCAATCTGAAAATTCAAAATAGGCTCACGTGCGGGGAACATGTAAATCTACTTATAGCCGTGCCTCGACTGTTAACTACATATATTGTGGTATGAGCCACTGTGCTGTGGCTTGCGACACAGCCGCCTTTTTATCTCCAATGTTATGAAACTTGTGTCTCGCGTGGTTTTGATAATTGAGAACTTGCGATGATGTTATTGAACGTGCCGAGAAACAATAACTAAATGTGCGATATTGTTGAAACAAAATATGATTTGAAGTACGACAACTGATATAAATAATGTTGCATTTAGTTAGGGATAATTATAACAATTGTAAATAAAATAATAAACCTTAATAGTCTAGGACCATAAAATATTCTATGATGAAATAATAAAGATAAAATGATTACAAAATTATAATTTGACTGCCTCGAGGTCTCACGGTTAAAGTATGTGCCGTGCGATCTGGAGGTCCCGGGTTCGAATCCCGGGTGGGGTAAAATGTTATTGTTTTTTGAAAACGGCAAAAAGCTCGCCCGCTATTACGTGGGATTGACAGATAACTGGCGAAATGTGGATGCAGAAATGCACCTATGTCTACCCCATCAGGGAAAACAGGCATGAGTTTATGTATGTTATTAATAACGAACTATTTAGTATTCCAAATCATTTTATCATACCAATAAAAAACAACTGCGGCAAATTCTCGATGAAATCCGCTTTTTTTTGTTTTCGACTTTAACAAATACCTTGTTTTTAATTCACCTAATTTAAATAAGCACAAAATTGTCCATAAAACGAGAATTCCTTTCATCGCTCTTCTTCATACCTTTGATCTTATTGCAAACGGCATAATAATTTAATTTTATGACTCAATCCCTCAACTTGTTTGTATAAAGAAACACATCTTTCACGCGCCAATTAATATATCATTTGCTGCCGTCGCGAAGGAAGTGGACAAAGTCAAAAAACGTAATGGCGGAAGTTTGTTAATAGAAAATCAAAGGCATCGAAGCGCAGTTCCATTGAAAGCGTCGCATGTTTGTTTTTTATTACTGTAATATAGCCCATATAAATAAGACTATTAATCATTCGGTGCTGTGTGGGCAATGATGCCATTTTCTTTATAACTTACATAGGAATAAACATGTCGAGACGTTTGTAAGGCATTTGCTTAGTGAATTGATTTCTGTAATTCATTTGCCGACAAATGCAAGCTGCAGTTTGTAATGTGAGCGGAGTAGTGCAATGCGCATGATTGTTTTCTTTTTATTATTATTGCAGATGATCTGTGAATAACCAAGCTACTGGTAATTGTTGTTGCCCATTTACATCTAATGTTTATGAAGATCGTAAAAGAGATGGGTAAGGCTAAGGATCTTACTAAATCTATCCAGATTTAGTATATAATATGTTATATAAGTATAACAAATTTCTTAAATTCCTTTGAAATTACTTTTCTTTACTATTATGATCGGTATTACATCGTTTAACATTATCTAAACATTTTGCAGCCTAACCTATGAAGTTCGGCCTTATTATGTATTTTTTTTTTCTGGCGAAGATATAGTGATGGACGTGACTTCTCCTTAGAATTATATGAAACATCCAACAATCAAAGATATAGTAAGGGTCTCAAATGAGTACCCATGAGTAATACGAAATTTGCGAGATTTTCTGTTTTTTTTTTAACTTGAGAACTAGAGACAAGTTTACAAGTAACATATTTGTATTGACCAAGTACTAAATTCTGGCAAGCTCTTTCATAACGAAAGTCCAAATGCCGATCTATCCTAAATATTTGTTTCTATTAAACAAGTAAGCGATATGGATAAAGGCCTTTCACAACATGCAATCGTATATAACATATGACGTTCTTTATTAATATTCATGGAGAGCCATTTGTTAATATACCCAGATGACAGCTCAATCTCACCGCTAATACAAACAGCCGTGTAATATCTGAGCCATTATGCCCAATTAACGCTGAAATAGCCTTCTCCCCAATTCCACGATGAAGAATTATGAGAGCAGATTATTTTTCACTTTCAATTGTTTCGGATTTTTATGAGTTATTTATTGAGATTAAAAGAAGCTATATTTGTGTTGGTGTTCAGGGCTACATTACTATTGCTAAACTTGACTGTGGTGAAACTACCGTCTCACAAAAAATTTCGCCATAATTAGTGATATCGAAGTGCAAACTACTTTCACTTTTACTACCTTCTTTCCCTATTCATTTTCTTTCCAAGCTTTACAATATTTTGGATGTGGATGGTCATTGATGGATTTTACCATCAGATTATAATCTAATTGTGAGATTGACAGTTACAACCATATGTATAGTCATGGTTTATTGCGATTTGATTTGAGGTGAAGAAAGATACGAATACTAAAAGCACTTCATAATAATGTTAATTTTTAAAAACATCCCTATTACATATATACACATATTTCCTGGAGAGTCAACACAAGTCCTGTATCACGGATATCAGAAGATACGTAAGATTTACGCAGAACTATTACCTCAGTGTGAAGATGGATCCCATAATCAAGAGTAAAACCTCATTTCAACTTTAATTATCAATTAAATGCTCATCAACGTTCCCTTTTTAAAAACATAAAACATACGCATTACGTAAAACATAAATCACGAACGTCCAAAGATATAGCCTCCAGAAACATCGAAATAAAACTCAACAATTATTTTTATTTAATTTGTTCTACAGATACGGTCACGCGTACGCAAGTTAAAATCATTTCCGTCTTCAACTGTCCAAAAATTCAATCTCATAGTGAAACGCCGCGCCATGCTAATCTCATTGAAAAATAGATAACCACAATATTATCTGACGCTTACATTTTTTCGCACCGACGCCTTGCATTTTTTCGCGTTACGAATCGGCACGACAAAACACAATTTCAATTTCCCACCACGTTTACATTGTGTCCATTTTGTGTGAATGTCATTTGAGAATCATAAAAAAGGAAACCATCAAAAATTCGGCTTATTAGAATGGGAATTAAAAAGAGAAGTATTTTATTTCACAGTCCGAAGCAATTTCTTACTGGTACATTTTTTAATTGCTTTTTTGGGCATAACAATCGGCGAAGTCGGCGCGGACAGCGGGTGGCCGCCGGCTCCTTTGCCTCTCATATAATTATAATTATTCCATTAACTTGTACCACTGCAATTATTAACTGAAATTCCTTCTTATTCCGCTTCGTAATACTAATTTTGTTTATTTACATATCATCATATAAGGTAGTTCCATACAGCAAATGTTTATATTCAAGTTTTTATTAGCGTGTAATATTTTCGCACCGGTCAGGGTACGATCTTCATAAAAGACGAACTTTATATATTTTTTTATAGTTCCAACCAAATGTATTGACTGCCATGTGGTCTTGCGGCTCAAGTAAGTGCTGGGCAAACTATAGGTCTCGAATTCGATTCCCGGGTCGGGCAAAGTGTTATTGGGTTTTTCCATTAGGAAAATCAGCATCATCAGTCTGGTAATGTGCCCGAAAACGGCAATAGGCTCTTCCCCTATTACGTGGGGCTGACACATACCTGGCGAAATGTAGGTGCAGAATGCATCTCTGTATACCCCTTCGGAAAATATAGGACTATGTATGTAAAAAACAATGAAGAAATCTAAAGATTTATATTTGTAATAAAACACATAATAATTCACAAGAAAACACAGCGACACACCGCTTTCTTTACAGTTTCCATCGAACTAACAGTATTGTTAAACAGGTTATAAACTTTGTAAAATTGGCGACTAAGATCCCTAATATAATTTCAAATCTTTGTTATTGATCAAATAAGTTAAAATATAATTTTCAGATTTTCAAACTAGCCGTTAATATTAAAAGACTTTTAGAAAAAGCAATACCAGAAATTTATTGTAACACGTATCATTCCATTCCATTACTAGTAAGTACTAGAATATTATTCGCAGAATATTATCCATCATGGGAGCCTAATTTGACTTGATTGACTATATATAGACTCAGAAAGGCTACCCAACCTTCTTTTCTTTTATAGTCAAAATAACAATTTATATTCTTCTGATTCCGTTTCAACCAAGAAATCCCTCAATTGAATTTTTATTTTATTTTATTTTTAAGAATTATCCAAAATTCACGGTTTCACAAAATCTACTGGACAATTTTCATAATCTCAATCTAAATTAGTATTAAAAGTTTGGCATAGCAGATACCTTCGTAAAAGACATAGCCTATTCATTTTAATACCATTGCTTTCAGACAAAAGTTGGCCAGACGGCCACAAAACATCAAAACTTCGGTTTAGATTCAATTTTTAAACCATTATAGTATCGCAGACAATTTTTTCAACGGTGTGACTCCGCAAGAATCAATAATACAATAATACAAATACACCATGTAAATTTGTGATTAAAGAAGATTTAAATTCAAAACAGTAAGCGGTAAATAAAGAACTATGAAATTTAGATTCGTTTGGCAATGGATTCATTTTAACTTTTGTAATAACGGTATATTGTAAACTAAAAATACTTAAGGTTTATAGAAAAACGCATTCTTCATATCATTACTTTTTTGTATACCTATCAGAAAGTTACCAAATTAATAGCCATTAATACAACAAGGTACATACATATGTTAAATGGAGGTAAAAATAAAGAGTCACCCGTCAACTAATGACTTAAATTAGTACTCACCGGGTTTAAAGAAGCTGTTCTTAGAACGGGACTTACTTGCGTGGGAAACAAGCCTCTTTACAGATCGATACGAGTGTTTGGTCCTAAGGAAACCTCACTTATTCAACTAAATCATCATCATCAGCCCATATACGTCCCACTGCTGGGCACGGGTCTACTCTACAACTGAGAGGGTTTAGGCCTTAGGCCACCACGCTGGCCTAGTGCGGATTGGCGGACTACACACCTAAGAAATTCCTAAGAACTTTTAGGTGTGCAGGTTTTATCACGATGTTTTCCTTCACCGTTAAAGTACGTGATAATTCTTTGTGAATACACACATAACTTCGAAAAGTCAGAGGTGTGTGCCTGGGGTTTGAACCAGCGACCGTTGATATTCTCGACCGCGTGCCTAAACCTCGAGGCCATCACGACTTCTTTAACTAAATACATCATTGCATTAAACCTTGTTTGTATGAAACTGTAATACAAGTACTGTAGACAACCCAGTTCAGCTTGCCCATATGCCAAATTACAGCTTGGATCTACCGTCATAGCCATTGCCGTCGCACAATACGATAATTAAATAAACATTAATAAATAAAGCCGCAGGTGGATACTTTTTCCTATATCAGATCTTCCAAATTCCGCATGTCGTTGATCCTCGACTCCGAACGTAAACTAACACGAAAACAACAAATCACTGTCATGTAACCTTTCATTATATATTTTATGTGGTAAAAAATCAACAACGCAAAAAGTCAGCTTAATTTTTTAACAAACTCATAAACAAAGACAAATTCGTGCCGATCGCCATATGACGTCCTTTCGCATTACCTCTGGCCCTTATATAAGATTTATTGACAGCCATTTGTTACGGACAACATACATTGCGCAGAAACTTAACGTAGTCACGCAGGAGGCCCAGAAACAGAAGCAATGGACACGTCTTTAAAAATGATTCCATTATTATCTGCTGCACCATACGGCAAGGATCTGCAAGATCAAACTTTGTTACCTCCATAACTCCCTGCGGCGTGGGATCACAGATCACAAACATTTTCATTTAACAAACCAGCCGTAATTAAAAACAATTTACGTATAATAACAGCCTATGAATAATTTGGAGATCGTTTACTATCATTAGGAGACGGATAAGTCTTTATTGACCTTATTATTTATTTATTTAGGCCTTCATTCTCGTTTCTACTTTACATTCACGAGGTAATTACCCGAAATAACTATATTACTTTACGAGTGGGCTCGTATGTGCGTCAGTTTGTATAGTTTTATACTTTTATATAGTTAAATTAATGTTTTACAATGGGAATGATCGTGTCGTAAATCTCTCAAATTATCTTGAGTTTTAGTGCCTTAGAAAGTAACCAATAAATGAGCGGTGAATATTTTAAGCTCAATTATAATGATCAAATAATACTGTACAGAATATGAAAAGATCTTTGAAATTATTATATTAATTTATTGTATTATGTCGGAATTTGCTAATAAATAGACGAAGAGATGCTCTATTTTTGACTTCCTCTCGACTTACTGTATGATAATATTTAATGACAATGTGTTTAAGAAATCTTAATATGTCATAAAAACATATTATTTTTCTAAGTAAACAAACAGGCGTGGTGAACTAATGCCTAAAACCTCTCAGTTGTAGGGGAGGCCCGTGCCGAGCTGTTGGACGTATATTGGCTGATGATGGTGATGATCATGAAACAAACAAAATATATGACTTATAAAATTGCAATGATGGTTGTCCGAACACAAGCTACAACGGCAATTAACTCAAATATACTGAAATTTTATAATGCATTGTCGGCTCACATTCAACTCTCACAAATGTTGCCAAACCCTGCCGCTTACATATTGGCTCTATAAAAACAATGTTTGCGGTGAGCATCAATTTTTTTCCTAAAACAAAATTCCGACAATCCGCACTCGAGCGCAGGTAGCAATCGAATTTTAAAACTGTTTGTATTTCCGTAAAAAACACACACAACAATAGCCGAAGAACGTTTACCTGACGCCGACAACGGATAAGAAATATGACATACATATGTTGCCTCACTTTGTCTATTCAAAGCCGAATATTTAGTTTTGTCTGGTAGAATTTTATTAGTTGTTTGGTCGGCCCAATACGATTACAATTATGTGGATGCGCCCTTTTGTTATCCGGCCACGTGTGAAAGAAGTTTCTGCGTCGTTTGACTACTTGAATCGGATTTGGTACAATTAGTAGCATTACCGCGCCCATTGCATGTACAACGCAACGGATAAGGGGCGTTTTTTTTGTTAAAGCTCTGGTATTTGCGGTTTTGTTACATCCGAAATGATTTCCGAAGGAAGAGCATTGTTTCTCTAAACAATATACTACTGGATATGACATTACCGAGTTTAAAATATTATGTTTACTACTCTACTAGTATTTCAATCTTTTAACCTATAGGTATTAGAGAAGAGAGTAAAACTAAAAAATTGAAAAAAAATGTACTTCGGATGGGTAAATTTAGAACCATCTTGCAAAAACCTTGTGTGAATAAACCCATACAAGATTTTAAGGACCCTTTTAGAGAATTTAGGCAGTAATGTAAGAATCTATTATAAGTTCAAATTCATAACAAATATGAACTTTACGCCATATCCTCGCTATTCCCAGCGGCGTTTATTAGCAGGCCGGTTGGACGCGTCCCGCTCGTACAGTTAATGATAATAATGAGCCGTTATTATATCTCTACACTGCTATATAATTATTAACTTTTTCCCTATGTTTCCGTCCAAATCACACATACACGCTAGAGGTAGGTAGGCCATGCATCGTAATATTCGTGGATAATAATTAGGACTTCATTGTTTTACAAAAATTATTTACATCCAAGATAGGTACCTACATCATCATCATCATCAGCCCATATACGTCCCACTGCTGGGCACGGGCCTCACCTACTGGCCTAGTGCGGGTTGGCGGGCTACACACCTAGGAAATTCCTAAGGACTTTTAGATGTGCAGATAGATAGAGATTAGATATGCTTGAATGCTTATACGACAAAGTTACAAAATATACATACATACATACATAACCTCACGCCTATAATCCCCGAAGGGGTAGGCAGAGGTGCATTTCTGCACCCACATTTCGCCAAGTATTTATCAGTCCCACGTAATAGGGGGCGAGCCTATTGCCGTTTTTCGGGCACAATTCCAGACTCCGTGCTGTTACCGAGAATTCCCTAATAGAAAAACCACTCTGCCCGACCCGGGAATCGAACCCAGGACCTCTAGATCGCACGGCACATACTTGTACCGCGAGACCACGAGGCAGTTAGAGTTACAAAATATCTAGACGTATGAAAACTGATCGACGTAAGTTTGTAGTCTTGGAGATAGCTGGTTTTATCAGGCAGTGCCCAATAATGATAGCATTTACGCTTAGTCCAGCTAAGTCTTAAGTCCGCCTTACTGATCTTCTTGGCGGATTTCAACCTTGTTCCTCATAATATGTTCCTTTACATTCAAGTTGGTAGATTATAAATTCACAATTAGGTACATAGGTACAAGTTCGAAAATTCTTAGTCGTGGAATATGAACTCGGAGACTGTACCGTATGCCTGCCTTCCGTTATTTTTCCTCCAATTCATATTTCATCAACAGCCCAAATACGTCCCACTGCTGGGCACGGGCCTCCTCTACAACTGAGAGGGTTTAGGCCTTAGTCCACCACGCTGGCCTAGTGCGGGTTGGCGGACTACACACCTAAGAAATTCCTAAGAACTTTTAGGTGTGCAGGTTTTATCACGATGTTTTCCTTCACCGTTAAAGCAAGTGATAATTCATTGTGAATACACACATAACTTCGAAAAGTCAGAGGTGTGTGCCTGGGGTTTGAACCTGCGACCGCCGAAATTCTCGACCGCGCGCCTAAACCTCGAGGCCATCACTGCTTCATATGAGTCAAAACAATTAATGATTCACCTCAATATTTACCTCCATGGTCGAAATTATTAGGCTCATCCAACGTTTTCTATTAAGAATATGGCGGACATAACAAAAACCGGCCACGTAACCTCCCATTGATTACTAATGCCGTTACAAGCATAATTACAAAAGCTTAATAATGTTTATAAAACAAGATTTAAATTAATCAAGGGAGTAATAACTTCATTTGATTGGCAGACTGTGTTGGGCGAATTTAACGTGCTCTTCTATTGGTTGATAATGTAGCTTGATTTATGTCGGAAGTCATGACCTTGGCGCCAAGCCGGATATATGACCTCGCTGTATTCCATTAGGCCTATTGGAGTCAAATAATAATGACCGAAAAGTTTCATTAAATAATTTTTAAAGACTGGAAATGCTTGCTATGCTATAATTTAAAGCGGGTAAATTCGGTGTCTCATAATAATATTCATATTGTGTTCCAAGATGCGTCCACAATAAACAGTTATTATCAGGATTACTTAATTCTGTGGATTTGCGAACGATATTAGTTATTATTTCTAGCCAGTCGATACAATCTATGCTGCACCCTCTTCTATCAAACACCAGTCTCGTCAAATACCTACTCGTAACCGTGCCAGTTAAAAACACATAACAGCATATTCCTTTCCCACCACACACCCGCCACTGGAACTCCTGTTCTCCAGGGTAAAGACTGGCACGCACAGTATTGACCAAGCACTGAAACTCAGCAAATCTAAGGGAACCATTTTTGTCATGATCCCGCACCGAAATTAATCAGAAAGAAGATATAAAATAGCAGTTTGAAACACAGTGTTGTCTACTTGCCTTCACAGCAAAGAGGGAGACAAAATATTGAACTATGAGGTTTCACCCTCACAAAAAAGTAGTGATGGCTTCGAGGTTAAGGCGCACGGTCGAAATTGTCAGCGATCGCGGGTTCAAACCCCAGGCACACACATCTGACTTTTCTAAGTTAAGTGTGTATTCATAATGAACTATTACTTACTTTAACGGTGAAGGAAAACATAGTGAGGAAACCTGCACACCTAAAAGTTCTTAGGAATTTGTTAGGTGTGTAGTCCGCCAACCCGCATTAGGCCAGCCTGGTGGACTTAGCCCTAATCTGTCTCAGTTGAAGAGGAGGCCCGTGCCTAGCAGTGGGACGTATATGGTCTGATGATGATGACAAAAGATAAAAACAATTGGTGAAACTAGACGCAATTATCTCACCACGGGTAAATAACTATATAATATTTAATGGATAAATGGTTCCTAAGCTGCGAGCTGTTATGTTAGCTTCCAATAATATATCAACTTATCTCCCAATACCAAGCAAACTATGACCCTGAGATTCGATCCTTCTTGATCGAAACTTCTTGGTGCTAAGTTGTAAACCCTACCACCAGAGCCATAACCCGAGCTATCTTATCAAATTACAAGTTGTACATTTAGTTTTTAACGAGGCATAATCCATTCATTTTTATAAAAGGTTTAAACGTTTCTTGATGTTCGTGGCAGATATGAGAACGTTCAGTGTCATTTAAAAGATAATACAGTAATAAAATCCGTTTGCGGTCAATTAGGGGACTATCTTGTTCCTTATACACTTTATGATGAAATTAATATTCATTTAAAGACCTCGGGTCAGTTGGTTTACGCGTGTGTACCAACTTTTAATTTTATTTATTTTTTCGTAAATTCATTTTCCAACTTTTATATTTACTAGTTTTAAATACAATCAATAAGGACGTTGGCGTTCTACCGTGATTGAGTAATGGACATCGAAAAGTTTTATTTATAAAAAATATAAAATTAAAGTACCTAATGAAGTAGTTGTGGCTTCGAGGTTTAGGCACACGGTCGAGAATATCGGCGGTCGCGGGTTCAAACCTTAGACACACCTCTGACTTTTTGGAGTTGTGTGTGTGTTCTCAATGAATTATCACTTATTTAAACGGTGAAAGAAAACATCGTGAAGAAACCTTTTTTTTTTTTTAAGAAACCTGCACACCTAAAAAGTTCTTAGGAATTTCTTAGGTGTGTAGTCCGCCAACCCGCACTTGGCCAGCGTGGTGGACTAAGATTTCAACCTTCTCAGTTGTAGAGGAGGCCCGTGCTTAGCAGTGGGATGTATATGGGTTAATGATGATGATGATTAAACCAAGTTATAAGTCGCAACGTGTCAGCACTTATCATTACTACCACTTGTATTCCTCATCGGATTAATTATATCTTTTGATTGAAGAAGGTATCATTGGAGTTTTGTCTAAGATGATTCAAATACAATAATTTTTCCCCTAATAATAAAGTACATTCAAAAGGAATGAAACAATATCAGATCATTCCATGAAGAAAAGAGTTGAAAAATTCGTCTGTCGGTCAAATGTTAATAAACCCTGTCTTCGGCATATATTTATTAACCCATTAACTCACGACGTCATCACAACAATCACTCATGCGGGGTCATTCCGACCCCGGGAACTGCGAATAAAAAACATTAAAAGAATGAATACGGCTTAATTTTCAACAAAGCTCCCGATATTTTGAAGAAATCAGAAATTAATAACTTATGCCGCGTGGGGTCCAGTCTGACCTCGTAAATTGAGTTAATGTTCATTGGTGTTCAATATTTTCGCAACATATTTCATGCGACGCCTCATCATCACTTGAAACGCTTTCACATAATCAAATTTGATTCGCGCATTAATCACTTTAACACATTTACACCGTGGCCATTCCGATTACGTACGTTTAATATAACCGGACACTACAGCGAAAACACATGATTAATTATTGTCAGTAACGCGGGCACCAATCAAAATTATTATGGACAGGCCCGATCCCATTGTGTGGTGGCGACTCGTGCGTGCGTGAAGCGGCCTTTTTTAATTTATTGCCGCGCGGTTATGTGACGTCATAAGTCATAGACAACCGATTGGATAGACCTCGTATTGATATAGTGACTACGGTCATAAAATTGTGTCACTGTTGTCATTGATATGACAATAAATAATCTTTTTAATTAGTTTTATGTCCTGTCAAGATCGGTATTCGCTTTCCAATTCATTATTGTAGCTACCAAGTATTAATTTATTGTTTGTAGGTGTATCGTGATTGTTGTTTTGAATCATGTGGCATTAATAGCTTTATGGGTCGAAGGTGGTAATATTTTAATTTATAATTTAGCATATTATCATCTGATATGTGGAGTATTGTATTTGCCGAAAGAATTGGCGATAGGCTGTGCGTTTATCATAATAGTTAAATTAAAGTCTTTCAAAATACTCAACAGTATACCTTAAAGCAGTGATGGCCTCGAAGTTAAGGTGCGCGGTCGAGAATTTCGGCAGCCGCAGGTTCAAATCCCAGGCACACACCTCTGACTTTTCGAAGTTATGTGTGTATTCACAATGAATTATCACTTGCTTTAACGGTGAAGGAAAACATCGTAATAAAACCTGCACACCTAAAAGTTCTTAGGAATTTCTTAGGTGTGTAGTCCGCCAACCCGCACTAGGCCAGCGTGATGGACAAAGGCCTAAACCCTCTCAGTTGTAGAGGAGGCCCGTGCCCAGCAGTGGGACGTATTTGGGCTGATGACGATACCTTATAATTAAAAGGGACGCGATGACTATTACGCCCTGGAAATCGCTACCTGAAGCGACATGGAACCAAGAACGGATTGTATTAACGGATTATATAAGAATCTAAATTCTTATTTAAAAATGGGAGATGTAAAATATTTGAGATTATTTAACTCGAAAACAACACAAACACTTGGTTAAACGATTCCATATTAACCCAAAATGACCAGCGAGAAAAGCTAGTTGTTTTAGAATAAGAATTTAAGCTTCAGCGATCCCACTCATCAAAAGTAGTCACGCTAAGATCTTCTATGAGATGCTCTAGTTCAAAAAACTACATAAAGTTGACGTTTAATAGTGTAGTGACTACAGCCTCCCCATTTACAAACCATAATTCTTGCTTATTTCATCCCGCGTACGATACGGAAAAATACACGAAATCCCCGATACCGTGTAACCAAAGCCAAACGGATTAACTTCCACACAGTTTTATATACAAATGTACATTTAAAACCTTTAACTTTTTTATTTTAACATGGCTCTATGCCTCATAAAATCTATGGTTACAATATAAAATCCGAACGGCCGTGTGGAGTCTGGTTGCGTCACAACACGATCAACTTTCATGTTAGTAGTAATTCGAACCGTGAATTTTGTTCATTGTGTAATAACAAAATAAAATGCGTAACCTTTGGCCTGATATCGACAAACTCCCTACTGTGAGTTGCTTAGTATGTACTTATGCAAGACTTATTTCTATATACATACATAAACTCACGCCTGTATTCCCCGAAGGGGTAGGCAGAGGTGCATTTCTGCACCCACAATTTGCCAGGTATGTATCAGTCCCGCGTAATAGGGGGCGAGCCTATTGCCGTTTTTCGGACACATTTCCAGACTCTGTGCTGTTACTGAGAATTTCCTAATGGAAAATCCCAATAACATTGCCCGACCCGGGAATTGAACCCAGGACCTCTAGGTCGCACGGCACACACTTGTACCGCAAGACTACGAGGCAGTCATGTTGAGCAGTCAATACTATATATGTAATTATATGATATAGCCCTTAGTCCTTCGGTGTCATAATGGAATTCTATAGATAAATCTAAATCATGCAGATTTATTAACGAAGTTTTTCTTCACTTACTTTCTCGTTGTATATCGTGTTAGCAAGGTTTGATTACCAAGTGACGTTAAGCCCACATTACATAGGACTAGCTAGCTAGGAAACATAGCTGTCAAAACCTGCACTGTGTAAAATTAATTTGTGTCTACCCTGTCGTACAGGCGTGACGTACGTATATATGTACGTAAATTTCCATTAAAAATATAAACCTTCAAACTATCATTTACTTAGAACTAGTTAAAGGCAAGTCTAATGATAAAAGTCACTTTACCCAAGTATATCAAAGACACTTACATATTTTATCAAGAACGCTGTCGGTTGAAGATTGCGAACTGTCTCCGCATGAGAGGCGCGGACTCGTGAGAAAGATAAAGGTGGCTTCCAAGAACGGAGCGATTCATTCGTCCAACATATCGCTGGCCGGTGACTTAACAATCAAATAATAAATAAATCTAAGTGAACCGGAGGATTTGCTATCAATGACCTCATAACGGAAGTGCCAGCTACTGTATTGCCATACACTATTTTTCAATCCGATCCGATTGGCATTTATGACCAAAATTGCCATCGTTGGTCGTAAATTAAAATAATGCCAGATATTGTCTGCCATATTCCGTGCGTGTGGGTGCGTCTGACAGGTTTATCCAAGATTTAGATGTTGAGCGACCACGTAACGTCAAAACATGTTGGACGATATCGAATTTAAAGCGTTCTATTAACATATCATCATTGTGACAAACATGCCTTTTAAATTATCGAATTAAAATTTAAGATTGTTTCGCTTTAAATGATAATTTCGCTTTTTTATACAAAAACGTTGTAAAGTTTATCTCGTATACGTTTTATGGGGCCATAGAGATATCTTTGAATATTTAGTGCAGCCGCTTCTGTAACAAATTAAAATGTTATTTTGTATCAATAAGCGATTTCTTGTGTAGAACATCAAAACGGCTACTAGGTTGTATACAATAAAGCAATATTTTAAAACCGACAGGGGTTATCAGAAAGTAATTAAATTTTGATTTTATTGCTAATGAATAAAATATTTCACAAATAATAATCCTACCTTTACATTGCGTGTATACCTACCCTTTTAAATAATCTTAATATAACTCTCCTATAATAAGTTTAAACTGTGAACGTATACCTACATATATTCGATTGAGTTGGTATAACTGTCTAACAGAAAATAGTAGGCAAAAATACTTTATAATAAATACATACATACATAAACTCACGCCTGTATTCCCCGAAGGGGTAGGCAGAGGTGCATTTCTGCAGCCACAATTCGCCAGGTATGTATCAGTCCCACGTAATAGGGGGCGAGCCTATTGCCGTTTTGCCGTGCCCGAATAAAAAAAAAAAAAAAAAAAAAAAAACATTTCCAGACTCCGTGCTGTTACTGAGAATTTCCTAATGGAAAAACCCAATAACACTTTTCCCGACCCGGGAATCGAACCTAGGACCTCTAGATCGCACGGCACATACTTGTACCGCGAGACCACGAGGCAGTCCTTTATACATACTTTATAAATACTTTAGTATTCTAAGTACTCATGGTTACACTGACTGTAATGCAGTATTAAATATTGACACGATTTAAAGATCAAAGCCTCTTATTTATTCGTTGTCCTTCTCTTCATTATTTTAAAGACTGGCAGATTCAAGACTCTTCCTTTACATCAGTAATCGGCAACCTTTTGGCAGGCAAGGGCCGCAATGTGGCAAAATAAACTGAAGGTGGGCCGCACTTGTGATATTTACCCTACATTCTACGTAATACTCATGTGTTGGTCATATCCAATAAAAAAAATGAAAATGCTAATTTATGCTAACATTCACGGGCCAAAAGCAAGACGTCCGACCGCTGCTTTACATTATTGATCGTTTTACAATGTACGAGTATACATAAATCATTAACCTATAATGGCCTAATCCCACGACCTTGTCCTAAAAATTCATTTCGCCTGATACATATTTCAATTTAACCGATCCAATTAAAACCAACACAAGCAGTGGACGATAACTCACATCCAACATCCCATGTAATTAACTAAGAAACTATTTTAGAAAATGGAAGTATAAATTTTTTGCCCGTTCGGCCACCAACCGTCGAAAAACAACAATTAATAAATATAAAAAAAACAACGGCCAGTGTTTCAATTCATTCCCTGGGCGGGGCCGTTTTACATTCAAGGGGAGGGTGTACCTCGAAATCATTAGGCGAGGAATGCCTCACAAAGTCGGTGCACAGATGATTTTCGGTGCCCTTCGTCCGGCATCATGGGCGTGTTGCCTTTGTCTTTAGTTTTAAAAAAAATGTTACAGCGGTTTATATTTATTGGTTCGGTCAATACCCGCCAGAATTCGTATAGGCACTGCACAGCATATACCGTTTAATTATGATCTGAATGGAAAAACCGCGTTCCTTATAGCATTTGCATTGCTTTTAATTTACAATAGCAAAATCGATTAATGATATAAGCAGTATGACATCAAAAGCTTAAAGTGGACTAAGGCTTAACCCTCTCAGTTGTAGGGGAGCGTCGTGCGCAACAGTGGGCCCAGTGATATACACAAATATTAAGTCCAGGTTTGAGCTGGGACTGTCCGCTTTTTGTTTTTATTTTAGCTACTTAATATTATATAATACTATTATATCAATAATTAAAATTTCCGCTTTTTAATCAGCTCTTCTGAAACATGTGCCTACGTTATAAAAAGATTTTACGACCGTAACTCATAACAATAAATTAAACACAGTTTTATCACCTAAACCCACCAGAAGTACGTCTTATTCCCAAAGTAAAGATAATCATCCGTACAATTAAAATACTGTTGTTTGTATAACATAGTATTATTAAGGATTTAATGGTTGCCAGGTCTGTTTTATTTCGGTATAACGCACTCTACATCACAGAGTGTTAACTATATTCTTTACTCACACATTAAGCTCTAGCAACAAAAAGAAATCAAGTGATAGAGTTAGATATATTTATGACCTATTTAGTTTCGTCGCATAAACTAGTGCATGAGATGAAAGTGTCGCGGGTTCAATTCCAGGATCAGGCGCAGTTTGTCGAGTTTTTCCTTCAGGAATATCTCAGCAGCAGCACGCAGTCCTATATACTGAACAATAAATAACAAACGGCTCGGTTCGTCAAGATTGAAGTTTATTATCTGGCGAAACGAAAATAGATTAGGTTTTGAAACCAAAAAGCTTCCGATTTTGACCTCTATACGCCTTACAGACGGTTCGGGTGTTTGTATGCAAAAAAAATGTACTATAAAAGCGTCTACGACTCAGGAAAGTATGTGAGTAAAGAATGAAAAGATGAAGGAGGTCTAAATCCAAGACCCGTAAACATCCTCTATCTTCCATAATTAGTTATTAAGGAAAGAGTGCGTTCCTTTTCACTTTTTGCGCTGGCTTTGAAACGTAGCAAACTCAGATGAATGGTCAAGGTTTGATAATTCCACTATGCGTTGTACAAACTACCTCGTGTTCTTGATAAGATAAACAGTATACGTTACGCCCTTTATTTCTACGTTTAAATACACTTTACCTAATTGACTGCGGGTACTTAAAAAACTATTTAAAGGTTTTTAAGCAATCGTTATCCTAAACATAAACTAAATGGAGAATGTGTTCGTAAAGTGCGTATTACACATTACTAGTGTTTGATAATGCAAACTGACTCATAAAAGTCGTTTTAAAATTCCTTTCGTTATCAAGATTGTATGAAGATATGAATTTAATTGCAGGCTATTTTTATATCAGCTTTGACCTAGGTTTTTGCTCGCGGTTTATAACTCTATATTCAAAACAAAATATTAATTACTGCTATAGAAAGAAGCCTAGAACCGTCATGCAATCTTTGCCTACACCAAATTTCCTTGAAATTGGTTGAGCAGTTAGGCGTAAAATGTTACAATTGAACAAACAGATGAATTTCTGCTTGAATTCTCAGCGGCAACTCGGAGTCCTGAAATGTGTCCTGTAAACGTGCTTCCTACACGTGGATGAAAGATAACTGCCTACCGCTTAGGGGATATAGGCTTCAATGAACGTGATAACATATGACGGCCGTTACCAATCTTACTTTTTCAGCTAGTACAAAGTTTTTAGTTATGGATTACACAAGAGAGCTACTGTAAAATCACTATCAATTTACACACCAACAAAAACAAGAAATGAGGAACAACTTGTAATAACCATTCTGTCAGAGGAATGACAATTAGTTTCGTAAGTGGCTGACAAAGTCTCACAATAGAATCAAGTGGCTAATGAGAGTAATTTTCGTTCATTTACCATCTCTGTATGAGTGATGGACATGTTATGTAAACGCGTTTTATTAGCGAGCAATCTCAATGTAAGTACATTTTGATTATCACTTGCGAGGCGAACCGGCCTGCGGGTATTTAACGACTTGCTACGTGGCTTTTGTCGAGTATGGCAATTTCTTTGCTACTATTTATTTAGTGAATTTACGAAAACTTTTCTTCTACTATTATTCAACTACTACATGAGATCTATTACAATATATTATTATAGCATTGTAGATACTAGAAATTGAATTAAATCTTAGTCCAAAACGTTAGCCTTCTGCACCTTTCATGCGTTGAAGTTTTATCAGTTAAAGTGTCGTCACTTGGCCGTGCCAAAAATAAAAGGAAAAAATTCCGTGTTATTACGAAAAATTTCTACATAGTAATTTTCCACCTAATCTCATAGTCCACTTGAATAAACAAATATAAACTTTATTTAATAATTTTACTTATAAAACTTCAAGAATTAAAAATCAATGTTAAGAGTTACAAGAATTTACGTTCCCAAGAGATATTTAAATAAAACAAAATAGTGACAAAGCAGTAAACTTTTCGAACATTAAAGCTTACAAATTAAGGTATTTTATGACTTTATGTTTAAGTAATCGCGCAGTTTTGTCCATTACTTATAACATAAAGACAACGCCCACTCTTAAATATTTGTTGGACATTACAAAGCCAGGTTCCCGTAGAATAGGGGTCAATGGGCAACAGGTCACTGCATAAAAAACAGGTTATAATAACCAAAATACGAATATATGGAACAAATAATGTTAAAACAATTCAATAAACTACACCGAATTAAGTTTATTCAAAATTTATGCTGCGTATAAACAGTAGGTGACAAAACAACTTGAGTAGAGGGGATATTTTAACTTAATTCAACTAGGTATAATATATTAGAATGATTTTCTTCAGACCTTTGATCCCGAGATCGTGGGTTCCGTGGCATAAAATTGATGCATCCAATCAAGTTGTTTATATAAATCGCAGAAATGTACCTACTTGGTAAACAAGAAACTAATGGCAACCCCGTGGCGCAGTTGGCTAGACACCGGCTTGCGAATCGAGAGGCCGCGGGTTCGATCCCGCACCAAGACAAATGTTTGTGAGGTCCACAAATATTTGTTTCGGGTCTGGGTGTTTGTGGGACCGAAAAAGTCTTTCGTAGTCTCTGATACCCACGACACAAGACTTGTATCTTAGTGTGTAGTCAGAACTATGTATGTGACTGTTGGGTTTATTTATTTATTATCTGGAACCTAACACACTGCTGAACGCATGTTTGACATACTCCTCTACTTACCTCGCACTTATGTAAAAGTACCTATGCGTCATCCGAAAAATGTAATAAATGCAGCTTGCATCAAATTCATAGTGCAATACATCCACGTGAAGACAATTAGCCCAGATTCCTCCGTCCCACTTGTCCATAACAATACGCGCGTTACAATTAAATGTAGCGTAAAAAAATCTTTTAATGGACACTTCGTTTGAATGGGTAATTTCATGAGTCATCAAATAAAAGCTTTTGTTCGTAAGTTGCGCGGGCCTCTGTGCGTAACTTCTGCCGATATGGAAATAAAATTTCAAGTTTGTTAATGCTCTGTTTGTTTTATCATGTTTGGCGTTTTCGTCTTCAACTCTTGAGCACGGGGACCATTACTTTTCTGAGCTTTATAAAACATTATATTTGGTTTAAAATAAAATCATCACCATTTTTAAAGGTTCTTTTAAATATTCCCCACGTTCTACTTTTCTGATACCAATTTTGAAAGACCGAATGTAAAAATCGGGATGAACAAGGTATATACCATAATAATAAATAGGCTGTTGTTCCACGTGATTTATTAGTGAGACAATCACCAATTCCATCAAACCTTCAGAAGAAAAATGCCTTATCGAAAAACAATGGTTCATAAACGGAGTTATAGCTGAGTTGGAAAGGGATTAGACTTCAAAGAAAATTATTGTTGCATTTAAGATTTCACAGCTTAAAAAAACTTTACAGCTTGTTTTACTTTATATTTTAGAGCCACGCTGTAATCAGATAGGTACATCTACCATAGTAGGATAGAAACTAGCTTCATAAATAAAGTGATCAACCCGCCATGGTGACCCACGCAATTCTGTTCTGTCCTGGGCTAGCATGTATTCATGAGCTAAGGACTAGGCTAGTGAAGGAATCGATAGGATGACCGGTAAAATTCTTTTTTTCGTCGGCCGGAGTTCAATTGTGTTTCACTTTAGATTGACACTATAAAAAATCAAGGTAAAACCTTCATTTGCAAATCCGCACCAGACTAGCGTGCTGTCCTACTAACCCGTTCCAACCACATAAGCACATACTGGCCCTGGGACTTACGAAGTACTCTAACAGAAACTTGTTGAAAAACTTTTAATACATTCAAAACTTTGTCGAAGATTAGCTCGCCGCTTTGCAAGATATTTTTGTTACTGAACATAAAACACAGAGTTTGTTCGAAGCACCGACGTGGGATCATTGTTCGGCGATTCCGAACTTGATCAACTGTTGTTGTTCAGAGTATAAACGAAGGTTTTTGTTGAAATATTAGGAGTTGTTGCGTGGATCTTAACACAATACACGCCTACATAAAGGCGACGACAACGACAAGTTTCACTTAAATCTGAAATCACTAGCAGACAAAATCTTTACCTTACACGACGCTCACTGCATTACGGTGCGATGTTTCAGATATGGTATTGTGGTTTGGGCATATTACTTGAAATCTATAAGCATATGAATGGCTCGTTCAAAAGGTAAAATTATATACAAATAATAATAAACTATACATTTTCCGTTCCTTCTTCATCAGGGTGGAGAGATTTTTTTTCTTAGCCTGGGGGTTGAATTTATAGATTATAAAATACAACACTTTTTGCCAAAAAAAGAATTTCTTACTCAACATCTTGAGGTGGCCCATTTACTTTAAAAATTAATTACGTTAAATTTATACTTTGTATATAAAGCATATAGTATAAATAAATAAATATCAATGTAAAAGTATTTATCTACTTAAGTTACTTTACTTAAGTTATTAACTTTTAACGCAGTTAGTTACGTCATTGAGATCATAATTATATTAACCACTTCATCAAAACAGCGCACTGTCATCGATCACGCGGCCCATAATGAAGGTAAATCGCACAGCTTGTGAGTACAAACAGCGACAGATCTCTCTGTATTTATACCCTCATAAAACTGGCCGCGATCCGAACATGCGATGCCTGACAACGCTGATACACACGACAGAATGTCCGACACATCGCGTTTTTACACTAACCCCCCCTCCCCCTCTCTACCCACCTCCCGCGAAGTTGTTTAGACGCGTTCCTATTGTAACTCTATCTAGTAATAATCCTATGCATTTATGGAAAAGGAAGAAATAAATATCTTGTGGTGTTTGACATTGGATATGTCAGCATCTTTACAAACAAACCTATAGGAAGTACTTGTATTAGGCACGGAAATCCACGTTGATGTCCAAATATTATGTATTATGTAGAGATTGCCATTTTTCGCCTCTCAATAAAATTATGCGTGCTGCTATCAGTCTGCTATAAAGCATGAAGGGTTATAGGAAGAAGGTAAAAGATTACGTACCTGAAAACCAGTGGCGATACTTCCATAGAAGCCCAAAAGCATTACACGTTAATTGTGTAATGTCTAGTTTATAATTGTTTATTGTGGGGTCAGGATATTCTCATTTTTTTTGTGAATTACTTTTGTTAAATTAAATTTGAAAGCTTAAACTTTATTATTCGGAATTTTGGAAAGCAAGCTGGGCTTTTGGGCTTCTATGGAAGTACCGCCACTAGTCTACTGAATTACGGCACAGGAAAATTCGTAACTTGGTGAATGTAGTTCGCCCCGATAATCAAAGGTAAGCGACATGGGTGTCATTTCATTAATATCAGTACCATTCAAAGATGTTAATCACCCATCAGTAAAATAAGGTTTAGTTAATCTATAAGGTTATGAAATATCATACAAAAATCGTAAATTGAGATAACATTGTTCCACCCTTTTAAATTCCTAAATTCGTTAAATTCCTAATAAATAAATTAAATTAAATATTCTTAAGAACAGATTCAAGCACGCAAGAAATACCTACAAATAAATAAGAAAAACAACTAGTCACAGTCAAACTTCCAAAAATGGTCAGGTATTCCTATATATTTTGATTTCGTGTAATATGATTCAAAACATTATAATCATTGAAGCGTCCAAATGAACTGGAGCACGAAAATATTTCTCATGCACCATTTAGTTCGCGTATTAAAGCTTCAAATATTTCACTCATAAAAATCTCTAAATCTTAAAATACGAAGAGCATTCCGAGCGTTTTATATTCGATATATTTACTGGCAGTAAATGTTACTGCGGACGGGGAATTAACAAAAGAATCGAGTGTTCATTGAATATGCAACAAATTAAGCATTACGGCCGAAATTTTGATGAGGTAATCATTGCAACCGACTGTAAATCAATTTTACAACCGTTTTAATAGTCTTCCACACAGACGGGGATTGTAAGTGTTCAGAAGAATTTTAACTCTCTGCTTTTACCTAGAATGGATCTCAGTAGGCCAGCATTGTGTGTTGAGTCACGCGACACATACGTTCTCGCCACTTGAGTCCCTCTCAAACAGCAACCAGCTCTATGTACATTAGATGTGGTGTAGTTTTTTTCTCGTGTCCATATATAAACAGGATCACTATCTTATATATAATAATATAATTCGTGCAATATCTCGACGAGAATCTCGACGGTCGCGGGTTCAAACCCCAGGCACACACCTATTACTTTTTGAAGTTATGTGTGTATTCACAAAGAATTATCACGCACTTTAACGGTGAAGGAAAACATCGTGATAAAACCTGCACACCTAAAAGTTCTTAGGAATTTCTTAGTTTTGTAGTCCGCCAACCCGCACTAGGCCAGCGTGGTGGACTAATACCTAAACCCTCTCAATTGTAGAGGAGGCCCGTGCCCAGCAGTGGGACGTATATGGGCTGATGATGATGATGATGATGATGTACAATATATGCCTATAAATAAATTTTAAGGCAACTGTGCCGTGCTATTTAGAGGTCCTAGTTGCCAGATCCTGCAGATGGGTTTTTCAATCAGGATATTTAAATAGCAACACGGAGTCTGGAAATGTGCTCGAAAATCGGCTATAGGTTCGTCCTCTGTTATGTGATACTTAAAAACACAGCTGGCGTAATGTTAGGGCAGAAATGCAATACTGCCTAGCCTTCGGGCGTACAGGAATGAGTGTAGTTGTAGGGATCAATTATTTCTTACATAGTATTGTCATTAATATTTAAATCAGATTTTAGAAAACAATTGAGAGTCACGTGTTATTTTATTTTATTTCTTAGGTAAATATACAAGTAAGGATATATATTTTATGAGGCTTCCGCGCCACAAAACAATTATACTTCGGAATTACTCATGTTTTTTTTTACCATCTCCTTTTCTCCTACAGTATAGAATGCCGAGGGGTGGCTTTTAAAACTAAAGCTTCACGGTCAATAACATCACACAAACCAAAAGATCTGCATATTATTTGTTTCGTCGCCGCACCGTGAAATTTCGCTATTACATATTTTTGTCTCTTCTGTGTCTTTAGGTCCTTTAAGATAACCGCAAATAACAAAAGAACTATCCTCTTCTACTTATTCTACTGTATATGGTTAACAAATAATATGCTTATGATGTGCTTCGTGGTCACCTTGTCTTAGCATAAATCTAAGTGATCCATTTATCAATCTAAACAAACAATGAAGAGGCGTCAATAGCTTTGTATCATTGTATAAGACGCGAGTCGTAATCTCCGCCGCGCCCGATCACAGCACCACTCGCTCTAACATTCATCAAAATACCTCCCACATAAAAAGCATCGCCTCTCACGACTCGAGTATACAACGCCGTGTCCAATAAAAAACGATTAGCCCACCGGTTGAACATGCGAAGAATTAATATTTGTACAGAAACGATCAAAGGTCATGTTATGGTGGTCTATTCATTACAAAAAATAACATAAGTTTTTTTTTTTTTTTTGCTGCCAACGAAGACTGCACAATAAAAGTGCCAGAGTGTTCTTACAAACGAGAATTTATGTTCGTTATATGTAAATTAAGGCTGTTGACGGTCGTACAGTGGGCTTTTTTGCTGTCGACAACATTGCTCGTCGGCTGATGATAAAATCGCTTTGGTGAAACATTATCCGCAATGTAGCGCGATATTTTTGTAAGTGTCGCTGCTGAGTTTCCTAGTTCAGTCGACACGCGATTGTCTTTTTATTGGAGTGTACAATTTGTATTCATAGACAAAGTGCTTGTTGTAGGCGGTCTGGGCGGAAAATGTGGGTATTTATTACATAATCCCTGAATATAAGGACCGCCTCTAAATTTGAGTGGGGTAAGGTTAAAATCATTATGAATTATCACTTACTTTAATGGTGGTGAAAAACATCGTGATGAAACCTGCACACCTTAAAGTTCTTAATAATTTCTTAGGTGTGTAGTCCACTAACCCGCATTAGGGCAGCGTGGTGGACTAAGGCCTAATCCCTCTCAGTTGTAGAGGAGCCCCGTGTCCAGCAGTGGGACGTATATATGGGCCGATGATGATGATGATGATGATGAAGGTTAAGATCATCATCGTGAGACTTAGCCCAATACACATACATATGCTTAACAAATATACTCTGACGGCTTTATGAACAAAAGGGCAGATAAAAGTATTTCTATAGTCACATAGCTAGTTTTGTTTTTATAGGGCCCATGTCGTTGAGCTTTTAGTTGTTAATCAGCTACATTTACTCACCTAGTGATGGTATTGAAAACTAGTGGAAAGCCAATACCACTTCACCCGACCCGCGAATCGACCCCAGGACCTTTCAATTGCACGTGCCATTTCTACCGCTAAAGAAGAGAAGAAAAGAGCTTTAATCATTTAAATTTAGTTACGCACGTAATGTTGATCCGTACCAACATTCGAATACGTTTTTGGAAACCCAATCTGCACCCTTTCAAGCCACCGAGGATTTTGTTTAAATTAAGGCAATCTTTCTACTCTAATTCACTGGTTTCGTAAACGAAGTAGCATCAATTTAAGCCTTAAATGCAATTGGAATAAAACTCAACTAGCTATAAACGGTATTCCGAGAAGAGCTTTTCGTTTTGTTTTGTAAAACCCGGTACAGAATTGAAACGTTACTTTGCTTAGTGACCGTAGTGAAATAGCACTGCACGAGCTCGAAATACATTCACAAATTAACGGGGAAATAAAAGTGTTTACTTCAGTTAATACACTGCTGCTACTACTGTTTGTATGAACAGAACTTATTTAAATAAAGATCATAAAATACATGCATACATACTCACGCCTGTATTCCCCGAAGGAGTAGGCAGAGGTGCATTTTTGCACCCACATTTCGCCATATCAGTCCCACGTAGTAGGGGGCGAGCCAATTGCCGTTTTCCGGGCACAATTCCAGACTCTGTGCTGCTACTGAGAATTTCCTAATTGAAAAACCCGGGAATCGAAACCAAGAGGCAGTCGAGGCCGTAAAATAAAGAAGACAGCAATTTTTTAAATATTATTTTATTCAATGATTTTCTTCAGACTTCTATGTTTCTTGTATGGGTCATTTACATCGACTCCAATTGCCTCTTGCGATGTGTAAAGATACCATGGCTAAGTTCGTCAGCTCCCTTAATCACTTAGTATTGAAGCAGCATTCATATGTCATAATCCATACTCGCTGCCTTTCTGATAGGGTGACAGAGGTCAGTAGGTATATACCTGAAATTTTCTTTTCTTATTCCTTGTCGTAATTCTGGTTTTTATCAAAGTGCTTAAAAAAATTGAGCAGTTTAAGTACATGTGAAAGCATAAATACACGAAATGTTACTTTCGCATTTATAATAAAAACCCAAAGATTTTTCTCTAAATATTAATCTACTTACAAAAAACTCCGGTATAAAAATACTTCATTCCATCACATAATACCACCGTATAATCAAAGATTTAGCGCCTCTGCAATCCCATTTGCTACCTACAAAGTATTAATAATAATCTATACTAAACCAATTACAGCATCATCAACAACACGAACTGTTTGTAATTTAAGCAGTTCTCGAAGCGTCTATTTCCCACGCAATCCAATTTTAGTCCGCATCATGCTGTGCATTTTACATCTCATATAAAAGCCATCAAATAAACGTAATCATTGAGTCTCATATTATTTATTCACTCCGCATTTAAAATCACGAATCAATACAGCTCATACACGATTGTAATAAATAAAACGTTTTTATCTGCCGATATTCCTAAGTGGTGTGTAAATAACTTAGGATACTTCACGCGAAATGCACTGTGTCGCTTACTGATCAGTTATAACGTGCGTGGAGACTATAAATTGCCGAGTATTTCTAGGCAGGTCAAAAGGCTTATTATGGGATGTAAATTATGTCTTTGAAAATTACTCATGTAACAGAAATTATATGTGCCAATAAAGTGAATTCTATTCAACGTTGTTCAATTCTATTTATTCGTATTTTCTCTTATAATAAACAATATAAAAAAAGTACAAAAAAATAAAATAGAACAACGCCGTTGTCAGAATACTCTGAAGCAGCACGAAGTCTGGAAATATGCCCGAAAAACGGCAATAGGCTCTCCACCTATTACGTGAGTCTGATACATACACATACATATATGTACCTCTGCCTACCCTTTCGGGGAATACAGGCGTGAAGTTATGCATATATATTGTCAGAAAGGAAACTATAGTGAAGCCAATGCCACATACACATGAGATGTTACGAGTTCGATTCCAATACGAAGACGCCACCTCACCTCTTTTAGTTTTTTAGTTTTTCTATTATTTCTCGCCTAAATACTTTATGGGTACTCATGACTATGAGCGCAGGCGGCCCCCTGTGACCATTTCCTTTCGAGTGGTACGTTTGGCACGTAGGCTCATGTATAAATAGATATCGCAGCGCCTCAACTATGATCACTAATGACACCTAAGGGATTGTCTATACTCTATTTGACGATGGAAAGTGCCTAGATTTTTCTAAAATTAAACTAATCGTCACAAAAAGTTTTACCATCATGTTCGTACTGTTATTTTTTACGTTAGAAAATATTGGCTATAAGGGTATATAGCCAGTGCCTCGTACCATATGATGTGGGACTGAAATTAAGCTGGCGAAATGTGAGCGTAGATATACACACCTACCAACCCATACGGACCTACAAGTGCGGATGTGTGTATGTGAAAAAAGCACGTGAACCTGCTAGAATAGAATAGAAGTGCTAGCATGGTTCATTGAATTGATCTTATAAGGCAAAGTTAGTCAAACCTACTTCCAGCGTCGATGCAATTTAGAACAATTCATAACCAAAATTATGGTACGTAAATGGTTCACTACAATATTTTGTTTGATTTTCAAATTCGTAATTTCGCATGATGCGTATTTTTATCAATCACTGCAACTACGAAAAAAAGCACTATAATACAAATCCTCAATAATCCGGAATGTCTAAAAAGATAATTTCGGATTTGCGAAACGTGCAATTTTGTGTGGATGCAATTCAAAAATGCATTCCGGCCTATGTCTTTGTAGCCGTCGTACAATCACTAAAAGGGGCTTGTTTAATGGATTTCTACCATTACAGAGCAAATAATCGTACTGGACTTATAAGGATGCGCGCTTATTGTGTCATCTATTAAGAAAAATACCATTACCTTAAGAAAGAAAACGGTTAGTTTAATTTATTTATCGTGACCAATAATTGACTCTTTGTACTTTATAATGCAATGGTTGGAAATTAATTTTCAGAAACAATAAGGTAACTTTAGAGTATAAATTCATTTCGACCCCACAAGAGGGAACTACGGAAACTTTGAAAAATACGTTAAAAGCTGTAGAGAAGATCTATCTTTCGAGTTTTCTTCATCGTATTCCCATTCGCAAATATAAAATCGTACAGCACAACAGGATATAGGTATGTATGTAACCACCTAAGCTATCACACACTAATTACAAATCATTGACAATATAGGTACTCATGTTTGTTTTTTGGTCTTTGTCAGACCGAAAACTCTCTCGTAGTTTCTGATACCCATGACACAGGACTTGTATCCTAGTGTGCGGTCAGAACTATGTATGTGACTATCGCATGTATTTATTATTACTCATGCCTTTCATCCTAAAGGGGTAGACAGAAAATTTTTGTATCCAGATTTCGTCACATGGTGCGAGGCTTCACCTGTTTTTCGTAAATAATTCCAGTGTCCTTCTACCGCAATTTTTTAAGTGGGATAACCTAGCACCACTATCCTAGTCCCGAATTGAACATTGGACATCTAAGCAGTCTATTCTCGCTATCGCTGGTATGGTCCACCCGCTCCGCTCGCTACCAAGAGCAGGTTGCTGATGTGCCCGCGGCCAGTCGGTACAGTCACGACGCGGCCGTCTCGCTGAACCGCCAATTTGTGGCCGCCCCATGTTGGTTTTGTTGAAACCAGCGTCTTCATACCTACATACGAGGTTTTTTACTTTTTTCCACCTCAGTACACGAACAATGCGCGGTGAAAAATATTAAAGTTTTTTTCCCCTCATATAAACCGATTTCGATGTAATAAAAATTTCTATTACCATCGTAAATAACTTGCAGTGTATTAAATTGTAATAAAGTATTTGTTGAATTGTGCAGTGTAACACGTTTGGTTCTGTTATTGTGTGGAGTATATAAAAAGGTTAAACTTTTATATCGCCGCCTCGTTATGGGAGAATTTGAATAAAAATATGACACACAAAGCGGAATTCGTTCAGATGAAATTTAATAGGTTCTTTCTACGGACACATTTTGAAGTTGACTTTTCTGTAAACATTTTACAAAAGCTGCATAGTTCAAAAACGTCAGTAAACAGAAAATTGTTTTCCGAATAAACATATTATGAATACAACTGACTTTTCTCAAAAAATCAAACAGTAATTTAAAAAAATCACTTGTACTCTGGCACTGCCAAATATGGAACTTTCCTGCCTGCCTTTTAATAATACATTGTATTAATATTATTTAAATTCCAATAAACTTTACGGTGTTCTTATTTCTCACTATCCAAATACTGAGGAGGAATCCTTGATAATGAGTTGTAGAAGTTGATACAACTATAATAACTGTTCTTCAATGTGAGTTTTAGATAAGCAGTGATGGCCTCGAGGTTTAGGCGCGCGGTCGAGAAATTTTGGCGGTCGCAGGTTCAAACCCCAGGCACACAGCTCTGACTTTTCGAAGTTATGTGTGTATTCACAATTAATTATCACTTTCTTTAACGGGGAAGGAAAACATCGTGATAAAACCTGCACACCTAGAAGTTCTTAGGAATTTCTTAGGTGTGTAGTCCGCCAACCCGCACTAGGCCAGCGTGGTGGACTAAGGCCTAAACCCTCTCAGTTGTAGACGAGGCCCGTGCCAAGCAGTGGGACGTAGTTGGGCTGATGATGAATGTGAGTTTTAAAAGAATCTCTAAAATTGGTAACTGACCAAGTGTCAACAATTATGACCATCAATATGCTTTTTATTTTAGGGACACCATTAACTTGAAATGATTGCAATTACGCAGTGGTACATGTAAAAACATGTTTAAAATACACTTTGCACCATATTTATCACCGCCACGCCTGTCATTTTAGCATAAAAAATGAAAGCTGATTAACTATCAACCGAATTTAACGAACATGAGACAATAATTAATAATTAGGTAATAAATATTTACTGCATGCACCGTCAACTATGGATTTTCAAAAACATACACTACACCCAGTGTAAAATGACCCTCGACCGAGAGCTTATTTCGCCCGCGGTGGTAATTTCCAAGATAAAACAATAAGGGCCATCAGAGGTCGATTTACGGTGGCCGCGCGTCATAATGATGGGCCCGTCAGTCGGCCCGTCAGTCAGCGGGGCCAAAGAATGAGTTCATTTCCTTCGAACACGCGAGATACGATTTTTAATTAAGTTTTTGTTAAAAATTCATTAAAGAGCAGCGACGCTGGCCTGGGTGGCTCGAAGCTCACTACATGCATAAACGAGTGTGTAATTAATGAGCGTACAACGCGAGCACAGCACTTTACTCGCTCACATGTCGAATTTCTAAACGTTGCGCAACCATTATTTTACATGTCAATATTTAAATTAAACTCGGAATATCGAATAGATAATGCTCGTCCGATTCGTAGCGGACGCCATTTAAAATTTAAAACGTAAGGTACGCAGACTGATATGAGCCGGGGAAATGTAAATTCTCACTTATTATACCAGCTCCCGAACGTCAAGCGAGCGGTCAGGTCGCTTTTTATTCATGGGAATAATAGTCAATGTGTCAGCACTCGGCTCGGATCTTCGTAATGCATATTGCATTAGACACAATTCCATAGAACATCACACGTATCCTTCACTGAACGCTTCGGTTTATCTGCGAAAATCAATCAGAACGCAATTTTCTACACTCACGCTTCACCTTTCACTTTCATTGGTATTGATAAAGCTATTTCCATGTTTTGTAATCTCAGCGCAGACTTATGTATAAGAGTTTAACAAAGCAAAGCAATTTATACAGCCGACGATAGCTTCGCGGTCATGGAGTTTTTGTTTTTTTTGTTAACTTTTTCATGTCACAGAACGTTGACGGAGCTGACCCATTTCGGGTGACAACACGGTTTAGAATACAATGCGGTGACACAAATGTTAACGCGGCGTCGATTTGTGTATTTAAATATTCAGTGGTTGTCGTCGACATCCTCAATGGGTTTGACTTTTTAAATCCTTTGATGCAAGATTTCCTCGGCTTATAAACCTCGATGGTCACACGTGATATGCGGCTTAATTTACGGTTTAAAGCAAACAATATTTATATTTAAGACTAATTTAAGAATCGCGCCGATAAAGTGATTAGCATATACATAGTTTTAGGTGTAACAGCCGGAGTGCGACATTACAAATGTGTTTCAGGCATACATACGTCAATTTTTTTTTATGGCAGTTTTATATTATAACCTTAATCGGCATAATATCCCGCCTTAAAGAAAATATCTGGTCCCAGTAACTGATAAACATACTCGTAAATATATAGTGAGAAAAATCTAAGATTAACTTTAATTTTGTTTCTCTCTATTAATAATTATAGTAGGAATATTTGTGGGTTTATCTATGGTTTTTGGGAATGTACGCTGTGATGTCAGCGACAATTGCGAAGAATTATTTTTCACTATATTACTTTTTAAAAAACTATCATTTAAATTGAATATTTTACCAATTCTCTTGAGTTTATTATTTGGATTTCAAGCTGTTTGTGTTTCATGCAATCCGGTCCCTATTTATAACAGTGCTGATCTCACAGTAGCTGTAATTTTATTTCCTGTAATAATCATACAAACTCATTCGTAGGTGACCCAAATATAGTCTCTTTCATCGCATTTAATTAAATATATCAAAGCGTTTGGAGCGTGTAACTAAGTCGGCGCAGCTGCGACAATGCGTCGGCGCACACTCGATGTCAACAATAAGCGCCACTAGCATTTGTATTGCCATCTTCAAAGTGAAGCCAGTGGGTTACTTATTGCCCGGCGCATCGAATCTAGCGTTCACGAATAGTTTATTTGTAATGTAACTAAAATAAGAACTTTTTAAACGAATGTTTAACGTCCGCTTGAAATAAATCTGTATTGTGTTTTCATTTTGCTATCTGCGATTTCGAATCTACGCGTCGGGACTGCACCTGTTGTTCAAGTTTTTGCTAGTGGACCCAGCTTGTAAAGACTAGGATCGCAATTTATTTTAGAGTGTTATTCATTCATTTCAACGCGCATAGTCGTATTTTTCAAATTTTCTTAAATCTTTTTTCCACACTACTTTTAAGCACACTGTAAGTATTATACACATACATACATAAACTCACGCCTGTATTCCCTGAAGGGGTAGGCAGAGATGCATTTCGGCACCCACATTTCGCCAGGTATGTATAAGTCCCACGTAATAGGGGGCGAGCCTATTGCCGTTTTTCGGGCACATTTCCAGACTCCGTGCTGCTACTGAGAATTTCCTAATGGAAAAACCCAATAACACTTTGCCCGACCCGGGACTCGAACCCAGGACCTCTAGATATTATATTTAAGTATTATATTAAGTATTATATTTTTCTATGTACAGATACGACGAAGTAAACGCAATGACTGTACGTAATTCAAATAAAGTCCAGCTTATCACAAAACTACTAGGACTTTATAACACAAGTCGAAAACTATTCCAGCCTTTTTTTTCATTGATTGTACAGACATATTGATTACCACAGCCCAAACTGTCTATGTCGTCTGCTATTAAAGATATCGGTGACATCCGTGTCATAACAATTTAAAATTTGTGATGACTGCCAACACCCAACAAAATACCAATGACCAAGGTAATGGACGAAGAGTCCCGTGATCCGCAATATGAGACTAATTCACCCACAAAAGGAGGCAAAGGACCCTAGGTAATAGTAAATAGCTAAACAACGACGATCAAAATTTATTGTTTAAAAAGTGCCTTGCATATTTGACGTAACCGTACCGGAAAGCAGTTCAAAATAAAAATTATAAACTTCTATTAATTAACAGATATTTAATACAAAGTTATCGACGCCTTAAAACGATAAAATTTTTCTTTCTAAGAAAAGAGTTCAACGTTATAGCAAACTCTAGATTTTCTACCAAAATATTTCAAATGAAAATATTTATTTTATGCAATTATTTATTTAAATACATAAGTACTAAGATGTAAGAATGTTTGGTTAATGAGATTTTATTTTGTAAATTATACTCGTATCTACGAAGAAATTAATAAAAAGCAGAAAATATTATTCCAACAAACAAAACGTTTTTTCTATAATTTATTATAATCAATTATTGGAAATTAAAAGTAAGTGAATTGTGATTCAGGCGTTCAACTTCATTTGGATCGTGTAGTTTCAAGACTGTCCAATCTTATTGGTTTTAATTTACAGCTAAAGTTATTTTGTATGAGTATATCAGTCACTGAATTATTAGAAGCAAAATTTTGGCATGTGAATCGCCAACGTCCATACCACGTTGAATACACCGGTTCTCGTCCGATCACCGAAGTTAAGCAACGTTGGGCGCGGACAGTACTTGGATGGGTGACCGCCTGGGAACACCGCGTGATGTTGGCTTTTTGCACTTTTTTTATCGTTGTGTAACTAAGTTACATTTCATAGAAAATATTTCTTTTTAAGACCAATATTCGATTTGTATATTCAATAACTCAATTTCATTAGTCTTTGAAGCGCATTAAACGGAAAGCCAACAACGTAAGTAATTGTTGGTTGTTCGATCTACACAAGGAATTTAAAACATGTTTTGAATTCAGGTATTGTTTGGAAAAGTCTATCATATTTTCTGATACCTACAATTACGGTATGAAGCTATTTGGTGTATTTGGTAATAACATAACAACTCGACATATTAATCTTAATGCAAATAAAATTTCTTCATAACCGGGTGACAATAATTTATACCTTCATTTGAGATATTTAATGAGGTGTCTCCTTTAATATGGTCCAAAGGTGTAACTCTTAAGTTTTATTACACTTATCAATATCATATCAGTTGGAATCGCGGTATAAATTTAATTTAAGATTCATGTTTTGAAACGTCCGCATGCTAATGTTACTATAAATTGTCAACACTAATTCATTGTGTCACTATTTTAGAACGAGATAAAAATTTTAACACCTCATGTAATACGATACCTGTTGTTGCAGTTATATTCCGAGATTCTGGGAAAATTTATTTATGTACATTACAATCGAAATGTGGGCCGTTAAATTAATTTTTATGGTCTTAAAATTTGTTCTCCAATCGCGCGGAGATAAGGTGTTCGTGTCAAACCTGTTAGTAGCAATGCTTATTATTTTATTTCTATGTTATTTTCGCGATATTACTAGTTTTTAAACGTTCCACTCTTCACAAGCTCCTTCGGGACACACGAAATCTTATTTCTTTCCGCGGTTAGGTCTCAGTAATTTTTACAGACCTACGTACAAAACCTCATGCCTCTAATCCTAGACTAAGGTGCATTTCAACACCTCCATTTCGTAATAGGCACAATATTTTATTTTTAATATATTTTTGTAGAAATTAAGTATAGTGTATACTTTTAAGCCTAAACTCTATACTTTCCCTCATAAAAAAAGATTAAAAGTCTAAAGTTTGAATGTATTGAACACAATTGTTCATATTTTCGTATTTAATGAGTAGGTAGGTAGCCCATAGGAACGATTGGTCTAATGCATGATTGGGAGTCAGTGACGATAAATGTTTTAGGATGTCGGTGTGAATGGAACCACCGTTCTGTTCGGATGAAGGTATCACTAGCTTTATTGCTGCTATATTACTGCTCCGCTCTTCTTGCACGTAGGGTGCCCATGGGACCAGAGTTTATATATTATAGTCTATGCATTGTTGTACAACTATTTGGATGTAAATTTCTGAGAACTTGAGTCACTATGTCGTCATAATCGTAAAATCGTGACAGGATCAATCGTTGATTTTTTATTAAATTCCACTGAATATTAAATAAAAATACGGGCGGCTATAAAACAATGACGTATGCAGCGTTTATTAATTTAAAATTATTGACTTGAACTTAAAACATATATAATTTTTTTATACTCAGCTTAATAAATACATAAATTTATTCTATTCATTCATAACTATTTTTCAATTCATATATATTGTTCTCAATTCGAATGCAATGTGATGTTTGCGTCAAGTCGCTGAACCGAATTTAAACCCTGGTTTAATTTAGTACTTAGAATAATTATTCTAAAACTCTCTTTGGAAACGATTATATATCAGAAAAATATCTAGGAAACTATTAGTTGACAAAGGCAACAATAATTAACAAAACTTACCTAATATTAATTATTATTATATTTGTTGTATATTACAAGGATTAGCTGATGGATAAGGGCTGCTCAAGACCGGGATGGTTGGCGCCTACTTGGGGAAAGGTGTAAATAAATAAATCGCGATAAATGATACAACGGCTACTAAAATCATTTCTCATAAGCACAGAACAAATGTAATACCTATTATGAAAAACACGTAAAAACTATGAATAATATTTTTATCATTGTCCCAACTTGACACCAAACCATAGCCACAACAACCGTAGGAAACAATTCAACCATTTAGCGTGTGTATGCAAGAGGCGCGCAAGTATTCCACTATCGGGCCCTAAACAAACGCCACATTGCATTGTCCAGCCGATCGAACAAAAACTTTTCAGGAAACTATTTGTTATAGCTATGACAAATCTTTATTTATTTATTTATTTTATTTATTTATTTAAAACTTCATTGTACACATAACACTAAAACTAAGGAATACAGTAGAGAAGAAAAGTACAATAGGCGGCCTTATCGCACAAGGCGATCTCTTACAGGCAACCAAGGATGGAGAAGTAGCAAGAGAAATGAGAGGTAGTCGAAGTGTACAGTCTAAACTAAAAAACATCAACAAAGCTAAAACATATCGTTAAAAAAGAAATAAAATAAAATAAAGAAAAATAATATAAATATATATATTATGTATATAAATACTTATAAATATATATATAAACATATAAACAAACATACATACATACATGCCTACATACACATACATTTATACATACATATGTACACACTAACATACAAATAATTACATATATGTCTTTAATTAGCAGGACAAATAATAGTCTTTAAGTAGTTTTTTGAAAGATGACAATGACTTTGCTTTTCTTATTGACACTGGAAGTGAGTTCCACAATCTAGCAGCTTTGACAGTAAAAGAGCTGTCCATAAAATTTTTAGAGTGCACTGGAGTTTTAAGTATTAAGTTATCTGACGACCTCAAGAATCTGGAATGAGAGTCGTGTAGAAACTGGAAACGAGATTTGAGATAGAAAGGAGTGACAGGGTTAAAAAGTACGTTATAAAGAAGAGAAAGAATGTGGGTATTCCGGCGAAGTCGAATAGATAACCACTTGAGCTGAGTACGAAATTCCGAAACGTGATCATATTTGCGCAAGCCAAATATGAATCTGATGCAGAAGTTTTGGAGACGCTCAAGTTTGTTTAATTGTTCTTCAGTGAGATCTAGATAGCTGACATCAGCATAATCAAGGATGGGAAGAAGAAGTGTTTGAGCGAGCGTAATTTTAGTGTTAAAGGGCAGAAAGTTACGCAATCTCTGCAAGGACCTAGCAGAAGCAAAAAGCTTACGGCTAACCTCACGAAGCTGTGGACCCCAAGAGAGAGATCTGTCGAGGCGCAACCCAAGATTTTTTACGGTGTCGCTGTATGCGATATTGATACCGTCACAGGACACAGCGGGCAATTCGGACCAGTTTAATTTGGCTACCATTCTAGGGCTACCTATTATAATAGCTTGCGTTTTGGATGGGTTAATCTTTAAGCCATGGGACCCACTCCATTCACAAATGCGTGAAATATCACCGTTAACCGTAGAAACTGCATCTTTAATTCTATCAATAGTGGCCTGTGCGTATATCTGTCTGTATATCTGTCTTTATTGTACTTCGAATATACAATTTTATTGCATCGAAATTGTGTACCGCCTTAACATTATTTTGCTGACTACCGCCATCTCACACATCATCATCATCATCATCAACCCATATACTACGCCCCACTGCTGGGCACGGGCCTCCTCCGCAACTGAGAGGGTTTAGGCCTTAGTCCACCACGCTGGCCTAGTGCGGGTTGGCGGACTACGCACATAGGAAATTCCTAAGAACTTTTAGCGGACTTTACACCTAAGAAATTCCTTAGAACTTTTAGGTATGCAGATTTCATCATGATGTTTTCCATCACCGAAAGTATGTGATATTTTTTTGTGAATACACACATAACTTTGAAAAGTCAGAGGTGTGTGCCTGGGGTTTGAACCCGCGACCGTCGAGATTCTTGACCGCGAGCCGAAACCTCGAGGCCATCACGACTCCTACACATACTGTGGACGATCGTATGGCTACTGTATCTCATAATCAACGAATAAGCCATCGATTTTGCCGATGATGGCTGATCTCTGTAGGTTGTCAATATATTAGCTAATCATCCATACTTCGATACTAATATTATAAATGCGAAAGTAATTCTGTCTGTCTGTCTGTCTCGCTTTCCTGCTAAAACTACTGAACCGATTTAAATGAAATTTGGTAACAGATAGTTTAGACCCTGAGAAAGGACATAGGCTACTGTTTATCCCGGAAAAACGGTTTAAAGGGGTTGAAAGGGAAATGAAAGGTTGTATGGAAGTATTGTCATTTTTCAAGCTAGAAGCTTGAAACTTATTAGTAGTAGGTACTCTATAAATATTTTGATATATAAAAGATGACGGAATCCAATCAAGCTTATGGCTTAACCTCCATAGGATATAGAGTAAAGGAGTTCCTTGTACAGCATCAGTACATATGAGCGCTAACGTAAAAAAATGTGTTAAATGATTTAAATACAATTTCCGCAGATTTTTTCCTAACGATGATTTTTTTAAATAAAATACCTTTAAAGTTAGTTAATAAAATTCTATTATATATTTTTTATAGAAACTAAAATAGAAGCACTTAAATTTTATTTATGTTTGTTTATACAAATTCTGCGAGCTAATAAGCCGTTCTATATGCTACAATAATTTCGTTTTGATGTCTTTATTGACAATTAATTGTTATTTTATGCCGCTGATTCTGGCGTTCTTAACGTGGTATCTAAAATTTAATGTTTCTTCCACTTTACTTGAACATTATTGAAGTATAATTTACATTTGATAATTGTATTGAGACGGCGCCATATAATATTGGCGATCTCAATCAGGAGCCAATAGGAAATGAGACTTTAATATTTTTAGTATGTATTTTTAGACGATGTTAATACGACCACGACAAAGTAACTGGAACGTCTACTTATAATTACAAAATCATGAGGCAGTGTTAGTTTCATTAGACATTTTCATTAGTCGTCGCCTATCCTTAACTAGACATAGTTCTATAAACTCAGCCTATCGCCGTCCACTGCGGAACGTGGGCCTCCTCAAGTGAGCTCTAACCATCCCGCATACATATATCATCAGCCCATATACATCCCACTGCTGGGCACGGGTCTCCTCTCTAAAGCTGAGAGGGTTTAGGCCTTAGTCCACCACGCTGGCCTAATGCGGGTTGTCAGCCGATATGAACTCGAAACTGAACCGAAACGCTATCTACTATTCTATCAAACCACCAAATATACCAAATTAGATCTCTTGACAATCTTACAATTAAACGAAATTTAACAGGCTTACTTTACGCTGGTTTTCCGCAAGACAGTTATGCCAAAACCGAGCCTGTCCAGGCTCCTACTTCATTTATATTAATAAAAATAAAGTGGTAGTTTAAAACTTTTTACTAATCTTTCCTTTTACATTTTAATACAGACACACTGGGTTATCTGCTGTAATATATCTATGGTAAATTCCAAGGTTCAAAACGACCGCCTGCCTGGTTTCCACTCTTGGCAAAAAAGAAATAAGATAACCATAGTATGTAACGTCCCATAAAGTGTTAAAAGCCTCATCGCATTGCGACTACCGTAAAACAAACACCGCACCAAATTTTATTAGCGTGATAATTGATGTCCAATCTATTTCGGGCTAAGCGCCATTTGTTGCATCTATATTGTTTTATAAGGGAGATACAAGCCGCCAAAATTTTGTTGAAGAGACTTTAGATCACCAATATACTCTGACGGAAGATTGATGAAAAGGTTAGATAAGACTCTTCTAGAAGTAATTCCCGCTAATGAATCATATTTGGATCATACTACAATTAATATAAATTGCCATCATGCTTATGTTGCCATTCTTTATACAAAGAAAAATTGTGTCAGGTTATGCTTAAGGTAATGGCAAAAAATTCACTCCTATGTGCTTAACGATACATAACTTGTATAAGAGTTGAAAACTGCGTGTGAATGCTGGCTAGCTAGCTAATTACTTTATTAATACGGACAGTCGTTGATACCGTGATTCTTCAAACATAGGAGTAATTAGGCTTAGTAATTGGGTTATACTAGAACTACGAGATCATGGGGCCCATAATCGAGGTTAAATAAGTGCTGGTTAGATGGAAAATAAATGGTTTTACCTTGGCACTATCAGGGCTAACGCCAAATAATAAGAATTGTTCAGCCCCGTGGCGCAGTTGGCTAGACACAAGATTGCGAAACGAGAGGCCGCGGGTTCGATCCCCGCACCGAGACAAATGTTTGTGTGATCCACAAATATTTGTTTCGGGTCTGGGTGTTTGTGAGACCGATAAGTCTCTCGTAGTTTCTGATACCCACGACACAGGACTTGTATCCTAGTGTAGGATCAGAACTATGTATGTGACTGTTGGGTGTATTTATTTATTATTATTACGAGTATAGCCATCTTTTAAACATAAATTTCCATAACATTCTCATAAATTTCCTTGCACTAAAGTTTCAACTTTTGCTAAAGCCAGCACCCTGGAACGTCGGCGTATATCAATCCCAAATCCTTTGCACGGCAACAATAGCGGCGTGCATTCAAGCCTAATTCCAATAACGAAAACTGTACACAGCGGCTCGCCTGTTGTCTAAACGCATTTTTCTTCGAAGCAATAGGTCAATATTTACCCTTTCCATGAGCAGCACAAAGCTTAATGTTTGTCCCGACGTTGCACTTCGGGTCCTGTGTAAACTCGCCCTAACAAATTTGTTTCGTACACAACGTAAGCAACTTTCAAATTTATTCCAAATGAAACAAGGTTGCCAATTCAATGCAGCGGATTACGTAAATTTTATGACTATAGTAGCATTTAGTAGCTCGGGGCGATTCTGCGGTTACATTGTAAAGAACTCTATAAGAAAAAGGATACATCGCCTCTAGAGCTTTCAAGATAAACTATAACTGAGAGTTTAAAGATATAATTATATTGATTTAAGACCTAACTCCGGGGACGTTTTTATGAATTACTTATGCCTTTAGATAGTGGGATGGGTTTTTCAATATACTGCGTGGAGTAATGGATTCTTCGGGACTCATAAATTATTAAGACGAAATGATTCGGCTTTTTAACTCAGTGATTATTTGAATAAAAATGTATATGTAATATACTCTTTCTTTTAGCTTTGTCAAAAGAGATAGCGGCTCATTGGATTGTAGGTAAACGATATTTGATATTGTTTTATATTGAGTTTTATTAAGATAAATATATCCTATTTAAGTTGGCTTACTATTTCTACTGTGCGAATAGAAAACTGCATGGCTCTGCCACCTAAACCATAATAGTTTCAAATCAAATCATATTTTTTAATTAAAAAAATATTACCCATTAGATAAAGTAATTTATTATATATTTTTAATTTAAGGTGGAATTCCCACGAGTGAAAATAAACCAACGAAACGAAAAACTCACGCCCGTCAACTTGAGTTTAGTAACTCATGAGCAAATAGTATGCAAATAGTATAGCTGGCAAAATTCACAAAAAAAAATAGATGCGACCTATCTTTTGGAATTCTCACCTCATAAAATATATAAGTATGTAGATATTCAAATACATCATTACGTTACTATTACTATTAAATAATACTTAATACATTTGAAGTTTTTCATAGTGTACCTATAAAAATGTAGCCACTAGCTGTCAACGGCACGTACCATACCACGCAGTTTTATTTGCTGTACATCGACGATTCATTAATTATTAAATTTATAAACCCGAAATCAATCGCACAAAATTGTAGTTCATTTATTTTATGATAATATTGTCATTTGCTATGGCTAAACAAGAGTTTCATTTACTATTACATTTTTAAAATTATTTATTTCAAATATGGATGAACGTCATCAGCCCATACACAAATGTCCCACTGCTGGGCACGGGCCTCTTCTTCCACCCCCTCTGATGGATGAACAATTAGGTATGAAATCGAACCTCCTAAATACCTAAACAATTGGAGGAATGCCTCGCGGTCTTGCGGTACATGTATGTGCTGTGCGATCTAAAGGTCCGGGGTTCGATTCCCGGGTCGGGCAAAGTGTTATTGGGTTTTTCCTTTAGGAAATTCTCAATAGCAGCACGGAGTCTGGAATTGTGCCCGAAAATCGGCAATAGGCTCGCCCCCTATTACGTGGGACTGATACATACCTAGCGAAATGTGGGTGTAGAAATGCACCTCTGCCTACCCCATAAGGGAATACAGGGCTGAGTTTATGTATGTATGTAATTGAAGGAATCTTAAGCCTCAAAGAAAGGAATAAACAAAAAACCGTTTGGTATTAAAAACACTCCGCCGTACCAAAGGCGCCAATACATTTTAAATTCTGCTGCAGGAGACCATAAAAAACACTAACATTTTATTATAGACATAAGTGTATCTCTGGAAACAATAGAGGTGATGCATTCATGTAGATAAATATTTACAAAGGCAACGTGTTATTATAAAACATGGGCGTTAAGGCATTACTCAGCGAATGTCGTTACTGCCTACATACTTCATAGAAGTATTATAAAACGTGTTTCAATCTGATACTCACTAATTTTATTAACAGTTTTTTTTACTCGTTGCCTCATCTTTTAATAGTAAGTTACCCACATAAACACAGTTTATGCCCCGGAAGGAAATGGCAAAGGTTTGCAACTGCCTCCTCTACAACTGAGAGGGTTTAGGCCTTAGCCCACCCAGGCCTAGTGCGGGTTGGCGGACTACACACCTAAGAAATTCCTAAGAACTTTTTAGGTGTGCAGGTTCCATCACGATGTTTTCCTTCACCGTTGAAGTACGTGATAAGTCATTGCGAATACACACATAAATTCGAAAAGATAGAGGTGTGTGCCTGGGGTTTGAACCCGCGACCGTCGAGATCGACCGCGTGCATAAACCTCGAGGCCATCACGACTTATCTTATATAAAATTATATCAACGCTAACGAAACCACGGCCAATGCTAATTTCAATTAAACTAAACATAATTAACAAATTGAAACTAATTGACAGCCCCGTGGCGCAGTTGGCTAGACACCAGTTTGCGAAACGAGAGGCCGCGGGTTCGATCACCGCACCGAGACAAATGTTTGTGTGATCCACAAATATTTGTTTCGGGTCTGGGTGTATGTGAGACCGAAAAGTCTCTCGTAGTTTCTGATACCCACGACACAAGACTTGTATCTTAGTGTGGGATCAGAACTATGTACGTGACTGTTGGGTGTATTTATTTATTTATTTATAAATATAAACACTTCAAATAAAGAGTTTATAAATAAACAAATCTGTAAATCGATCAAACAATGTAATGTTTAAAATGATATAAAATACCGGGCGTTCGATTCGTAATACATTTACTTAAACTAGGTTTCTAAACAAAGGGTTGTGTCACCTACGAATACGGATAGTGGCAGATCTTTACCAAACGAAATGTCTTTGTTAGAGGCCATATCTCATTGTTTTGCAATTGCGTTGACTCACAAACTAAACTATCTGAACGGATCCAATCAACATACGAGTCTGGACAAAAAGAGGACGAAACCACTTTACCTCTTTACTTTAGCAAAACGAGAGATAGCCAGTTTGATGCTCTGGCAAGAACCTCGGAAGTAATGACATGTTTTACCTGCAAATTGTAATAATGGAGTTGGGAATACAAATTAAATTTACAATTGACAGTACTATCCATTAGGACTATTTAAATTATATTTTAAAACATATATTGTCTATTCTTTATGCGATAAACAATATCTTATAGAAGAACTTTATAGCTACTTATACATATCTGATCAAATAAAATATTTCGTCTAAATATAAACATTGCTAAAGTGGAAGCGTGCCGGCCATGTCTGCCGACGGACGGACGGCCGTTGGTGCAGATAAGTGTTGGAGTGGAGACCGCGCTTAGGTAGACGTAGTGTAGGACGTCCTGCAGCACGATGGTCCGACGACTTGAGAAAGGTAGCGGGTAGCGGATGGATAAGGGCTGCTCAAGACCGGGAAGGTTGGCGCCTACTTGGGAAGGCCTTCGTTCAGCAGTGGACGGCGATAGGCTGACAATATAAATATAAACATTAAATACTAAACACACAACATATTGTGTGAACTTGTGTCTGTTGTGGGACAAAAATGTGATAGTGCATTGGTGTGGCACTGGATGTCCTCTCATAGCACATCCTATACTTACCTCAAATAGCTTTAAGTTAGGTTAAGTTTTGTTGATTGAATTTTAAGGTATGGATGTAAAGGATCCGAAATAAAGAATTTATTTATTTATATTAATACATTTTACTCTGAATTAGCACATTTCAATTGGCAGAGTTTTACATTTAATCATACGATTGATTTTATAATTTCCTGTAGATATAAGCTGTCAATGTAATCAAAATACGTTGCGTCGACACACGCCTACATAGGCGTATAAAAGCAGTTATAAAAAAGTTCTCATGTTTGGTGATAACATTTCATCCAATATCCAAACATTATAATAGACGACAATACCATATCCTAAAGTATTTACAGCATGCCGTTTTTAAACTGGCTTATAGTCACATCGTAAAAATAAAACAAAACATGCCTGCGACGCTACTAAACCCATATCATTAATTTAGTTTCGGCTCGCCGGTACGGTAATAAAGCATTCGGCTAAAGCCTAAATAGCCTACAAACGATACAATCTGGAATTGCTATGTCCCGAATTTACGAGTATGGGCCCCTTCAAAGCATTCTTCGTGCGACAAGAACGAGTGGCATTTTCTTCGGCCACAATATTCTTATGAGTTTCTAAACATGATCATTCCATTTAAATCCGAGCTTCGCTTCTGAATATGTTTAACGTTTTATTGCGCTATTATTCTTTATAGAGGGACTTGGGCATAATTTTATACATATTTAAAGCAGTCACGTGTAATTAAAACGGCAGTAAAATACTACGTACTGACTAATATAAATAAATAATGAGAAAAGTGTTTGATGGCCGTTTACTGTCCCTCGTTAGAGAAAAGATACGGAACACAACCGAGTAATTAACCAGCTGAAACCGTCTCATGTATTTTAATCGGAAACACAAAGTGAGTTCGGCGCTCGATGCCCCGCTAATAGTAATGAGATGAAAATGTTTATCGGAGCGTTCCGGCGGACGCATCAGTGCGAGCTTTATAAGTATAATGTCCGTGGCAGCGCCAATGCTAGGATCACCGGATTAATCCGGCTGGTCGCGGGCTCGAGGGACTTCTAATGGCGACTCAAACGCACCGACTATAAACGCATTAACCGACTGTCGGATCACGCCTCTCCGCCACAATACCGTGTCACATATCTAAATCCCCGATCGAGAGCCGCTTCAAAATAATAAGCTTTTCCAACATAAACTATAGTACCGCGAGCGCAGCCGCAGCCGCGCATCGCCCCGCGCGACATTTCTCTTTGTTTTATTTTCAATAATTCAGTCCCCAGTCGCTTAAATAACATTATCTAGAGGTCGTAAATATCACCCATTATCGAGGGCCCTTCAAAATTCCATGCGGCGTTTTTGAACGAACACGCGGGAATGACGCGTCAACTCTATCCACCAAGAAAAATATTGAGACAACAGGGCCGCGGAGTGCCCTCCACGGCGACATAATGGCTTTTCATTGAATTCCTCTCGGTTTCTTTTGTTTATATCCCATAATGTTTCGATTGGAACATGATGGAGGGCGGCCGTGATTACTTTAATAACAATGACGTACGGGTACAAAGGACGAGACCACTAAAATTATGTGCAGCGCCGTTGTGAATGGTTCTCATGCCCCTCACGTAGGTGCCGCGGCCGGAGCACGCCCGCTCGCTGACGTTTACCTGCTGTATGTGACATTTAAATATTATCAACTTAAAAATAATGAGCATTTCATAGAAAAACATTAACTTTACGAGCTCACTGGCTAAGATAAACCGCGCATCCACGCATTATTCACAAAGTATGTGACCGGACTAATTCGATGGCTCTTCTGTGTCTGGCGGTCAATACGATGTAAACATTCCATTCCATGACCTCACGCCTGTATTCTCCGAAGTGGTAGGCAGAGGTGCATTTCTGCACCCACATTTCGTCAGGTAAGTATCAGTCCCACGTAATAGGGGTCGAGCCTATTACCCTTTTTCGGGCACATTTCCTAATGGAAAAATCCAATAACACTTTACCCGACCCGGGAATCGAACCCAGGACCTCTAGATCGCACCGCATATACTTGTGCCGCAAGACCACGAGGCAGACGATGTAAACATTGTAAAATTTGCAAGCGATCGTAAACAATAGGACGCACCTAATCTCAGCCGTGGTTGTATCAGGTACCTGGCGTTGTGCATTAGGTATGTAAGACTCGCCGCGGCGGAAACAAAACACATTTCTTTATTTTAATACGGAATAAAGGCGTCTCTCTCCCGGCGATATGTATGCAACACGGCAAAGGGACACGCTGTTTGATATGGTTATTACGTTCTTTGTGGAAAGGATAAAGGAGCCGGTGAGAGCGGACTAGGAGCCGTAGTGAGATTTGTCCTCGTGATACGCTAAAATTTTATAAAGCCCTCCACGGGACGCGGTATCCTTGGAAATGGAAATGTTGAACCTGTTCCGAGGGTATTGTTCACGAAAATATTATGCACCGTGACGGAATAGGTGCAATACGTCTTAATGGATGACGTGTTACGGATAATTTATTTTATTCTACTAGACTTTAGTGATATATGACTAAAGGCATTTGTTGCTTGGCAACAAAATGACGCATAGAGCAGGCTCAGAAACATATGGTGGCCAGTATTTTTCTTAAATACAAAGACACTACAAGTCGTGTGATGGCGATATCCGACTATGAAGGCGACTGCATTTCTAGATCTTGAGGGTAACTTGAGATTGAAATTTCTATCTAATTTAGAAATACAATAACGATTCCTTGTCGCGTGTTGTCTTATTTGTTATATATTTTTTTCATAACAAGGAAAAAATGTGTGATTCATAATGGATTTATGATGGATTAGTAAATTTTGGGCAAATTCTCGTACCAGGTAAAATTACCAATTATGACTTAACAAAACAATCAACGCTCCGTCAATCTTCTGACTCCATTATTCGGTATATATTTAAAAAAAACTAAAGCTCCACGATACCAACATCAACTCAAAGAGGAATATAATGTTTGCTATGCTCCAAACAACGAAGCATATTTTACGAGAGCATGCACCGACGAACATTGCTGCGAGCGATTCCGACACGATAATCGGAACGTGGCTGTCTTGACATTTCTTTTCTTCGTTCCCCGGCAGTAAATATACTCTGGACATTGGTCTGACACGGTACTATTATATTGTTTGCGTAATTACAGGCCACTCTGCAAGCATCAGGCAGAAATGCTAATTCGCTTTTGGAATTAGTCATTGTGGCGACCGAGCTCGGTATTCACGTATGGGAATGGCTTGTTTGTTTTTGTAATGAGTTAATAACACATCCAAATAATGGTTGCATTAATCCACTTCTGTTTTATATATAGAATATAGATATTATGTAGATTTTATGTAGTAGCATACAACTATACCATAGCACATATATCTTATGTCGATAGGTCATCCATGGGCAAACTTATGTTTGCGATGAAGGAAAAGAAAATTATTATCGCTAGGAAATTCCCGTCAAAATAAGAAATATATGATTAAAATCTTATAAAGCCGTGATGTTAAACATTCATGAAAGTTGTTATTGCGTATTCGTTTAAAGGCACCTAATACCAGATATAATTTGTTTCGAATTCACTCATAATACCTTTGTAAACGTTGTCAAAGACAAATAAACACGGTAGCGTTTACACGACATATCTGAGCCCGTTGCCATCACGTTTTTAAAATAACAATACGTCAAAACTAACATCCGACCTTTCGGCACATACATATGAAAACATAAGTTTGAACCTCAACCTGTTCTAAACAAGAAGTATGGCCGCGATGACAATCTAATCTCCACATCTGCGCCCGTTTTATAGCTGGACACTCGTAACTCCCGTGGACATAATATCCTACAGATCGGCTTCACATTTATTCTCAAACTTTTCCCTTAACACTCCGTTTCCTTATTACTTCCTCTTTCAAACCTTAGCTTTCTATTACAGGATATGGCTGACCTTTGACGCTGTATTAATAAACTTCAATGACATAAAACCTCTTTGAACGTACTGTCAGTGTAATAGGGGCGTGGATCTATCATTTGAGAATAGCTGTTTCAAACATTGTCAATTCGCCATGTATCTTTTCATGGATGCTTATAGTGCGCGAGTCAGTCGCTCCTTTATCAAGCTGATCACAAACGCCGCATTCCTGATCGCGGTCGATAAGCAACAATTGCGCCCTGTATATACAACAATTTGAATATTATTCATAACGTATTACAGCCTTCAATATCGTGATACGTGTGCCGTCTTATCTACGATCGTATCGGAACACGAAGATGGGAGATTAAGGCGCATAATGTTTTAAAATTCGCGTATTTATGATTTATTTAAGAACAACTATACTAATCTACTAGGAAACAAGTACTCAACTATTATTTCATTTATATTATTCATCACATTTATCACATCAAACGCTCCCGCAAGCGGGCTATATGATATGCTCTGTATTAAAAGGGTAAATCCTTTTACCAAGACTTCTGTTATTCTCAAAGTATCTTATAAAGGAAAAAAGAATTCATGTTTTAAAGATATTTAAAAATCCAAGGAAATATAAAACATTCATACGGGACAAAATCCTTTAGGAATGTCCAGGATAACGCGTTCTAGAAACAGATTTGGTTTCTTTGCTACCTTGGTACTTTTGTAGCTCATTACGAATTTTCTGATTATCCAAGTTTCGAGATTTCACAACACTTGTAATTTTCGCAACGAGTTGTTTTTATTGCGACTTTATTTTCCAAATTAAATGTAAAATATGACCACCTAAACTTAGTTAAATTTATGCTTATCACATCATAAAATCATACAAAAATTCAAACTAACATTTTTTTTTAAATCGTTAAGGAATTTTATCTATACATAAATCTACTGTGTAAACTCAACCGTTTTTTGTTTTGCACAACATCTTTCCTATTATTGCACAATTGGCTGACGGGAAATTCTAAACGACCGTCATTTTGCAATAATCGGAACCGAGCTCTTTTTAAAACACAGAATAAAAAAAAACACATTACGTAATAACCCGTTATGTTTTAAAGTTTACATAATTTAATGACGGTCCTTTAGCCCCAAAAAGGATGCGGCCCAAGGGTCCGCAAAAGAGTTGCAAATAAAAACACAATAGAACAAAATAACGCCAATAAAGCTGTGCGAAATAGCCGTTTGTATAAAAACCGTTAGGGCATCGTAAAGGGTAATGTTTAGTGCCGCAAATAGCTTAAACAATTTGGCTTTCACCCATTAAACATGCAATTTGCCAATTTAAATATTGTAAAAAATGTAAAGACAATATTGCGTTGACTTAAAAGCTGTATTGTCAAGTGAAAGAGTTATAAAACGGTAATATACCGTACTGGGAATAGACAAACTGTTTGCAATAAAATGTTTTATTCCTTTTGCGAAAAACATCCATTTAACTATATTTATGGCGTTAGCCAATAACTATGACACACTTTAATTTTAAAAAATACTAAGAATTTATGTTTCGCATGGGCAAAACCCTTCTGCTTAGAAATCATGAATTTAAAGAGGAAATAACTTAAGATTTTTTTGTTAAGTCACAGAATACCGAAAAGAGTATGTTGGAGTTGCTCTAGAGTAACTTTACAATAACGACCACTGTCCGTTCCGCTCATATAATAGAGCCCAAAGCAAGAGTAACCTAGTTCATAGTTCTGACCCCATACTTAAAATAACTTGTGTCATGGTCGTGTCCCGCCACTTGGTCCTCTGATTGCACGAAACCATGTATGACGGTATACAGATCATTTTGCTATTTAAATATTGAAAAAATTAATGATATTTCATCATAAAACAAAATTTCGATAAGCAAGGGATGAATACCGATCTATGCTTCGACTTGATGAAGCAGTGATGGCCTCGAGGTTTAGGCGCGCGGTCGAGAATTTCGGCGGTCGCAGGTTCAAACCCCAGGCATACACCTCTGACTTTTCTGCACACCTAAAAGTTCTAAAGAATTTCTTAGGGATGTAGTCCGCCAACCCGCACTAGGCCAGCGTGGTGGACTAAGGCCTAAACCCTCTCAGTTGTAGAGGAGGCCCGTGCCCAGCAGTGGGACGTATTTGGGCTGATGATGATGATGATGCTTCGACTTACTGCGCACAAAAACTAACAAAACCCACACACTCAAAGAACCTTCTCATACACGCATTCCCGAACAACACTTCAAACGGCTGTTTATTCGATAATTGCCATCAAGACGGCCATCAAGTCAATAATCACAAGGCAGGCTTTACGACATCTGTTTTATTGCGTGGCCGTTCACTTTGACGTCTCGCGAGGTGTATAAACGGTTACATTTTTTACTCATATAATTACATAACAAATAATCAAGTTACGAAGATTAATTGCACATAATGTTATCTACTAAATCACTCAGCTCTATTTCAATTAGCCGTACTAAAATTATAACCTCGCCAACATTATCATGATTGGTCTGTGCTGTATAAACAGCTATAGATAATGAAGGGAGTGTGTTTATGATGTGTGTTGCAGTCGCTGGTATTTTGAAATTAGCTTCTTTCTATGGTCCCTTGCAGCCTGGTCTGAAATGGTCAATCCAAAGTCGTATACTTTACAGAAAATTATTTATTAATTTACAAGGGCGTTATCTTTCAACTCAATGACATACGCAATTGGCTAGACACCGGCTTGCGAAACGAGAGGCCTCGGCTTCGATTCCCGCACCGAGATAAATGTTTGTGTGTGATCCACAAATATTTGTTTCGGGTCTGGGTATTTGTGAGACCGAAAAGTCTCTCGAAGTTTCTGATACCCACGAAACAAGACTCGTGTCCTAGTGTGGGCGTGGGGTCAGAGCTATGCATGTGACTGTTGGGTGTATTTATTATTATACACTTACTCCTATTGCTGTTATTCCACCAAAATATCCGATTAAACTGCTCAACCTGTGAATCAAACCTGCAGCCTGCATTCTTATGCCACGAAACCGACGAAGCACTTTACAACCGAAAGATAAAATTAACTATAAATGCGTACACAACTTCGTTAGAAGTACATCTCTCCCTACATCTTCAAACTCACGACCATAATTCGTCTATAACATGTTGCTTCCAACTAAATGAGATCATTTTATTACGAGCAATTAATGCAATAGTCAAAAGGAAGTGGCATATACATGACAGCCCCGTGGCGCAGTTGGCTAGACACCAGCTTGCGAAACGAGAGGCCGCGGGTTCGATCCCCGCACCGAGACAAATGTTTGTGTGATCCACAAATATTTGTTTCGGGTCTGGGTGTATGTGAGACCGAAAAGTCTCTCGTAGTTTCTGATACCCACGATACAAGACTTGTATTTTAGTGTGGGATCAGAACTATGTATGTGACTGTTGGGTGTATTTATTTATTTATTTACATATATAATAAAGTAAACTTATATTTATGCATTTGTCTTGAAAATCGTATTTTGGAGAAAAAATAATGTATCCAAGGACAAAAAAAATATCCACGCATTAACAGCAAAGCTAATTGTTGCGACTGAAGCCTTTTGAGCATCGTTCCCGTTCCATATAAACACACGAGTTTATGCATGACAACGAAATTTACTGTTGTTAAGACTCGACTCTCGCACAAAGAGCTACATTGTCGTGAACTTGAAGCGCGCGTCCGACTGAGGCGCTTTGACTGACAGGCAAATAAAAGTAGACAAAAGGTACACTGCGCGCCGCCGCCACTCCGATCGGCCTAGAAATACCCGATTGACGCTCATGTACGCTTAAAACAACATACGCATTACAAAAAATAACTTTCGCAGTGACATTTGGTAGTAAACAGACAACGATATGTAGTAAAAACTAATAGTTTGAGTGCCCGTCCAGTTCCCAGGTGTAGGGCACTCTATAGCGGGGCGAGAGGGGAATGGGAGGGGGGTCGGTACACGGACCACCAGCGCAGCGCCCGCGCCGCCCGGCCGCCGCATAATTACTGTGTACAGACACACACACACACTCGCGCCCATCGATAAAATACATTAAATTTATCTGCCTTGTAAACTTCACGGCCAATGATTGAAATTTTGGAGCCCATCTTCAGACACGCAGACGACGATGACCAGTAGCACCTGTTTTGCAATTTCTTAGCTGCTTTATAAGGATGTTATGTTGAAATATTAAGGTATGTTTGTTAGCTATTTATGAAAGGATAATTTTTTACAGTATTCCTTTTCTTTACGCTTTTTTTTTTGCTTATTAATAATAATTTTCTCATCCACCATGACAGAAATTACTACACAAAACACATAAAACCCACCAAAAATCTTTCCGTACATATTTCGACAACACCCGAACATCTGATTCCAAACAGGCTAGCGTAATTGTGGCGACTGGTAGAAAATAATCGTAATAATTTCTCGCCCGTAGATACTCTGTTTTGACCGGTATGCGTTTATAGTCAACGTCAATTTGTCGTGAATGCATAAAACCACACGTCGAATTAGAAAGTGGTCCCTAAGTCCATTGAAAATTGGAAAAAATTGTATCAATTCAAGTGAGAACTTAAGATCCAAACCTGATTTTGAAGACGCATTGATCATTATAAGGCGATAGAACAGGAAAGAAAATGGAAATAAATAAATATCATCATCATCATTAGCTGAAAGACGTCCACTGCTGGACATAGGCCTCCCCCAAAGACTTCCAAAGCGCTCTATCGAATGCGGCCTGCATCCAGCGGCATTCCACGATTTTAGTTATATTGTCAGTCCACCTTGTGGGTGGACGTCCAACGCTGCGCTTGCCGGCAAATAAATATATGCGTAAAGAGTTTCTAAACAAATATCCTTTTTCAGCTACGATTCTAACCATCTTTCAAGGATTAATTCACAACCCCTCCCAATATAGAAAAGGTCCGTGCTCAGCAGTAGGTGGTATATGATAAAATAAATGATAAAGAACCTCTATTAACAGTTGAAAATCATATCCACAGCAATGAGACTATATCCTGAAGTTGTTAAATATTTTTTTAATTATTCATTTATGCTTTACTGTACCCCATATAAATAAAAACAACGTCGGTATCGGTAACATCTCAATAAGGTAGTATCACAAATGGAGGTCTTACCGATATCGGCGATTTCTTCCAGGCAATCAATAGATGGACTGGAGAGATTAGAAGTATACGAGTAGAGTAATAGAAAGAAAGTAGAATAAATATCACTGATAAGATTCCTTGTTATTAGAATATTTACATTCTTAGCATATTTAAAATAGCGATTGTGGCTTTAAGGCTTCAACGTCTGTCCAGTGAAACGTCAAAATATGTCGTGAGAACGTCAGGGAAGAAGCGTAAGGGAGGCGCGAGATGATCGTGTCGGGCCGGTCACGCGATCCGACAAACTACAGCTCGCTGATACACGAAGATTTAACTTCTCAGATATTGAAATTTATTTATGAACAATTTTTACTTAACCCTCTCAATGGTAGAGGAGGCCCGAGCTCAGCAGTGGGACGTATATGGGCTGATAATGAATGATGAATGAATTTTTACTTATGGAGCAAGTAGCGCAAGTCCTTGAGGGTCCGAGCTTATCGCCATTAAATACTTATACCACTCTTATACTTAAAGAGTTATTATAAAGATAAAGATATATCCATTAATGATAGCTGGAATGTGGACTGACGCATACAAAGATACAGTTGCAGGTTGGTCCAATGTATATGTTACTGTTAAAACTCGAACTATGGTAAATCCTAAGATTTTCATGTAAAACCTAAGATTTACCAACTCTTAATGGTAAAAGTCCGAACAGTTTTACAATTCAAACTTTTATGTATGTATGTATGTACCTAACAAAAAATAAAACAAGAAAACATTAAACAACATTATTATTTACGCAGAATATAATTACAAAAGCAATTTAATAACTACAAAATCAATATTACAAAGTACAGTTATGTGTGTTATTATAGGCGTATTGAAAGATTTCAAGTTCCAAACACTATTATGATCATGGCGCAAAAACTCATTACTAATGGCTTTAAAAATATTTAAAAGCGCAATAACATTTGCAGATAGTAATCTTAATGTTAACGTAATGTTTATTCTGTGTTGTAAAAACTTATTCATATTATCAGAGGTAATTGAATATGGGGAATTAATATGTTCTCCGCTTGGATGATCATAATCGGAGATGTAACGTTTATAGGAAGCTAGATTGGAAAGTCGACACTTGAAACGTTTTTTCAATGGTCTCATGGCTGCCACGATGGCCGGTTTTCGATTGGTACATCATTGTTATCGTCAGTAGCATTAATTCAATATTTCTAATTGTTAGAATGACTGAATATGATACATATGTATGTAGATCATCAACCCATATACGTCCCACTGCTGGGCACAGACCTCCTCTAACATTAAGTCGTGATGGCCTCGAGGTTTAGGTACGCAGTCGAGAATCTCGACGTTCGCGGGTTCAAGCCCCAGGCACACACCTCTGACTTTTCGAAGTTATGTGTGTATTCACAATGAATTATCACGTACTTTAACGGTGAAGGAAAACATCGTGATGAAACCTGCACACCTAAAAGTTCTTAGGAATTTCTTAGGTGTGTAGTCCGCCAACCCGCACTAGGCCAGCGTGGACCTCTCAATGGACTGAATAGTATACTTGGATTAAATTAGATATTGTACCGCTCGTGTTTTCCCTTAACCATTAATATTTCTCAGAATCTGAGATGAATGAATGACGAAAGGCTTTCAGGCATTCCAAGGGATTTCCATCTAAATATTTAATATGCTCCCCAAGGCAGAGAAACACGGGCTAAGCCATAAAACATGGTGTCTCCAATCAGAAATTCCAGCCCACATTACACATGCTTCGTGAATGCACGACAAGCGTACAAACTAACCTACGATCCACTCAATAGAATAAGATATTTAAGAAGCAATAAAATATAAATAATTACAGACTAACGATAGTTACAAAAGACAAATAAAATTTATAGCTCCATTCAATTAAAGTCTTCTGATGTGTATTTTTGTCAATTTCTCTTGGCAATCCGTTATACGCCTTCGGGCCGACGCACGCGATACAAAGCCTGTATAAATATTCTCTAAACACAACCGATTGTATAGACATCTACTTCCCGGAGAAGTCAAATTAGTTCTTTACAAAATTAATGTTGAATGGCTGCGTAACAATGACTACTTGATAAGTGCGATGACTAATCGCCCCTGACCTTTTGTAAACATGAGGATATACTTTATATGAAGCAACGTTATGGTACGTGAGAAATCAATAGAAAACTTCCATATATGCAATATAAAAAATTAGGTTTACATTAAGGAAATAAAAGATGAGAATTCCAATTATTTTACCACAGTACCTTCGATTCTTTCTTACTTTTAGAATTAATTTTGAATGAACAACTATGTAACTAAGTCTATCAAGTATTACCAAGTAATTAAAAATAAACATTAATAATAAAGATAAAAATATTCATTGCATCATTTGGTCCTATGGTTAAAAGTATAATATGTTTGGTCTAGAAATAATTGTGTTTTTTTAGAAACAGAAGAAATAATAATAGCATAAACCGTGTTATTCATATTTACAAAAGCATGTCATTTTAACAAAGTTAAACAAACTGTCGATGTCAAGGAAAACAACGTCTGATGAGTGTCTCACATAACTCTGGCGCATGATAATCGATGATTCATAATTGAGTCCGCGAGTTCTAAATCAATAAGTAACTATGAAGCATGATCTCATAATTACTGGCAAACAACGTCGCCGGTACAAAACCAACAAAGCGGACGGGAAGACTGTAATTCAACGGGCCATCTGTGGAGGCGACCCAGTAATGGCCATCTAAATCACTCCACGCAATCTCAACAGTGATTTTAACAGAGGTCACGAAGCACTCCTATTGGGTGATATTTATGAAGGCAAAAATACGCGGCCTTTTCGGACATCATTTATTATATCGACCTTTTTTGGCAATTATATTGTCACGTTATCCGCTAAATTTTCGTCGCGCGCCTTCGATTGTTCGTGCCTTCGTTATTTGAGCCCTTTATCCCGATTTGGAGCGATCACTGCAAGAAAAAAGATGATAAAATCGGCGGTCTTTCCATTTCAAAGGTTTTGGGTTGTGCATGTTCCTAACACATTTTGGAGATAATGTGGATTTTTTTCTGTAAATTATTCGATGAATTTCTTAATGGTTTAATAGTCACTACAAGTTTCTCATTTTCTTATCCTACCCTTATATTTTCACAACATGACTGCGATTACCTATTATTTACATAGCTGTATAAATTTCTATGACGTGGAATATAAATTCCGTATCGGTTTCGTCCTTAATTGGAGTAGAATACGAGCTCCTTTAACGTGGATGCGTGTCTGGTTTCCATAAAAAAAATTGATTTTAATAGCGCTCATGTGTTTTGTCTATAAAGTCAATTTTTGAGCGGCATTCCAAAGGCACAATAAATCGAGGTTCATTACAGAAATCGCCGTAAAATACCCGAGTCCCGAGCGGGCCGACGTGAATGTTAGGCGAGCGGCGTGGCACCGCGGACGGAGACGTTGTGTGAGTGCGTGCGCGCCTCTTCGTATCGGCACCGGCAGGGCGTCGGGAACAGGTAGTGTTGTGTATAAACAAATAACAAAATCGACTTGTCTTACGGAACGTCCAAGGTCGGCCCGTGAGCCTCTAGAGCCGCGCCGCCGCGACACCCACCGCCGACCATCCCGATGCTCCGGGTTTTATACGTTTTTTTATTCAAAACCTCTTATTTATTGTGATGGCTGAGTATTTGGGCGCACAGTTTGTATAAGCAATCAATTTTATTCATTTAGACGAAACGAGTTTTCTTGTACAAATAAATGAATCGTGGTGTGCGTCGGGTGAGTGCCGATGTACTGAGTGCGTTTGAAAAAGTTGTAATTCTAACGGACGTACGATAACAAACACAAACCTAGGACTGGAAAAAAATCATGAATGCAGAGCGAGATCTTGCGCGATGACAACACAATGAACGTGGAAAGCGTGTCCGTGAAATCGATACCTCAACATTTAGTGCTTGGATCGATTTCGTGATGAATGGTAGGTGATATTGGATAGTCGATCGATTTGTGAATGGCGGGCGGAAGTCGACGGTCGCCGGTCTTCTTCGCCGTATACTACGCCTCTCCGCGCTGCGCGGTGTGACAAATTGTTGCGTGCCATCATTTCTAATCGTTCTGCTTTGCGTCCACAATCTTTACGTAATTTAATTAACGCTCCAATGCTTTTGGATCTGTGTGAAAGAAACGTTGACGAAAAAAACATTAGTTTTTTCAATCAAAAAATTACTGGTTTAAGAATAGATTTTGAGCGTATTATACTGCTTAGGTTTTAGATAGGTGACGACCATTATTGTTTTACAATGTTTTGGAATTAAATTAGTTTATTAAACACAAGGATATGGTAACTTGTATATTGTGAAAAAGCATTCCAATATTTATTTGTTTTATATTTAATAACCACACTCTCGTACTTTAAGTTGACCGCCGAAATTATTTGAATTGGCAAAGATGCAATCCCGCAATCGATGGTAAGAAGGGTGATGTCTAAACAGAGCATCAAATAACGAGAGACTCCCTCCTCCTCACAACTCACTCATCTCGGGCTACTAAGATTATTCACACATCTAGTAGTTTATAAATATCTTATCTACTAGTTTATATACATACATACATAAACTCACGCCTGTATTCCCGAAGGGGTAGGCAGTGATGCATTTCTGCATCCACATTTCGCCAAGTATGTATCAGTCCCACGTAATAGGTGGCGAGCCTATTGCCGTTTTTCGGGCACATTTCCAAACTCCGTGCTGTTACCGAGAATTTCCTAATAGAAAAACCCAATAACACTTTGCCCGACCCGGGAATCGAACCCAGGACCTCTAGATCGCACGGCACATACTTGTACCGCAAGACCACGAGGCAGTCAGTAATTTATATAAATTCATGTCTTCATGTTTTATTGCATTAGCTGTAGCATATTTATAAATATGCTACAGCTAATGCAATAAAACATGAAGATGAATAATAGGACACACATGTCGTAAGTATTAAAATTCCGACAGACACCACCCGGACTTAATAGACCTATATTTGTCCCATTGCGAACATTGAAAATTTAATTTCTTAATTCATAGCTGTTTTGCCTACTACGCAGCCTTATATGTCTTTGATTTGTTCTACTTATTCAACTCTAAAAGGAATGTTATGCAATTATTGAAATATATTCCGCGCACTCACATACGTAGGAGCAAGTGACAAGATATAAAATTACATAACAACTGCATGAACACTTGTGAGAATGCAGTTTTCCCATACGTTCTGCGCTGTTCTTAGAAAGCTCGCTTAGAATTGTCGACTAGATCGACTAGGTATGCCGTTAGCATAACAAATTCATGCCAACTGTATAGATGAAAAAATATATTACATCAATTATCTCGTATTTTGAAACGAAATTGGTCGTAATGTCGAGAATTGCTGTCATCACGGACCTTCTTATTTATGCATGTTATTAATGATAAAAACTGGCTTCGTATAACAAGACAGTAGCCGGATTAGATGTTGTCGAAAAAACATGTAAATCGATCTCTGACACGCAACGCTCGTATGCCCCACTCCCGAATACAGCGTTACTCAAATAACAACATGCTAGGGATAGACGTTAATTTCTAGAAGCTAACATTAAATTTATATAATTTTGTAATTATCTTGTGAGATTACGAGATACTCGGATTGCAATTAATAATATAAAATTTCGTGATGACTGATCGTTGATTTTTTTACACCATTGTCAGTTAAAGAATCTCTCGTAGTTTCTGATACCTACGACACAACTAACTATGAACTGTGTATGTGACTGTTGGGTGTATCTTTTTTTTCAAAAAATATTTTTTAGTAGCTTTGGTACGAGTAAACTAGCTTGAAAATAGGGCCCACATTCGTATAAATCAGTTGGAGGGCCAGATTTTACACATTTATGGAATTCTAGTTATTCTCATTAGGTACAGTATGATCAAAAAAGTTTAGCAAATGCGCTACAAGCCTGTTGATCTATTACCACATTATCAGACGAAAGATGAAATTATAAGTCTTTCTACTTGCGAAATGTATATTTTTCTCTTTATATTCCAGACTGTTTCCGACAATCTTAAGGGAAAATCCCAACACGTTACTTGACGTAGGCATTGTATTCCGGACTTCACGATCGCAAACAGCAATTTATACCGCGAGACTAACGAGGCAGCCATTTGAGGCCATCGCTTAATTTTAATATATCACAATTAAAACAACATCGTGCACAATTAACTAGACATTTTAATGGAATAATATTGTTGAAATTTATAGCAGTAAATCTCGATTATTTGTTTTTGTTATAATTACAAAATGCTATAATAATTGGAATTGGTCCGTGACTGGATATGAATAGCGAGATACCGACATTTACTGTTATGTTGTTGATTGTGCCTAATTTTTACAATAATTGCTATAGAATACCAGGAAAATACGTAGAAATAGCGATGATTGATTCAAGAACATTCATCAAGCGATTGGAATTGCTGTTTTTTCTTAATATTGGAAAGCAACTCAATCAAAGGTATTGGCTTCGATCGTCAACTTAAGGGACGAAAAAACTGCTGGAAGTCTCTGATACTATACACGTAGTACTTGTGTCTACATTTATGTATTAATATACATAAATACGATCACACCTTTATGCCTCAGAAAAGTAGACAGAGGTACATTTCTGCACCCACATTTTGCCAGGTATGTATCAGTCTCCGCCCTGCATCTGAGAACTTCCGAATGGAAACAATAACACTTTGTCCGGCCCGGGAATCGAACCTGGGACCTCTAGATCGCACGGCACAAACCTACTTGCGCCGCGAGACCACGAGGCAGTCATTATGTATTAATATTTTGTATCTATTATTATGTTTGTATGAGTACTTTTATTGCGCACGATCTTTAAAAAGATGAAGTTTTGCATGCCCAACATCCCTTATACTTCATATTCTCGCCCAACTCACAACAAAAGCCTATTGAAACTGCGATTAGACAAAATGACATACTATGTTCTGTAAGAGCATTTAAACAATAAACAACTTGTATTGTTCAATGAATATCAGCGCAACATTAATGAGACCGAAGGCACTTCCTACATCCCCGGTTACAAGCCACGAACAACGTCAATTAAAGCATAATTCTGATATCACGGGCCGCATCGTGGTCACATGCATAATCGAACAAGCGACATAGGGCAGCGCTTATGAGAACACAATTACAATCCATTATATTCTCCGTAGACCTTTTAAGGTTGAGCTAACCAGAGGCAGTCGGCAGTTGCAACACAAGCGTGTCGCGGGCGCTGCAACATTACGTCCGCGATCGCTTATTGTACGTCACTCACAAGCATTTCACGGCGACAAATGGCTTCAAAGATGCTGGATAAACACGCCAGCACAAAGCCAACGCAATAAAATTAAAACGTACGCAACATGATTCACTTTTAGTTCGGCTCATTACGAGCTAAAGACTTGTAATGTTTACTATTGATGTTTTTTTGCTGGGCTTTTGTCTTGTTTAACGTTGCAATGAGCGGGGAACGAGCCGCCTTTATATTTAGATCGGCGGAATATTAATAATTCTACTAACTGTTTGCCCGCGCTGTCCCTATTAAAACTACAATTTCCGGGCAATGCCAGCGTAAAATTGAAGGAAATGTACTCTAATGTTCACTAGCAACGGACTATTATTAAGATCTGTTCTACGCTTAATTCTTGGAGAAATATTAATGTAATCAAGACAGTGGAAAAAGAGTATTACCAAAAATATTCCAAGTTAATATTGCAGCCATCTATTCTACCTGCGTGATTGTCTCGACTAGTGAGAGGTGATGTAATCGATTCTTGCCAGTCGACACTCAATTTGGCCTACAATGCATTAGACATCACTTTTCCTATCGATTAAATCTAAATTTTAATTACACTGTATTAATCAACAGCTTTCCTCACGTTAAAAAGATACCAAGGTGGTTATTGTGCCGTTCCAAACCGTCCACCAACCCAAAGATCAAAGTCAAAAAATTGACAATTAAAGAGGAGCTCATACCCAGTACTGGGGTGTAATTTTTTCCTTGAACAATAGGCTTTATTCTGTTCACACGTGATACGAAACGACTCGACTTATACTCGTATAACGTAAACAATAATATAGAATGACACAATCAAATGTCCGACATACGTGGAGGTGTCAAATTGCGCTGCGATCAACTGAACGCTGTTAGCGGTTTCTATGAAATAGTAATACTAATTAGGTATAATTTTATAATATAAATGCATTTATACTTTTACATTAGTTCGGCAAACTAGCGTTTTGCTGTATGTACAGTTATACAAACATTTGCAGATCATAGCTGCCTACCAAAAGTACATCAGTGAATTATCGAAATTCATTATTGCAGCGGACTACATACCTAAGAAATTCTAAATAAATAAGAATTTCTTAGGTGTGTAGTCCGCCAACCCGCACTAGGCCAGCGTGGTGGACTAAGGCCTAACTCCTCTCAGTAGTAGAGGAGGCCCGTGCCCCGCAGTGGGACAAATATGGGCTGATGATGATGATTATTTTTGCAGCTATCTTAGCCACGGTGATTAAAAACTCATTGGCGTTAAAAAAAAAAAACAAAATTGATGTTTTCCTAAAATTCATAGATATTAAATGGATGTAGTTGTAAGGAAAACGATTTTTTTTTGTCGGGATTTTTTTATGTCACGTTGTTTTTAATTTCCGCAGCTATTATCTGCCATAGTTTCCGATCACGGTCTTTCTATATACTGTAAAAAATGTCTCCATAAACCATTATTTTTTAATTCCACTTCCATTGCACAAATACAGCTTTTTTACTTTTAATCACCCACGATAAACTGCCACTGTTCGCAAAGTGAAGGTGCGTGCGGGAAACGAAATTGCGTGCAATCTCCCGACACAATTGCAGGATTAGAACAAAATTTATACGTCTGGCTTTTTCAAATTAGGCTGTCCCGTCTGCCCTTAATTCCGTCTGAGGGTGCTACCGGTACTTTTATTACTACGCGCTGTCGTTGTTAACAGTCGTACAAAAGTAAATGTACCTCATATGTGGAACCGACAAGGTAATATATCTTAATGTTAGGGAATACAATATATTTTTTTATTATGCTTATTAAACAATTATGTATAAAGGCGGATTTATACCTTAGGTGTTCTCTTACAGTTAATCTTAGGGTGATGCAAAGATAAAAAAGTAGGTGCATAAAACAATATTTAATTAATGCAATATATAATTATTATTCGGAATTCTGAAAGACAAACTGGGCTTTTGGGTTTCTATGAAAGTACCGCCACTGATGCTAGCAGACAAGTACACATATAAAATATAGTACTTTATACTACTTACTTACTGTATCATTAAAATGTGGGTCCGTTTGTCAATCCACGTTCTTCCTTCTTCCTATAATCTCAGGTACTTTAAGTGTAGTCTGAAGAAGTATCTCAACAGACCCGTTTGATTTTCGCGAGTGACTGAAGATGGACTCTTTCGCCACTATAGTATCATCTCTATTAGACAGCACCGTATTAACCATCGTTTGCCGAGCTATCATTTTGGCATATTAATATTTATTGTTCTAGGAATACGGTACAAATGTGCTATGTAAACGTAAACAATGTTATAACATCGCCCAGTGGTAGAATTTTGTCGTACATCGCGTTATGTGAAAAATCCAAATAAAAAAAAATGTTCATATACATATTTTTGTTTAATTAAATTATGATATATTGAATGATGAGAACCATTTTATTTTACTCTTCCTTGAATGAGCTTTCGAGTACCATTTTGAGGTTATAATTCATAATTAACAAAAAAAATTCATTCATCATTCATCGTTATATTTGAATGATGATTTTTTTTATTAACTTTCGCGTAATATGTTGCGTGACGATAGGCATTTTGGTTTGTACTTCTGACAAGATAAAGTAGGCCAGTATAAAGGCCTTCGCAATACCAGCTGGCGTCCGGAATGCGACACATTTGCGTGAGCCACTAAGACAAATTCTAAGTGTCGTGAGATGGCCATTATCAACATATGTGTTTGTACATTTTATTATCTTGCCACCCGGCATATAAATAACTATTCCTAAAGTCGCAAAATGCCACGAGAATAAATAATAGATAAATACATACATAGTACATAACCTCACGCCTGTATTCCCTAACGGGGTAGACAAACACATTTCGCCAGTTATGCATCAGTCCGACGTAATAGCGGGGGAGGCTACTGCCGTTTTACATTTCCAGACTCTGTGCTGCTGCTGATTATTCCTTTATGGAAAAACCCAATAACACTGCCCGATTCGGGAATCGAACCCGGGACCTCTAACTGCACGACACACTTGTGGTAGACCACGAGGTAATCGTTAATTAATAATATTTAAATACGTACTCACGCCTGTATGCATAGATATAATTTACCTACGTGTTGATATTTTCGCTAAGGCAAAGAAGTGAAACCACTGCTTTTATATCTATCTATACAAATACATAAATAAAATTGGAGTGTCTGTTTAATTAATATTGAAATAACCGCTTTTTAATAAATGCATTTGGATGTATACACGGTACATATACCAAAATTACGTTTTTTACAATTTTTGTCTGTCTGTTTGTTCCGGCTAATCTCCGAAACGGGTGGACTAATTTCAACGGGACTTTCACTGTTAGATAGCTGATGTAATAAGGAGTAACTTAGGCTACTTTTAGTTTATAAATTTTCTTATTAAAAATAATTAAAAATAAATTTTCCGCGCGGACGAAGTCGCGGGAACAGCTAGTTAAGAATAAATTTTACTGTCTCGAGTATTGTAAATAAATAACCAGTTACCAGCTCCCGGCAAGAAGCGTTCTTTTCTGTGGTTAATCAAGGCAGAATACTTTAACAGTAGTAAATTTTATAGAGCTACTCTCATTATGAAGATTTAGTTGTATTGTACGATATACAAACTCGGTACCTCTTAAAACGAACAAGAAATTATTCTAAAACACCTAAAAGTTCTTAGGAAATTCTAACTAACCTTATCCCTCTCAGTTGTAGAGAAGGCCCGTGCCCAACAGTGGGATGTACATGGGCTGATGATGTTGAATGAATGAATGACAAAACCTAGTATCTAAGGAGTATCTCTCAACAGACGACATAATAACATGGCGGATTTACCAACTTATTTATAGTGGGCTTTTTAAGTGGATACTTCAAACCTACAGCAAGCAATCCGGGCATTAGCGAAACTCAATCACCGAACTAAACGCAAAAGAGTGGCTTCAGATTGGTTTTCAGTAAGACTCGTACGAGTTGTAAGGGCTTGGCTCTACATACATACATACATAACCTCACGCCTGTATTCCTCGAAGGGGTAGGCAGAGGTGCATTTCTGCACCCACATTTCGCCAGGTATGTATCAGTCCCACGTACTAGGGGGCGAGCCTATAGCCGTTTTTCGGGCCCCATTCCAGACTGAGCTGTTACTGAGAATTTCCTAATGGAAAAACCCAATAACACTTTGCCCGACCCGAGAATCGAAGCCAGAACCACTAGATCGCACGGCACACACTTGTGCCGCAAGACCACGAGGCAGTCACGAAACAGAGTGGCTCAAAATGGTTTTCTGGAAGACTCGTACGAGTCGTAAGGGATTGGCTCTACTGGACAACAAAATATTCTAATAACAGTATAAGCCTCGAATTCGTCTTTAAACAAGGCCAAGTAATATAATAACCTACACGCAGTAAGTAGGTAATCACATACGTGAGAGTAATGTATTATTAACAATAATTTCGTACAAACAAAATAAGAGAATCGTGCCTCGGTAATTTTCATAAGTGATTACATTCCGCGCAATGGTTTTTAATGGAATCCACTGAGATCTGCCGCAGATATACGGTATTCCTGCATGGCACCGGAGGCTGATAACCCCCGTTTGAACCATATAATTATTGGAGATACCATTTGCCAAGACGACTCGCGTTTAACAATCTTCCAACAGAGAATCACGCGAAAAAAGACCCTATCCTATTGTAATAGGAAAAAGTAGTATGAACGCCATCAGAGTATGTCCGTCAACGCTCCGTTGGCACGAAGCCTACGTCGCCGCCACGAATTGGTCTATAATTAAGAAATAAGTTAAGATACGGTTTTTAGCTGACTTTTTACAAAGCGTCTTGCCCGACGCAATTAACCCGCCTTGTAAATTGAATGTTTGCTTTATAGTGTTTAGTAATTAAGTTGAAGTTTTTATAAGAGAACGTAGGACGGCGTCCATCTCATTGATGGGCTATCGCTCATCTGTTCGTATTGATGGTGCTCTATAAACTTTTTGTGCTTTCTTTGACAGGTAGCGGGAGATTAAGGAACAATTGCGCGGACTGGCACAATGTAGCGAAAAGGTAATATATACTGCTGAACATATATATAAAAAAACAGATATTTTCAGCATCCAACGACTTCCTGCGATCTTTACGAGATACATGGTCTCCACCTGAGAACCTTTTTGCCCCATCGGTCGTCAGTCCTACGAACTATGTGTGAGCTGTGTGTATTGAGATATTTTAATACATAGATACAGTACATGTAATATGAGATGAATAAAATTGTTCTAAATCTATTACAAGATAGTGTTGATAAGATAGCAGTGTTTTTCGTACAAAAGCGATCCGCGCTGTCTAGATAACGTATTGATTGACTGAACGGTCTGGGCCACTTCTTTTGTATGGAGCGTGCGCGTTATTTGTAATTGTTTTTCTAAGAAGCCTGAGCGCGCACGGCACACGGAAATCACTTGTACTGCAATGTCTGAATTGATGTCAAAATTTCATTTTTTGCGAAACTGACATGTTTATAATGCATTCGATGACAATATATTTTATTTATTAAATACCTATATCCTGTGATGTGTCTTCTTATTTTCGAATGCAATACAATTAAAAATAACATGAATGCCTCGTGGTCTGGCGGTACAAGTATGTGCCGTGCCATCTAGAGGTACTGGGTTCGATTCCCGGGTCAGGCAAAGTGTTATTGGGTTTTTCTATTAGGGAATTCTTAGCAGTACGGAGTCTGGAAATATGCCCGAAAAACGGCATTAGGCTCGCCCCCTATTACGTGGGACTGATACATACCTGGCGAAATGTGGGTGTAGAAACGTACTTCTACCTACTCCATCAGGGAATACAGGCGTCAGTTTATGTATGTGTGTGTGTAAAAATAACATAGACAGCGACAACAATACGCGAGGCGTAAATCTTACCGTAATTATCCACATAAGTATCTTGCGTTCCCAAATTAGCCTGTTTAAATACGGCTTCAAACGATCAGCATAATTGTGTCAGCTAGAGATATTCATAAAACTGTCTTGAAAGACCCTCTGGTCCAGCATTGCACTTTGTAGGCGGTAATCGATTCATCATTAAAAAACACAACCCTAAAGATAACGTAGAGATGTATAGAATTAAGTAAAATTTAAACAAATACCAAAACAGCTTTAACAGCCTAACAACTTTCTATAACACGAAGCAGTTTTCCAAAGTTAATTCAAAATTGAAAGCGGAAATTTTAAGCAATAACAAAATGGCAAATACATTTGCGAATAATGAATTTCTCAGCCAATATTCGATCAATTAGCAATAAACCATTTCGTCGCAAGGCGGTCGCAATCCTGCATAAATTCAATTAGAGCGGGCCCCGATACTCGGGCCCACTATTCCCATTGCCTTCCGAGACCTAACTATATGGAATAATTGATCGTTCAACGAGACCCTTTAGGATTAGCTCTAAATCACTGCTCGCCAATGCTGTAATAAATAGCACGTTTATAAACATGTGTTACACATCAAAACAAATGACGATTGTATGGATCGAATACTAATTTTGAATTTTAAAAAACTGGTGGTATTAATTAAGTATTTAATAAGACTGACTCGTGGTCTCGCGGTACAAGTATGTGCCGTGCGATCTAGAGGTTCTGGGTTCGATTCCCGGGTCGGGCAAAGTGTTATTGGGTTTTTCCATTAGGGGATTCTCAATAGCAGCACGGAGTCTGGAAATGTGCCCTAAAAACGGCAATAGGCTCGCCCCCTATTACGTGGGACTGATACATATCTGGCGAAATGTGGGTGTACAAATGCACCTCTGCCTACCCCATCAGGGATTACAGGCGTGAATTTTTGTATGTATGTATGTATGTATTTAATCATACTAGTGACTTACTAGTATAAAATCTTAAGTTCAAATCTATTTTGTTATTATTTGGACTTAGTAAGTGATTTTCGTTGATAAACAAATTTTTCGCTTTTCGTCATTAACTTGACTGAGCTGTATGGGTTGAGATTTCTTTGCCTTTCTTTAAAAGATATTTATATGGATATTAACTGTTAGGGCGGTAAAAATAAAATTCGGATGTGGACTGTGAGAAAGAGACCTGGCTGGTAAATGATGACGCAACCTGTTTAATCTATTGAACATTATAACATTGAAGATTGCTTATCCCTGATCAAACCTCACACCTTACGGCGCACCAGGTGAATAAAGCCGTATTATTATTCGTAATTTAAAGTATTACTTACCTTCACAAAATCATTATTTAATCGTCAATCGCGAAAAAAGTCGGAGAAAAAAAAGTAGTAATAGTAACAAAATCATCAATATGCAATTTGCTTATTTTTTAATTAACTTGTCTTTGGAGACAAAAACGTAGAAGCGACCACCGGTGTCGCCGTAATTATTGTAGTCTTGTCATGCAGGTATCATTAAAGCCAATGTATTAGAGATAAGTACTTATTTTACTACCAGTTTTAACGTGCCTATGGTTTTTTAACTTCCCGCGATATACGTAAAAGGTTATAAATTATATTTATCAGTCTATTTAAGGTCGCGGGACATGGTATCTGATGGATTTTGAGCAAAGAACCATGTGTTAGAAGACTCCGGGGTCAATTAGTGTGTAAGTCAAGAAGAATTCACAAATATTTTATTGAATAGTGTTTCCAAGACAGTCATACCTATCCGCCTTTTATTAAGTGTAATGGTAATGCTGTCGGTAGTTCAAATGGGCGAAATGCCGACTGTTCATAAACAGCTGCAAAAGTTATTGCAAGTACATTGCCGACCTTTAAAATAAACGCCAAAGAGGAAAGAGAAGATAGCGAACAAGTTTTTAATAATCTAACGCACACGCAACACACAAATGTTAAATTAAAAGACTTTAAAAAACACACTAGTTCATACATAGATACATACATACATAACCTCACGCCTGTATTCCCCGAAGGGGTAGGCAGAGGTGCATTTCTGCACCCATATTTCGCCAAGTATTTATCAGTCCCACGTAATAAGGGGCGAGCCTATTGCCGTTTTTCGGGCACAATTCCAGACTCCGTGCTGTTACCGAGAATTTCCTAATAGAAAAACCCAATAACACTTTGCCCGACCCGGGAATCGAACCCAGGACCTCTAGATCGCACGGCACATACTTGTGTCGCCAAACCACGAGGCAGACACACACTAGCTCATAAAAAAAATATTGATCATATTGATATGTTTATATGAACAAATCACTCATGCAAGCCATCACATCCATTGCAACTGACGAGTATATACGTCTAGTGCAGGGGTCGGCAACGTTTTGTGTCAGAAGAGCCAAAAATAGCAATTTACAAAATTTCAAAGTTTTTAAAGAGCCGCAATTTTTTTTTGTCAACAATAAATAGTACCTACTTGAATAAATAAAATTTTAATACAAAATATAAAACTAATCTCTAACTAATTCATAAGAAAAATATCTATTTATTCATATAATCGTATAAGTAGTATTATTCCTCAACAAATTAGATAATCACTTTTAATTTAAGTAAAAACTTAAAACATTTAGGTACTTATAACACTAACTTGTACATCAATAACAAACAATTGAGCAAACACATTCAATAGGAGCGATGGCTTTTGCGTTGGTTATTAAAGTAGAAAATTTTAAGCACATTTAATTTATCCGTGATATCCACCATAAAGTAATTATTTTGCAACCATTTACCTTCTCTAATTCACGGTGATTAATGCTTTTTTCATTGAGGAATGTATTTATTTCATTCAAACACAAAGAAAAACGTTTCAACACTTTACCTTTGGAAAGCCATCTCACTTTATTGTGAAGAAGGAGGTCGGAATACTGAGACTCCATTTTTTTTTAAATTCTTTAAACTGACGTTGGTAGAGTACTTTTCACAAGTAACAATCTCGGTTACCAAATTCATGACCTCAACTATTCCGGCCGGAAACGTTTGGGCACAAAACGCTTCTTCGTGTATTATGTAGTGAATTGTAAGAATTGTCCCTTTATTTTTTCCTGCCACAAAGTGTCCTTCGTCGAAAGCGAATTAAAACCTACATAGAAACATCCAACGACGGCGTCATTCGGAATATTCCGACGGACTGGCGACAGTGACGACGCGTGTCACGGGGAAGGGGTGCAGTGAAAAGCGCGTACAAGTGTCTAAGAGATAGAAATGGTGCCTAATCCTCGTTAAGCGATTCAGAACGATTTTAAATGATTGTTTAAAAATAAAATATAAAATATTTTCGCATGGAAGTAAAGAGCCGCAGCTTCACATCCAAAGAGCCGCATGTGGCTCGCGAGCCGCAGGTTGCCGACCCCTGGTCTAGTGCATTGTTCGTTTTCGCGCACCACTTACCACACACGGCAGTAATTTTGACGAACGTAAAAAAACCTAATCCACAAACTGATGTTTGATTTGTAAATACACCGGCGGACAGGCGCGCGGGATGAAAAATAAATATCCATTGTTTTCGTCCGTGTTTCCGTAACAGAGTCACTGTTTTTACTAAAACATTAATTGTTTAGGAAACACGTGAATCCACTGTTTGGTAGAACAAATATATTACCGGCTCACTTGATTAATAGACAATATTTAAACGAGATGCAATTACAAACTAAATATTGTTTTAAGCCACCTCGGGGAAATTAGTATTGTTCGACACAGGCTCATTTTTATTAGTCGCATTATTCGCTACCTACTTCGGTATATTTATATTTAAATGCTACTATTAGGTAAACACTGAGGTAAAATGTATTTTTATTTGTTAACATCTCTTTCACTTCCTTGTTGACTATTAATATATTGTTGACTTGTTTTAACGAGCACGGCATGTGATGGTAAATACTCTACTGTTACCCTTATACGCAATCCTTGTCAAACAAAAAAAGTATCAACTAGAAGAATCTAAGAAATTTGAGACTATGTTTCACCAGCAACACAACTATCTCGCCTATAAACAGTCGTGTATATTGCTGTCATACGACTATACCAAAATCAATAAATCCAAGGGTAGTTATTAAAGAAAAGAGTAAGGGTCAAAAACCGATTAAAACATTAAATAACAACAGCTAAATAGTTAAACATGGATCATTTCCGCTGTAAGATTGTAATTGCGTGCAAAGAGGTAAAACGACCACCGCGCACTCTCAGAAAGCCAAAGAGCAAAGACAACACGACATTTGATCGGCGAGGCCGCCCCATTTATTTATTTATGAAGATTATTATCGTGCGTAATAATTCACTAAGTTTCAATTGCATAATGACGGCGGACAGGCTACTAGCCCTGCTCTGGGCGGACGCTGGCCCGCAGATAATCTCGCTGCACTATTATTAAAGGGAGGCTGACAGGGAAACTGTGGCTTCCTCGCTGGTCGGAATACACGCGTAAATATTTGCCAGAGATGTGCCTCGTGTATTCTCTTCGTGAGCTCTTACACTTAATTATACATGGATGTAATTATAAAATAATTAGTTTGCTTGTTGATTTAAATTAAAAACCACTGGGTTGTTGTTTTATGTAATGGAATTAATGTCTTACTTGTCAGATTCTTGGACATTATAAATAGAAGATAATGGAATACGAAGCCGCGAATTTGAACTCTTGTGAGAAACATAGGTTTTAATAACAAATTCTTTCAAAGCATCAAGCCACGGGAGGTCTATATTAAATTGTATACGAGTACCTATATTAAATTTAAAAATGCAAAGCTAGTGATTTTGTAACTTCTTTTATAACTTATCTATGTACTTTTATAACCATGGTTTTTGATATTCATCACGCTTTATTTGGAAAATTTGAAAGTTGACTTATCATCTAAATTCTTCAATCCTGACCAATATTAAATCCTAACACAATTACAATTTGAAATATTCAGTTTTAATATTCGAAAATTGTTCACATCTCATACTGAAATATCGAGGTAAATCACTCAATAGTTCAATAAACCCGGCCGACGACAGTCAGCTGATCGCAATATTTCAGACGCATTGATCATTCTCACTTATCACTTTTATCTCTCTATTCAGATTTAGGTTGTCGTGAGTGACACGTTTAATAATATTACGCAGTAAATATTTTATATATTATTATCATTGTAAAATACAGCATTCTGAAATAAAATATCACGCCAAAATCAGTCAGATCTCAATTGTTGGACAAATCTTTTTTCAACGTTTTCCATATCGATCTTTTGGGTACGACCTACATACATATTAATCCTATAGCTTTTATCAGATGGTATGGTTGCTTTATTTATAAGTACTATGAATTAGTAAAAATTGGTAAAATACAATATTTATTGCGCTATTGTACACAAACATGACAAGTTATATTACATAATGCGTCTTACGCATTTCCGATCAGGGTCACGTGATCTGACGCGAGTTCAACATTTTTTACCCATAAAAAAAGTGCACAGCGCCGCTAAAGAAGTTTTCACTTCAAAAAAATCCTTAATTAATAATATCAAATGTACATATATGCAATATTGTAATAAACTATTACGTTACATCAAATACGTCAAACGTCATCCTACAAAGTAGACCTATGAGCGATTTCCCTAGCATTACGATCAGGAATTTTAATGCAGCTATCGCGTAGTTAACTATACCTTTGGACTAGATCTGTCAGCTTATAATTTAGCACTAGTAAGTGGCACTACTAAATCCACTCATCGCAAACAAGAAATTATCGCTGTTTCATGTAAGTACATCTAATTATACGATGCAAGAACTATATCTACAATCGCGATCAATGTACATAATTACTCATCCATAATCACACAGCGTAATGACATGAACTAGGGAAGTAAATATTGATAGATGAGAAACCATGTGATTATTTCCACCTCGTCTGCTGGTTGATTGAACAACTTGGAGATATTTTGATGTCGTTTGTCCTTTGGATCTGAAAGTTTTTTAGGTAAGGAAGTGTTGGCAATTGCAACATTGAGCACCCACTGATGAAATACAGAACCACGCGTGAGGGCCTGCGAAGCCACAGCTTTATGGTCACAACAACCGCTGCTCGAACTAAAAAGTTCGCTAACTCTTACTTTTGCCGCACCATCAAGCTGTGGAATGGTTTGCCGGCTCACGTGTTCCCTCCTTCCTATGATCCTGGATCCATTAAGCGAAGCGTGAAAAAGCATTTGTGCGGGCCGGCATGATTGTCGACCAGCGGGTGACCATATCGTTTCTCGCTGGTCGGTATTATTTTTTTGGACTCCACTGTGCTTACCATCAGGTACAGTGGAGTCGCTTTGCCGTGCCAGAATAAAAAAAAATATACAATATCTGATGTAGGGTAAAGCAAAGGATATTGCTAAATGCAGACCGTTCCTAACATATCACACTAGCAATCTTAGATATAAGCCTAATAGCGAATATACCAAAACCCGGTGTTGCCATAACACCATATTATCATAGAAATTGAAATACATAGAAGCAAAAATAAAACTCGAATATTAATTGACTGCGCTTATGAATATATGGAAGAACGAATCCAACGATAATTTTTCCGCATAAGGTTAATCTAAGGATCGCTGATTGTTCATTAGATCGAGTTGCCACTGAAACGAAGTGATGTTATCAGCGATTATATGATACGTTATATGATAACATTAGAGCCGACAGCCCCGTGGCGCAGTTGGTAAACCAACAGCTTGTTAAATGAGAAGCCGGGGGTTCGATCCCCGCACCCCGAGACAAATTTGTGTGATCCACAAATATTTGTTTCGGGTTTGGGTGTTCGTGAGACTGAAAAGTCCCTCGTAGTTTCTGATACCCGCTACACAAGCCTTGATGTTTGTGCGGGTGGGATCAGAACCGTGTATTTGATTGTTGGGTGTATTTATTAATTAATTACTATATTAGCGAAACTAATCAAGCACACATGCCTTCAAATATTACTATAAATATAATATTCAAATTACATTTGAAATAGTCGTTTATAAGTATTTCCCGTGACTGATTATTGTTAAATTGCGGGTAAACTATGTTGCAAAAAAGAAAATTGCCCGACAATTACTGCAACGCACACATTGGCGGCAAAATAAAAAGAGTTCACAATTGGCGGCAACGCATGAAGGGAATTGAATCATATAAAAAGGTAAAAAATAATGGCAACAATGGAAAGAATTTATATACGATTATATTTACGGTGCTAATGACGAGAAACTATGTCATGCGTCGGTGACTACGACGTCTCACACCGGACCTCAATAAATAAAGCGTATTATGAATTTACGCCGGAATGACCTTCAATGAAACTTTTTTTTGTAATTTAACAGTAAAGTAACACTAATGGTGAATAATAATTTGTCTAGAAAGAGAAACTAGTGGCAAAATTCGCAACCTCACGTCACTGGACCAACTCATACTGGCTTGCTCAGACGTTTCACCTAAATAAATAAATAAAAATGTAAAGGTTAAAAGAAGGGGTGAACACAAGTTATGGCAAAATTTATTTATTCAGTTATAGTTAGGTCTATAACTGAGCTCAGGTAATAACAGAAAGTAACGCGAAAGTTGAAATACTTTTAAATTCAAGTTTAGTTTAATTAAATAAAAAAAAGACAAAAAACATTTAATTTACTACAAAAGACGTTGTAATTGTTTCATAAAATGCTGTTAATTTAATCTAGACGCCAATATTTATTGGAAAATTGACATAAATAAAAATGAAATTGGGAATGAGTACATCACCCCAAGTACCTACTTTTAATTTTTTTATAACAAAATGAATAAATTCGTAGTCCTCTCTTCGAGCGGAATGAAAGTATATAAGGAAATTTGGCAGCTTTCATTTTAGTACCATCCAATTAACCAAACATTCGGTCCGTTCAATTAGTGATTTAATAATTATCAAGCTCGCAGTATAATATATTGTCTTGGTGTGAACGCAACGTAACTGTTACAATCGAGCGATTCCCATAGATGTAGCGCACGCCGCGTCCAAATAACCGTTACCTAAACATATATTAATCATAATTTTCACTGACGCGACCCGCTCAACTATTTTAGATAATAGTTATTAGCTGTTTTGGCTGTAAGTGCGACTGCGTGTGGGCGATTTGGAAGGAGCCAGGCTACTGGAAAATTACCGTGTGACATCCACAAGTAATGGATTTAAAACAACTCCGGAGCAGAGACACCTTTGAATAGCAAAATAATCACTTCCTGCGCAATTACTCGGGCGGGCATTAGGCGAGATTTCTTACTACTTGACAGCGTGGGGCTACTTGAACAAATTTCGTATTAACTTCACGTGGACGGGAATTTCCTGTAGGCCTTTTATATTGCATTGTTTATTAACAATTAACAAAGGAAAGCGTCATTATGTTATGAATTATAAGAAGCAACTACCTTTGGATATGTCTGCAATTATTTCTGTCATACAACAAAACATGCTCATATTATTGTATCTATCCTTTACCTGACACCTGTCTCTATAACCATAAAATGATACTACTGCGTAATAGCAGTGTATTATTACGAAGTTGAGTTCATCCTGACATAAATAATAGAAGCAACGTTTTGTTAGAAAGAATTCAATATCGCAAATTTGATTACGCTTTCTCTCTGCCTTTTAAGCATTTATATTGAAAAGCTAGATTAACTTAAGATAATCAAATTTTAATAAATTACTCATAGGCAGCAGTGATGCCTCTAAAAAGTTATTCGAAAATGCTCATCGAATTCGGAATTAAAAGCCAATATCATCATCATCATCTGACTGACGAATCTGACTAGATTTCTGTTGGCTCTAACATCATGTATTTCCAAAAGTTAATCGAAAAGGTGTTCTACCAACTTGACTGCACACCGCTCACTGTCTAACCCTATGTATATAAAAAAAACAACCCTATAATCCCCTCTACAAATCATCTAAAGTATAACAAATAAGAATGCCATATATTTTTAAACGAGTGACAGCAAAAAGTTTGTTTAGCCCGTGTGAAGTTCGCCGCGCTGCTTTTTTTAACATCCGCGTGTTTCAGTCATTTCCCATGGGTACAATCGACGCATGTTACTTATGTGATGACGCTGAGATTGCCCTGCATACCTTCGATGTCATTGGCTGGATAGAACTATCCATACTAGCTTTAGATACACTTTTGATTTTGATCGATTCACCCCGTGTTTGGATCACATTAAGGAATGCAAACTATAAATATCTATGAAACTGGAAACGGTAAGTTCAAGTACCATTTCAGTCAATAATCGTCAGATAATTATACCCCATTATTTATCATATTTATGTTCTTTTATTTATTTATTTATTTATTTACACTTTTTATACATTAAGTATAGAGGCGGACTTAATGCCAAAGGCATTCTCTAACAGTCAACCTCTGGGTGATGCAGAGATAAAAAAGGTAGGTGCATAAATAGTTAAATGGTTAAAATAATATATAAAATATACATACATACATATATACACATATGTAAATAGAATCAAAATTTATATATACTAACATATATACACACATAAATAAATAATTATAGACACATATAAATACATATACATACATAGATACATAAAAGAGAGATAAAAGATAATCAGACATCACACATATTATTCAGTAATTTCATTGAAGAAAAGCTGCCGGACTTTCATTTTAAATGCTAAACGAGATGTAACCGACCTGATTTCGAGGGGGAGTGCATTCCATAAGAGAATAGATTGTATGGAAAAGGAAGAGTGGACAAAATCAGAGGTGTGGGGAGGGCACTTAAGGAGAAGATTGCTTGAGGAGCGGAGATTCCTAGAATGGGTGCTACCGAGGTATTGAAAATGCGGAGTTAAGTAGGAGGGCGAGGAAGGAGAGTTAAGAATAGAAAATAGGGTAGTGAGGGCACGCAGAGAACGACGTTGACGGATAGGCAACCATTTTAAATGGGAGCGGTAGGAGGACACATGATCATATTTACGAAGGTTAAAAATGAATCGAATGCAGTTATTAAGAAGACGGTCAAGTTTATTGAGATATTCTGCATTCAGATCGAAATAGCACACATCACCATAGTCAATTATAGGGAAAATCAAAGTCTGCACAAGCATTGTTTTGGTTTTGAACGGTAGAAAGTTCTTTAGGCGATATAAGGCGCGAAGGGTGCTCGTGACTTTTTGGCAAACCGCAGTTACCTGGACTTGCCAGCTGAGGGTCGAGTCGATGTGTAAGCCTAGATTCTTAACGGCTGGGCACCAGTCGATGATACAGCTATTAAAAACGACAGGTGGTAGTGTATTTGTGTCCAGTCTAGACATCATCCTTGGGCTGCCAACAATTATGACTTGACATTTAGTTGGATTGACGGTCAAGCCAAAATTGTCAGACCATTCCTTAATGCGAGCCAGGTCTCCGTTAACCGCATCAATAGCAGAAGACACACAGTCAACACTTGCCTGGGAGTAAATCTGCAAGTCATCGGCATACAGGTGGTACGCACATTGAAGATTTTGGGTAATGAGATTAATAAAGATAGAAAATAACAAGGGAGAGAGTATACCGCCTTGAGGAACGCCTGAATCCAGATTGCGCCAATTTGACGATAAATCGTCAAGGCGCACTGATTGCTGACGTCCCTGAAGATAGGAAGAGAACCATTCCAGTGCCTCAGGCGATATCATAAGATGGGAAAGGATAGCTAAGAGGATGTCGTGACTGACAGTATTAAAGGCATTGGAAAAGTCTATTAAAGCCAAAACAGTAACCATGGACTTCTCCATGCCAGCCCTAATATCGCCAGTCACTTTGAGAAGAGCGGAAACAGTGCTATGTTGAGGCCTGAATCCGGACTGCAAGGGACTAAGAAAGTTATTAAGGTAAATAAAACGGGACAGCTGCTTGTGGACACAGGCCTCAAGTACTTTGGAAAGGAAAGGTAATATAGATATAGGACGGAAATGGTTAGGAGTAGAGGGATTTGCGATTTTATTTAGATAGAAGTCATCTTACTCTGTAATATTAACGGTTCAGCTTGAACGAGTCATAACAAAATTACCTTTTTATTTTATAGCACTTTTTATATTACAATCATAGATAAACATAAATCATAACAAAACAAATAAGAGCGAAATTGTTAAAAAAGGAAAAGTAATAACTAGTTACAGTTTGTGCAATGTTCGTTTTAAAATTACAAATTAAAATATTCATTTTTTATCCGATATGGTACAATAAAGTATATATAAATAACATATTGTTCGAAATAAATCTACATCGAAATTGACGTCGATCAAATACAAATCAATGGATCATCATGACATTTAGAAGGGAAATCAATAATAAGGAAGTCAAGAATGACTTGATCCTTCCAAGTGTTTGCAGTGTTGCATTTTGATCCAAAGCTAAACAAATTTGAATGTTCCCATACACAACGTTCTTGTGGTGTGTAGCTCAATCGCCGGGGGTCATCTTTGATCGGCCGATGCGAATCCTGCCACACAATGGTGGGCAGGAGTTGGGAACTTTACCGACACACGTTTACTGACCGGAAAGATTGTGTCTGCTAAGGTATGAACAATGTACTAGCTTCGGGGGCTCATAATTACGACGGTTTCACAAAATATTTGAATTATGTCTGAAGAAGAATGTTTTACTTCGTAGTCAAAACCCTCACTAGGAAAACACCTTAAAAATTGTTTGTAAGGAAATAGAATTGATTTAGTCACCTAACGTTAAGCATTTTTAAACTGAAGTCAAAATAGGATGACAACGGGCGAAAAACAATTAAGCTTAATCTTTCTCCAATCGCCTCAATTATGTCCGTTGCTTTTTTATTCTCGTTTGCATTTGAGCAAAGAAAATTTGGTACTCGCGGACTGTGTTCAAAACTTACTATGAATAATAATACCTACTGTTCGCGTAATATCTCTATAGCAAAATATGTAGATGCCGATTATTCAGTATCAAACTCATATTGTTGGCGTAAACAAAAGCCAGTTTATTGTTGGTTTCTGATAATCTCCCTACAATGGGTAAAAAAGCCATAGTGACTAACGTTAGCTGTGTTATAATATTTCTCAATACATATCCCAACTGAAGTCGACTAACAAAATAACATTGACTGACAGAATACTGTTTTACACCTGTCCATCCTGCAGTATAGCGACTACTGCTATGTCAATACAAAAACGGAAAGCCACAGCTCATTACGGACTAGCATTTTTAATAAATACCACAATCATTAGACGTTCTTATAGAATATTTTACGCGATCTTTCCTTTCAAGTTGCCGCCACTTTACCTATAATTGTCCGGTCTGCGCAATTGACTCGGTCCACACATTCCGCCCATAGAGCCGACAGAGCGTGTCTTCATTTGCCTCCAAATTGACACTTTCAATCCGTCTGCACATCGCCACCGCGTACAGCCCATACACGGTCTACTGAGATTGTGCCGCTGTGCCCAACACCGCGTTCTTTCGCGTCCCTTTTGCTTTTTTATTCTAGCTTTATCTTTCAATTAAAGCATGTGTAATCTTTTGCTTCGCTTTATGTCGATTTTTGTCAATAGCAATATTAAGCGTTATTTTGATCATTTTGGAGTAGTTTCTATTTCTATTATCTTATTTTACAATAGGTTAAAAATATACATACATGCATAACTTATATTCCCAGAAGTGGTAAGCAGAGGTGCATATTTTTACCCACGAACAACAAACACAAACGAGAGACGGTCTCTTCAATTCTCGAGCGAATTTTTTGCGAGATCTACAAATAATAATGTTCGTTTACGAGGTCAAAATCTTTTACTAGGTATTATGTATGTGGCCTTCAGTGTTGTACATACGCCTACATAAGTCACCCAGTTCTAAACCAATCCTAGCTAAAATCTCCAATCACTAAATGTATGAATCCCATTCAATACTATAAACAAAAGAGAGACAGAAGCGGCGGTGCGCGGCCCGCGTCCCACTTCATAGCCGAGATTTATTTGACCCGTCGCTCGGAACGTGGTAGCTGGTAGCATCACAAGTCGCCGCAACGTGCCCACTTGATTTAACTCGTACAATCAATAGCAGTTAACTGAGTCCCGCTCGCGTTTATCTTCTTGTTGCTATGTTATAGTTGCGTAAGTAATATGCCGATTGTAAATGATTGCGAAATTGTTTTAGAATAACTGATCATATCTGTGGATGATGTACTATCAAATACTCTCACGACTGTATCTTAAAAGGTAAAGGCAGTAGTATGTTCTGCTTTTCACCAGGTATAGTACCCCTACGATCCCGGGTTGAGAAGTGTTATTGAGTTCTTCCATTAGGAAATTCTCAGTAGCAGCACGGAGTCTGGAAATGTGCCCGCAAAACGGCAATAGGTTCGCTCCATATTACGTGGGGCTGATACATACCTGGCGAAATGTGGGTGCAGAAATGCACCTCTGCCTACCCTTCAGGAAATATATGTATAAAATAGTATAAAATATGTAGGTTTTGCAACATTTCGGCCCCTACATGTTGATCAAATTTGAATACCTAATCTCAGTTTAATATGGATAATGCAAAAATAAAAAAAGGATAATTTATCAATTATAAGAATTTTTAACAAAAAAAATCGATAATGACCTATATGTATAACATAGCAACATAGAGCTTTGAACTTTTGAAACCAAAGAATTCCTTTTTAACTGCCTCCTTGCGTGTCAAATATTAAAGGTTTCGTCAATAACAATAATTTTTAAGCACCATAAACTATTGCTTGTAGCATTACAACAATAAAAATCAATGATTTTTCACGGCCTTCACGCATTAAAATAAAACAAACATCACGTAATGACACAAAAACTATTTGTAGTACCATTGAGTCACACATTCAAACACGCCAAACTCTCACGTAGCCAATGATGTATAAAAAGTGTGTTGTATAGCAAAGACACTATTATCATCGTCATCATCAGCCCATATACATCCTACTGCTGGGCAAGGGCTTCTTCAACAACTGAGAAGGTTTAGACATATATCATAGGAACTATATCATATGCACGGGGAAGTACCACCTATTGGTTGAGATACATAGATGTAGGTATACTAATTTTTCATAAGTAGTTATAAAACAGTCGAAGATGATGGATATATTGGAAGTCCCTCAAAATCGACAAGAGAAAAAGTGAAAATCAAGGTAATTGGTTTTTTGGAAATCCCGGTCATCTAAAAAACGTGACATCAACGCTGATGTTCTATATCTGTTATATAAGGCACTGACTGTATCTCAGTGAAGCCGGCCCGGACATAGTCCGAGTACTGAATATCTGTAATTGAATAGATCTGTCTTTACTATAAGATTACTGTTTCTAATTTTTTTTAACTGAAATGGTTTTTTCTTTTCCATAAAAAATAGTAAATCATGCATACGAGTATTCTTTGGTTTCTTAATTTAATGAGCGATTACACACAAAGTTCTGACCCCTCACTAAAATACAAATCTTGATTGTTTCGTGGGTATCAGAAACTACAAAAGGCTTTTCGGTCAAACGAGAGGCCGCGGGTTCGATCCCCGCACCGAGACAAATGTTTGTGTGATCCACAAATATTTGTTTCGGGTCTGGTTGTATGTGAGACCGAAAAGTCTCTCGTAGTTTCTGATACTCACGACACAAGACTTGTATCTTAGTGTGGGATCAGAACTATGTATGTGACTGTTGCGTGTATTTATTTATTTATTTAACACCCAGACCCGAAACAAACATTTGTCGATGATACAGTCATTTGTCTCGGTACCGGGATTAAACCCGCGGCCACTCGTGTCGCAAACTGGTGTTTAGCCAACTGCGCCACAGGCCTGTCAATTTGCATTTTGTTTATTTTGTGCAATATATTTCTAGTTGTGCGTGATATTTTCTATCATTCGTACACATCGAAGCAGGATTTTTTTAAATGTTATATATAAATTTTTATCTACATAATTCGTACACAAATTGTAATCACTGTAACAAACGGCACGGTCCAGAATAATCATCGTACGACCTTCGGAGCATATTGCAGCAGTATGCAATTATATTTAGTTAGCTTCAATAGAAGATGACGTTAGAGCAAGCGGGGCATGTAATAACTCATCTCTCCGAGCCGAATATGGACAATGCTAAAAAAATTGTATTTATTGACAAGTGTGGTCTGAATTATTCTTATATTTCTGCATATTAATCCCACTGAAAATTACTATATTCGCTTATGCGTAAGGTAATCGATTGTTTAGTAAGAAAACATTTGTTTTCTTTACTTACTTCTTTACATCTGTTTTAAAACATCAAAAACGTTTTATTTTTAAAACAAAGATTGTGTGACTACTGGCAAAAAAAATAAGGACGGTATCTTTATACACCAAACATATTAAGGACTTCAAGATTCTTCGTCATTTTATATCTTGTTTCTGCTTTAATAAATTTATAAACCAACATAATTTTATCTAACAACTTATTAGCTCCGTGCACCCCGCGTCGACTTTTAATACCCGCGAGGCATTAACGTTCGTATCTACTTTACATTGATTTCGCTGTTTTGCTCAATAATTGCTCACATTTCAATTTCCCAATCGCTTTGTACCGATATTACCTGAGATTTCCATTGTTTTCTTAGAACAACCTTTAGACTTTCATATATTCTCAAATAAGTTGCTTTTGAGAATTTCTTTCGGATTATTAAAAGATGTTTAAACTTTAAAGCTACATAAATTAAACATCGTGAGAACCGCTTGGTGGGTTAAAGCCTAGCCCCTCTAAAGAAGAGGATGCTGTATGCGATAAATAGAAATTCGTATTATTTCAGCTACTATCCAAGTAACAGGTGACACTTGAATTTCCATTAACATAATTATAAAACATAAAGGAGGTGATAAACATGGTTGAGTACTGGATAAGGTCCATCAAAATAACACAGTTGAGTTGAGGTCGGCGCAGTAAAGGTACCAACATCAAACCAAATTAGGTAACGGTGATGACGACGAGGAATTGCATCTAAAAACAACATCATTAGTATTACGCGTATCCGGACGGATCGCCACGTCCAGCGCTTTAAACACAACCAATAAAAACATTATTCGACGCTCTCAATAAATACACATTAATGTCCCGGAGTATTCTGGTTTACATTCCGTGCGGTTTCCAACGAGTTTTATAAAAGCACCATTCGGCCGCACACGCAATTACAAGCGCCTCTTTGTGGTACAATCAATATTTATCTTCTTGCGAGACAAACACTACGCACTGTTACATTGCTGCGCGAGCTCTCGGCCACAAAAGCGCCATGTTTCTCCGCCCGGCAATCAATTGACGTTTCTTAATTTCATTCAGTGCACATGTATACAGATTTATGTAAGGCCGTGCGCACACCGACCGGCGGTGTTCGCGTCCGCACATAAATAACCCACCGTGCAATCTTCCAACTTAATGATATTGCGATGCATTATCATTTCAGTCATTTGAAATCGCCCATTTCGTTTTTCAAATCCATTAACGAATGAAAATTATCGCCGTGGCGTATAAACGATTTTTTGTTGTCCGTCGGCAATAAATGTTATCGGTTTATTAAACAAATTTTATTTTATTAAAATAAAAAGCACCTGTCGAATTTCGCGTTTACAGCCATTTTTTAAGTGCAGCTGGAAGGAGGAGCTGGAGGAAGATAATAAAATCTTTACAGGTCATTCAATTTGATAACATTAAAACGAATTTAAAAAATATACGAACAAAACGTTATTAAATGTATTTTTGAATCTGAGATATAAATAATACAGGCCGGTACGCATAACTCACGAAACGGCCAGGAAACAATAGGTTCGATTGTTCGAGTGGAAACGTCCGAGGCACATCAGAGGATGCAGCAGTGAAAGCATGCGCTGAAACAAGAAAAAGCCGCGAGCGCCAACCAGTTATTACACTAATCGCTACGATATAATTCCCGAGTCAACTTAAACACAGGTTCGTTGCCGATCGAAATGCAAACATGGCGGCCGCTTTGAGCTCGATAGCGCGGGAACCGGCGCGTGCGTCTCCTTCGCCTCAAATGTGGAACTTGAAGAGATTATCCGCGAGTTTTGGTAATAAAACCTGCCTTGTCGATGCTTTTGTTACTGATTAAACATAGTTTACTGATTTTAAAATAAAAAATGAGTCATTTTTTGAGTTCATTCAATAACTTTCATTGATGTCTTTTATTCTGTTCAATACCAAAAAAATATTGAAACAGCATCAACTAATATAATATAAGTAGTACTCATATATATTGCCATAACTTTATGGCATTACAGTGACTCCACTCCTTGTAGTAAGACTTACATACGTACAAGTAACTTATCCATTCAGACATGTAGAGTATCAACTAGCAAAAGTTGCAGAAAAGGAACTGTACTCGTATCATCGTGATTTACTAAAAAAATCTAACTTCAACTAAATTGCCCATTGCCGTTTCATTACGTTACCATCATCATTTCCTTGCCCTGTTCCCAATTTCTTTTGGGATCGGCGCAGTATGTGTTAATACTTCCAAACATCCCTATCAGCTGTTCATTCATTCACCCTTTTTTCTTTCATATCTTCAGTCACGCAGTTTCATTACGTTACCGTATCAATAAAAATGACTGCATTTGATATTGACTGGTGGCCGAATATAGAGTTGACTAGTTATACGGCTATGATAATCTCTCACCGGTCGACGATTAAACCCATCCGATGTTAAATCACGGTTGTTCAAAGAATCCGAAAGGAAGCCACTGAAACCAATGGTCATATTCGTGATTAAGTCAACAGTACGTAGATTACGCAAGCCGACTCGTTTAAATCAATTTAACTGTCTTGTATTAACGAGCCATACATGATATTCGTCTGTATCTGGTTTATGACCGCGTGCTGCCCATAAAACCAAACGGATTGATCATAAATTAATTACTCCGCGTTTTAAGAATCATGCGTCCCTTGCGTTGTGAAATTAAATCCAATTATTAATTATGGCCTTTAGTTGTTTCTTATCATGTACATTTTTATAGCATCTGTATAAAGAAAAATAAACACCGTCGTGTTTTACATATAAATTTGACGAACACGCTTGCTTGAAAATCTTGCCGTCTTTGTCCATTGTACGAGTATGTCAAGTCACTCACATAGCCATTTATGACACAGGCTAACAAAAGTGTTATGAAGGTTCACCTTTATACCAGCTTTATTTCACCATGCCTACCTAGTAGGTAGTATGTAGGTAGTATGTGTATATGTAGGTAGTACCTACTGAGTGTGTATTAACCATAAAATCTCATGTGAAGAACTTCAAAACTTCACGATGAACACTTCTTTCAAGAAATAAGTATTTAAAAAAGGATTCATTAAACATCGAATAAATATTATTTAAAAGTAGAAGTGGTAGAACCGCGCTTTAATCACTGCGGACTGTGGTAAGAATCGCCTTGGTTAACTGAAGTATCACTATGTCATAAAAAGCCTAAAGAAGTTGTTGCGTTTTCTTCAGCTTGTATGGGATTCGGATAAATACCGGAGATCTTATTTACTGCTAAAATAGAGTAGTAAAATAAAATAGAGTCATTTAAAACCGTATAGCAACAACCGTATATAATTCGTAAATTCAGCTGTAGTGATCTAGGTAAGTGTGTAACGTTCCGAGATCAGCCATTGTATTTGTTAAGCGCCATACAGCAATCTCTTTGTACATCAAAACGTATTTAGTATCAGTTTGCACTACAATTACATTAACGAGCAGTAAAAAAATATTTTACATTCGAAGTAAGAAAACAAAATCTTTATTTATTTTTATGTAAACACGGATGATTGTGTATTGCTGTAATTAACACGTCAAGGAAATCACACAGCACACACAGTACACAGCGAAATACCGAAACGTAGAACATAAATTACGTTTTCATATAACCGCGCATCCGAAGCAGTTATCCGAGATGCGCCCGCGCCATTACAAAACGGTTGCTCGCAGCTCTTAATGCCGCCGTAAATGTTTAACATTGTGGGTGACCTGCTTTGTTTACGACGCCTGAAATATTATAATATACATTAGCTTTATGTATCTAGGATAATGGCTTTTACAGATTTTAGGAAACAAAAGACTGACTATGATAATCACAAAGAGATAGCTAACGTCGTGATGATGGTATATTATTTGTTTATGTGATTCGGGCTATTCGATTCAGTCCAAGAGCAATTCTAAAGCTGTGGGATACTACCCCGAGACGATAACGCAGATTTTTGAAGGTCGATGACTATTTTAGAGGTTTTAAAATGTGCACAAATCAATACAATCACGACCTAATAGTGAAAACCGATGTTTTATTCGATCGACAGACATCTTTGACCACTATGCTAGCCTAGTACAAATTGAAGGGCTCATACACTTATTATGATTTTATTGAACTCCCACTGATACAGAATATTCGATCTGTTCGAATCCCACCATGAAATCCAGTGACAAAAGGCGAGTTGATTGACCCTTGGATTCAAAAGACAGACCGTTTTCAAGAATGGACGTATTGAGAATCATAATCAGCTATCTGCTGAAAAAACAGTTACTTTTCTATAAATTTATTTCTCAGTTTATGTTTTAGAGCATTGCATATAAACGCGTAAATCTTCCTTCCACTAGGAAACGTTGGCAGATTCTCTGAAAGCACCATTGTTCATAAAAAAAAACCTCTGGTACTTATAATATTTGTCGTGAACTCGCCACATATGTAAAGGATCAGTGTGTAATATATTTCAAATTCTTTATCTGACTAAAAAATATAAAGGGGACTTTTTGTGCATAACACCCCACGACGGAACCAAAATAGAAAGCCACTTTACCAGACACGTACGGGATTTAGCCTTGTCTCCCCTTATTAAAGGAAATATACGAAGACGAATGCGATAAATCAGCATTAACGTACTTTAAAAATATACAACAGTTTGCTTTAGAAAAAATACTTTTGAAAATATTTTTTATTATGAACTATGTTTAAACAAAACACTCAACAGTCACATACATACCATACAGTTCTGACCCCACAGTAAGATACAAGACTTGCGTCGTGGGTATCAGAAACTACGAAAGACTTTTCTGTCTCACAAACACCCAGACATTAATATTTGTGGATCACACAAACAATTGTCTGTTTGTGCGGGGATCGTATCTGTCTCAAGTTTCGCAAGCTGGTGTCTAGCCAACTGCGCCAATGGGCTGAATGGATTTTTATGAATTTGAATTATAAATATTTATTTTACAGTATTAAACTTATAGTGTCCTTTATAAATTAAATATATTTTTACGTGTAATGGTAGATAATATTCTACGAGCAGATTATACACTCTATTTTAAAATTCGAACTCGATATAACAAATCGCCACCAGACCAATCTTCAACTGTCTTAGATTACAACTTCTCATAGTTCAAATTCCGTTGACGGTATTATTTACGACGAAGTTTATAAATTTAAATGTTAATGCTCAATGTATGCGTAACACCTAACCATTAAACGATGACGTTAACGACCGACACGATATCCAAATAATTATTGGCTTTATACAAATTAAAATTATACATTTAAATATAAAGGAATTGTAAGTTATACGAATAGATGATAACAAAATCCTGTTTTTTATTAAGTGGACAGTACATCCAGTCATATCCATCATAATCATCAACATCATCAGCCAATATATACGTCCCGCTGCTGGACATTGATCTCCTCTACCATTGAGAGGATTTAGGCCTTACTCCGCCACGCTGGCCTAGTGCGGGTTGGCGGACTACACACCTAAGAAATTACTAAGAACTTTTTTTAGTTGTGCAGATTTCCTCACGATGTTTTTCTTCACCGTTAAAGTAAGTGATAGTGTAAGTCAGAGATGAGTGCCGAATGTTTAAACCCGCGACCGCCGAGGATCAATCGCGCACATAAACCTCGAGGCCATCACTACTCCAGTCATATTAATATACAATTATCATTAAACAGCCGTTATGAAATAAACGTTAAGAACCAATAAAAATAAAAATATTCACTCATACATACATTTACTTCTTTATACTATTGAAATATGTAGACTATATAGGTCCAAAAGTGTCCAAATAACCAAAAATAAAAAGAGAAAAATTTAAAATTAATATTAAAGAAACAAATAAATAAACCTATTAAACTTATATCCCAAATGACTTTAATATAAATAAATAAATAAATCACCCAACAGTTACATACATAGTTCTGACCCAACATTAAGATACGAGTCTTGTGTCGTGGGTATCAGAAACTACGAGAGACTTTTCGGTCTCACAAACACCCAGACCCGAAACAAATATTTGTGGATCACACAAACATTTGTGTCGGTGCGGGAATCGAATCTACAGCATCTCGTTTCGCAAGCTGGAGTCTGGCCAACTGCGCCACGGGGCTGTCACTTTTATAAGATTAATAATACAATCTGTATAAGATACGGCGTAAGAAAGTTAATTCCAGGATCACTTTTCGGGCACAAATGTTTGAATGATCGCATAATGCGTTTGTGTGTGCTATGCAACCAAAATCTTTTAAATACCCACCACAAAAAAATGATAAATGCGATCAGGAGTTTAAATGCGTTGGGTCTATTTATAGAGTCGGCGTATTGTAATAAATAAACATTAAAATCGGACGAATAGGCTTCCAAAAAGATTAGGGTGTATATATACAGTCGAAGTATTTAATAATGTAAAGTTTAAAATAATGTTCATAGAATTCTGCGTATTATTCTGCGTATTGAGAATGATAGTATCGTTGATCCATATGTTTAAGTGTTCGCCGTGGCATAGAGAAGTCCCGGGTTTGATACCCGAGTCGAGCAATATGTATTTTTCTTTCAGCTAAATTGATAGAGGCATATTGTAAATAAATTATAATTATTAAAATATTATAATTAAGGGGCTCACCATCGGGTCTGGATTAATCGACGTATTCACATATTCTAGGCAGTGATGGCCTCGAGGTTTAGGCGCGCGGTCGAGAATTTCGGCGGTCGCAGGTTCAAACCCCAGGCACACACCTCTGACTTTTCGAAGTTATGTGTGTATTCACAATGAATTATCACTTGCTTTAACGGTGAAGGAAAACATCGTGATAAAACCTGCACACCTAAAAGTTCTTAGGAATTTCTTAGGTGTGTAGTCCGCCAACCCGCACTAGGCCAGCGTGGTGGACTAAGGCCTAAACCCTCTCAGTTGTAGAGGAGGCTCGTGCCCAGCAGTGGGACATATATGGGCTGATGATGATGATGATTCACATATTCAGAACAATCGTGGACGCTTTCCTTTTTTTTGTTCTCGAGGGTAAAGCTGATTATGGCTTTACTTCCCGCCATCCCTGATGAACCTTTTCCCTACCTTTTAGGAACGAAAACACTCTTTTCTTGGAGTATTTTTCTCCAAGTATTAAGACATTGTAAACTCTATCGATAATTTTGAATCACCAAAAGCCTTTTTATAGCTTCTTTATACAAAATTGCAAAATATAGAAAGAGTTTCTCAATAAGGTACATACTAATGGCAAGTTATAATTGTCGATACATCATACCCGGGACCTCCTACCCTCGCAATGTTAAAGATTAGGTAATTAAATGTACCTTCTTTTAAGGGTAGCTATTAAAGGTTAATAAATTGCCGGCCAGGTAACCGAACAATCGCTCGCCCCCCACAAGGCGGCGCTTCATCGAGCTTTAGGGTTGCCAGATTATCCATATAAAAAAGTATTAATCGGACTGTAAGCTATAACTTTAGTATAAAAATCTTTGCTTGGTCAAGAATTGTATATATTTTTGTGATGACGACAAATAAGTACCTATAGACAAAAAATATTATGATGTGTTTGTTTGGTAATTTCAGGTCAATGTAATTTACATGGCTAATGCAATAAAGTCTTTTCTTATTTTCTTATTTTCTTATAGCTAAACAGAACATAAACAGATTTCTTGCCTCAGTTATTCTCTTCAATCAACCTTAGGTTGAGCATAGGTTTCGTAGAATATTATTTTTTTAATTTCCATTAAATGTAGTTTTGCTAAAATGTAACAAAATAAAGGATATTCTATTTTTAAAAATACTGCAATTTAGTGATTATAACCTTAGTTCTTAAGAAGTTAATATAATATTTTATGAAAAAAAGATTCCAATTCCTGCGATTTCAATACGCTGGCAATCGCGATCTGCGCGCGCGCACACTATATTTAATATTTATCACTTGGATATTAAATGTCACTCCCCATATAAATTACAGTCCATAATGTGTTCGACAATTGGCGCGATTACTACTCGGCTCGTTTAATTCATTGCTGTAAGGGAATTTATTATTTTCAATTACTTTATCGTGGAACCAATCATTATGAATGTGTTGATTATAATCAAAAGTTGTTAAAGAATAAGAAACTGATATAAAAGACACATTTTGCTATAAATTCTTTCTTTTCTTCCTAAACATGAATAGACTAGCTTTGAATCGCAAGGAAATTGTCTTAGAGAGATTTAGTTACTGCTATAAAAATTTGACTATCTGTTATTTAGACGTGGTACAAATAACCAAGTTTAATGTCGTTGCTTTTCTGTGCAATGAAAAAATACTTTACCCAATGCAAGATTCGAATACAGAACCTCTCTATGGAACTAAATGTATGTCGCTGGCCAAACGAGCCATTTGCATTTTTAACGCGCTTTTATTAGCTTCATACGTACATGTTTGTTAGTATGTATCAGAAACTCATACTTTTGCCGCACCATCAAGCTGTGGAATGGTTTGCCGGCTCACGTGTTCCTTCCTTCCTATGATCCTGGATCTTTTAAGCGAAGCGTGAAGAAGCATTTGTGCAGGCCGGCATGATTGTATCGACCGGCGGGTGAGCATATCGTTTCTCGCCGGTCGGTATTATTTTTTTGGACTCCACTGTGCTTACCATCAGGTACACTTTGCCGTGCCTGAATTTTTTTTTTTAATTAAAAAAACTTTGAACACAATTTTTGACCCGAAATTTGCCATTCTTGTAAAGGAATGATGACAATACAATATCCAAAAAAAATACTTTAAAAAACACGCTTTTATAGAAAATTTAACAAAAATAAAAAATTAACAATATTTTAAAAATACTAAAAAAACACGCTTTCATAGAAAATCCAACAAAAAATAGAAAATTTTTTTTTATACCCATAAGAATACCCAACGCCTTTTTACATTTTTTTATTCTTATTTGATACTAGCTTTCCGCTTTACGCGTCCGCGTAGACTACAGGGTTGGGTTCAGAAAGAAAATAAGTTATAGTCTATTTTATTCCACAGAGTCCCATTTATGTCCATACCAAAAATCGTTCACATCGGTCAAATGATTAAGGCGTGAAAGCGTAACAGTCATATCGTTATTTTCTCATTTATAACAAATTAAGGGTTTTTTTTTTAAACTATTAATATAATTCCTATTTTGTGTATATATATATAATCATATATATGATGTAATGATGTAATAAAAGCCATATAAAAAAGTTTCATCATTCTAGCTTCAAAAATGACGAATTTCCATACAAACTTTCATCCCCTATTTTTATTTTACTCCCTTAAAAGTAATTTTTTTACATACTTTGAATGTCATATTTATTTATATCTAATCAACAGCCTAAAAAATAATTTTCAAGTTTCTAGCTTTAAAAATGACAATACTTCCATACAACCTTTCATCCCCCCTTTCAACCCCTTAAAACCCTTTTTCCGCAATAAAAAGTAGCCTATGTTCTTTCTCAGGCTCCAAACTATCTGTGTACCAAATTTCATTTAAATCGGTTAAGTAGTTTTAGCAGGAAAGCGAGACAGACAGACAGACAGACAGACAGAGTTACAATCGCATTTATAATATTAGTATGGATAGTATGGATTTATTTTCTATTTTTAGTTGCATTTTCTATGAAAGCGTGTGTTTTTTAAACTAATATATATTTTTCTTAGACATAATAACGAGTGCGCAAATTGACAAATACACAAACTCATTAAACAATATATCAACTGGGGACTCAGCAAAAGAGCAACACGCAAAGCCACTGTGGAATTTTGTTAATCATCTAATTATAAATTGACATGAACTCTTATCTGTTTACAACTTTTACTTCATATACATTTCATTTATTATTATCATTTGATATCATTTCACCTATAAATAATATGCCCATATTATAATACCTACTCTTTAACTTTAAAAACTAAATTTATATCAAGTTAACACTATAAAAAATATTTTAACCTGCAAAACGCCGAATTTAAATAAGAATACTTTTCATAGGTGTGATAAAAATCCAATACAAATTATAACATTTTATTAACCTTATTAATTCACTTGTAGAAATTAAATAACGTATTTAAAGCTTGAGTGAAAACATGTAGGAAACGCCCTCTCGTGTCGAATCACTGCACAAAATTGTCAGCTGAAAGCTGAAAGATACAATAACGGAGCGCCCTGAATACCGTATAACCGGACAGCGCGCGGCCTATTTTCATCGTTACAGTGCAGTGTTAATTTCAGTTGACACCTAGTGGCATTCAATTAAGTTAATATAACCTTAAATATCGTAATTATAATAAATATACTAATATACTGCGATACTATTTTAAACGAGTTTTAAGTTTTAAAATTGTAAACGAATTTTGAAACTGTGATTTATTTAAAGACAAACATAATTAAAGTGATGTACGTGCTGGTGCATGTGATTAATAAATTCGACTCGTGAATGTCGTAACTGAATTAAAAATAGCATAAATATAATTTGCCTAATTTATTTTTATTATAACCGAAACACGTAAGTGGCATATTAAGTAGCTGCTCCCTCTGCGTCCATAATATATATTTAAACAAAATAACATTTAACATATCGACATGGCGTAATAAGTGTCCCGTTAGTTATTTACGGTTGAATTTGGCGTCTGTTTCCCTAATTAGATTGACGCCACCCACTGTGCCCCGAGCGGACCGCGACAAAATTATTTATTCCCGCTGAGAGGAAACTTGCTACCCAACTTTAGTATATGACAAGGCCGCGGAAAACAGGTTTGTCTAAACCGCCAAATGTGCAAGTACGGGGAGCACAGGTGGTGCGGCCCTCACACGGCATCGTCTTACTTACGATTGTATCTCGATGGAACCTTTCCGGTCGGAACTGCGCGGCCCGCCCATCGCTCGGCCCATTGTGCGATCCGCATTAATTGGCCCCAATGCCTCGCCGCAGACATTTAATATCTCTTAATGCGCTACAAAAAACATAAAGCGAGCGCCTCGAAATCTCCCAAAGCCGCGCACAATGCTCGCGCTGTACTAGTGTAATGCGATATTTTAGTGTGTGATTTGTTAGCAATAAGAGATGGGTGCTGCCAAACAGGAAACAAATTCGAACTTGTTACTCGTTCGTCTACAAGCAGATGGTGTTTTTTCATATATTCTTTGTATACCATTCAGTATTGAATTACAAATGTAAACAGTAGTGTTGTCTTCTCGTGAATTCTTATCGGTTGGCAAGTGAGATAGTTTTAATAACACGTTTTAGTTCTGAGAATGTGCTTGGCGTGTTGCACCTGCGGTTTGTCCGCTACTGTTTCGTAGTATTCATTTAACGTAGAATATTATATTTTTCATCATTACAATATTTTTTCCAAATATAGATATGAATGCCTTGCTGTCTCGTGGCAGACAGGCATGGGGAACAAGGAGAAGGTAGGGCAATAGATAGACCTCTGCAAATTCACATTACATTAGTTTTTCTCACCCATTGTAAGTTGTGTATATCATGATGATGATGATGATGATGTCGATGATGATGATGATGATGATTGCTTAACTGCGATACGAATGGTCTAGGACAGTGGTCGACAACCTTTTGGCAGGCAAGGGCCGCAATGTGGGAAAGTAAACAAAAGGCGGGCCGCACTTGTGATATTTACCCTAGACTCTGCGTAATACCTATGTATAATTGGTCATATCCCATAGAAAAAATGAAAATGCTAACTAATGCTATGATTCGCGGGCCACAAGTGCCGCGTTGCCGACCACTGGTCTAGGATAGTAGGATTGATACCACTGTCTTAAAGAAAATCGAGGTGAAATTATATTGTTTCATTCGGATATTTGTATCTGCTTAGTGCTTCGATACCGACCATCGCACAAAGTGTGATCACCTGTGTCTAGATATTTATCCAGTTTGTATCAGGCAAGCAAAATTGTATTGACTGATGAGAAATCGGAGTCGCTTCTTGTCATTCAACACTCTATTCGGACGGCACTGTACTCGATATCAGGTGGTAATATAACAAAAAATCCTAAGCACAATTACAGTTGATCCATCATCATTCGTTCTGACAAATACTCATTCTTCAGCGTTTACATTGTCAACGTTAGTTTTGTTTATTGCCACCGAAGCTGGCTTCTTAACGTCGCCACAATCAGAACAGCCACCGTGTGTCTAACAAACCCACCTCTAAAACTATTTCCGAGTGTTTGTTTTACGGGACGAGTCCCCGCTCACAAATGAGGTAAGATGTTTTTTCTCCGTGTCGCAATACCGCTTATTATTTTTGTAACATCTGTACGTGTCACTAACTTTTACCCGCGACTTTGCCCTCGATCCAGATAGGAATGAAATTTGAGGGTAACAAAAGTATTGAGTAAAACACTCTCGTTCTTGATCACTTAATCTGTTAAATAACTTAGAACTTACTTTACAATAACTTACTTTACATTAACTGCTGCTTTCTGTTTCTCCATTTTTCTTTTTTTTTAAAAGCAAAGGATGAAATCCAATTTCCTCTATAATTTAGTTTCTTTTCTTTTTTTCTCATAAATAACCGAAGAAACTGCGACCGGAGAAACTGGTTATTACAGGCAATTGTAACATAACAGTCATAATTATTTTCCTACAAACATTTATTTTAACAATCTGTGTATCAAATGTCATCAATACTCGTTTAGCCTTTTTTTCATTTTGACAGACAACCAAACGTACACTTTCACATTTATAATATTAGTTGGGTAGGAATAGACAACCGCGGATGTTTTTTATGCGATCCCGCTTTTTAATCTTTTGTGTTGGTAACAAATGTGCGTTTTATTTATAGGGGTAGTGTACATGGGGTCCGAAATTAGATGTATACAATGAATGAATGATAGAGGCCGCACTTGTGACCACTTGTTATTAATTGAAACTTTTTTACATTTGTAACAAGTGTGCGCTACTGCGTTGTTAATGAAAAACATCCGTCAATGTGTGTTTTTATGGTCATCGGTGTTGTTATTTAATCGTATAGTAGGGTATGCAGTTTGATTTGAGTAAAAGAAGATTTTTTTCGGTTTTATTTTCGAAACTGACAAGTTTCAGTAGCCATATTATCCAATACTCTATATTAAAATAAAAATTTAATTTAATATTTATAAATAAACTAGCTGACCCGGCAAACGTTGTTTTGCCATATATATAAAATTCTCGTGTCGTGGTGTTTTTTGGCAAACTCCTCCGAAACGGCTAGACTGATTTTTATGAAATATTGTGTGTATATTGTAGGTAGGTCTGAGAATCGGTCAACATTTAAGGGTTTAACATTTAGGGGTATGGTTTTTTTTCAATTGACTTTATTTTCTTTATTTTTTATGATTCAGCATTGATAAATTATTATAATCATAAATTTTCATCCTTCTACATTCAACCTCTATCTTATACTGACCATTTTAATTTGATTTTTTTTTATTAAAATGTAAATAAATGATAATAGCACTGAAAAATTATAATGATACGTATAACAGTCATTGCTTTGATCGATATACAAATTAAACAAAAAAATATGGTCAAAATTGTATAGAGTGAGATATACATATACATCTACATATATGTATATATATAAAATTCTTGTGTCACAGTTCGAAACACACCCTTCTACGAACAACACCTGTTTTGTAATCGCAATTTTTATATTTTTATAGCTTTTGCCCGCGACCCCGTCCGCGTAGACTTCAGGGTTGGGCGCAGAAAGATAATAAGTGAATCTATAAATCGTTCCTCAAGTGCCCAAAATGGCACTTACTGAATTTAAAAAAAAGTCAAATCAATTCAAATAGTTGAGGCGTAAAAGTAAAACTCTGACAGTTATTTTCGTATTTTTTATAATATGTTTATCCCAATGGGAACATTACATTTTCCTGGGATAAAACATAGATAGCCTATGTTACTTCACAGGGTCTCATTTATGGTCATACCAAAATTTTTGTTTTTGCGTGAAAGCGTAACAAACATCCCTACATTCACATTTATATAAATAGTAAGGATAACCATTCCCACCTATGTTACTTCGGTGGGTCCCACCTATCTGCATACCAAAAGTCATTCAAATCTTTTTTCAATCATTTTTCAATTCTTTTATCCTCCGTATTTTTTTTTTATAAGAAGAATCCTATGTCCTTTTTTATATCTCGAAGACTATGTGTACAAATTTTCATGATAATCGGTTAAGTAGTTTTGGCGTGAAAGCGTAACAAACAAAACATTAAAATTTATAATAGCTGACCCGGAAAACTTCGTATCCCCTAACAGTAATTGAATGTAACATATTTACATATTACCTGAATTTTATTTTTGATTGTATGTAAATAAATATTAAGTTCAGCACTTTATTGAGATAAAAATACAGAAATAAATAAGTCCGAAAATTAAATGCATCAATCGTGTCTCCGCAAGTCATGATTTAATTAAACATGTACATATGGGATGGGATGTACCTAGTCGGTTTTAATTCTCTTCATTGAAGCATCAGTGTGGTGGACTGAAGCCTAAACCCTCTCAGTTGCAGAGAAGGCCTATGCCAAGCAGTGGGTCGTACATATATGGGCTGATGATGATGATGATGCACCTTGTGATATACATTTTTAATATATTTTTTAATTGTCTAAAAAATCACAAACATCTTTTGTTAATCGTCATTGCGAAGGCATGACGAATCGGGAACTGAATTCGTTTGAACTCAATGGTCATACCCGTTAGGATCAATGAAATCTTAGATCAATCTAATTGATGAATTCTCAAGCACCAATTCATCTCTAAGTTGTCTTTTCAGTATCGTCACGTGAATAACATTACTCAACAATTTTCTTAACGCCAAGCGCATTCCATTGCATAGTTGTGGGTGTTTTAGATTTCAAACCGAACCTGCCTTCGTTTGTAAATCAGGTACAACCAAGGAGTTTAAAAATACATTTTTGAACGCACGCATAAATATTTGACAACCAATAAATATGTCAATCCCTTTTTATTACTGACATTATTCTACATTTTTAAAATCTAAAATACGCAATTATTCGAATATTCTGGATATATGTTGTCGATTCAAAACCTTTATTTAAATACGTTCTTTAATTTGAGGGGACCCTTAACCATATTGACGGGATAAACATAAAATGTTTGACAGAATATTAGGTAGAACAGTTTATATGAGAAAATTAAATTGTTGTTTTTACCATATTCCTCGCAATTTTCTTAACTTTTTCTTTCATAAGATCCTTCTCCTAACGATAGCGAACACAACAAAAAAAGAATTAGCGAAATCGGTCCAGGCGTTGTTGAGTTATGCGCTTACCAACACATTTTGCGATTCATTTTTATATATAAGATAAACACACCCAACAGTCACATACATAGTTCTGACCCCACACTAAGATTAGTATTGTGTCGTGGGTATCAGAAACTACGATATTCTTTTAAAAACACCCAGACCCGAAACAAATATTTGTGGATCACGCGAACATTTGTCTCGGTGCGGGGATCAAACCAGCGGCATCTCGATTCGCAAGCCGATGTCTAGCCAACTGCGCCATGGGGCTGTTATATAGTTTAAGGAAGTTTACATTAAGAATGAATCGTAGACCTAAGAAAAATGGTAATATGTCATGTTAGTTCTACATAATGTCTCTATTGTTGTTAGAATCAAAGTTAGAATATGACGATGAATATTTTTAAAACTAAACTATTAAATTTTATAATAATAAATTATTATAATAACATATTGCAAGTATGTATGTATGTATATCCAGGTTCAATTGAAACCATATTCATGTAAGGATTTTAACTGATGATGAAATTACATAGAATTTATCGCCGCATTTCTATTAATATTTTGTTTTAACCAAACCAATATTTATTTATTCACACTTTATACAATTTGTAAAGGTGGATTTTGAATCCACCATTGATTAGGCATTGGCCTAAGGCATTCTCTTACTGTGGAACCTAACAATAATATTATAATTCTTCTGTCTTTTAAATTTCACGGTTTAAAATGCTAAAAGGCATAAGAACTTGAGGAAAAAGACAATTAGTACAATATTATATCAAAACAAAAAAGTAACGTAACTTCATATCTGTGCCGTACTATGAAATTGTCCAATTGTTGCCATCCCACGTGTTTGCCCTTTTCTATTATCCTGGGCTCTTTAACCGTTGAGTTAACAAGCAACTCAGAAGGTCGGGATGTTTGTATTGAGTGACGAAAATAGAAAATCTTTCGTCATGGACACGTCTCAACATGTATGGACGATACCGTAGATATAATGAGGTGAGGAATTATATCTTCACCAGCCAATGTCATCATCATCACCCCATATACATACGTCCCACTGCTAGGCACAGGCCTTTTCTACAACTGAGAGGGTTTATGCCTTAGTCCACCACGCTGGTCTAGTGATTGGCGACACACCTAAGAAATTCCTAAATACTTTTAGGTTTGCAGGTTTTCTCACGATATTTCCCTTCACCGTCAAAGTAAGTGATAGTTCATTGTAAATACACACATATGTAACTTCGAAAAGTCAGAGGTGTGTGCTTGGGTAGAAATTCTCAATCGCGCGCCGAAACCAGCCAATATGTAATAAAAGTAAAAGAAAAAAAGAAAATGTCAATGTAAAAGAAAATAAAAGTAAAAGAAAAAAAAACAGGGGGGAAAATGTCTTTTATAAAATTAGTAAGTTAGATCCGTAAAACAAAATGACATTAAGCGAAAGCCGTACAACATGGTCTCAATTACCCGAAGTCTTGTTTATTATTCGGCGCAGCACTTAATCACATTTGAAAGCGACAGGACGCCCCCAAAGTTCCAATAAGCTACCGCTAATTACGTAATTCAAGCACCGTGACCAAAATAAAAAAGCTAGAGTACTGGCATGGACGTTGTGGCGGCGAAACGCAAAGGGAGGACGCCAGACAGCCGGCTTCGGGCTTAAGGTTCGAATCGAACAAAGCATTTTTTTTCCGCCAATATTCATTGATGGAGTTCGTTCTGTGCTGAGTGCGCTTAGTGCATATGCATTTAAATACCAGACATCTCTATTATTATTGGAATTTCAATTAATCTTGATATGCTTTAGCATGTGGTTTATTAATGGGAGATCTTTAAAATATAGAACGCATTCCAAATTCAACATTAAATAAAAAAAGGGTATTTGCTTCAAAATGTTTGGATAAATACTATTATTTCATTTAAAAAAATTATAACTCATAACGTCAGCTATTTTAACTAAACAAATAATACGAAAAACGTGTCACGCCGCAACCATCGGCAATAGTTGGCTGAAATGTCAATAAAAAAACAAATTTAAATTTGGAATCATTCAATCCCACCGTTCGTAATGTATAAGAAAAGGCGCGTGACGATGCGATCGCAACCGCTTCCCTAATTCTACCGCTAAAGAGGTCTCTCTCACGCACACGCTAGTAGCGGTTCCTAACAATTCCGTACACAAGAAACACGATCTTCACGTAACAACTTCTTATTATTCCATTCTGGCTTCATCGACCTCCGGCGAGCAAGTAGCTGTATGAGATACGGGAGGTCGTGCAGGTCGCCGCTTCGATTCCCGCGGTAAATTCTATCGGTTTTTTTCGGCTTGTGGAAACAATTATTAGCAACTTTTTATGTACGGATTAATAATAAATAATGTGCTTTAATTATTGTTATTTTATTTTTTTATATGGTTTAATTTTTTTTTTTTTTTTACTTTAGTTTTTGTGTAATCGCAATCATTACTCATAAAACTATTTTTAATACATATTTTTTATTTGAAAATCACCCTAAGACGCGTGCGTGCCCTTACCGTAAGTACCGCATTTGTGTTATTCTAAGCCCCTAACAAATCTTCGGGGGTCTTTTTTAACGAACTATGTATTGTGAGGTTTTGTTCCCTAATCAGCATATTCAGTTTCACCCACCGAGTTATTCAATTTCACCCACTCATTATATTCGCGACAAGTGCCACCCCATCGGGTCATACGCGCATATGGCACGTTTTTTAGCAAAACATTCATTGCATGGCTATTGTAATTGATAGGTACTTAAAACACATTATTAACAGATGTGAAGATCTGATGGTATCAGTAAATTTTAACTGTCACGTTAAAACGAATGAAGAAAAAAAATTTCATTCGGAACAAAACTCATTTCTAATTAAACTGAAACTTCAGTATGTATTTTTTTCCAAAGTTATCTCAATATTGGTTTGTATCACAAACAAGAACAGTCAAAATTGCTTCTTTAAAACAGACCTAAATCTCCATACATACTTAAAAAATAACAAAAATATAGTTCTTGGAAAAAACTTCTTAGATCAACCGTATTTGTTTAAATGACTGCCTCCACAAAATATTTAAAGGGAAAACAAACTACTGTCACTAATGACTCACAAGTCATTACACAGTAGCATTCCTTTATTTCCAAGCTTATGATCTTCGAGAACCCAGCAACGGCACGTCCTACGTATCAGCACTGATCTATACACTACATACTGGAACAACAAAGTTAAACATTCTTCAAACCATAATAAAAAAACTATTTTGCCCAAATCCATAGATTTAATGCATTTAACACTGACACATAGATCTATACATATGTATATCCTAACGCTTATCCCCGAAGGAATAGGCAGAGGTGTATTCACCACGTTTTGTCACTTGTAAACCACATAACAGACGGCGAGTCGTAATATTTTGCCGTGTTTTGGTCACATTTCTCTACTCTAATCAGTCCAATCCTGCGCTAAGATAGAAGTCTTGTCAGAAGTTTTCACGGTCTCACAACCACTCAAATCTAAAAAAATATTGTTAAAATAATTAATAATTACCTCGACATCCATGTCTTTACTTTCACTGGGCTCAAACCAACTGCGCCACAGGGCGAGTCTGAGGCTGTTGTTTGACTAATGGGTCGCAGATGCTCGTATATATCAAAAATAGAAATTAGGGGTTACGTTTGCGTTCAGATTCAATGATAACAATTAAAAATTATTCTTATCTAAACAATCTGTAGAACCACCCAAGTAACGACGTGGCTAATGGCCGTAAATAAATCTTCTTTTTTATTTTATTTATATTTTCGTGTGAAACGTATGAATGTTAATTAAAGCGTAGTTTGTTCAGTGTCAGAGGTAATATAGTTGTAGGGGAACACTAGAGGCTTTGTTCGAGTAATTCAGCTCATGGAGATTGTTAATCGTTAGGTTCTAAATTCGATTCACATTTCAAGGCAATGACAAAAATATTATTTTCACGCGATGCGATTAACGGGTAATTACATCATCATCATCATCATTCGACTGCCTCGTGGTCTCGCGGTACAAGTATGTGCCGTGCGATCTAGAGGTCCTGGGTTCGATTCCCGGGTCGGGCAAAGTGTTATTGGGTTTTTCCATTAGGAATTTCTCGGTAACAGCACGGAGTCTGGAAATGTGCCCGAAAAACGGCAAAATATTACGTGGGACTGATACATACTTGGCGAAATGTGGGTGCAGAAATGCACCTCTGCCGACCTCTTCGGGGAATACAGGCGTGAGTTTATGTATGTATGTGTATCATCATCATTCATAGCCTTTTTTCATCCCAGTACTGGGCATAGGCCTCTCTTCTAGCATGCCATTCATCTCTAACCTGAGCCAGTCGAATCCAAGATCTGCCAGCTACGTTTACACGGGTAATTACGTCAAAGATCAATTAATCATTTACACTTTAAATTAGGACCGTGGCTACTAAGGTCTCTAACTACTAGCTGAAGTATATTTATGTATGTACAATTGTGGTATATGAAATCTGATCCATTATTTTAAGGTATAAATTGACAACCACCAACCAAAAAAGTAAAAGTAACAAAGACTAAAGACGCGGAAAATGTAGAGTTGTTTAGCCTCCGACAATACTGCTATATCTGTTGGTGAAACTGTGATCCACCGCTCGCCCAGTTTATACTGAAGAAACATACATACTACGTATCCATTTATAATTTCTTGACTCTACGATTATCTGATAATATTCTCTGGACTTTTGATTATCTTCCTACAGAATTCAATAAAATTTATACTTACAAATATCATCTAAAACCCTCAAACATTTTTTACTTAAAGATACACAATTATAAACGAAGCAATATCACCTATTGCTTCCCTTCGCACGGCAGCCTCAAATTTGTTTTTAATATTAACATAACGACCTCATTCCGATCAGAAACATATGCGATACATACCTCGACTTCGACACGGCTTGCTCCCTTGGCAAATTTAAATTTATAATTCCGCCGTCTTCCTTTGCACCAATAACGGTGGAACCTTTAAAAAAAACGGTCCGACTCCACCCATCGACGGAAACAGCTGCTCCTTAATTACAAACATGAGTTCTTGGGTATTGGACTACCATAGATAACCAGTCTAGCGTTATTGTAAGAAAACTGTTATTAAGTAATCACCTGAAAAGTCCTTGTGTATGCATATTTAAGTAACAAATTAACCGATACCGTTTATTATTCCATTAACCCAGAGAATTAAGTCCACTTAACTAAGGTAGACATAGCATTAAGTATTTGTAAACAAAAACAATATAATATTAAATTTAAAATTGTTAAGAATCTTTATTTGTTCATCCAAAGCAATAACAAAAACGGAATGGTTTTATTATGACATCGAACGTCCTACGCTAAAGTTTCCCAGTAAATATGTCTTTAAGCGTTTCATTAGCCGAGCCTAATATTTACGGTTTTGGATAGCTATGGGCGGTCACGATTACTATTATAAAAGTATAATTTAATGAGGAAATGATACGTATAAAGTTGTCTGTTAATAGCGTACTGGAATCTTTATTTATCCACCTACACTCTGAATGTATCAAACAATTTTTAAACAAAAAATCCGCGCCTAAGATGTATGCACTCCGCTATTGCTTTACCTCCAGTAATGTACTTGTAAAAGAGCTAAAACGCAATTAGATTTTATTATAATAGCATCATTTTCATAAGAGCTGCCATCAGCAACTACGTATTAAACCTGTCGGAGGACCGATAACATCGCAGTCTCAACTTCACCAAAAGCTAAAAGGTCGTTTATAGGGACATAAACGTTTATAGAATCATAAAGCAGAACCGATGTATTGTTTCCACGCAGCCTACGCGTCCCGAAGACATAACTAATCGAGCGATTCCGCTTTTTGTCTCTACGAGGGACGTAATCAATTGTCACCTCGGTTTTGAATATTTCCCACCTAAGCACAAGATGTTTCGAATCCATTTGGAACGGGTTTCGAATAGTTCGTCGACAATAAACGATCGGATATCGTATTGCACGAGAAAAAAAGTGATGAGTGGCCAGAGTGTATGTGCTGCGGCGAGAATAGATGACAGAGTGTTGGTGACATGCGCGCCGATACCAACAATTTAAATCCACTGCATCACTGTTCCATTCGGATAGAATTTCATGAGCAGTTCAATTAAGATATTTACTTTTTTCTTTCATAATAAAATGTGACTTAGCGTACGATTTATGGATATAATTAGTCGCCAATATATTAGTAATAGATAATATTTTATGATAACTTGTCATTTGTATCTATTAATTTGTTAAAACTGTTTCGCAGCTATTCGTGTAATAAATTAGATCTTTTCTTAAAATACTATGTAATAAAATTCCGTTTAAAATTTATATATTCTGTCTAATAAATATTGGTAAGGAAATAAAAAGTTAATAGTTTTGATATGTTTATGTTTATACTATGTACCAAATGCAAATAATTTTATCGTTTATTTATATAAATAAATATACATTTCAATATTTTATGCAAGAAAAGCAATTTACCTTTAGGCCCATTCAAATAGACTATAAAGTTAACATAGCTAATAATTAAACTATAATTACATTGTCAATGAGTATATCGCTGCAAAATCTTTTTATGTATCTTGACATATAGAAAGGCCGCTCAATTGATTTAGTTGCCCGCGAGACTCAACAATGAGGAGACATCGTAGTGCAATCGAAAGTCAATTAAAACGCTGTTTATTGATCATCGGACAGTCGCCATGATTTATAGTTTCGCAGCGGGCAATCGACGCGGGCGCACTGTCGCGTCAGTATTTAAATTAAATTCGTAACGTCCCGCGCGCGATCTTATCCTTCTCGATCAATTTAGATAAAATAAATATTTATACATCCGACTCGTGGATGAGCGAACAAAGAGGTTTGGTAAATTGATTATGTCAATGAAGAACTTTTGACATGCGATGCCCTATTTGATCACCTGTAGATAGGCGCGTCGACTCGAGTGAAATGTACGGACAGCGAGAAATAAGTCACATGATTTCAAAACATTTTCACGTTTGTAAGCATTGGGAAATGTGTGTTAACAATTTGAGTAAACACTATTGAACTGAGTATCGACTATCGAACTTAGAAATTGAGGTCGAAAATGGCCTATGCCACCTGTCCAAATGTTGCTCTCGTACTACACATTATCGTATTTACATGAAATCTACACTCCAAATATTACCTACTCATTGACAACTTTGACAAATGGTATCCTGTTATATTTGGTACTTTGGGCCTGTTAAGATGCTGCCGATAATTGAATTCTAATTTGAAGTTATTGTAATGAGAGTTTTGACGTGTGTCGTAGTTACTACATTTGTAACATGAGTTCGTGTAGATTGCTTGAGTGTAGTAGGAAAATAACAAATGAAAATCAACATTATAGATAAAAAATATTGTTTTATTCATACTCTGTATTTGGAAGCGTAATAAATACGAAAATTTTCATATCCTAGCTAAAAGTTACATCACAAAATTGTTTAAACATAATTATTTACATAGTTACTTACATTTTAATTATTTACAATTGACTAGGGTACATTTCAGTTCTTCAACAATTTAATTTACTTTACATTATTTACATTGTTCACGTGCTCACCACAAAGCATCTTAAACACAGCGTAAGTACCTAACATTATCACAAATGATTAATCATTACAATAAGTCGCGTCTTAAATTAATCAGGAACCTTACATTATCAGTTATGTTTTCGAATATTACACAACGAGCTGACACAACTCATATACAAAGAAAAGGAATGTATTTCAGTATTGCGTTTCTATTGTCATACAAACATGTGGTCGTTCTATTAACAGGTACAACTGATATGAATAAGAGAAACAAATATGAAATTCTCAAAGAAGTTCTCACTTAATACGATTCAAATAGAAACATTTTAATAATAGGCACATTGAAATAGAACCGCTCTAATTACAAATGCAGTTCGCTATATTAACAGTGCCAGTGACAAAATAACTTGATTCATATTGTCTTTAATATACAGTACATATTACATAATAACTCATCAGAAACAGCTAAACAAAGTAAGTCTTTCTAGCGTGCGTGGTGCTAGACATGGGGATTTGTTGGGGCGGTCGCAGGGGTCTCTCCTCGCACTGGTGGTTGTCGATGGACACGTAGCTGTGGTGGTGAGGTAGACGGTCGTCAGCGCGACCCTCGCTGCTGGCCACCGAGCACGTCTCGTCCTCAGTGCTCCGCGCGGACACCTCAGCACTGGCACTCGTCGAATGCATCGGACTCGACATCATTAGAATAGGCGGCGCCATCCCGTACTTGTACCACGGGTCGTGCGACGTCGGCGGTGCGGTGTACCTCAGGTTGCCGTGCCTCCCAAACCCCTCCCTGTTCCCACTTTTCAAATTGTTCGCGTTATGAATCGTCCGATTGGGCAAGGTTACGTCCACATCCGGTAACCGAAAATTTAGTTTCTCACAACAATTTCTCTCGCCCCACACGATCACTGTACACGTTTTAAGTAACACTTTCAAGTCAGGGTCTATGTTTATGGCACTTAAGTCTGTCGTTACGAGGAATATGATCTTTTGGCGCCGATGTCTAACGTTCACTGAGTTTATAGCACTTTGCACTGCCGCCTTCGATTCCGGCGCGTACCACTCTTGCTGTAAAAAGTTTATTGATAGCACTATAACGAGTCTTTTAGAACTTTCGGACGCACTCACTAAACTGTCCCCCGAGCGTCTTTCAATGAGCTGTAAGTCCCTATGTTGTAAACAAAATGTATGTCCCATATTCTCCAACTCGGAGCTCACTGCGCGAGTCACGAAGTCTTCGTCGCGTGGATTGTACACAAAAAAGGCGTCGAAACGTTTTTTGTTGTCATTCATATCCTTCGGTGTGGAACTGAACACTCTCACGCCGTATTTCGAGTGCATCCATAATTTAAAATCATCTCTAAACATAAAGAGGAAAGCGCACATTACTAAAAGTATAATTAGTATTATCAACGCCGCTGCAATATATGGAATGTAATTTTCTACACCATCATTCGATTCGATGAATAATCGTTTTAGGGTCTCGGTGCCAGTTTCCTCCGTAGTGGTTTCTGTTTTACATTCTTTCGTAACAGTTGCGATGGTTTTATTCATAGGTTGGCCGTGAGCAAAGAAACACATCATGGTTTCGGTATCTTTTGATTTTTTTATCAGCCATTGGTTCAACTGAGCCACGTCTTTACAATCACATATCCAGTTGTTTCCATCTACTGAGACGCGCGTGCGCGGGTCGCTGTCGGAAATCACTCTCCATGGCATGTAATCAACGTAACCGTTACTAGCCAAGTCCAAGTACTCCAATGAAGGTAAATAATTAAATGTATCATTCTCTATGAACTTTATTTTGTTGTTATTCAAATAAATTTCATTCAAATTTGGCAATCGAGTAAACTGTGTATTGCGAAGCGCCTCTAAATTATTGTTTTCTAAATGAAGAATCCTCAACGACTCGATCCCGTTAAATGTTCTATTTTGAATTACATCGATGTTGCTATTATTGAGATATAAAACTTGTAGCTTCTTTTTACCGATGAAAACGTGATTGCCTAATTCTTTGAGATCGTTTCCATCCAAGTATATTTCGGTCGCGTCCATCGGTATTCGGTCCGGTACGTGATCGTAGCCGGCGTTCGAACAATCGACCACGTTAGTGGTGGTCCAGGTCTGATCGTGATAACACGAACACTTATCTGGACAAGTCATCTTACAATCACAGGCGTCAAAATCACAACAATGGCATACTGTAAAGCAGTGTGAATCGTACTCGCACAAAAATTCTGAAGATTTTACTTCCAGTAGAAGCATTTCAGATTTCGTCCGCGAATGGGTTAAAGAGCACCTTACGCTTTCTAAATCCATTACTCGCGGCCGCTGTCTGGGGTCACTTAATTGGTTAATTGTCTGCAGCCATTCCATTGTGCAGTCGCATATAAAAGGATTTTCACTGATATAAAACTCGGGTAAATCTTTGTCGTCGGGAACAGATGATATCGCAAACGCACCTAGTTCCAGTGTTCGTATTTTATTTGCATACAGTATCACTTTATTAAGGTTGTACTTCTGCAAAAATGTTCCGGGGCTTATTTTTTCTATGTTATTATTATTCAAGACTACTGTTTCGATGCTGCTTGGAAAAGAAAATTCATCCAGACTTCTTATCTTATTATTGCTCACGTCTAACATTTTGACCATAGTTTTTTCCTTCAGACCGTATGTGTCCTCCAACTTTTCAATCTTATTTTCATGCATATCTAACCATTCAAGGTACGCTGGAATGTGGCTGTAATCAAACCAGAGCAACTCATTGTTCGATACATTTAACCAAACTAGGGGTTGCGTGTTCGTAAATATGCCCTTCAAATCGACCAACTTGTTGCCGTCCAAACCGATCGCTTTCAGTTGCTGATTTGCAGCAAAGGAACCATCTCCAATCTGATCTATGTTGTTTGAAGCCAGGTTCAATATTTGTAATGATGGTAAAGCCGAAAATGTGTCCTTCGAAATCTTCTCTATCTTGTTTCCAACAAGCCGTAGACCGTACAAATCATCCAAGCCTTCAAACTGGGCGGAAGCTAATTTAGTTATTCTGTTCATGCCTAAATCTAATGATGTCAAAAACCTCAATGTTTTAATTGCATCAGGCACTTCTGATAATTGATTTCCACTCAATCCCAGATCGTGTAATTTTGTTATGTTTTCAAATGCACGTACATCCACTTTAGTTATTCTGTTTCCGTCGAGGAATAACTGGTTTAGTACGTAGAGATTTGAAAAATGGCCGCTGTCAATTTCAATTATATTATTGTGGGCCAGTGACAGAGAATGCAAGTTTTTCAAATTTGAAAACGCTCCATCCGTTATACGCGCTATGTTGTTGTGCTCTAAGCTCAAAAACTGTAAATTATTTAAGTCTTGAAATAATAGAGCATCTATTTTCGTAATTCTATTGTAGGATAAATTCAAAACAATTAATCTCACTAAGCCAGAGAAGGTATCTCTGTTCACCCACTCACTGGTTAGCTCATTGACAGATAAATCTAATATTTGAAGTTGGTCTAATCCCTCCAAAAGGCCAGGGGCGATTACGCTGAGAGAGTTATTGTTCAAATATATTTGCTTAATATCTCTTGAGGATTGAAACATCTCCGGAGGCAGCGCGGTCAAGGCGTTAGTTGATAAATTGAGGATTTGTAGATCACTTAATCCGACAAATGCTCTATCGGCAACCATCGATATTCTATTATTTTGTAGAAACATCTTCTGTAGAGCGCGTAAACTTGATAACCCGTTGTCGGGTAAACTATTTATTTCATTGTAAGACATATCCAAAGTCTCTAAAACTGTGTTACAAGATTTACCAGGAGCAGTCGGGCCATTTCCCCAGTCCGAAAAACCCAAGTTTGATATGTCCTGTAAACGATTTTGAGTTATGTTCAGTTCCTTTAAGTTGTACAACAAACAAAATATTTCCGGCGGCAAAGTCCAAATATTGTTATCGCCTAAATCCAAACTTCTCAAATCCGTAAGTCCACGGAAAGTATCTCTGTGAAACTCCATTGACATCGCGGACCAATCTGTATTGTGGGTCCTGATCGTGAGAGTACGTAAACTACTTAGAGGCGAAAGCACTGCCGAAGGCACGTAACGTATTTTACACGACTCTATCTTCAACTCCCGTAAATTATGAAATCGGGACAACAGTTGCGTTCCTTCTTCTTTTCTTCGTCCAAAATCGAGGGAACTCTCGAAAAATAGGACATCGGTACAGTGTAGATCGAGTACCGTGATGCGCTGTGCTTGCGAGGTGCTGAGGCCGGCCAGCAGGTCGGTGGCGCCGGCCGCGGTGCGCAGCGAGCATGCAAGCTGCACGCGCGTGCTCTCGCTGGCGTCGCCCGTCACGCGCTGCCATTCGCACTCCTGCGGCGGCTCCGCCACCCGGCTGGTGAGCGATGCACCGCCGGCGCCAGGGCACATCCACCACCATGTCGCATACAACACTGTCAACAATCCCATAGAAAACATCTCGAACGACTCACTTTTGAACTGTCACTGCGATTAAATAGTCACCGTTTGAAACGCTTGTATCGCGCACATCGCTACGCTAGGCGGAACGCACTCGGAAAACTTTTCGAATTTCCCGTCAAACTTGTTTCGATATACGACACATAACGTCTCGAGCGGAGTGAGCGCGACCACCTCACTACCTGAGGTGCGAGAGGCGACTGAGTGAGGCGCGCGGCGAGTTGAGCGACCGGCGGCGCGCGGAGCGGTGATGGCACGCTCCCCGCGCTCGCTCGCTCCTCCCCCGACAGAGCGCTCCGATATTTTTCTCTCTGTTGTTTGAAAAGTTCACGACGGCAACAAGTTGTTCGCCGCGAGATTGGCATGAACAGAAGCGCGCTTCGCGAGCTTTTATAAACATGGCGGTGCTCACTTTGTTTATTTTGCCTAATCATAAAATTTCAAAAGCGAGTCTGGTGAAAAGCGTGAGAATTGCATATTTTGGATTGTGACTTTTTAGTAACAAGTTTCATTAATAAATTTGTAACACAAATGTTACGCACGTTATTTTGTTGAAAGGATGTGAGATAAAAACAGAAAGATGTTATCTGCGCGCGATAAAGCGAACATAACGTGTGGTTTGGCAAGTTCTCACACCGATGGTATTCCATTCATTAACTAATCTATTCCGTGGAAGTACTCGACGGTGGCGCATTGTTCTAGAGCAGTCCTACCTGCGCTCTGACGCATTTTGCGATAACCTACTGTTATCTGTGTGGACTTGTCAAATTACTCATGGTTATGTGCTGAAGACATATTATCCATTTTTTGTAATTTTATCACTAAAACAAATAATGCAACGGTTCATTCACGGTACACTGTTATCTTTTGGTGATTAAGAGCGTTAAGTCATGTCTTTGTTACTTAAAAAGTATAACAAAATTTTACAGTATTGTTAAAGGTGATAGGTTCCAACTATTTCTCATAAAATATCTATTTTCTATCTGCATTAGAAATTCTAAACTAAAAACAAATTGGTTATAATTTTAATTTATTGTCATCAGTTTATAGATTATGACACAATTTATTTAACTAAAAAATATAAATAATCATATTCGTGGCTGTTATTCTTTAAGTCTTTTACTTTTGAAGTCTTTTAATCTACCTTTGTCTTTTATTTTAAATAGTTTTAAGTTAATATTTAGTTTATATTTTTGTTTATAATGGATAAACTCAACAAATTGTGGACCGATTGAATTGATTTTTGTTATGGATTTAAATGTAACCTTTTAAAAAGACATACCAACTTTATTTCTATCTTAAATTGCACTGTGCGCAGATGAAGTGAGTCACAACTTGTAATAATTGAAGTCAATTTAATATCATTATAATTTTTAAACCGTTTTTTTAGAAAAACCTTACGGCACTAAAACATCGGTAACATTAGTTTGACATTTGACAGCCCCGTGGCGCAGTTCGCTAGAAACCAGCTTGCGAAACGAGAGGCCGCGGGTTCGATCGCCGCACCGAGACAAATGTTTGTGTGATCCATAAATATTTGTTTCGGGTCTGGGTGCTTGTGAGACCGAAAAGTCTCTCGTAGTTTCTGATACTCACGTCACAAGACTCGTATCTTAATGTGGGTTCAGAACTATGTATGTGACTGTTGGGTGTATTTATTCATTTATTAGTATTGTACCCATGCCATACGTCAAGGAGATCTTTGAAAAATCATGAAGATTCTTAAATTACGAAGCATAAAATATGTTGATTGTCAATAAAAGTTCCAAAGGCCCTCCCTCACAGCATGTCAAATCATACCACACGGGAGGTATGCCTTAATCGCAACAGTACGCCACACGCAAGTGCACACCAGCCACGGAATCAGACCAGCCCACACGGGGAACAGGCCCCTACAGATTTTACTTTATGTTTATATTTAAATAATATCTCTCTATTTCTATTATTAATAGTTGTACTACAATATTGGGTTTTTAAATTAGTTATTTTTTATGTTGAATTGCTCTTGTAAGCCTTATAATCTTTAAGCTCTTAAGTTTTGTATAGTTTTTAAGTAACATGAGAAAGAGTTATATAACTTATTAATTATAGAGAGAGATATATTTATATAATTTATTAATATAACAACTAAATGACTTGTATGATAGTGTATACAAGATTTACATGAGCAAATATTTATGGCAATAATTTGATTGTTTAAGAATGGAGTCATTGAAATAAATCAGCATTTCCAGCAGAAACTCAGATATTACGTTTCATATTTTTTTAAATTAAATTAGTTTGTTAATCATCAGCAAGATCATCATCATCAGCCCAAATACGTCCCACTGCTGGGCACGGGCCTCCTCTACAACTGAGCAAGCAAGATAAATCACGACAAATTCGTCAGTCTCCCAAACAGTCAAACTCGTAACAAATCATTGAAAATCTCACAACTGTATGTCTCAATACGAAGACCAAAGTCGTGGCCTCGCGTTTACCTTTTTCCAAATGCGCAGGAGTGTATGAAAATATTTTTTAGAGAGTATCAGTGGCGGTACTTCCATAGAAGCCCAAAAATGTTACACGTTAATTGTGTAATGTCCAGTTTGTAATTGTTTAATGTGCATTCAAGATATTCTCATTTTTATGTCAAATTGCTTCTCTTAAATAAAGATTTAAACCTCAGCGATTATTATTCGGAATTTTGACAGCCCGTGACGCAGTTGGCTAGACAAATGTTTGTGTGATCCACAAATATTTGTTTCAGGTCTGGGTGTTTGTGAGACCGAAAAGTTTCTCGTAGTTTCTGATACCCACGACATAAGACTCGCATCTCGTACCAGAACTATGTATGTGACTGTTAAGTGTATTTTTAGAGCTTTTGGGCTACTATAAATCTACCGCTATTAGAGAGTACGTCTCTGTAATGCGTACTGAGACATTTCACACCGGCAGCCGCCGTCTATCACTGAGTCGTGTTATTTCTTGTTCCGCCATTTGAACCGTTACCGTCGCTTGGTGATCATCTACCACATTACTGCACCGTTTTATTCAAATCATACGCACAGGTGAGAACTGTACAACATGGGAATTTCCTGTCAGTTGCAATAAAAGGAATACAAGGAATGATTTTAGTTTATCGTTTTGCGTATTACGTAATTTTCCATGGTTTTGTTGAAAAATCTTACGTTTCCTGTTTTTAATCACTTAATAATTGCCGTTTATTTTTAATACTAATGTATGTGTGTAGTAGTGATGGCCTCGAAATTTGGGCGCACGGTCGAGAATCTCGGCGGTCGAGGGTTCAAACCTCAGGCACACATCTCTGACTTTTCGTAGTTATGTGTGTATTCACAATGAATTTATCACTTACTTTAACGGTGAAGGAAAACATCGTGATGAAACCTGCACACCTAAAACTTCTTAGGTGTGAAGTCCGCCGACCCGCACTAGGCCAGCGTGGTGGACTAAGGCCTAAACCCTCTCAATGGTAGAGGAGGTCCGTGCCCAGCAGTGGGTCGTGTATGGGCTGATGAAAAAAATATGTAGGTATATGTAGCTGCTAAGTCTGTTATTTTTTATATTCTGTTGTCTCAGAATCAAATCCTGCCTGGACTTGTAACAATGGTCTAAATAAATTTCATCTGTGTATCCATAGTGCGTTGTCACGACCTTCAACAATAATGTAAAACATCCTTAGTAAACCTGCATACTTTGAAGTCTCTTGCAATAGGGAAAGAATCTCAATAGTATGTGAAAACAAGCAACCCTTCATCATCATCATCATCAGTATACGTCTCACTGCAGGGCACGGGCCTTCTCTACAATTGAGAGGGTTTAACCAGTGGCGGTACTTCCATAGAAGCCCAAAAGCTCAACTGGCCTTACAAGTTACAAAATTCCGAATAATAATCTTTATTTCACAATAGCAATTTGACATATAGTAAATGAGAATATCCTGACCCCACAATAAAAGAAAATAAACTAGACATTACACAATTAACGTGTAACGCTTTAAGGCTTCTATGGAAGTACCGCCACTGGGTTTAACCCTTACTAGGCGAAATTAGTCAAGGTGACCTAAACCCAGATGGGGAAGAAAGGCAGTGAACACTTCCACTGGCTATATAACTATGTAGCCCATCGTCACCATCATATGTATCAATTTGATGTTGATATAAAAAAAATATTTACAGGTATTTGTGAACGTGATATCCCGGGTTCGATTATAGATTCAAGCACGTGTTACGAAAGTTTTCCTATTAATAAATTTCCAGTAACATCGCTAAATCCAATATAATAATATATTCGGTACACTTTAATACTTTACAAATAATAACTGATAACAGGACTCAGTGCATCCATGTAAATAAAAATACAAAATTTCGAGCTACATACAAGGCCCGTCTGTATCCGCGGCACTAAACCCTGTCCGCACAAAAGGATTTTTCTATCGCATTTTTATTCCTTGTGCGTCTGCGGCTTTATCAAATGATCGATATTTAAACGAACTCATTCATAACGTGGCGAACAAAAGCCGGCCAACATGAAAAGGGCTTTATTGGCACACTCGACGGCAAAACGCAAAAATTGTCGCGCGGAGAGTCAACTAATCTAAGCGAGTGCACGCCGGAACGGGCGCACGTACTGACAGAATAATGTGGATTACCACGAAAATAATCTTTTTTTAACAAATCAATTACACGATTTAAATTATTAACGCTTTTTGCACGTCACAAGGGTTATTGCCGGCCAGCGTCCGATGCCCGGCTGAAGCTTTGTTTTGACGTAATAACGTTTCGTCGTAGAAGGAAAATTGTTGATATTTTTTTATCACTACTTGTTAATATACTAGCAAATTACTTAACTTTACTTATGCTTAGCGCAGTACTGTCCGTACAAAATATCGGTTGACATACGACACTAATATGGTCCAACTATTGAAGTATTTCATCAAGGTTTGTGTTCTGAGATTTAAGTAAAAATCAATAATGCCACCTTGAACGGCAATGTACAAGCCCAAGTATTTTTTTAATTGAAGATATTTCCAAACGAGACATTGATTGAAGATTACTGTGCCCATTTAAAGAGATATTAATAGTATACCGTTTACCTATGGAAAAGTATCTAATTAAAAAGTAAATAAATGACATACCGATCCCCCAATTACTCCATCGTAAAATATGCCTGCTTCCAGAACTAAAGAATCATTATGTTCCACACTTGTCGTAAGTATTCCACTCTCATGGAGCGCAGTGCTATCGCGCCGCCCGCTCTCTCAGGAAGTTGTAAATCACAACAGCTCCGAGGCTCGTCAGCCGATTCTTACAAACCCACCAATTTATTCCGAGCCCCCTTGTCCCGCGATTTCCTACCAAAGTGATCCTAAGCTCAAAACGTTTGCCGCAATCACAGCTCCGCATAAACTGGAAGTTATTTAGTCGAACCACTGAAAATGTTAAATCTACTTTTTATTACACGCGCATCCTGCGCGACTCTGTTGTTTTGATGACAGATGAGAATATAAAAATCCTCCATAAATGTTGTCGTCGACTTGATTATGGAATAAATCATAAACGATACTAGTCTGTGACAAATTAATTCGTGCAATATTGTGGTTTCCGCAGCCATAATGTGTGATATTAATTTTGTTGATGATCATTTAGAAAACACATAACCGGAATTAAGTTGTTATGATCCTAGAAATAGATTAATTTTAAGAGACCTTTCTTTGTATTTAGAGAGTGATTATCATAGTTGTTATAATTTCAGGACTACTGCTTGTTAAAAATAGCCTTAATATCCTTTCGTATGCATTGCTAATATATGAAAAATAGTGATCGAAAAGAAAGAACAAATTTATTGCATCTTCGGCATTGTAGCTAAGAAGTTTTATTTACTTATTAAATTTTGCCAAAAATCTTTATATAAAAACATAATATTATGGACATATTTTATCCTTCACTCGAGGGACTAAACAACTCCACTAACGGAATACTACAGTCGAGCTGATTAAAAATACATAATACAACTGATTACGTTTAATGTGATACGTGAACTTAATGGCGTCATCGACATGTGATTCTGATCACCATAACTAACCACATTACAAGTTGAATGTATCCCGCCAACTGTTGCCTCGCGCGTTTTCGATCCTATTATCTATCAATAAATAGGGTCCATTGTGTCTCCGCAAAAAACGCATAAATCGAATCGATCTTCCTATCTGTCTGCCATTCACTTTGTTACGGGTCTGCGGTCGAAATCCCTAAAGAGCCATACATATTCCGACGGTGGGACACGTCAAAATATTGTGTACCGCTTGTGCTAATGGCGATACGTCGGTTAGTAATTCGCATTATTCTCCCTTTATTCCTGGATTTGCGGCCATATGTGCCATTTGAAATAAATCTATGAAGTTTGCAAGTAATGAAGTGAAATATTAATGTCGAATATTTTGTTTTGTGCTTGGGTTTCAGTATTAGGCAATTCATTAGTTTGATGTCGCATGAAAGTATAAATTATAAACAGTATTAAAATCTCTGTGTCTGTGCAAAGTAGTGGCAGACTCTATATCGCTGTTGGTTTGAGGCCAGATGTGGAACGAAAGGAATCAGGTTCAATCATGGCGCCGAAAAAATATCTACATACATACATACATAAACTCACGCCTGTATTCCCCGAAGGGGTAGGCAGAGGTGTATTTCTGCACCCACATTTCGCCAAGTATGTATCAGTCCCACGTAATAGGTGGCGAGCCTATTGCCGTTTTTTGGGCACATTTCCAGACTCCGTGCTGTTAACGAGAATTTCCTAATGGAAAAACCCAATAACACTTTGCCCGACCCGGGAATCGAACCCAGGACCTCTAGATCGCACGACACATACTTGTACCGCGAGACCACGAGGCAGTCAAAATATTTTATGTTAATAAATTATAATTTGTGTACGATTTTTGGATATATTGCTATCATCTATAGTCTTTGAATAGACTGAGATACTTATCCTGAGTTAAAAATCCGACTCGCAACATTTTAAAACTGGTACCAGTTGCTTACCCGCTAAGCCAATCGGATCAATTCAAATTGGATCTATTCGTAGAAACATTTGCAACACGCTTAGACATTCCAACTTAGCCGAAGTAGTTTCACATGAAGTGCAATGAAAACAATCAACCAACCCAAGTTTTGAATAGATCCGTGGCTTGGAAGAGGTAACTTATATACATAGGTATTCTGTTCTACGGTCGAGTGTCTTTTTGTAGTTTGTTAGATATGCAAAAATATAAGACTACAGTAACAATAGTGAATGAATTCCCATGTCCGAGGTCCCGGTTTTATACGACATTCTCATATTCTATTATTTTCGAAAGATACTTTGATAGAAACAGAATTGCGTACCATGGAGTCTTGAGTTCGTTCTATTCATAGAACGTTTTGTTCTATCAGTAAATATTTGTGCCTGAGTGTTTGGTGGACAAAAAATCTCTCTTAATTTCATATACCTACGACACAAGTTTTTAAGTTTACTCGTATAATATTATCAGAGCTTGCCCGTAATGCTAATTGACAAATCATCGACGAACAAAAGACGTAACTAATGCCTAACCTAGGATTACCAAAACAATTCAAAAACATTGCGCCTTTTATCTAAGTTTATTTATTATGACTGCGAAGCGAATACACTGTCCCAAACACTTCTAGATACATTAATCTCACAAACTCATTCTAGAGAGCACATCAATTGCTAATGCGGTTAACGCAATTAGGTGATCGTATATTCGAATTAGCAGACATAATTGCCACCGCCCAGATTAGCTCCACGTTTTGTTACAATGAAAGCATTCGGGCGAAACGAAAAAAGGTCGGAATTAGGAATCCGAGATCGGTGAAATACTTGACGAAATCCACCGAATGTAAAGCTATTATGATTAGCATTATTTGCTTTGGAGGGGCGAAGGATTCCGGTTTACGAGATAAAGAGAATTCTGCCGTCACAAAGGACGATATTTTTTCCCTGTGCGCTTTTTAATTTCCCCTCTAAACATCTGTGATGATGGCCGGATCCCAGCCATTTTAATCGCATTTGTTACGCCACGAGTTAGTGATAGATGAATGGTTTGTTTAAATATTATGCTATACGAGAATCTGGAAATATAAATTCGTGTCGCCAAAAATCAACACCACAACCGGTTTATAACGTGGGAACTGTTTGTGGTTTGAACTTGAGGTTTAGCTTTTGTAATATCTACAATCTAGCCTATTTTATAATTAAAATAAATATACAATACTAGCTTTTACCCGTGCATTTGCTCTTTATAAATTAATTTGGAAATAAATAGATTAAACTCATGAAATTCGGATCCACGATTTGCATTTTGATGCGAATATCTCTTACCTAGCTTCAGTTTCCTAAACAAAATACCTAGAAAAAATGAAATGAAGGATTCGAAAGGCAACCTCTGCAGCAATAATTTTTTGTCATGTATTTATGATAACTAAAATTATTTATGTCAAACGCTCGATTGCTCGTGTTCGACTTTCCATTTTATGACCAATACAGACAATGACAGCAGAATAGGGACGTCTGATATCGCAGCCTTTAGGTTTTTACTACACAATCCTCCAAAACGCACGAGCTTTTTAGCTGAAGATAAAATAGAGGGTTGCCACCCTTGTAGAACAGACATGAAAAGAAGTTAAAAAAAGAAGGGAATTAATTAGTTAAAAATTATCTATCGGTCACCCTCATTCAATCAACATATCATTATCATGCCAACACATCGTGACTCTTCCACATACATATACATATACCTATCATAGTACCTACATATATTATATTTGTATACTTGCATATGAAAGCAAAATGTCACCAAGTTGAAAATCACATTTCTTTTTAACAAATTTATGTCAAAACTCAAATAATATTAGGTGTCTAGGGTAGACACGATAATGCTTACTTTGCTATGTTTTGTATTTTGCAGAACACACACATTTTGTGTTGCTTTAAAAACTAATAGCAGGCTCGTTTCTAAACACGTGCGTTAAAATTTACGATGGGATTTTAATAAATAATTACTGCGCAGTATGTATGTAAACAGTAAGCTGAAATATTTTATATTTTCAACCACATTTTATAGATCTGGTTAATCCGGTTACGTTTGTCACGGAACGTTTAGGACGCGACGGCCTGCACTAAATATGAATCTTTATATATGCTTTAACTGTGACGTTAATCACAAAAGAGCTAGTGATTTACGTGCACAACAACACAAGATCGATTTACAGTTTTAAACATTTTACTAGCGGGCTTTTTTCACATTCGGAGCCGATAACAAACGCGGCTTTCTTCATATTTTATAAGTTACGGTGACCGCCGGCGTCTCGCCACGTGCCTGTTAAACGCTAAATAATGAAAACAACGGCTTTATTATACACCAAACCCAATAAAATGTATGTAACTTGAATATTAGAGTTTTAAGTTACGACAGAATGCAGGGCTAACAAAATATTACGCAATCATCGTCCATAGTCCACGCGTTATTTTAAAACTACACCGCGACGCGCTTTGTCGGCTAGATAGTCTCATAAAATTGTATAATTAAAAATCAAATCGAAAGTATCAGCCGGTGGAAGAGCGCGCATCCCATCGTGTGTCAGTGACCGGTCCTGAATGGACCCTAATTTTTTTTCAGTGCTCGATTTGTGGGTTCCTGCTTTGTGATACAAAATTAATGATTTTTGGACTGTGCTTCGCAGCGTCAGCGGGCACAATGGCTCGAGTGACAATGGTGTCCCGCTGTCCACGATATTGACGGAAGGCCTCGCCGCGGACGCTACCTACGCTCCTGGCTAACCCACCGGCCCTTTGTCCGTCGGAATTTTAGACACGTCACGAACCAAAATGGGAGCTCGTGAGAATAACCATAATGTTTTATGAAAATTCAATATCTAATTACAGCTTCATAGCTCTCATAGCCATTTCGGATTTTCAATTTGTACAGCGACGAAAAAATGTATGAGAATGGATAACATTACGAAATTATCACTAGATGCCGCAGTTGAGAAGCTCTCATGCTGCGTGCAATTATTAAAATTAATAACAATAACATAGATAGAATTCTGAGGTCATTTTTCTGCAGACAATCACAACAAAGACATTTTTTTAAACTGCATTGCACATTCACTGCAAGGAAACAATAGTACACCAAAACTGGCACGGACCGCACGGCACCCAAACGTTAAGGGTGGTCCAATGATGTGACCAACATGACCCAAACACCCAATTGTTCGCAATTGTGTTGGCTCCAACATTGTCGCGACTTTATTTATGACGAACCAATATAATTTCATTAGCACCAAACTGTTTTATAAATAATATGTATAACCACAATATCAATATCACTGACGACAGTATCCGTTATGGCCAATAAATTTTGGGATTATCTTGTCCGTGGGCTGTGATTAGGTGCTATGTTTGGGGAAAGTCAAAAATTAAATCGTTTAAGCCCATTTAATGGTCACTGTACAATGGCATCGTCAAGTAATGATAAATTATGGCTATAAAATATTGCCGTGTCATATACATCGTAAACAAGGGATGGATAGAACGTCATGTAGTTAGCTAACGGTCAATAAATCTAAATTAAGCAAGTTCACATACGTTATACTTTCAAAGTGATAATATTTACTTAAACATTTATTTTTATTAATGTAGAGACAGAGTTTATTTTGCTTCATATTTTTTTCGCAAATTATTGTATTTCTACTATTTTTTATCCTTTTCCATCACTTGTAAAGCGCTTGATCATTCAGCAACACCAAATACACAAATATAAATTAATGATAGAGTTCTGTGCCTTAGGTTTGAACCCACAACCATTACTACCACAGACCCGTCTCTAAATCAGCAAAGCTATCACGCACTGTATAATATTGCAATTGTACGTTGCCGAAAGAATTTGCTATTAGAAAACCAACAGGCGCTATTCCGAATGAGAATTTTATTCGGTCGCATCGCGCTGGGACAGATACAAAGCTACCTGTTATCCATTCGGTATTCTTTTCGCATGTGACTGTGATATACTGAAATGACCAATAACAAACGTGTCTGTACTGTTAACGCATATCTTTTTGCACTTTCCAATGTATAGGTATGTATAAATACAATAGTGTAAAAGCAGATATCTAACTAAATATTTGAAATAGAGTTTTATTTAACCGTAAAATACATAATTACTAAATAAATAAATATAAATAATAAATTATTTTATGAAAACTAAAATAAACAAAAATATACTTAATGCAGATTTAGAATAAACATAAAATTTGCTAATTTTAGCCATAGCACTAATAAAAAACGTTGAAATTATATTTATGTCATAAATGATAATTTTTACATTGACAATACATATGGTTTTAATTTTTTATTTATAGAATGCACGTACAATAACATCAAATGCTTACGACATATTTAACTTAAGTATGTCTGGGTAGGCCAAAACCCAGCTTTCAAAGGGGAGTAATGTCTGTTATACCATACAACAGACTGAAGACACATGACAGATGGTGTTAAAACTACCATAGCTACCCACGCAAATGTCTATCTTAGTTCGGTACCGATCTGTGCATTTGCGGATAGCATCAGATCTCCGTAATTGAACGGACGAAGGACGATCTTAGTTGCCTTGTCAGTCAACATTCTTTATAGACTGCGCTGCACTCATTATTAAGTGCAAGTGGGGCAATTTTGCCATGCCATGTATAAAGAATTCACTGGCTCATGAATTCGTGACGTTATAGGCTTACATATAAAACTAAAAGAAAAAGAACGAATGAAACATTTAAAAAAATCTTATTTACTCAGATTTCTCAAGGGACCGACGATATAAAACATACTGTAACGTGACAACAAACTCCGAGGGTCGGGTAGGTGCGTTAGCTTCGTAATCGACCATTCCTGTGTCCATTACTTTAATGTGATTCCTTTTAGATGGTACATAATGTGCCTCGCTACACTTATCTAGAACTATCGAATCGGTAAAAGGTCTAAACATAACTTTAAAGGCTCTCGTTCAAATTTACGATTTGATTAATAAATTACTTTTATATCACTTTGACTACTGTTTTGTTTAACCATTAATACATATTAATGGTTAAACAAAAATTTAATAATTCTTCAGCAAATTAATACATATTAATTTGACCACATATGACCACGTTCACGAACTCTCAAGCAGAATTCGGAAAACAATATATATTGTCAAATGCCTTCGCTATTCTGCCAATGCCGATACTCTGCTCTTGGTATACAAAGCTTTGTGTCAGTCTTTACTCCTTTACTGTATCAAGGCGTGGGGTGGCGTGGCTAAGACTCGACTCATGGAGCTTGAAGTAGCTCAACGTGCTGTGCTTAAGGTCATGCTTCGTAAGCCTCGACTTTTCCCTACAAATGATCTGTATAAGGAATGCAAAGTGTTACGAGTCCGTCAGCTCTTTATATTAAGAGCGACCATCGCAACTCACCGTGCCACTATTACGTCCAGCGAATATCCAAACCTGCTTAAACGGAGAGTCTTTCGAATTCCCATTCCCCCAGTGAGCACCTCCTCAGCTAAACACTCGCCGTTCTTTCTACTCCCCACTATTTACAATTCTATTTGTCACCACATTCCTCAATTGCATACTAAATCTACTCGTGAAGTGAAGCTTGCCACTGAGTCCTGGTTGATGAGCCTCGATTATTACCAAACAGAGAAGATCATGTATTCAATCACATAACTCACACCTCAAACCCACACACTCACAGAGTCACACACATTCTGTCACACTCACACACATAATTATTTTTGAGTCATCTCCAATTTTACTTTGTGTTATCAATTATTATTATTTGTGTTATCAGTTATTTTTAATCTTATTATTGTTTTATTTGATCTCTTGTTAGTTGTAAGTTATTATTATTATTCTTTAATTTTTTATTTTTTTGTTATCCTATGTTTAGTCTTGTTTTAATTTTTTAACTAACAGTCATTTTAGTTGTTAACAAAGATTTACTTTTTACTCTATTTTGTTATTATAATTTAGTCATTTTCACTGTACGGTTTGCCACTATTTGCAACACACTTATGATTCATTTCTGTAACCTGAGACCACTGCGATACAAGCTTAGCTTAGTGCAGGGTCCTCTGTTTCTATTCTACTTGTTTTTACTTTTTACTCTTGTAGCAAATCCTTAGATGTATTGTGTAAAACTTAATCTGTTTTTAATAAATAAATTATTATTATTATTAATTTTCAAATTTCGTTAGATTTTTTATCATTACAGTTTCATTAAATCATCCTTCGTTTTATAAAGTCATTTTATGGAGTATAATAACGTTACAATAACATAAAAAAACAGCTTATTTGACTAATGAATACGCGTTCAGTAAATTCTATGTAATTTAAAATTGTAAAGATGAGACTGGCGTATAATGACATGTAATAACCGTAAGTAACATACCCAACTGCGGAAATAGAAGAATAACATAATTATGTGGTCCAATGACGACTTCCTACGCCACTGCTATCAATGGGCTAACTCGTAAATAAAATTTGGACCTAGTAAGTTAAATAACAATCAATAAAACTTAGCAAAAGAAAGAAAATAAATAATGCAAATACACTCACTGTGTGTAAATGGATAATTTATTACGAATTGCTAAACTAGATGATCTAGATCTCGCATCATCTTATATTTTATGTGTACTACATGATATGTACGTACCTACTAAGATTCGTGATGAATTAAGAGGTCCTTCAGTTTTTTTCAATTGCAAGCTCGCAGCTCTAGCTTATAATATTCCATTTATATATTAAATGAAATACATTATTATATTTGTACTTTTGGTTTAATTGTTTTGTCCATTTCGTGCTTATATCGCTTTGCTGTCCACGGACGCAAGATTGGGATTAAAAGAAATCCTATAAATCTGACAGGTCTGTGCAAGAACTAAGCTTAAAGTCAGTGGTTGATATAGAGACATCTTAACACTTTCGAGTTACAAGTTGCTGTAATTACTGTGAGTGAGGGCTATTTCATTTTATTTTATGTGCCATTAAATTTAACAACAATCGCCTTTTAGTGACGTGAAAGTGGACATCTTTATGTTTATACGTTGTTAAGATTAAAGTGTTTCTACATTTCAAATACGTGTTTTTTAGAATCTGGATTACCGCCGAGTATCGGGACATGCATTACCATAATTCACATAGGTTTCATTGATATCGCTCTAGTGGTAGGAGCCCAAGTCGAACAGTAATTAATGTCAATAAGTTTGGAATCACGACGATGAAAGATATTACAGTTCGTTGGACGTTTCACCTTCTATCTTGTCTATGTAATATATAACGCAATATAAAAAATTGTAAATTAAAATTACACATTATTTTACGAGTTAAGTTGACATAAGTACCTACCAAATCTTTTAGAATATAATGAAAATATAGAATATAGGCATTGTATATATGACAATATAAGAAAACAAATAAAAAATATATATATTTCGCGTACATTTAAAATGCTCAAATATTCAACGGCCAATCTACATTTTTTTGTAAGTCCAGGTGTGTTATTTGGCAAGTAAACTTGACTTAAATACTCGACACGAAGATGAATACGAAGGAGACCACACAAAGCCACGCCACTAAAGATTCCGCACTATTGTGATTGTCAAAACAAGATCGGTTACAATAAATCTTATTATAAATCCGCCACGAAGCGCTATTCATAACAGTTTTTGATTCTATTTCAAAAGAATAGGGTGTTTACAGTGTTGCGGAAACCTTTTATTGGCGATGCATCTGGTCTACCTGGCCGCCCAATTTTAAACCAAAACATAGTTTTTCAATATCGTCAATATTTACACATTAGGTCGAAGGTGATTTATTGCAATTGGTGTGTGGTATTTATGTAAAAGCCGTAATAGTCTTCTTATCTTTTCTTTTTAATGTGGTTTTATCACTGAATATTTCACTAACTCATAGCAAATTGTATAGAAAGTAAAAAAGACTTTATATTAGAGAAGGATTCCATTCCAAAATAATATTATACTACAACTATAATTCGGCCAATTGTATTCACGGGAAACAGTTTTTATGGTAAATAATTTTGTGAAATAGTTTGAAAAAAAAAATGAATAGGTAATATTTATTAACGTTGACAGGCTTTCTTAAACTAAATTACCAATAAGTTGCCTTGTTTCCTTTAATCTCACAAAATCAATACTAAAAACTATTGCCATGTGCAATAAATTAAAAATCAATATTTTATCCAGTTATCAGGCAAAATGTTGTATTGACTCCTGGCTGGAAAGTCTCAACTATACAAAGACTGAAGATATTTTGAATTTTATTTTATGACTCTCCACTTTTACACACATTTTCACATGCACACTTATCATTAACTGGGCTATAGCGCGTAGCAACAATTCATCAACAAGAGATACGTTGCTATGCATCTTTTGTAGGCGTATGCAACCAAATTTAAAGTTTTCTACAAAGTGTATGTTTGGGTGAATGGTACGAAATACGAGAATTTTACAACCGAAATTACCAAATATTTATTTATTAGATGAACAGATGCGACGGTGACTAGCTGGTTCTCAAAACTGACGTCATAAGCTTTGTCGCTGGCAGGGACGGACCGTGAGTTTAGGGGGCCCTGGGCTAATACTACTTAGGGGCCCACCTAATTACAAAGAGTATAGGAAAAGAATTAGACAATAAAATATGATTTATATTTTAATATGTTATGCTTTGGTATTTGTTAAGTAAATTGACAAATTATAAAGCAACCTTTCTGCACTTTCCTTTGGCAAATTCTTTAATTAGCTCCTGACATTGTAAATTATTAGTAAAATCAACATAAAAAAAAAACGGATCAATGGTTAAGTCGTGAGTTTGACATCGTCGTGCCGTATTTATTTTCTATATAATATGCAATCCTGGAAACGGAGCGCTCGGCTTCACAGGTTGTGATTGGTAAAGTTAAATATATTTTTAAGTTCATTATATAAATAATAGTAAAAATATCTACGCAAAACGAGTAGGACTCTGTCGCCTGAAGCAAATACATAAGTTTTTAACTGGATGCATTCATTGACTTAATATTCATCCACATCATCGGGATAATAGTCAATAACCATATAGGTACATACGTGCGATTTCTAAGTCACTGTATTGCATGTTTTTGTTCTTGCAAATTCATTAAAATTTTAAATTTTTTGCTATATAAGTAATGTCTCAAATACTTCTTTTCAAATTCTTTGATTTAAATCCGTATTCATTTTATCCAGTGGAACGTTTAGCCTGTCTATTTTAAACTTTTCTTCGCCGTGTACTGCGACTTAGTATGTAGAATTATCAGAATACTGTGATATCTCCTAGTTATATCACTGTAGTTAGTTTGTTCTACTTAACTTTTTGTTTTTTCTTAATTCTTAAACTTCTGATCTCATTTTTACCCGTTGTTGATAACAAACTATTTAAATGATACAATTAACTTATTTTCTTCACAAATATTTACACACACACACACACAAACAAAATTAACTTATTTTCTTCACAAATATACCAGGGCTCTATATTTTTTTATTTACTGAATTAAATCTTTCCAAATTTTCTTCCCAAAAAATAACCAAAATTGCAATTACGAGTTTTGCCAGTTTATTAATAAATTACTTGCATCTTTTCGGAAATCACCTTTTTAATTTTCATTTTCGCTGAAACATTCCAAAAATTTTCATAATGTTATTATTATCATACATCATACTTATTTTTTAAAGGATCGTAATGGCTCGACCAACTAGCGTGACTTAAACTTTTTAAAGTAAATTTCAGTTTTGTTTCACTATTAAACGATTTCTATTATGGGCTAAAGCAGAAAAGAAAACTTATATATTTATCAAAATCGTTTTTAAAATATTTAATCGTAACATGTAATTTTTTAAGCTTTTATCCACAACTCTAGAAAATTTAGAAAATATACTGTCTTCTGTAAAAAATCCACGGGGACCTGGGCTGAAGCCCAAAAAGCCATAATATGATAGATACGGCCCTGGTCGCTGGGGTCAAGAAGGGTGTTTGGGTTGATAACCAATTTGATGAAATAGTACTTAGTTCACTAGGACATTTTTGAATAGATTATTTTGCAGCACTAAACCTATGTTATAAGTTTTATATTATGCTGTGCGCAGCGTTTTATAGTTCATTTTAAAATACATATTTATAAAAAAAAATGGTGAAATTTCTTCAAAACAAAAATTTTACGTTAGGTATCAAGCACACGTTCTTATATTATAAAAAGTTGTCTTATTAAATAAAGTATCATGTATGCGTAAAAAGTAATGTATTGACAGTAATTTCTCAAAATTTCGAATGCTTTAGATTTTTTATTACTAAATGGTTTTTGATTATGTATGTTATTTACTGCTAAAGATCGAAACTTTTTCATCAATTTTTTTCTCCTGCTTTCCACCCTCAAAAGTGATATAAATTTCCAAAGACACAAAGAACTACATCAAAAACACGATTAAGTGACAGTGGCGCCAAATGTCCTAAAATGAAGTAAGCCTGTCTATAATAAATAATAAATATCTGGCTATCATTATTTATTACCAAAAAAAATAGGCAACTGTTGAAACTTGAAATATCAAAAATCTCTGTCTACTTTACTCATATTTTGTTTTCATTTTCCTCGGACTCAAACTAAAAGCTACACAGACATCATAATGGTTAGAGGCTGGCGATTTCTAGAAAAACTATGTGTTAGAATAAACTGTCTTAAGATTTAAAATGTTTTAGCTGTATTAATAACAATTAAATTATTCCATTAATAAAGAAAAATGTTGAGCATATGTATATTTTATATCACGCTAGCGAACAAAAAAAGGGTGCATAATGCGATTGTAGCGCCGCCACAATTGTGAAACGCAAAACTACCCAACAGATATATATATCATATATCTTTTACTTTAAAGATGCAAAACCAATTCAGTATCTTTTGTATTGTAGGTATGTACTAAAAACGTAATAAAAAAATAATAAAGGTCGTTTCCTGACAAAAAAAATCAAAGATTTTCTGTGGGATCTTTTCAAAATGGCATTGTTTTAACGACTTACTTTAATTTTAAAGTCATGGGGAAAATATTACACTTTTTTGAAAATTTGTTTATCAGACAATAATTACGTCGATCCAGTTGCGTTTACGTAATGTTGAAAAGGGCAAAAGAACCACATTATCGGCCTTTTCGTTTGTTATGTACTTAAATTGTAGTTTTTTTGTAGAAAACAAAATGGATTTACACGTTGTCGTTTTACAAATTTTAATTCGACTTCATATTAGTCATCATTGGAAAATCCAATTCCATCTTAAATATCCTTTATAAGAAGTATAGTCTTTTTTTTCATATTTAACATTTGAATTCATCGCTTAGACAGCAGTCAGCAAAGGATTTTTAAGGCTACGATTTTATTAAAGCATCTATAAAGTAGTTTGCACCTAAATTAACTGCAATAATAACTATATTTACTGAAAAATATACACTATCTAACTGCCGTAATATCAAAAGCTCTAACGACGCTCTACCTTGGCTCTACCTAAATTATTGTTTTAGGCTCTATCAAAAGTACTTTCTCAGAGATTTTTTTTTAACCTAGCACCAATCTGTATGAGCCAACCAATGCTTATGCGACGCGATTAAGTTTTTCCCAATGAAAAATGCGCCAGGAAACAGTACGAACGATTTTACCTTTTGTTTTATTTTTATGTGTCTCAGAATATGGTTCGTCAAGACATTTCGCACTTTAAGCATAGCATTATTTGTATCCTTTTCTTTTTTAATCACGTAATGTAGTGGCATCTCCCTCTTACTTTAGCCATTTGTTTATAGTGCAACAGATTAATTTTCTTTGTTTGTGTCAGTTTTTAAATGAATGTTTGTGCAGTCAGATGTTGTGTTCAATCTGCAGTTACATTGAATGGAATTAACGTTAAATAAAAATACACACTACGCTTTGTTACATTTCTCATTAGTGAAGAATCAATTGTCTTGTAATAAGTGTTGAATTTTTGTACACAAGTGACCATAAGTTATGTTTACACGCGCTTAAAGAGGTAAGTCCAAACTTTTATTTTAAAGTTCAATCAGTTTTTAATGCGATGAAAATTTGATAGCGTGTATTGTTATATTTATGTTACTTTTTTGCAAGAGCTATTAACTATTTATAATAAAGAGAATTTTATAGTTCTCATCTATGTTAAACGTCACATAGTTTGTAAGCTCGCGCATTACGGGTAAACTTATTGAAGTGTCCCTCCAGAAATTTCTACTGGGCTCACAATATTTTTTCATCATAAACTTGTATTAAATCTTTATATACAGATTTTTAAACCAGGTATTGTTTCATGTTTTTAAAGACAATTTGTAATTTACACGAAGGAACAAAAAACATATTTATAATGAATTGTGTGAAAATAAGTTTCAATATATTTCATTCATTTATTAAAAATTGCGTATCCAACATATAATTATCAGATATAAATATAGATAGAATTATTAGATTAGATTTGTAGCAGTTATAGTGCTTATGTAAAGTTTTACCAATTTACATTTCATTAAAAAATTAAGAACACCACATTGTTCAGAGCTAGAAACAATCACATTAAATATATTTACAAATTCCATAACCACATGTGCATAACACAACATTTACAAAAGGTGTAGAAATGGCATTCTATTTGTATAAACTGTTGAAATGATATATTTATAAATTAGTAGGGCCCCTAGCTCTGCCTCTTTAATTTGATATTATCTCCACACCAAAAATTCAAATTGGTCCAGCAAAATATTTATGGCATGAAATTTTAACAGATAAATATCATTGCGAGTTCCAAAGGTAAAAACATCATACTATGTATAGAATTAGAATTGTTCTAACATTTAGATGTTCAATCAAAATTATATTAATTAAAATTCTACAATTAAACTTTAAAATTTTACTGCCATTGTTTAAAAGGAACCTTTTAAGAGATTTTTTGAGAGATTACGGACTGACATGTACTCAATTTTTAATTTGGTATATAACTATGTCTGTAGTCTTTACAATTAAGTTAGTATTGAAATAACATGTCTTATGCAAAAACAGATTAAATACCTCAAGTATCAATTTATGAACTTGATATATCCCAAGTGGCATATAAACAGTAGTACTGTATATAAAATCCTGTCCTAACATGTAAATGCAAGATACAACTTAAAATATTTATGATGATTGTGGTGGTTCCTTGTTTTTCCATTGTTAACAAATGAAACTTCAATAATTACATGTTTCAACAAGTATGTAAAATTAATTTTATTGGTCACAAAGTATTGTGTAGGGCAACAAGCTTAAGCCTGAATTCATGACACATCAATAACATATCAGAAACATTAAGTAATGTTGAAAAAATGATAGTTATAAGAACTGTTCTAGAATTGATTACAGTTTCTTTTTCAGAAGAAATTTAAAAAAATGTAAACTGTTGAGTCCAAAAAAATATAACACTGTTAACAAACAACAATAAGTAAATGATAACTTGTAACTTTAAAGTCATCATCCTCATCATCAGCCCATAAATGTCCCACTGCTGGGCACAGGCCTCCTCTACAACTGAGAGGGTTTTTTAATTTAAAGTACATGTTCTGTAATTCCTATAGTCATCATCCCTTTAAACTTCAATGAATATTTGAGCATACAGTCAAAATATGGCATAATTTTGGTGAAGGAAGCTAGTTTCCTCATTAGAGTGCACCTATCTAAACAAAATTAAAATTAGACTCTGACAGAAATAAATTAACACTTATTATTAACACAACTTATTTGATAAAACCCTCTATTATTATTTATTTATATTTATGATAAATCTTGCAGAAAACATATTATAGTCATTTAAACATTCATTGACACACATAGTAAATGAAACAAATTGAAATAATTAAAATAACTTTAAATAAATAAAAATAAAAATCAAACCCAAGGAACTTATATTTATTATTTTTATTTCACTTATACATATTTATAATTCAGATAAAACTGACATACTGCATACATTACAAATATTGTCTCATTGCAGCACCATTGATTCATAAGACAAACATTACATGCCCATACATGCCATGCCATTAAGTATCCAAGTTTCAATGCTTTATATACTTATTTGTTTGTGTTTGTAAATACACTAAAAGTTTCCTTATATACATGAGACATGTGAGAAATTATAACAGGTCTTGTCATGATAACCAGTATGTTACAAGCACCGGCTATTGTGGAGGATGTCAGGTGTAAAGTATTTGGTATAGCACTGAGCTATTTACAGCAAATTTCAATAACATTCCTAACATGTGTCTCTTGATTGATTTAAAAAAAAAAAACAATATATATTTTTCAAATTGTCACAATCTATAACTTGTTTGGTCCTAGATCTAGATTTTAGAGCTTGTTTATTTAAATTTGCTATAAAAGATTATTAAAATAGGTATACACTAAAAATTATCCAGCAATTCTAGTCAGAATTTTACATGGTTTATTTATTAAATATCATTTGGACCATATTCAACTAGAGTCTGTTTAAGAGCTGTAATGCTACTCATTAATAAATAAATTATGTGGCATATTTTTGTGGGTCCAGGATTTAATTTCAGGCTTGACCCATTATACATAGGACCCTAAGTTTAGCTGCCGAAACTTGGGTGTTGAAATGCACCACAGCCTTCCCCTTGGGCGATACAGCTACAAACATATTTATGCAAATTTTAAATTATGTTAGCCTACTTCATATTGGTATCTTTAGACTTAATCTAAGTTTATATCTATTTAATAAATGGTATTTTTAATATAAACAATATTTTAACCTTAATTGAAGATATAATTTGTGCAGTTTCTTTTTCTAACTGGAGACAGCATTAACTTGGGGGTTAATTAAATCTTGTGAAGGACTGCATGAACAAAATGTTATTCAATTAAATACAAAGGTTAAGCTGATATATCCTTAACATACTATATTAAAAAATATTTTTTTATGAGGATGTGGTAATAATATGCATAAATACGAGGGCTGCCTAGTCGTGTCGTTTGCCAACTTCTCGCGATTATTAAAAAAAACATTACGGCATTTTCATCTTTTTAAATTTAGAATTCGAAAACAAAATAATGTTTTCAGATTGATTGAATAGTTTTATTTTATCGTCTATTCAAAGGTGACAAGTCGGTTGTAAAAATGGAAATATCCAAGGAAAATTTGCGTGCGATAATTTCTACAACTTTCAAAGGGGATTATCGCGACTTCAGTACTTTGAGGAGATCACTTCTGTGTTTAGTGATGCAGCACCATATCTTAGGACTGTAGAACGCTGGTATTTAGAATTTCAACGTGGGCACTCTAGCCTTAGTGACAAGCCACGTGGCGGTCGTCCATATGTTTTAAAAACTGTTTGAATGCATAAAAAAGTTTATTAAATATTGCGGAGAATCCTTTTAAAAACAATAAATGGTAATAATCTATTAGATTGTCTATACTTATTTCAAACGACACAACTTAAAAGGCAGCCTAGGTACAACTTGCATCCCCGTAGGTGTAGACAGTGGTGCATTTCTTCACCCACATTTTGCCAATTGTCTCCATGCTGCTACTAAAAGTTTCTTAATAGAAAAACCCAATAACAAATTGCCCGAGCCAGGAATGAACCCGGACATCATATCATCATAAATGGCACGGCAAACACTTGTGCCGCGAGACCATGAGATAGCCGTGTTCAATATTTGTTGTGATAAGTTATATCATCAGCCCATATCCGTCGCACTACTGGGCACTGGCCTCCTCTGTAACTGAGTGGTAATTCGTTGTCAATACACACAGAACTTCGAAAAGTCAGTCAGGTCGCGACTACACCCCGAAGCCATCACTACTTTTAAACACTACTATGCAATGAAGTTATTAAAATCACATGATGTACATCTATGTGGTTGCTATTAATAATACAGGGCATTCATTCTGATAAGTACATAATTGAAGCCAAACATGGTTCTACGAAAAGAAGCAACAAATGGATGTGTAGCGTTGCGGAGATATCTGTTTGGCTTTTTTTTCTTAATTAGTAATTGAGCACAGTCTGTACAGTTTCTCTAAATTTTGTATAAAACCCTAGTCAGAATTGAATTTCATACCAATACTTTAGGGTTTATAACGAGATGATGTACTTAGGATTAGGTTCCCGAGAGGGGACGTTTTGTCTTTAGTGAGCTACTGGGGTTAAAACTTATAACCAGTAAATGTAGCTAAGTCCGATCCATTAACATTTTAATATTTTTGTAGTGCATATACGTCACTAAACTTTTATTTAATTAATTTATTGATTTAATTGTTTACCAATCGTAAACTAATTTTTTTTTTTACATTTAACTAGTTTTATTTTTCCAAGGTCATTTCTCCACGCTGCGGTATGGATACGCTCTAACCATATCTACATTAAAAATCACGTTATGACTTTTTTCTCCGTCGTCACTGGTGCCAAGCTAAAACATAAAAATAAAAAATATTATGCCAAATACCTGAGATGCCGTTCACATGTTTATGCGAAGTAAAAATACATGATGACGTATCGGCGCTTCGTAATTATAATAGCTCATAATTGTTCTTATTCGTAAACCTTATATGGTAGACATTTGAATTTTCGCACTACTTATTCCATTATACGAATTACACATTAGTTATGTATCTAAGAAAGTCGAATAGGTAGCAATTTTTTTTATTGGTAATCGACTGTGAATGTTTGTTTGATTACTTAGATTATGAAACGACTTCATAGTCCAAAATATGTCGTCATCAGTTGTCAGTTCGGTCTCTATACAAATAAAAAATATAAAATAAAACAAAAACTCGCCTGTATCGTCACAGTAGCAGGAAAAAATGCTTTTCTATATACTCGTTTCGCCAATTGCGTTTAAGTACATAGTACATACATACATACATAAACTCACGCCTGTATTCCCCGAAGGGGTAGGCAGAGGTGCATTTCTGCACCCACATTTCGCCAGGTATGTATCAGTCCCACGTAATAGGGGGCGAGCCTATTGCCGTTTTTCAGGCACAATTCCAGACTCCGTGCTGCTACTGAGAATTTCCTAATGGAAAAACCCAATAACACTTTGCCCGACCCGGAAATCGAACCCAGGACCTCTAGATCGCTCGGCACATACTTGTACCGCGAGACCACGAGGCAGTGCGTTTAAGTCCTATGTAATAAGAGGTGATCCATGTTCATTTTACGACGCATTTCTAGTTTCCATGCCAGAAAAACCCATATTATTAGGTATGCTGTGCCACAATATGTGTGAAGCCCAATGGGTGGTATTTGGTACGATCCAATCTCACTGTGATGCCCATAGGTAGGTATGTCTGGCTGGAAGGTTGCATACCTCGACGCACACTTCCCAATCGCTACCGTAGCACTGAAAGGGCAACTTGAGAGATTCGCTCTTGCAAAAAAGAAAAACAAAGTTTTCCTTTTACGGTGCCTCAAAAACCTACTTAATATTGTTCGCCGGCTCCTTGACTATAACGGATAACGTAAATTTCTGTGTCAAGGTCACACTAGCAACGACACTAAAAGAGTTGAAATCCGCATTTTTTATTCGCGAATATCTTATTTATCAGTATTCATATCCACGAATATATATTTTTAACGTTCCAGTACGTCACAAGTTCCTATTATTCGTCACAACAATATTTTAAATACATACTTAGTATGTATTACCTCATTTTTCAACCACTTACTTAAATATTCTCGAGTATTTTATCGTATTTTATATTGTAGATGTAAAGTTATGTACAAAAAGAAACGTGTATCCTATTGTCCGATTTAATCACGCTTAACTTAGCTTTTGAGTGATAGGTATATTGTTTAAATTTGACAATGGGTATGCATCAGATCATACGGAATTTGCGGTCTCACAAAACAATCTTTCTACTCACATAGATACTACTATACTACGTCACATTATATTGCGGTTATTCACTATATCGTAAAGAATTTAAATACTATCAATTGAGGTAAAATTATTCAATATTTATTTATACCTACTTCTTATTATAAAGGTTGACTTGATGCCATTGGCATTTTGTGTCAGTCAACATTTAGGTTATGTTTTCGTTTCTTTCTCTAAAGTTGAGAGGGGATATTCATTAGTTAAAAAAACTTCATAAACAATTCTTAATTATGCTGGTTTTATAAACACTTCCGAAAAGTTAGAGCTTGTGCCTAAAATCGAAGACGCCACCACCAATATTGTCACGGTAGACCCAAATTTATAGCCATTTTGGTTATTTTTTTTTGTAAATGTTATTATAATAGATAATTGTCTAATTCTAATTCAACAATTATTTCTTCATATTTACTTTCTTCTTCTTGCAGAATTTCTTTACGCTGTTCTAAGAAAAGGAATGCATTAATTGTCTATTTATTAATATCATTATTATTTTCATCTGTTGTATTTGATTAATTATTGGAGCAAGTCTAACCCTGACAAATGATAAATACTGGCGAACAAAATAATCCCACTTTTTGACATCCACAATTCTTACTGCAATCCGTCTTGTAGTTACAAAATATAGTATTAAGCCGTTTTTCTGAAGCAGGGTGGAGTAGGGTTTGAATTGGCTCCAAACAATTATCTGTTAATTTCCAACCCCATACTTCTGTGTTCAGCTCATTGCCTAGACACACTTAAAATTGATTATACACACGATACAAGTGTTGATAGGTAGACGCAGATATTGGAGGCAGACAACTGTACTGTTTTATGGTTCCATGCACATTTTATAAACTACTCTTACTTGTATGTATATTATGTTTTTTTTTGGAGCACCATACATTGCAAGAAGAAAACGAATTCCCTTTTTATCAATGTCGTGTGGAGCAGAGTCAATCTTTGCAAATACTTCAGCGCAATCAATTAAAACAATACGTTTTCGAACAATTTAAATGCTGTTGTTTTACCTTTTCTAAAAATTGCTAAGTAATGTATGTAGTATCGCAACCAGTTATTGCATGTAAAAATAAAATATAAAGGTGACATTTTGGATATGCGGTCAGACTTTGTGATCAATATATTGTTGTTTGTACTTGAGCTTTCCCTGGTTTGAAAAAGTAAATAATTTATAATATAATTAGAGTCTGCAATCAGCAGTGTCAACAAAAAAATTATAGAATTAGGAACTGACAGTATAGTCTTTTATTTTAAAATACTCATACAATTTATACAAGCTTTATTGTGTGAGTAACACAAACTAATTGTTACTTATTTTCATTTATATTGAACGTCCGATGACGTGTACAGACTGCATTTAAGTGCATATTACGTAGAATATGAATTTTTCAACTGTTAAAACCGCGATATCCCACTTATGGTGAGGCGTACGAAAAAACGTGTCTTTACAATTTTTGTAGACAATTGTATGATGACCTTTGATAATATTTTGCAGAAGTAGGATCGAAGGGGATTTATGTGTATTTAATGTCTACCAATTTTCAGCTCTATGCGGATTTTGGCTAGGTTACAACTAATTTTTGTCTATTTTGACTGGACAATAAGTGGTTTCCGGCTAGCAAACACTTAATGACGCAGCTATTCACTACTAGATTCAGTAGAAGGACTAAGGACTTAACCCCTCTCAGTTGAAGAGGAGGCTCGCGCCTAGCAGTACGACTTGTATGGGCCGATAGGTATAGACAGAGCTTCATCAAGCCTACACCAATTATAAGCTTCGTCATGACATGCTGTGCATATTGTTTGGTTGCAATACAAACAGTTCTAAACATCCCACAACTAGCTATGTTAACTAGCTATCCTGTAAAGGTTTATCAATGAAATTAACTACGCCAATAATAGCAATACGTGTATGTAATATTATCTTAAGTTAGAGTTCAGTGTGAATGTGACCACGACACTATTTTCAATTCATAACATGACTTAAGTTAGTAAATTTTGTTAAATGAAAATACTAACAAATAAATTTCTATATCAAAACAATAAACTTTAATATAGTTGAATACTTGAATGCCTTATTAGCATTATCACTTAATTGCAATGTGCTCTAGCATGAGCAGAACCTAGACCACGGTAATACTATCATACAGTATTTTAACTCGGCCGAATTTTTGAAATAAATACCTACAGCCGCGCGGTACGTAAACATGCGATAGGGCTGCGAACCTGCAGAATTTTAATTAAATGTGCCTACTTTGACTTTCTATCTATTTTTGTGATTGTAAATATTTTTTATTTTTATTTAAAGAAATAAAATATTTCGTGAATCGAATAGGAAGTGTTCAATAAAAATGCATGTTATTTTTTGATTGGAAGATTTCATGCAACCAAAAACAGCACAATATATACTTGTGATATTAAATAGGCACTTGCACTTATTTTGTATAAAAATCGCGCGATTACTGCTTAATAAACAACACCGTCCGTTCGTGACTGCGGCACATTCGCGACTGCCTACATGCCGAGATCGAGGCGCGTAGGAATAACTCGCGTTTCGCCCGTTTGTATGAAGTTAAAATACTGTATGATAGTATTCCCGTGCCTAGGCGGAAGCTTCGAGCGCGTTCATTGAAAGCTTGGTGCGTCACCTCGAATCCCGCGCGACAGACACTATCAGCTGAGGACTTCCCACTCTACCTGTGATCTTAGTTCACATCGCACGTCCATTCACTTAACTCCCTTTAATTTCTGTAGTCCGCAAATACTCGTGTCCGTCTTTTTTATTTATTGTGCCATTCGCTTTAAAGAATTGTGATCAATGGACAAATTTATTATAGTGGACCGTTGAAGTGCCATTCAACAAAATTGATAAATTCTTTTGAAATCTTCGAGATCCCGTAAGTTAGTGTGTGTGTCCGGTGTGTTAAAACAGTGCCACAGAAAATTCGCGAACATTATGGCCGAACAGCAAACCGATTCTCTGATAAAACCTGCTGGTTCACGAGACCGCGTGCAAGAAGTTCCATTGCCGACTCCGTTCTACACTACTAACTCCATATCCAACCCAATGATGACGGATTTGGCGAAGTTACGGACAATGCTTGAAGACCTCCCTGCAGAGATCACCAAATCTCGCGTCCGAATTCCCGCACAAGATCAGCACGTAGTGAGTGTAACATGGAGGCACCCTGTATGCTGCTTTCACCAACACCTGAAGGGCGTCAAGTGCATTACATCGCGCGGCTATTCAAAGGCGAGGAAATTAGGCAAGTTCATTAAAGAAAGTTATTCCACCCACCCAAAACTATAAATAACAAAATATGGAAACTAGCGACCAATTTCATCCAAAGAATCGTAGACTCAATTTTAGAAATGTAAAAATATCTTTAACAGCAATATGATTTTTTCAAATTGGATTTTTGCTAGTTTCATTTCATCATTGATCAAGTCGAGCCGGAAGTAGTTAACATAGACTTTATTCCTAAATTATACTCAATGTGGCATGTGATAAAAATACAGGATTAAAATGCAGAAAAATGTTATAAATATCAAGTATCATAATCAATATCCTTATTGGATACCCACTATTTCAATCATTGAATAAACTTTTACTTCTGGTTAACCTAGTCATTGGCAAAATAATGCGCCCCGTGGCGCAGGTGGCTAGACATCACACTTAAAGTCTTAACTTGACAATTGACTCAGTTCTTAATATGCATACATACATACATAACCTCACGCTTGTATTCCCCGAAGGGGGTAGGCAGAGGTGCATTGTTTATAATTCTTTAATTCTCGTTAATAGGATAGGATGATACTGTGCTCTAGGCGGTCCTGTTCGCCGCGGTACACAGAGGCTCTACTAGGATAGGGTCTAGGTCGATGCTATGCAAAGCATAGAGGCTCTAAAAATGAAAAGGAAAAAGATTAAAATTACATGCTCACTATCTATTGTTTGAGCGGATGTGACAGGTAATCCCACTTCTGATGTCGGGGAAAAGGAGCTTTGAGATGTGTGCCGTCAGCAACTCTGACGTCACAATTGTTGATTTGGGATTGTTATTCATATTTTCGGTTTCCTTAGGAAAAAATTGTTGGTTTCGTGATGATTATTCATATTTTTGGGTTTTCCTTACGAAAACTTCACAACTGACAAGGCTGATAGCCCAGTATTTTTAAGAATAGCAGTGACATTGTTATTATTGGAGGATTCATTTTGAGAAGTGATTTTTACAATCACCTTCAATCAAAATTCCTTTTTATTTCCCAATACATCGGATGTTTGCTGTCCGCGCGTAGCCGTCTACGAATGACGAATGCTGCGCTCGGCTGCACTCGACACTGCAGTGGGGCGACCGCCCGATAGTCATTCTTGTTTATACAAGAGCGAAGACATAGCTCTCAGTACCTATATAGTTTTACGCCGTTATAAATATTATTATTTCAGCTTAATATTCACAAAAAATGCTTTCACTTTCTCAACAGTATGGCGAACACAAGGAATTTTGAGTTCTGTTATTTTTTTAATTTATATGTAAAAAATAGCAGAACTCAAAATTATTTTTCATTATTATGCAGTATGCAAACAACACTGCACCATTGGAAAAACCCCGACCTTCTTTTATCTTGCGCATAGGGTACCTATACGAAACGTTTCGAAGCGGCAATAGTTAAAAAAAACTTACTTGACGATTCAAAAGCACTTGTAAAAGTCTATTTGAATAAAGGTGATTTTGACTTTGACTTTGAAAACAAGTGTTGTCACGCTGATTTATATTTATCTATAAAAAGACTTAATCTCGTCCATGGATCCATTTCTAGTGAAACTACGATAACCTTGGGTGTCACTATGCTGTTCAAACAAATATTCGCAATTCGCATACAACAAACAATTTTCTTGTATGATTCGAGCTATCATTAATATCGATAAATTTGTATTATGTGCATGAAGAATTCAAAAGTATTCGTCATAATAATATTTTTAGTAACGTTTACTCGTATAAAAACCCGCGACCTTAAAAGTTCAATCCAAGGAATTTCTTAACGATGCAGATCGCCAAACCAACCTAGGCTCGCGTGGACTAAAGCTTTACTAATCTCCCTCGGATGTAATGGAAGCCTGTAACCAGCAGTGGGACTATGTGTATGGACTGATTTATATTTATTCTACTAACAAAATTGACTTTCCTTTTTGGTGTCACAATTAAAATTATTACACTGTAATTGTAATACGTTGTACACTAAACATATTTTCACCAATAAATTAATGCTACAACCTACCATTTAACAACCTAATCAACGGTATATCGTTTTTACTGAAAATTTATACAATGAACTTGTCCTATATTGTCACTTCTTTCGTTGTGACTTTTGGTAGTTTTTTTTAATGATTAGGTTTAGTGATTTACTAACTCTTTGATCTTTATGTTTTTGGCCCACCAGTTCCTTTAACTTTGAAATGCGTGTGTTACATCTGAATAAAACAAAATTTGGAAAAGAAGAATTGGTATATAGACTTTCATAACTTATAAAACTGTAACATAACATTCAAAACGCTTCAAAGCTTAGTGATATCCTATAACTGTCGAAGCAATTGTTACATATGTTGGTTAAATCATGTCATAGTTTTAAGTTGTTACATTTTCTAATAGATAAATAATAATTTATCTAAAGAAGCTTACAGACTTCGCCGGGTCGAAAATTTATATGAACTTAGATGACTCTACTAACTTCTTATTTAGTACTTCTGGTATCAACTATCTGAAAATTGAGTTTGATCTGATCTGAAAATTGATTGGTTCCTCAAATATTTAATAGGCTACCGAAGTCCATTAGAGAATTGAATGACATTAATAATTATAAAGGTGCATTGTTTAAATTTTTATTGAATAAATGTTATTATAAATTAAATGATTTTCTTAGTATTAATTGATATGTAGTAATGCTTTTGGTTTGTTTTTATAGTGTAATATAGTTCTAAAGTTAGATTTACATTAGATTTAAGTTGCATTATTGTATGCCAACACGGCGGGTCATAGTTGTAACATTCCTATGCACCACAATAAAATATACATATTTGAATTTGAATTTGAGTTGTCGGCTCATATAAACTGTCTGATGTAGACTATTATAATCGTTGCTCACAAGTCGATAATTTGATTAGACCGCAGGCACTTAACATATATTTTGTTTCTGTAAGCGAATTAATTTCAGACACGTACATATTATGTACTTCTATGTTTGAAAATACGTAACGTAAAGAATTCTACGCCACCCGTTTGTCTCTAGCTAAAACCTGCAGTCTGATATATATTACAATATAGAGCTGACCATAGACTAAATTACTAGCATTATGGCGTTTATATCAATGTCTGTAACTATCTTTATTAACCCATATACGTTCCACTGCTGGGCACTAGCCTCCACTACTATTAAGATCTTTGTTAGTATGTCTGAGTCCACCACACTTGACTAAGGCAGGTTAATGGACTTCATATAATGTATTCCCATGATGATTTGTTTCACGATTTTAAATGCGTTTTTTTTCATTAAGAATACAACTGATAACTAGAAAAAGCAATGCGTGCCTGGGAGTTTCAACTTGCCATATACAATATGTCTCGATAAACGTGCTCCTTATCCTTCTTCGCCCTAATTCACACATTATTTAATCAAAATTATGTATAAAAACTTGGACTTCCTGCTTATATCGCAACATGGAAGATAATTTATAAAATTGATCGAATCATACTATGTGGTTTCTACGAAACTCAGCGTTAATATAACCTTGGCAATCACAGGTCAACGACTACTCTTAAATATTAAGGTATACTCATAGTTATATCATACGTGTGTTGTGTATTTTATTTATTCGCAAGGTCGTTTTCGAACATTTGAAATTTACTCAGTTATTCTATTCATTCGTATCTATTCGCACGCGTGTAACATATTCTTTACGTCCACTTAGCTGTGTTTAAAGTGTTGTGTATTTCGATACGGTTACGTGCTACAGAAGCTTATGATACATAGAGTTATTTGTATTTTAATTTAATATTTTTTTAAAGGTGTGTATTTTTCCATAAACTTATAAGTTAAAATTCTATTGCGTGTTTTTAACAATTATCCCCGTAATACTACTTACTACGATTTATATGAATTTTCACAATGTACTCAGACAATGTCAAGTGAAAAGCCCATTATTCATTATGATTAAAAACGAAACATATTTATTTCCTGAGTTAGTCTAATCATTGCTTCTCTGTCTGTTGATATTCGGCGCACACATTAAATAAAATTACATACGTCCAATAATTTTAACTAAATATATAGTTTCTTTTAAATCTATATAACTAGTAACTCCCAAAATTGTATATAATAATTTCATTTTTTGCATTCCACTCGAATTTATCAATTTTTGCGTCCCAGTCATATGGCATTGTTGTAATTGGCGTTTTTTGAGTGGAAAGGAGTGGTAACAACCCATGAACACCCACGATAACAGTGTAATCGTCAGTACTTTTCCGGCGTTTATGGTATATGTAGACTCTTTTCTTGAATGTCAAGTCGTTTACGTTTAGAAATACTGTCCGGGAGAGCTGATTCCCTTTAAGCCCCAAAACTTCCAACTTAATGCTTCTCTTTTCACTAATCTTGTCTTGGTCGTTTCACCCTCCCGATGCATCATAAAGTAAATAATAGAACAGTCATTACCATTATGTATAATGATGAAAATCAAATAGCTGAAGTAATTACAATTTTAATGTATGAATATTTTGTTCAACACCGTTTTCTTTAGAACACGTATTTTATATTTTTTGCTCGCCCGCTATTAGGTACCTACTTCAGTGAATATGGCTGGCTTGACGTGGGTGTAGAAACACATGTCTGATTGACAAGGTATAACATATAAACATAGACTTTCGGTCAATGCTTAAATAAAAAAACAGTTTATTTCGACTACTTGGGTTAGGAGCAGGTATAGGAATTCTGTGTAATAAAACATTGGCAAAATCGATTAATAAGATGAAATCATTAATATACTCGATTGCTGCCACTTTTTTGTAATGTTTACCATTTGGATACGCTATAATTTACCTAGCAACTGTAAGTTACTCACGACTTAGCACGAAGATTTATCTATGAGGAAGGTTATATTTTTATTCATAAAATAAATTGTTTCTTTTTTTGGTTAATTGCATTTCCGCCGACATCTTTCGTGGCTATTATAAAAACAAATAAAACCACAGTAATAAAAATATTTAGAGCAGAAATTCTTATAGAGGTTGTTTATACGACTTCATCGCTTATTAATCATATACAAATTAAAGTTACTTTCACTCGGCGTATAGCGAATAAATGGGTGGCAGAAGGATCTGTATCGCGCAGCGCCTGAGCACGCACCCAACCATTCGGTTGTCATCGGCGCGCCTCGGAATAATTTGTTGGTTTGTTTTCGGTTTGATGTCACGACTCCTTCCGGACGATTAAAGACGTGCACTTATGAACCTAAATGATAGAAGAAGAATATGATAGAAATAACTTTATGGAAATAATATAACGATAGTAAATATGTGTATATGTAAAAATATTAATCTATAATTATCTATACACAGACAGCTACATAAACAGTCCTGATCTCACTTATATTTTTCGGCCATAAAAAACGACCAGGTTCAAATGTTAATGGATTGCACCCTAGTTCATATCGTAAACTAAGCAGTAGCAATTATTGTTTTTTCGGTCTCACAGATATTTTATAGGATAATTGTTAATATTTGTTGCAGTTCGGGTATCTTTTTCATTTTAAGAGCGTCTTCTTAATCATTGCATCACGGAGGTTCTAACAATAAAGTTATATTATTGTTTTAATATGATTATCCGCCAATAATCGGTACTGGTCAATATTATAATTTACCAGTACGAAGGTGCATAAATATGTTAATTTAATTTGTTTTGTGCTATTTTACATTCGAATCCCTGATCTAACATATCATAATGATCATCATCAGCCCATATACGGCCCACTGTTGGGCACGGGCCTCCTCTACAATTGTGAGGGTTTAGGCCTTAGTCCACCACGCTGGCCTAGCGCTGGTTGGCGGACTACTCACCTAAGAAATTTCTATGAACGTAATTTATAAGTCGTAACATCCTCGAGGTTTAGGCACGCGGTCGGGAGTTTTCGAAGTTATGTGTGTATTCACAAAGAGTTATCACACACTTTAACGGTGAAGGAAAACATCGTGATGAAAACTGCACATCTAAAAGTTCTTAGGAACTGCCATAATTATTTAATTATCCATTATTAAATTTTAAAATGCGAAAGTAACTCTATGTCAGTTTATCTGTCTGTTAATCCTTCATACCTAAATCGCTAGACCGATTTGAAAGATTTATAATATGGAGGGACATACTTATCTCTAGGACCCAGTCGGAGCCGGGCCACAACGCTAGTATTATATAAGAATAGAAAATAGGGAACGTTTAATTTTCAGATGTCAAGAAAAGGGCCACAATGGACTTCACGTACCAGAAGTTGTTACAGCAACACCAGCAAGAAATTATCGACGATTTAGAACCTTTTTACATTTTAGACGAATTGTTTTCGAAGAATGTGATCACGCATGAAGACTACGATGACATCAGAAAGTTGGTAAGTTAGTCACACCGCAAATGATTAACACTAGCATACCGGCTTGCTGTATTATATTGCATTTTATTATAATTACAGCCGACCGAATAGTATGGTGAGTTAGCAAAAAAGAAATATTTATGTACATTAAATTGTACTCCAAAACTTATTTTAATAGTGATTAAGCTAAAGTAGTAAAACTAACACGGGACTTTTTTCGGACGTATTTTCATATACTCTGATTTATAATTTTCAACAATATCCAAACTGGGTGCAAATAAGACCGAGTAAAGAAAAAATTGCAGTATTTTCTTTTTTCAAATTTTTTTGCAACATCTTGTTATGCAAAAGACAGAAATTTATTTAATTAGTATTATTATAATCATTTATATTTACCCGTATTATAGTTTTTCATACATTCGGAACTAGAAACTTTTCTTTTCTTTAATATATATAATATCAGGGGTATGGTAGATTCTCCTGACCTGAATGGCGAGTTGTGTAGGCTGTTCGTTCCTAATGGTTACACGCGGGGAAGGGGGCACCGACTGTTCGCAGTTCCAACATGTCGTACTGTGGCTCGTGCCAGATCACCCATACCGCGTACTCTCAGTGTGTTCAATGCTCTCCTGGACAGTGCACCACACTGTGATATATTTACGGAGGAATGGAAGGCGATTTTGTCTGAATGTTTGCATTTTTGTGAATTGAATGTGTGATGAATGAATATGTTTATAATATATTATTAATTGTTTTTTTTTTTTAGATGTTTTATATTGTTAATGGTACTATAATTTTATGTAATGTTAATTTTTTTCTTATTTCACTGTTTTTTTCTTTTATTTTATATTTTATTTTTCTGTTTTTGTTTGTGTTCCTTATTTTTATGATTATTATATATTTTTTTTGGATTTTATGGTTTGTTATCAATTAGTGTAAATGGTGTAACCGTACTAATTTGAATAAATAAATAAATAGGACAAGTTGACACTTGTCACTGGAAAATTACATCATTAACCATTGTAGTATTGTTACAGGATAGACGCGAACAGGCACGTTATCTGATAGATACACTATTGAGGCATGGTGACAACAATTCGTATAGAGCTTTTGTTGACACAATCGCCAAAGACTACAGCTGGTTGTACAATAAACTCAACGTGGAGAACAATGAACAGATGCTGAACGAAAGTTTCGAAGACAGCCTCAGCAAAGGCGATGTGCCGAGGCTGCCTGAACATCATGTCAAGCGGGTGGCTCTGGTGAGTCTTGTATAATATCTATATTATATAGAGATCTTTTTCAGAGATATTTCCCTCCCGGCACTCGCTATTTTATAGCGAATGCACAAACCACCAATATTCTAATTCACCAATGCAGATTCCAAAAAAAAAACAGAATTTTAATTATTTTGACGGTTGTACGAAAACATTATGCCGCATTACACTTATAACATATATTGAAAAATTGTTGATATGGGTCAGTGCAACTTATAAAGTTCGTAAATACATTTCACTACTGTAAATAGCGGTGATTTTTCCAATAATAATAAACCCTCTCAGTTGTAAAGGAGCCCCGTGCCCAGCAGTGGGCTGTTTATGAAATACTTACATTGTACAATTTCAAGTAGGTACATCATTACAAAGAACAAGTCGAAGTGCGTACGTGTGTATGTCGTTCATACGAAGTGGCGCTTATTGTTTATTGCGTTATTAAAAATTTATTTCAAATCTCAGTCTGAACAATACTGTACGTTGATATATGTATAAATTTCCAAACAAAGGATTTAGGCGGTTTTAAGTTTTTAGTTTTTATGATTCAGTGAAATTATTTTATAAAAAAAATAGCTCTACTCCCTCTATTCTATGGAATAACTCTTACTGCCTTTATGCCCTAGCGTGAACGTCCATCTTTAATTTTACGACGCAAAATAATAACCCTAATAATGCACACATTTCTTAAAAGAATTTATTTCTCTCGAAATCGTCTACAGACCGCAATGAATTAAAACCCTTAATAATTTCCTCCACAATCACAAACAATGATTTGAAGGACAAAATGTAAACACGGCGAAGTTGTTTTTAGAAAAAATGATCTCATCCTTTCCCAAATGTGCAGTTGATACCGAGAAATAATTACGATCGTCTACCAATGTTAACTACCTACATAAATCACTTTGAAGTTGCGCATGAGTATTTTTTATACTCGTTTGCTATTATTGTCTATAGCGAAATTGTATAGAATTGGTGGTCACTGAAGTATTTTTTTATTATTATAAATATACATATTATGTACATATGTATTACTAGGAGCCATAACACATTCATAAGTAGTGTTTTTCGGTTTGTGAAAATAAAATCTATTTTCTTATTTTAAATAATACGCAAAGTTTTATAATGTATCACATTACTTTTATTAAGCTAAAAAGTTTATTATTTTATTGTTGAACGCTAGGATCTTTGGTATTGTCAATTGTTATTTAATTTTTGTTATACTTAACTCTAAAACCTTAAGTTATTGAGTTAACATATATGCTAATTATCATCACGCTATAACATTTAGAGAGGTGGCAGTTATCATAAAATGCAGAGCAAGGCGGAGTCATTGCTAGGACCTCAGAAAATACCATCATAATTTGGAAAACATTTCTACCATATAGGAACAAGACATAGCCAGCGAGTTGAAACAGCTTAGCCGGCACAAAATCCTGGTGCTGCGCGGCATGTCGGGCTGCGGCAAGACGTGCGCAGCCATCAGCGTGCTCCGAAACAACGCCGAGATAGTCACAAACTTCGGCGGCGTCGTGCTGTGGCTCAACTTCGGCACTTGCAAGACTGAAGATGATATTATTGCTCAACAAAACAAGTGAGACAACAATTTTCTACAAATCTAGATCCGTAGATTAATGACCAATCATACTTTCGATGATTTTTATAGAATAGCGATTTATAATATTTCTATTACTCTTGTTCATAAAAGATTTTCATACGTCACTTCAATATGTAATCATTTTGTAATATAACAGTTATTAAAAATTGTTCTACGATTATGACGAATACTTTTGAATTCGCTGTGTAAAAGGAAGTTAATTTATATTAAAAAGTAAGTTTCGGATAAACTCACTGAGATAGGTTTTCGTGGAACATGCGCCTAGTTTGCGAGGTCATCAGGCAATTTTGCACTTTAACTTTTTCTATTGAATACCATTTCACCGAGGACATACCAAACTAGTCCGCCAACCCGCACTGGGCCAGCGTGGTGGACTAAAGCCTAAACCCTCTCAGTTGTAGAGGAGGCCCGTGCCCAGCAGTGGGACGTATATGGGCGGATGATGATACCCAAGCTGGAAATGTTATTGACTTTTAAATAATATTCCTTTGCAGATTACTAAGAAAAGCTACATCCATGTACGTGCACAGTTCGATAATGACCACTTCTATTTCGGTGTCTAGTATAAGCTCTAATTTGGATAACATGTCGCTGTCAACCTACAACTGGACCTGGGAAGAACTTAGAGATAAATTGAAGAATTGCTTCCTGGAACCAGCTTTAAAAGAGTCCTTACTCGTTCTGGATGAAGTCAATGAACGGAAAATTGTGGAAGCCTTCGACATCGGCTGCAAAATTATGATCACAACGCGGGATGTTGATGTCGTTGCCAAATTTAATGCCCAAATTGTCAAGGTTAGTATTTTGATCGTTTAATTTGCCGATCATCGACCATATTTTGGTTTTCTTCAATAAGGCTGAAATGTTACGATTAAAAAACTACATCTTTCTTGTCACTTGCATGTACATTTATAGGGATAAGATTATAATGTTGTTAATGTTTCATCACGACTAACCTTTGAAAATGTTTTCTATTGTGGTGTTACAAGAGAGAAATCTGTAAGTAAACGCATTACGGTCCGAATAGTATCAACTGCTATCATCCAGAACTAGTCGATACAGCTATGCCGTTCTGACGGTGACCAGTTATATTTGCGTCTATCACCAATAACTATTGAGAAGTTTTCACCTCATGTTAGTACTACATGAAGTACCGTACGTCATCATTTACCCTATTTTAATTGAGCTCTGTTTACGTGTATTCACTGACCATGCCTCGTAATTATTGTGTAAAAAGATGTTCGTTGCATTTTAATGGGCAGGTACAAAATAGCTTTGAAGAAAAAGAGGCACTGGAGCTATTCGCGTCTTGTTTGGACGAAGAAGTGGCCAAATTACCTCCGCAGGCCAGGAAACTAAATGAAATATGCAAGGGTACTCCATTCAACATCGCTTTAATCGGTGCTCAGTTAGCTGAAAACAAGGAGAGACTCAAAGATGATCCTGGTTATTGGAAAAACTATTTGAACAAACTAGAAAAAAAGGGTTTCTTTTTGTGAGTATTGCATTTTTGTATTTATAAAATTGCTTACCGGCGAAGGAGTAGGTCCTTCAAGTTATTTTTTTGCAATTGCAGAAATGAAACTCGAAAGCATAAATAAGTTTAAATCGAAGCTTGTGCATGCACGAATAGTTAACCGGGGGGATGTGACGCCATTTCCTTCTCTTACAGTTCGTTCAAAAGTATTGACAAACCGATGAAAACAATCGAAATTTGCATCAATTCGCTGGACTCGTTCGTTCTACCGCTGTACAAGCGACTGGCCGTGCTACCGGACAACGTGAAGATATTTCCGAAAGTGCTCAGCACCCTTTGGAACATGGACGTGACAGACGTGGAAACCATTATGAAGAGCTTGACTCGGAAGTCACTTATCATAGAGAGCTACGACCGAGAGCATAGGAACTACGCCTATGAAGTGCACGATTTGATCATGAGCTATCTGAGGGCCAACACCAAAGCGGACGAAATGAAGAAACTTCACAACGATCTGTTAAACAGTTACAATTACGACGATGTGGATAATGTGACGGTCGACATCCCAGACGACGGATACATAGCGTTCTACATCGGCCATCATATTCTCAAAACGGACAACTACAATCAAAAGTGGAATTTGTTCAACAAGTTGTTCTTGGCTTTGAAGTTTTTAGGCAACAAAGTGAGGTTGACAGGAGTCGATGATGTCAATATGGATTTGCAGACCTACGAGTTTTATATTGTTAAAGATGTGAGTGTTTTTTCTTAATGTTTATTTATTTTTACTTCAGTATGGCTAGTTACATACACACACAGTCACTTCTATATTCCCCTAGGGATTGGCAGATGCGCATTTCTTTTCCCACGTTTTGACTATTGCTGATTTTCGAGCTCATTTGCAAGCTCAATGTTGCTATCGAAATTCCTTTACGGAAAATCCCAATAATTACTTAGCCCAACCTAATCGAATCGAATCCAGATTGTATGACACATACCTATAGGTACCGCTTAATCAACACAGTGGAGACTTACATACATTACTTACCTACATAACCTCAACCTGCATTTCCCGAAAGTGCATGTATCCCTTCGTGATAGGGGGTACATTTCCAGACTCCAATTGGCCAGGCTGGACTGTGGGGCCGCGCGGGTCACTTGTCTTAATAAAAAACAAAAACCGCCTTCAAAAAAACCTATTCCAAAACAAATTAAAATGCACTAAAAAGTAAAAAAATAATTGCGTATCTTCTATTACTTAATTATAATCAACTTACTATTTCTCTATATCAATATATAGGTACGATCTATGTGTTTACGACGCAAGAAGCTAGGTAGGTTCTTCTATATCTATCCACTTCAAATCTAACTCAACACATACCTATGAATAACAAACAATGATTAAAATATTTTTTAATGTTCTCCTATGTAAAATTAAATGAAAAATATTAGACTACTTAAAAGTCAATCAAATTATTACGATAATATAATGTAGTTTTAATTATTGTTATTCTTGGAGGCGGTGTCAGCCAAGGTAGGATTCTCGTATTATTTCATCATCATCAGCCCATATACGTCCCACTGCTGAGCACTACAACTGTGATGCTAGGTATGCACATTGTAGTATTTCCTTGGCTGACACCGCCTCCAAAAATAACAATAATTAAAACTACATTATATTATCGTAATAATTTGATTGACTTTTAAGTAGTCTAATATTTTTCATTTAATTTTACATAGGAGAACATTAAAAAATATTTTAATCATTGTTTGTTATTAGTAGGTATGTGTTGAGTTAGATTTGAAGTGGATAGATATAGAAGAACCTACCTAGCTTCTTGCGTCGTAAACATAGATCGTACCTATATATTGATATAGAGAAATAGTAAGTTGATTATAATTAAGTAATAGAAGATACGCAATTATTTTTTTACTTTTTAGTGCATTTTAATTTGTTTTGGAATACGTTTTTTTGAAGGCGGTTTTTGTTTTGTTAAAATTTTTGTTTATTTTTTAATTTTTAGTGAAGCCACACCCGGGATCGAACCTGCAACATCATGCGTTGCAAATCGGTTACTTTGCCACTCCGCTACCACCAGTCTATTATATGGTTATAAAACACATCAACAATACGCAAATGTTTCTACCACACACTCGGCTACCACCGCTTCACACATTTAATACACCTTAAGTAATGCAATTAGATCGTTTGCTTCATGTTGCAATGCAGCAACAAACGTAAGCGCATTACAATTTGATTAAAGACAGTTAGAAATTCGGCCACAAATCGCATCCATACTGTACGCCGTTAACGAGTTCCATTGACATTATATTATATTTGACTAGGACAATTACTTGATCATAAAGAGGTTACGGTAGGTGACTCAAATATCCAGATAGCCTATAAAGATTCGGCCGAGTATCGTTAGTTTTCTGCTAAGAATTGAAGAGTTCCGTTACTTTGTCATGGATCCCATAATTAGAACTTAACCAAACTCTCATGCAATTACCCTAGAAGTACATCCTAACCAATAATAAAAAGGATTCATCAAAATCGGTTGGCATGATATTGAGTTATTCGTCGATTTGTCACGCACATTGGTGAAAATTTAAGATTTTTGTGGTTTTCTAATGGAAGCTGTTATCACAACTGGACCAAATTTAAATGGGACCAATCTGGAAGCATCAGCTTTCAATTAAAAAAAGAATCATCAAAATCGGTCCACACAGTCAAAAGTTCTGAGGTAACAAACATAAAAAAAAAAAAAAAAAAAAGACGAATTGATAACCTCCTCCTTTTTTTGAAGTCGGTTAAAAAGAGTCGAAACAGTGTCCGTCGGCCGCCTACAGGCTTCTGTAGTGATTGTTGTCGGTCACAAGGCGGTCGGCGGCCCACTGGGCTATGTTATGTTTTTTGTTAGTCTGGCGTTCAACGTGCTAATTAATGTTTAATATGTGCCAGGAGCTGGACCGTCAGTTGATCCAGAGTATCCGCACGTTCCTGAGCAAGCACGGCACGGACCTGTTCCACTACCCGTGCACGGACATGGTGCAGAGCATCCTGCAGCACGAGGCGGAGGGCATCCTGTACAACAAGGCCGCCGCCGCCGCACAGGCCAGCGCCAATCACAACGAACTGTACTTCGAATTCCTGTAAGTACCAAACTCTAATTCATACATTCACGTCTGTTTCAACGAATGGTAAGCACAAATTATATTATATTTTGACACCCACTATCGATACTTCAACAATTTGTGGGTTTCCTGAGTACATTCAGCTTTCTGAAGAAAAAACGCAATTTACTGGTTTTAATATATTCATTGATATAATTTGTAATCCTTCCTCCCAGGAGTAAACTTGGCGGATTTAAACTTTTTATCTTGAAACAACTGTTTTAGGAAGGAGTCTGTGAAATTCATAGACAGCAAAAAATATTTTTCTTTTTCAAAATTTTTTATTCTATTTTTCGATATATTTTTTGCAGACATGAGCACGACGTCGAAGAAGTCAAACATTCGACGATTGACGTCAGAGAATCCATTACGGCTGTTTGTTTTCTCGGTAACTACGTACTAGTTGGCACCAACAATGGATCGATAAAGGTAGTTTTAAGACCATATTTATTTAAGCAACTTTGTTTTTCTATTATGTTTTCATTCTATAACTGCTGAATCAATTTTTCTATTTGTTTTTCTAAGTATCTATACTCTTTCACGGTTATATCTACGAATAGAAATTCCATACCCAAATTTTACAATTAGTTTTTTTCTGACCATGCATATCTCCAAACTCTTTCCTGTTATTGGAAATTTCTTTACTAAAAATAAAAATGCCAAGCCCGATCTAATAATACCTCAATATAAGTACAAATATATATTTAATAATAATAAAGCACATGTATTTACAGTTCTTCCACTCAACTACGCACAAATTGGAGAAAGAACTTAATGGCATGGTGGCACCAGTGACATGGGTAGGCGTGTCATGTGTCAAACACCCGCCAGTTGTCGCTGCATTGTCACTAGATGGCGTTATCAAGCTGTGGTACGTACATGACTTCGACGATGAAGCCGATATTGAAGTCATTGAAGAAGGTACGTGTCTTTAAATAATCTTAACTAGTCTTTGTTTAAAAACCACATACATACACAGAAGGCCTCCCGTTTTCATTATCATATTATCAAACCGCACCGTGGTCCTAAGTATTTATCAATAAAATGCCCAATAACACTTCTTAAGACGGAGTTTTTCACACACAATGCCTACAATCGCATCATGGCTTGGGAGGGCTGCCAAATGAATAAATGTTTGGAAAATATACGATTACATTCAAACACCTTCAACACCTTTCACTTTTATTCCATACTATTCAAGTGCAATTAATACTAATTGCATTTATTTATTTCAATCGAGTTGACTATCAATATAAGAATGCAAATTTAATTTTAAAGCCAGAACTTAGATATGCATCTAATTACATTCACAGAACCGGAGGAATCCTACAACAACATTCACCCCGACTGTATAACAATCAAACAAGACTTTGGGCCGTACAAATGTTGCCGATGGTCCGCCAACGAAGATTTCCTAGTCGCTCACACTGCCAAAATAATATTCCTGTTCGGACGCAACGGTGTTGCCATCCACACGATACATCCCGTGGAGAGAGACCGGGACATGGTATGCTGCGTCCCGTGCAACAACGACAGGTTCCTCGCCATCGCCACGAACAGTTCCAACAGGAATATCGAAGTCATTGATCTCGAAACCAAAGACAGGGTAATAAGTTTTAAGGAGACTGACGACGTACTCGACATGGTTATTGTTCCTGGTAAGGTTTTATATTGTTTTGAATAGTTTTTTTTTAAGAATATTTTTTCATGTAATTTTTGATAATATTGTTAATGTTTGACTGAACATTACTCAAGCAATCACAAGTTGCTGAACGGATTTGGATAAAAATTGGCACGCAAATAGTTGTCATGTATGACATTTCAAGCGATTAGTTAAGACAAAAAATAGTTATTGCTATTTTCCATGTCACATTCTCAGACTTTTAATTTCTCTATTGACGCAATTTTAAAGTCGCGACAAGTAGTGATAGTTTGATGGGTCCTTATTTATGTTAAAAATAAAGTGAAATTAAATTAATTATCGTGTAGTTTCAAGAAATGGGAGGAGTCGAGTGTTAAGTAAAAATAACATTTTACCTGGCTGCTTCTCGCCTGGCCGAAGCTTGAAAAACATTTGATATTAATAGATTTTTTAACAGTGTAGCTTGTGTGAAAGAAATATAAAATAATAGATAATACGTTGTTGCAGGCACTAACAGAATTATAGCATTAAAACGCAACGAGGTTGTCGAACATGAGTTCAGACTGAATTCGGTATCGTCGAACAAATGCAGCATGTGTCATTGCAAGAGCGTTATCAAAAGCGATTCAGTGAAGGACAATTTGTCGTTCAAGGCGATAGCGGTTAACAAGACCGGCACGCTGTTATTCGTATCAACTGACGACAGTAGAGTGGTGTGCATCAACCTAAAAACGTACACGGCTGAATTCGACCTTGAGAATAGAAGAGGGTAAGATTTATACAATTCATAATATTTATTATACCTACATATGTACATATATGAACCCATATACATCCACTGGTTGGCCGGGCCTTAAAATAAATAAATAAATACAGTAATGTTCCGGATATCCGTATCCGCGGATATCCGCAGATAAAATAAGATATATATAATAAGTCACTTTTCTCGCGTATCTTTTATTAATTTTGAAATTTAATTGACAGGATAAAAGGCTGCAGAATAACTTAGATTGTGTGATTAAGTAGTATAATTATTAAAATGAAATCCATTCAGAGTAGGTACTTTTTTATAGTTGTTACATCTTACAATCGATTCTTATAATCGGGTTTGACCAAATTTTGTGTACACTGTTCTTCAAGACAATACAATGATAAGGTACTGTTTCATTGTACCAGGAGTTGGTCTGATGATGGGGACGGAAGATGGACATAGAATATTCTGAACTAATAAGACATTTTCGCTGAAATTTTAGTAACGTGATTGCGATGGCCGTCAGCGAAGTGCTAATGTGGGACGAGTTCGAGCCAGGCTCCGATGTTCTGTCGACTGGCACCGATATTACCGAGAACTCTGTAAAGGTGTGGTACTTGGACCCATCGTTTGTTTCGCAAACAGCCAAAAGGAAGGGGTAAGTCACTAAATATATTGGTATTTCGTAGTTTTAGACATATTTTGCCTTAAATGTATTGTTAATCGCTATTAACTTAACCCATATCAATATATTTTAAACACGCAATGTGTGTTAATGTAGGTCATCTAAGCCAGACTTGCATACCTACAAGAGTTGATTTTTTATACCAGCACGGCAAAGTGACAAATTCTGATAGTAAATTTAGTACGGTCAAAATAGAGTATCGACTCGCAAGAAACAATAAACGTAACTATTGTGTCAGCCTAATGCTAACCGAACATGCTGAATCTGAAAGCGATACACATAAAGTGTGTCAGAATTTACAATGATCGCTTCCCGGGTATTAAATATCCTACCATTATTAAATTAGTCCACCAGCGATCTCTTTCACTAAACGCAACAAATTGTTCAGAAGCTTCATGTGGATTCCGATGTAAATAAAGCCTTGTCTCGGTACGTAGGAAAGTGCGTCTGACGTCCAAGTTCGCGGTGAACTTCGTGAGCGCGTCATCCCCGCAGACGCCGGTGGCGCGTCCCCCCGCGCTCCCCGCGCCCCCCGCCAGCGCGCTCGCGCCGCGCCGCCACGCCTCCTTCCACGCGGCCCGCACGCCGGCGCGCCCCAGCGTCAAGAACTCGCTGAGTCTGGACAGGCACGCGCTCAAGCCGCTCAACCTCAAGGGCATCTGCAACAACAACGACGCCGTCGTGCAGCCGCTGCTCGCTGTCGTCGACGACAAGAACAATATACAGGTCACTTGCGCAAAAAGTTTTTTACACTATCGCCACTACAGTCGTAATAGTTGCGAGGAATGTTTTTTTTTAATAGGTGCCGTTCTGCTGAAATACAGGAACGTATGAAGGAATGTAATCTCACTAGCGATCTTACTTGTTACTAATCCTATAAAGTCCACCCACTCTCACCAGGTGGTGAAAAGCGAGAAAAACAATTGATACAACCTCTCCAGCTTATAATTGTTACCGGTTATATACAGGCTATTTATGGAACAGAACCAACTTGCATGTGTGATTTATAATTATAGACAGATAAAAATTGCCGCACAGTTCGCCACGCTGTATAGGCAATTGTGATGGTAAGCGAAGTTTAAATTGAACTATTAAATAAACATTTGGAAACATCTGTAAGTAAATAAAATTAGCAGCGGCGTGATCAAAAGATGCTAAACTAATATTTTAACCCCCGTCCATTTGCTTTCAGGTGATGCGAGGAAGGAAAGTGTTGACGGAGATTCTAGAAAAATCCGACGACAGAATCACGTGTTTGACGATATCGCCGTGCAATCATTACGTTATATACGGTCTGCAATCCGGCAGCGTGAAGAAATACACTCTCAGAACCAAAGAGGTGGTCACCATCATGGACGTGTACAGTCCCGTCGCGTACTTGAACTATGTGAGCCCCAACTTGCTGATGGTGGCCGGCAAGAACCGCAGCCTCATGGCGTACCGGCTCTCCGAGATCGACTGGACTGTGGAGATGTTGCAACGTGGTACCATGCATCTCGGCTCACAGGAACTGCTCAATGAATTGCAAGGTATACCGTTTTCTTTTTCCGTTTCTTTTCTTCGAGGTTAGGCGTTAATGCCACCACGTAATGTGGATTGTGCTATATAAATAAATAAATACACCCAACAGTCACATACATAGTTCGGACCCCCTACTAGTGTACAAGCCCTGTGTCGTGGGTATCAGAAACTACGAGAGACTTTTCGGTCTCACACAAACATTTGTTTCGGTGCGGGGATCGAACCCGCGTCCTCTCGTATTGCAGGCTGGTGTCTAGCCAACTGCTGTCTTGTTATTATGTTTTCATCTATCTTTTCCGAATAACTGTTATAAATCGTACAGCAAAGAAATAAATAAATTAATTCTTCTGGTATATACTAAATTTAGGATGTGTGAATGGATTTAGTAAAATTTGACACATTCTGGATGTCTGTGGGATGCCTATATGTCCAGAACATCGTTTGACTAATAACGTTTGCGTATTGCCCAGGTGTAAAGATCAAGAACGGTCAAGCGGACTGCATGTCGACGGCGAGCGGCGATTCCAGCAGCGCGGACTCCCGAGTGTTCGGCGGCGAGGGGCGAGGCGAGGGACGAGGCGAGGGACGCGGCGACGTGCGAAGCCTGTGCGGCGCCAGCGGCATACTGCAGTGCTTCTGGCTGCGCGCCGGGCTCGTGACCGTGGACCACAACGCCGCCACCAAGCTGTGGACGCCCGACATGCAGGTGGCCGCCATACTGCACGCGCGACAACCGGACGTGCACATCTCGTGCGCCGCCATGCAGAACAACGTGCTGGTGCTGTGCGACAGCGATAATAAACGCTTTCAGGTACCTTCATATTGCCAAGTTACGTATCTACCTTCATACTTAACTAAAACAGGTTTTACCTTGCTATGACTCAGGTGGTAGCGACGTATTGGAAGAGCATCTAGATTTATTGACCATAACTCCGCAATATTTTCATTTCAAAAAACTATACTTTTCCAACAAATGTACCTAGGAAACGGCGATAGGCTTGCCACCATTTATGTACGTAGAACACAACTCAGGCTACCCCTTCAGGGACACAGGCGTATGTGTATAGTAATAAGACAATATTCCAGTAATACATTTGAAGTATATACAACGAGAAACGCGACCTTTACCAATGAGCGCAAGCTATACCCTGTCTATAGCATGCGTTCAAATGATTTAATGACAAAAATGGATAATAATATAAAAGGATGGACGGAAATCTAGAAAAGGATAACGTTTTCATTCCAGACATTCGAATTGTCCAATGGCGAATTGAAGAGCATCCAGGATTATAAGCTGAACACCGCGATCACGTCCTGCGATATAACTGCTGATGGAAACATACTCGCCTTGGGACTTGAATCGGGCAACGTAATGGTAAGTTTTTTTTCATATAGATTCTAGTTGGTTTTTTTTTATGAAACTTAGTACCTTGGACAGACCACACTTTTCATACAATCACGTGTGTGTTCATGATAAAATTTCCGCGCTCATTGAGTCACAATTTTCGATATTCGTTTCACACAATTACAAATTTACGACACCAAAGCAGATCGATGACTGCGCGCCCACAGCGCTATTTTATATTATATCAGTTCCATGCTCATGCAAGTGTTCCAGATAAATAAAGAATGATCAGAACATTTTTAGAATAATCGCTGTCGATATTTAAGCTCTTAAAACTTCCCGAACCAAGTAGCGAATTTCAGAACAATATTCTTGAACATTCTATAGAACTAAGACTAAACTACTACAGACTAGGTTTAGAGATTGGCCCAATTAACCAATAGATGGCACCTTAAGTATTTTTATTATATTATTAAAATTTGTGTTAATTTTTAATTGATTTCAGGTATGGAACGTAAGGGGAAAGCGTTTGATCGCAACGTTGAAGCATCACAAAGGCAAAGTGCAGTGCTGTAGGTTCTCCCCGGTGCCGGAGCGGCTGTACCGCTCGCCGTCCATGTACGCGGCCTCGCCCCCGCACTCCGCGCACGCGCCGCCCGCGCCCGGCCCGGAGTCGCCGAGCGACGCGGACCACAACCAACCGCCGCTCGTGCTCGTCACCTTGGCCGCGGAGATCGTGTGGTGGAACATCACGCACTTCGTCAGGGCGAGGGCCAACCAGAGATTCGGCTGGCGGTAACTCTTTTATTTATACCCTTATAGTGTTCGAAATGCTTACTGTGTTTTCTTAATGGATGTTATAACATACATGAAGAAATGTTTAAAATATCAAAACAGAATATAGTTTTGTGTGGCCTTTTTCACTGTCAATATTAGTATTATTGATAGTGAATCTTCTGTCGCACTTAAATAAATTATCGGATGTCTAGTAGTCAATCAGAGCCATTTATTCTACAAAACTTTTAAGAATACAAATCTTTCAGTCTCCAATTATGCCCCACTTTAGAGGTTAAACAGTACAAATAAAACGAACCATTAGACTTTCTTTTACGTTTCCCATATAATTCAAATGTGATCTAACCCCACTATGCTGAATGACATAATATGACTTATATTATACACGATTTAATTATTATTTATTTCCAGTAAGGGAGTGAACGCCATGACGCCTGTCGGCACGCCACTAGAAAATAGAACTGATGTACAACCTACGGCACACAACTCTAACACATCTGAGCCTAACTTCTTCTTTGGTGATGGATTACTTAATCAACATTGCTGGAGAGAAATTTGGAAAGGAAAAACGTAAGCAACTAATAATATTTAATATTAGTGATTGTGCCCCACTCCGCCCCAGCGCAATTTTATAAAAAAAAATCTCTATGTTCTTTCTCGAGGTGCCATCTATGTCCATTACAAAAATCATTCAAATTGGTTAAGTAGTTTTTGAGTTTATTCATTTCAAACATACAAATATTTACTCTTAATTGTATTAAGTATAGAAAACAGAGTAAAGATTGTGTTTCAGAAAATTCAAACAATATTTTAACCATGATTCATCCATAGACATGACTAAACAAGAAAAAAAACTTCGAAAATAATGCGTTCTGCATATATACATATTCCTTAATTTCATCCTCCATCCACACTATTTTACCTTATTTCATGATTTTATTTTATTCATTATTACATTTCAGGTGCAAAAAGGGTTCAAAAAGAAAAGAGATACTCTCGTGTATAAAGTTGACCGGAGTGAACGCGAAGAAACTGTATCACGACGAGGGCTTCTCATGTTTCGTGACAGTGGACAACGCCGGACATATCCACATCATGAACGCTATGAGATCCTTGTGTTCATAGCACTGCCATTAGCATTTCCTGCAACATTCATACATGATTAGATTGCAAAAATATATCTAGCTATTTTGTGCAAAGTAATTTAAATCATTCTGCTGTTAACATAAACCCAATCAACTATGTGTGTAAAGAGGATTCTATTCTGAATATGCAATATGATAAGACTGCGCTTATTTTATTAGCGATGAAATCCATCAAGTTCACATTTAATATACTATGTATACAAATTCCCACCGGCTAAGTTAATGTCATGTTACAATTAGAGTGAGGGAAAGTAATATAGGATCAATAAAATAAAATAGTTTTCAAAACACATTCCTAGACATTACTATTTTTGCATAAGAAAATGATGCCAAAGGTACTCTGATTATGTATGAATGTTAAAAATATGTAATTAAAATTAATTAATATATAATAAGTGTTAATAAATTTGCATTGACCACCGAAAGTTAAATGCAATGCAATAATATTCTTAAAATAATATTTAAAAAAATTAAGTCAAATTATTCAATTATATAATTCTATTGTAACTAAATTGTTGATATACAACTTAATAATTAGATTTAAATTATACTCTATGTACTCAATTACTTTAAGATCAAACAAAAGTTATATGTTGATAGATTCAGATGTATTCTAATGATTTGAGAAAATTCCAGGCATATTTCACTTAACACTGTTGTATATTCAAGGATATTTGGTACAACTGCAAATCTTAAAATTAATTTACTTTTAATAGGAGAGGCCCATGCCTAGATGAAATATGTGATCTCTGAAAAAGTTACATTATAACAGATTATGTAGAGAATTCTTTCTCTCTAGTAAAATTTATTATTTTAATATTTTATACTATTTTTATTTGTAGGAGCATTTAAAAAACAAACATTTGTAAATATTTCTACATGATCATTTTATTTATATTAGATACTCATGTTTGGAAATAATGTTTCGAATACTAATAAAATGCCATATGTTACTTGTATATATGTATGCACATGTTATTGTGATGTAGAAAAAAGATCTCTTAACTTGTGATTATAGAATTGATTTTTGTCGTAATTTTAGATGCACGACTTATTAATACTTCATAGGTATAGACAAATACCAAGGTTTTACAACCGCCAGTCTATGTCAAAACTATAGTTACGGTTATTTCAGGTGGATAAACTGACCCGCAACAAATAAATATTAATTTAAATCTTGTAGTGGCAATCTAGTAAGGAACCAAATCTACACAAATAGTTCCGTCTATGGTCTGGTAATGAAACTGTTGGTAGACCCTAAAGAAATTCAATGGTGCTATAACGGTGTAAACATTTTAATAAATTGATGTTATTTTGTGAGTACCAACTACGGATTTAGGCAATTTTGACTGCAAAATAATAACTTAATGATAGTAAAGCAATTCTCAGTGATTTTATACTAGCTTATTAAAATTATTATTAGGATGGAACTGCCGTCATAGAAACTATGTTGTGGTATATTATTTAGTTTTAGTGTTTCTGTTAAAGAGAAAAAAACAATAGTTTCTTAATGATTTGTGTCACAACTACTGTGAGATTTTATATAAATATACACAACGAATCAGTATAATCATTGTTTAAAATTGAATAACGCTCAATTTTGCATTTACTGTTTTTTTTTTATAGTTACATTTAGTTTTAACTAACTTGTTGAAATTAGTTTTGTATACGTAAATCATTTTATTATCAATTTCACCTAAATTTATATAACAATTATTCAATTATGATTGTCAAATTTTAAATCGAAATTTGTATAGCATATGATGATATTATAGTACATAAGTAATTCATTATTTTATGAACATTGTTTACATTGTATAAATTTACGGATTTTTTTATATTTATTGTTCTTTTTTTCAACCTTGGCCAAAAACTACAGTTAAAAATACCGGCAATAACATTAGTCTAACTTCAGAAAATTACTAATGTATATGGCAATCAGTATCAAAGATTAATTTATTTAAGTGGTATATATGAATATATGTCACCGTAAAATAAATTCTGTAAGAAAAATACACAGTGTTTAAATATAGGTACTGCTTTAAAATAGTGCGTTATATTGTAAGCAGTAGGTATGTTACGGTTCACAATCTCTCGACAGTTTACAATCTCGCGGGATAGACTATAATGAAACGGTATTTACAATTTTACGGTGACATATTCACACCATTATCAAGTTTTTCTGAACCCATACTAAGATATGTCTTCTATCGTAGGTAGCTGAAACGACCTGAAGCAAATAAATGCTTGCCTTTTCACCTGCAAATTTTATGGTGACTACAAATAACCTCGAACATAGTCTAAATTGTCCTTAAATGAATTAACAAATTTAGTATTTTCGTTACCGTTCAATCGCAAAGGCCGCTTAAGTTGTTGTTACTCTACGACAGGGTTTCTCAAAGTGTTAGTAGGAGTTCGCCATTCGACGGCATGAGGTTCGCGACAAGATTTACTTGACTAGTGCCTAGCAGTCACGTGCGGCACACATAATGGCTACAACATACTTATTGTGAGAGTGGGTTTTCACACCTGGTCATGATAAAAACTAAATACAGAAATCGACTTGATACCAAGTCAGAATTAAGGTTAAAATTGTCCAAAATTACTCCTATTTGCGACTAAAATCAAGCACACCCTCACCCATGACATTAATATTGAAAAGATATTTCTTTTGGCACTTTATCTTTTATTGAAATAAAAATTAAAAACCCTTATTTCTTCAATAGATATTTTTATTATTTTAGGGGTGGGGGGTTCATTAGTCACTTAACGCTTAAGGGGTTCGCTATCACCTAGAAACTTTAACAGGGGTTCTTGAACCAAAAGTTTGAGAAACCCTGCTCTACGATAACGGTAAACGTGCGACTACAGTTAAATCAATTGCATATGTATGTAATTACTACAGTTCTTTTTCATTACTAACGTTTTTATATTAGTCGTTGATATGCGAAGATGATTATTTTACACTCACTTCAATATGGCATACACCTACACAATAGGAAGCGAGCTTACTGCAGTTAACTGGGCAAATTCCACTTCGTTCTGCTAGGTTAAGAATTTACTCGAGGAAAATCCAAAATAATATTCCAAGATATCCAACAAGACCTCCTGTCTTACAGCCGCGCTTCTTTGCCTCGCAACCGAGGCATTGGTATACCACGAATTGATTTTGTTTTTATATTTAAAAACTTTAATTGATCAATATTCCTATTAGGTACATGATAACAACTTAACGAATGTTAAACAAAATCTATGATAGTTACTCTCCCGCCAATAAATGTATTACTATTTTCATGGAAGTATTGTGAAATGGGGCGAATAGATAAAACTTTTCAACGCTAAATGTCGAAAAATATTATTGAAATGCCATGCGACGCGACTTGTCACATCGGCGTTGGATGTTCTATGAACATCATGTGATTCTATTCGTACAAAATAATATACTTTGATTCAATTTAACATGTATCGCGTTTCGTCGGATTGCTTCGCGTATTAATAGTGTGTGCCAGGCGTAACTTGGTTACATATTTGATATGCAAGCCATTTTTTTTTTCTTTTTATTATATACTAGCTGTCCCGGCAGACGTCGTCCTGACTCCTGCCCGGAAAAGCTTTAAGTGATATGCCGACAGCAGCGCCACCTACCGGGTCCAATTGTTATTTGAAATCATCGAGGAATCCCTTGGAATATACATAGAAAATTTCATCCCAATCGGTCCAGTCGTTTAATATGGAGGGTAAAGGTAAGGAGTATCATCTTGTACATGCAAAAGTGTCCGTCAAAATGTATTAAATTAGGGGGGCGCCACAGCATCAGCGTAAATTTTAAAGGAAGCGGGAATCAATAAACATACTATTCACAGTTCAGGATATAAAATCACTCTAGCTACACGCGTTTTCTCATAATAACTAAGGTTATATTTACTACATTTTGTACTACGCAAATATTTGACATTTTCAATAAGTAAGTAAATACTTTAGTCGACAATAAATTAAATTCATACCATGACCTTTGTCTACACCAGCGCCATTCTGGAAGGTTTTTGAACTGTTATTTACAGCTGACAGCTGGACACTTTTTTCGATTTTCATCCATATGAGATGACACTCCTTACCTTTACCCTCCATACCGTTTAAGAGGAGTTCGATGACATACAGACAAACAATCATTTTTACATAAATAGATATACACTGTCAATAAAGTCATAACTCACACTGTACCAGATGGTAAGTACCTTAAGCAAAACGCTGCCTAAATAGAGCAGGGTTTGTCAAACTTTTGGTTTCACGAACCCCTGTTAAAGTTTCCAGGTGACAGCGAACCCCTTAAGTCTTAAGTAACTAATTAAATCCTCCTCCAAAGAATATAAAATTGTCTGTTGAAGAAAATAAAAAAAACAAGGACGCACAGGGCGCAGAAAAGGCTATTTACGTCACTGCTAGCCAACCATTCCGAAGCTAATTGGTGCGGCTGCTTGTGATTAGACTGTTGAATTATTATTCAACATACACTGGTAAATCATACTTCAGGGTTCAAATGTAAATAAATACGAATTACACAAAAATAAACGTCAGTACGCAAAACCCGAGGCGAATGTTATTCGGTGCTCACCTTTATATTTTTTCACCTTAGCGAAAGTATAGTAGTACTTAGTAGTAGTTTGTGCTCCCGTTCGTGCAAAGCGCAAGGTGATGTGCGAAGTACGAGGTGAAGTACAAAACGCGTGTGTAAACGAAGTATAACATTTATTTCGTGAAGTAAAGTAAAAATCTAAATAAGTTTTAACAGGATGTTTCCCTCCACCTCCACTCTTTCAGTCTGTGAAAACTGAAAAGTCATTAATAAAAGAGACAAACACAGACAGACGTAAAAAAAAATTGAAAAATACAATCCGAGCCCAACTATTATTTTACCAAAGATATTTTCATGACCTTCGCCGAAATTATACATTTTAAAGATAAATATTTCATTAAAATATAACAAGAAGAAAGAAACAATCCCAGCGTTATTTTCTTTTTCTTTGTTCTGCAAGGAACCGGCTAAGGTCGAAGACCATGCTGCCAAGTCTTCAGTAATTTAATTTGATTAGTATAATTATCATCAAAGAAAAAGGGCGGGAAATTCCCAAACTGAAAGGGGCACCCCCGTCCCTCCCACATACAACCCTTAATCCCTTCATTACAATAGTGAACAGAGAATCAAGCACCACTCGTCGATATTGCACACAGCGCATCCAATTCACCCCTCGCCTCCCCCCTCCCCGTCCCCGCATCGGGACCATCCCACCTGGATCAGGAGGCTCCTCCATCCTCTCGCCAACAAACACCAGAAAAGACTTACCAGATACAGCGAGACAGGGAAGAAAAAAGGGAAAACTAAATCAAACGCACCACACACAACATCGACAAGCAACACTTAATCCCCTGTTTACCATTATCAAGAGGAAAAAAAAAATGTGAGAAAAACAAAAAACGCGCCCCCCAATCCGAACACTTTCCGCCCTTTTTCAATACCAGCGTTAATAAAACACATAGCAAGTGTAAGTTTTTTAAAGTTGACAACACAAATTTCAAATCCTAACGAATTTTTTGAATTCACTGTCGCCGTATTTTATTTCTCTGCGTACCTATGTAATAAAAACCGTGTTTACATGTGTTTATAAGTGAAAATATATTTAAAATTCCGTGATCGCTGTTATCTTACTAACAGAAATATAGTTAGATTAGTGAAACATGGCGCAGTTTAATTATTTAAACGAGCTGAACAGTTTAGCGACAATCGATGGCCCTCTAACTCGGGGTCCTTTACAACGTTGGGCTAAGAAAAGTAACAATGAGAATATAAATCCCGCATTGAGCTCCTCATTCAAGAATCATTCAGCGGTAACATTAAACCAGTCGGTGCAAAAGCTTTCCATATCTACGAATCAAAGTTGTAACAATAGTGTGTTGTCAAGTAATAAGACACCTACACGCAATGAAAATAAAAAAGGAAAGAAAACTCCGTCGAAAACGAAGTCTCCGGGTAAGCAGATACTAAAATACTTTCAAATTAAACATGCAATTCATATTGCTTCTGCAGGTGGTCTTAATAATCCTTCTTTATAAAAGTTTTATGTCTGTTTCGTCCTCACATTCGTCATGTATTATGATATTATTTGTATTTAATGGAGCTTGCTGAACCTGATCCTTAATACTTGTTCCAAGTTGAATAGAATTGAATTTGTAGTTAATAGTTTTATTGACCGTAGCTTGCTGATATTGATTTATCATCTTGTGGTCATTATGCCTTAACTTCTATCTTATACTTAACTAATTAAACAAATTTACATTTTTGTTATCTTCTGGTCTTCCTAAACATCATTATAATCTCTAAATATTATAAAAAAAACCTTATTTGTGTTTACACATTTCTATATATACTTTTATTTTCATAATTTGCCAACAAAGGCCTCCAGGCAAGGGTCTCCTTATCACACTTTATTTCTGTTTTACAGGTCGCTCAACAACACCAACCCCAAACAAAGCTTCCAAGACACCAAATAAGGCAGACAGATTTATCCCATCAAGAAGTAACTCTAATTATGACTTGTGTCATTATATGGTGAGACAATATATTTAAAAATAACATTTATGATATTTTATGCATTAGGTTTGTTTTAGGTTTTGTCATTGTCAATAGGTAAACCTCTTTCAGCTATTAAGTTATGAAATGAGGGAACTGCATAAAGATTGCTGAATGATACCAAAGTGTATATAACATTATCATCCTGTTTATGTATCTATTTGTTATTAATACAATTTTATTTACAGATGAACCGTGATGAAGAGAAAGGCGAGGAGATAGTAGCACAAACCGCAGCTGGAGAGGCGATCGGCCGAGCTCTCACTGACACAGAACCCGGCAGGTTGTTGCAGTACACATGCAAAGCTCCTGCTGCACCAGAAGGCTATCAAAACAGACTTAGAGTTGTGTATTCTCAGGTATCAAGGGCTTCTGCTTTAACTATCACTTATCATGTGGTCCATAGTTCCACATTTTATTTAATTAACTAACCAACTTTGAATTCATATACTTTTTTATATCTACCACAAAGATACACAAAGATATACTTGTAATAAGGTGAGCAGTAATAGTTTGTACTACCACATTAATTAGCTATGTTTTGGTGTTCCATGTTGACTGAAGCAAATCTATTTATTACTAGACACATTTTTCCTAATCCATGCTGCTATTGAAAATTTACTACTTGAAAAACCTGCCAACACAATTCTTTACAGTTGACAGTTACAATTTTGCTTTATATTCTGCTATACATGTTCCAGTCTTTCTTTGTTCAAAACCCATATCTATCATTATTAGCTTAGTATGTTAATTTTTTTTTTATTAGATTACTGCACCTACATCTAATACAACTCTCAGATATAGAGACTATTATAGAAAGGCTAACAGTCACCATTTAAGTCTTTACTGAAAGGAAAGGTGGTGGTTTCAATCTTCGCACCAAGAATCACTGATATGTAGCTTCTAATAATGACATAAGAGCTTGTATTTCATTGTTTTACTTGCCTGTAACTATGTTTGGTTTCCAAGAAATGGTGTAACCATTTGCATTGTTCATGGTGATTTATAACAACTTATTTTCAGGCAAAAGTGCCGTCATCAGTAAAGAATACCACGAGGTATATACCACAAGCTCCTGACAGAATTCTTGATGCGCCTGATATCTTGGATGACTATTGTGAGTATATCATGCTTATGATTGAGCTTAAGAGTACTTTTTTGTAATTGATATTATTTCAGATTAATTTAACAATTGATCATTCATAAGAAGCTATTAATTATTTGGTTTAATTTCACAGATTTGAATTTAGTTGATTGGAGTGCATCAAATATCCTAGCTGTGGCTTTGGGCAACGCCGTGTACCTCTGGAACGCAGGCACGGGACAAATAGACCAGCTGCTGAGTCTGGAAGCTTCGGAGACTGTATGCTCGGTGCAGTGGGTTCAGGGCGTAGGCTCACATTTGGCGGTGGGCACGTCTAACGCCACGGTGGAGCTGTGGGATTGTGGCCGGATTAAGCGCCTTAGGGTATGTACAATGTTTAAATATTTACAGCCTTACTTATAAGTGTTAGTTAATTTAACTATTACTTAGACATACTTTGTCTCATTTCCTCTAATGTCACATGTCAATCAATAGTCAAAGTATTGAGTAGTAGTTTTATTAACGATTGATTATAAATAAGGTCCCAAGTCACACTTTAATATCATTTTTCAACCGATATAAATAAGAAATAAGAATGGTTTCCAGATAAAGTTTTAAATTCATTTATATACCACTTAGTTACCACCTCGGCATTCTTTTCACTCGGGTAGCACCTAGTTTGAAGGTTTATATCAGCCTTTCTTAAGTGACTTTAGAAATTTCACCAATAAAGTCATCAATGATTTCTTTAGCTTTACAGACTTTGTTCCCATATAAAATTATTAATTTTTTGATTGACATTCGCTAACATTACATTTACATTTATTTATTTACATTACATTTATGCACAAGTATTTATCATGTAAGTTACTTGATGATACAGCCTTATATATTTTTGAGTGATAAATTCTTATTCATTACGACGCCAGTCTGTCTGCCTTCCCTTTCTCTCACGCATACGGTAGCGGTAGGCAGGCTCCTCCTCTCTCACTCTAACCCACAGCGCTAGCCGTATAGATGGTGATAATTTAAACAATTTCAATATTAAATAGATGATTTTGTGGCATGACTGCCATAGGTAATGGACGGGCACACGGGCCGCGTGGGCTCGCTGGCGTGGAACATGTACATGGTGTCGAGCGGCGCGCGCGACGGCAACATCGTGCACCACGACGTGCGCCAGAGAGACCACGCCGTCGCCACCATCACGGCGCACACGCAGGAGGTCACTCACACACACACACACACACACGCCCACGTGCAAATCCGGTTATATCGCCCCACACCTTACAATTAAAAAAAAAAAAAAAAATCTTGTATCCTTGTAGTAGGTAGGGTTGGTATTATGACAATGACTTGAATTACATTATGAGTCGCTCGATTTACGCCCGCTTATGGGGGGGGCTTGCTAGCGCGTCATTGTCATTTGAACGCCCCGTGGCGCAGTTGGCTAGACACCAGCTTGCAGAACGAAATGGCACTGGTTCGATCCACGCACCGAGACAAATGTTGATGTGTGATCCACAAATATTTGTTTCGTGTCTGGGTGTTTGTAAGACTGAATAGTCTCTCGTAGTTTCTGATACCCACGGCACAAGACTCGGTATTTTAGTAGTTCCTTATGGCTAATAAACCGATATTATTTTCTTTTATTTCTTTGGTCCTAGAAAGAGACTTCGTAATTTGACTTAAAAAGAGGATTAATAAATTATAATCTGTAGTCTATACCAACTTATGTCTATCATCTTCAGATCTGCGGGCTGAAATGGTCACCTGACGGTAGATATCTTGCATCGGGCGGCAATGATAATCTACTCAACATTTGGCCAGTAGCGCAAGGACAACACTACTCGCAGCCGCAGTACTTGTACTCTTTCAAGTAAGACGTTTTTAAGTTTACAATATACATATATTGAATCAATATTATTATTCAATATAATAATATATCAATAGATAGTTTTAAAAAAATGTAATAAGTGAATTTTTGTATCGACAACAAACTTGAAAGAAACTCCAGAATCTGTTGATTTTAAAAGATTTTTTCTTAATACAGACAAGGAGATTAATTGACGGATGATAATCGCTGCATTAGTGTTAACATATTCTTGTAAATCGTAGTTGATTTGTATACAATCTTTAATTCGCATTAATTGAAATACAGGGTGTATTCAGACCGTGATCGGAAACTAAGGCAGGTAATAGCTAAGGTGATTACAAACCCCCTGGCGTTAAAGAAAATTCTGACAAAAAATAAAAATTTTGACGTTTTCCATACAACCATCGGTATTAAATGTACGCGGTTTGTATGGAAAACGTCAAAATTTTTATTTTTTGTCAGAATTTTCTTTAACGCCAGGGGGTTTGTAATCACCTTAGCTATTACCTGCCTTAGTTTCCGTTCACGGTCTGAATACACCCTGTATACATTTATTTTGCTCAATCAAAAACCAGTAACGCATTTCAACAATATTCATTTTATTTATCAGTCTACAGACAATAGCAATGCAGAAACCAAACATGCAACAGAAAACATGCTGAATTCGCAAGACTGCTTTACTTTAATTTTATATTAATTAAATATTATTCTTGCGGTTTTATCGAAATTGTTTATTTTAAAATGCATTTAAATAGAAGGCCAATAATAGTAGTAACTAGCAGTGGCGGTACTTTAATAGAAGCCCAAAAGCCCAGCTTGCCTTACAAAATTCCCAATAATAATGTTTAAGCTTTAAATCTTTATTTAACAAAAGCAATTTAACATATAAATGAGAATATCCTGACCCCACAATAAACCATTATAAACTAGACATCACACAATTAACGTGTAACCTTTTTGTTACAAACATAGTTTTTAAGTGATTTATGTCTATTTTATAGTATTTTTTGTTTTTGTATGTTTGTTAACAAATAAACTTTTTTTCTTTCTTTTCTTTCTTTCTTTCTTTCTAACGCTTTTGGGCTTCTATGGAAGTACCGCCACTGGTAACTAGTAGTATATAAGAAGTATTTGTTTTCCTACTCCACTTTTATATCCTTCTTGTGATTAACTTCGTTGCGTGATCATGACTAATTAGGTTCCCTTAGATTCGCTAAGCTCCAGTGAGTACTGTGCGTGGTATTGATCCTGGAGCGCAGGATCCAGTGGTGTGGTGGGACGGTGTGAGTAACGCTCGTGTTGTGTGGCAGCCAGCACCTGGCGGCCGTGAAGGGGCTGGCGTGGTGTCCGTGGAGCGCGGGCGTGCTGGCGTCGGGCGGCGGCACGGCCGACCGCACCATCCGCATCTGGAACGTCAACACCGGCGCCAACCTCAACACCGTCGACACCAAGTCGCAGGTACTCAATCTGCAAAAACCACTGTATCTAACTTCATAGTTTCATTTTTTGGATGAAACTCATCTACTACTGAGAGGGTTTAGGCCTTAGTCCACCACGCTGGCCTAGTGCGGGTCGGCGGACTACACACCTAATAAATTCGTAAGAACTTTTAGGTGTGCAGGTTTCATCACGATGTTTTCCTTCACCGTAAAGTACGTAATGATTAATTGTGAATACACACATAACTTCGAAAAGTTAGAGCTGTGTGCCTGGGGTTTGAATCTACGACCGCCGAGATTCTCGACCGCACGCTTAAACCTCGAGGCCATCACTACGAAATTATTAAATGGCTAATATTAGTAAATATCTTTGTAATTCGCTATATTTACACATTAGATCCACATTGTGTTTGGATCACACTTTAATCAGTAGTAAGTACTACAGTATTAGTATTGTATGATAAAATGAGCTGTTTGTAAATGTAATTCGCATCAAAACAAAAGTTTGTGTGTGGTTGCAGGTGTGCTCGATCGTGTGGAGCACGCACTACAAGGAGCTGATCTCGGGGCACGGGTACGCGCAGAACCAGCTGGTGATCTGGAAGTACCCGCTGCTGTCGCGCGTGGCCGAGCTCACGGGGCACGTGGCGCGCGTGCTGCACCTCGCGCTGTCGCCCGACGGCACCACCGTGCTCTCCGCCGGCGCCGACGAGACGCTGCGGTGCGCGCCCTACCACACACCTACCACCCGCCTACCACCCCCCTACTACCCCCTACGCACGCATTAAGCACCCGCTACGCACGCCCTACGCACGCACTACGCACACACTATGCACGCACTACGCACACACTACGCACGCACTACGCACGCACTACGCACGCACTGCGCACGCACTACGCTATGCATCCATTACGCACGCACTACGCACATACTATGCACACACTACGCACGCACTACGCACACACTACGCACGCACTACGCACACACTACGCACGCACTACGCACGCACTGCGCACGCACTACGCTACGCATCCATTACGCACGCACTACGCACATACTATGCACACACTACGCACCCACTACGCACGTACTTCGCACGCACCTACTACGCACCCACATATCTAACTATACTAGCGCGAGGACTCGCACATCCCTGGTTCGATTACCAACTCGCAGATAGGAGCACGCCATTTTCCCATTAGATAGTTTTCAAATATTTAACTGGTACTGCCTGAAAATAAACCCGCCTCTCAATATTACATGCAACTTGAATTGTTACTGGCAAATAAAATTGTAGTTTAGGATCTCCTAAACACACAGACTTAAATAAATATGCATGGATACACTGAAGACTAATCACTACCTCATTGCTTAGTTAATCACAAGCAGCTTAATCTCAGTTCACTATTGTCTTATGTGAGTGACATATAGACCACAAGCCCATGGTAAAAATTAACCTGTGAAATGAACCACCGTGAATTACGCTTAGAAGCTTCGATCAAATATACACTAGATTGAGGATCGCGAACAAAATCACTTGTCTTAAGTGGCCGAGGTTGCTTATACTTACACATTTGTGTTTCGTACTACGATATGTACAAAAAAGTATTAAAATATAAACAACTCCAGGAAACAATAAACCTTATTTCTTTACAATAAGATTTAACAAAGCTTATAATATATTTATATTTAAGACGTTATGTCATTGAAAACGAGGAAATAAAAATGCCATTTTAAAAGAAAGTCTTTAATAAATGAGTACAAATATTCTAAAATAAAACGACACTGTTAGGCAATAAGATTGAAAATAATTTGTTGACATTCGGCGCTCACGCTGTTTTAGAACTAAATAGTTTTTGAAGCGTCCACTTCGAACCGAGTCATTATAGAAAGACATAGAGTGGCTGTTTTTTGTTATGTTTAGGCTTACTTCGTAAGTGTATTATATTCGGTTATATTTGGTAGCAAAAGTAGAAATCGTTGTTGATCACGCCACAGGTTTTGGTATCGAGAAATAATAATTAAAATGAAAACTGCAATTAAAAAACTTAAAAGATAATTTTTTTAATACACCCAACAGTCACATACATAGTTCTGATCCCACACTAAGATACAAGTCTATCGTCGTGGGTATCAGAAACTACGAGAGACTTTTCGGTCTCACATACACCCAGACCAGAAACAAATATTTGTGGGTCACACAAACATTTGTCTCGGTGCGGGGATCGAACCCGCGGCCTCTCGTTTCGCAAGCTGGTGTCTAGCCAACTGCGCCACGGGGCTGTCAAATATTATAATTGAAATCATTATGCTCAGACATTTAGGTACGCACACACACTAAGTTATCCTTTTAATTACCATGAAATAAATTAAAGTAAAATAAATTTCTAAGACGCTTATTCACTTTTTGTTAATTATGTTTTTTTTTCGAATTGCCCGTTATATCCATTTTATCAAAATGCAAAGAGCATATTGTTGATTTTTTACAAGGCTTGTAAAATTCTTCTCCTCGTTCTCTTGCAACTATTGATACCCATTCTGCACAGCGAAATGGATTGCTAGGGAAATTAAAAAAAAGGCTAGTTCTACTCAACTCCCATTCTTGTTCTACTATAACCAATTTTGGACATAGGTTGGCGCATTGTACCAAACATTGGTGAAACAATAATATTATTTGTCAATTTGCTCATATTTATGTCTAATTCTCTATTTATATTTTAAAAATAAATATTTATTGACATAAACTTGCCGAAAAAAAGATATTCCCTCCGATTTTTTTGTATTCCGATGATTATTTTCACAACTTTTAAACGCGCACTGCGGCATGTTGACGTGTTAGCGTTGGCGACGATTGGACCATACTGATTTGAAATAAGACCACATTTTTTGTTGTGCTCTTATTTTTCGGGCCGTTTTTGAAGCGCTCATCGGAAATCTAGTATATATTTGATCGAAGCTTAGAAGGCTGTTACTATATCATAAAATAACTCTGAGCGCTATGCCGTCATTTCTGAGCGGTACAAGTGAGTACGAGAGTAAATGGAATTTCTCTGCTACAGGGGAGGAATTACGACTACTTATTAATGTACGGCTTTTATTATAACTTATAGATGATTAAAAATAAATGTCGAAAAACCTAGTGCCGTACTAAAGTGGTGGTACCGGAAGTTAGTGCAAATTTTTAATTCGCCGGTAATTTTAGGAGCAATATAGGTCATTTATTACTGTACGGCATTTGTGTAATTCTTTTTGTATACATATACAGATACTTTACCCATGAACGCCGTACAAATTTTCCAGTGCCGGGGTCGAAAGCCAAGGGACGCAACTCTTATTTCTGATTATATATAAATGATGATGAAATGAAACAACATAAAATTAAATGATCTTCAGAGTACTTCATGAGTAGATAATATTTTCTAGCATGCCGTACATTTTTTGTGGGACACATAGGTGTATGGGGTAAATTACTTCCCTCCGAAAAGAGTAACTTGGTGACTTTTTTCTGTACGGCAATAACATAGGTTTTTAGCTCTTTAGAAAATCTTCGATAAAAAATAAATGCCGTACAATTTTGATAGTCCGCTATTCTATAAAATGGAAGATTAATCCACCGCCTCAGACCGCTGTCTGTAATAGAAGAAAAAGGGTATAACCAACAGTGCTACAAACAATTGACAAATTTATCCGTAATAAGAAAATTTGAAGAAAATTGGTTTATTTCACGTAATGTTCCATTTAAAATGTACGGCATTATAATTTTTTATTATTATTTAATATTAAAAACAAAATTTATCAAATGCCGTATAGTTATTAATGACCTCAAGGGACATCTCAAATGTTATCGAAGTTTTGATCAGCTGTAAAGGATAATCTGACGTAAAATGTACGGTATATGGTTTTTTGTTTATTTATATTTGTTACAAGTAAAATAACAATAACCTTTAAAAATATTACTTCCCAAATTACTACAGGAACATTTGAAAAATCTTATAAATCTCGGAAATTTCCTTTTTTTTAAATCCTAATATTTTTATTTGTTACCATTTATAATGAACGGCTATAAGGTACAACGGTAATATTTAATAACATTATATTAAAAAAAGGTTGCCGTACATAAATTTATGATCTTACAGCAGTAATAACTCGGTAAATCTTGAAATGTAGATACTTATTTATTTATATAAATATGAACTATAATTTTTAGACGGCATAATTACCAAACGTTATTGTCCGTATAAAATAACATTTTGAACAAGATGCCGTACATTTTACAATGACCTTATATCATATGGTGTAGGGAAAGGTTTGCGTCCCTTGGCTTTCGACCCCTGCACTGGAAAATTTGTACGGCGTTCATGGGCAAAGTATCTGTATATGTATACAAAAAGAATTACACAAATGCCGTACAGTAATAAATGACCTATATTGCTCCTAAAATTACCGGCGAATTAAAAATTTGTACTAACTTCCGGTACCACCACTTTAGTACGGCACTAGGTTTTTCGACATTTATTTTTAATTATCTATAAGTTATAATAAAAGCCGTACATTAATAAGTAGTCGTAATTCCTCCCCTGTAGCAGAGAAATTCCATTTACTCTCGTACTCACTTGTACCGCTCAGAAATGACGGCATAGCGCTCAGTTATTTTATGATATAGTAACAGCCTTCTAAGCGTAATTCACGGTGGTTCATTTCACAGGTTAATTTTTGCCATGGGCTTGTGGTCTAATATGCTTTCCTATACTATCCAAATAGGCAAAACTATTTATCAGAACACGTAAATAGAAAGCCGGACATATAATATGAATTTAAATACTCAATGAGTGTTTTCGCAATCCGGTTCATTTCTAACTAAACTATAGTATAGAATGATACATTTTGTTATTTATTATATTATGGAATGGTAGTAACCACAGAATCATTATTCTAGCAGCTTAAACAAATGGTCACGAGTTTATTAACATAAAATATTCTTATTACAGATTATGGAAATGCTTCATGTTGGATCCATCTAAGAAGAAAGAACCGACAGAATCAAAGGCAGCGAAATCTTTATTGAATCTCAATTCTTTAATTAGATAATTTTATCTATAGAATTTTACCACATGCATTTGACTGACACATTGTGATTGTACAATTAGTTATTTTATAACAATTATGTTGAATATCAACATGTTAATTAGTTTTATTATTTTAATCAATAACACAGTCTGTGATGCTATCTAGACGTGTTGCATGTGTACGGCTGCTTTTGTTGGTAATGTTGATTATTTCGACATTTGCGAAATTTTTACTCAGTATTTTATTATTGTATTTGTGACATATTTTCCATTTTTGACGCACCAGGAGAAGTTGAGGTCGTAAAATGTGAATAAAGCGAATTCGCGCCCTATCCTGTTCTTATCTTTAACTTACCTTACTACTTCAACTTAAACTTCTTATTTAATCTTTCATAACATTTAATTACCTCGGCTTCTTTGTTTTAAGGAATTTGTATATTTGGAATGGTTTTCGGACCGTTTCATTTGTAAGAATGAATTATAAGACTTTTTGTAATGTATACAATGAAAATAAAGAATATGAACCAATTTTAGTTTTTATATAAATTATCATGGGACCGATAATACATCAAAATTTGCTACAGCAAACTGCCCATAGTAAAAAATACAGAATACAATCATCACGCATATATTCTCATTGATTATAGGTATAATTATATAGATTTTTTCCTCCATCTTATTCCTTATTAAAGCACCACATAGTTTAAACGGTAAATATGTATATGACAAATTTCTTTTACTGCAGTTTCATCTACAAGGATAACAGAACTACCTCGTGGTCTCACGGCGCAAGAATGGGCCGTGTGATCTAGAGGTCTTGGGTTCAATTTCTGGGTCGGGCAGTGTTATTGGGTTTTTAAACATTCATGTTTTCGACCGTATGTAATTTTCTTTTTCCAGCTGTGCATCTCGATAGTTTACTTATAAAGCATATCTGCGGCGATCAGTTTCAAAACGGCAATAGTTTAAAAAAATTAAGAAGTGTAAATTGACGATTTAAAAGAACTTGTAAAAGTCTATTTGAATAAAAGATAATTTGACTTTGACTTTGCGGTGTGTTTGCTCCCCCGTTGTTCTCGTCGTCGTCATGATAAATACAATAATTAACACGGCATTTACCTTGATGTAGTCTCAACATAAAGTTTTTTTTGGTGGCAACTTCTTAATTATAAAGTAACAAATAATCATAAATCATTGTCACAAGAAAACCATCAGATGTTGAATAAAAATGTTTTATTATCGAACTTTGATACTCGCAACAAAGTGGAATGTAAAGAAAAATATTATATAATAAAAAGAAGATACGAGTGCTATAAAATTGTGAAAAATATAACTGTAAAATAGACATAGTAATTGTGATGTTTGATTTCTCCAAAAATAATTCATAAATGGAAGCATGCGAAGTGACTAGAACTAAAAATTTTGAAGAACACAATAAATGCACGAAAGGAACTAACAAAAGCTGTAATAAAATCATAATGTTTCTCTTAATTCTAAATTGAACAACCGACTTGCTTAATGATCTATATTCATTGTACTTGACATTCATGTTGAATTGAACCAATCGGGTTAACAGTCGCCTAGCGCCTCACTTTAACTGGTAAAAAAATGTTACACTACTTATACAAATTTCTGTATAATAGCCACCTTTTATTTATTCTATTTACGAAAGCATCGTCATGATAACAGAAAAATGTGGTTCGTCTTTCAGTCACTGCTATCTGTTGGCTTCACGGAAAAACATTGAATAAGTTTGTCAGAATTCAGTTATGTATATCCCGCCTTCCTCTAATGTTATAACACACTCAAATAAGGAAGACAAAACACAAAAGATCCAACGCGGATTTAATCAAAGTTCGTAATAGCCTTTTTGATTGAAATCTAGTGAAAACTATCAGATCTTCAAGCCTCCATTTGAGTTTACAATAAAATACATTAACTTAGCATAACGAGAACACATTTCTAGTCTGATTTTTTCACAATAATTCAATAAAAAATTATTGCTATCGACGCCTTCACATTCTCTAAGCTCTGAGTTATTATCATTATTAAGTATACGGTGTAAGGTTAACCCTAGCCTAATTAAATCTAATTTCGTTATAAAACTACATTGATGGCTCATATGTTGTGCTCACATTCAAAATGAGGAATTACAAATTAACACTATGGAATAAAAATAGTGGAGCAACTGAGATTCCTCTTAAAACATAAAAACTAACTTTAATAATCTTATTACGAACTAGCATTAGTAAGTAAAATATAATTTTAACATAAACATCTAACACATAACCAGTAACAGTGTTCAAGTTATAGTCAAAACCAATATAGCTACCTTGTAAAGATTCGTTTAGGGTATTTGCCCCATAATATAAAAAAAAAGAATTTTTAAAATCCATTCAATAATACGTAAGTTATTAAAGTTTCAGATCCAACAGCAGGGACAATTCCTAAGTAAAATGAGATGCACATTATTACGTCATTGCGACTTAAATGCATGCGTACGAAGAGTATACAAGATGTTTTTACCATATATTTACTATGAATTTATAAAATTTCTATCAACGTCAATTCTTTATTCAACTAAAAATATTATGGCTTTTTCTCACATGAAATCGGGTATGAAAATGGATAGGAAATTATTGTGTGCTCATCTCGATTGTACCAGACGTAGTGGCGTAGCAAGGCGTGGTTGAAGTGGGCCCTCACCTACGGTCTCGCACTTAAAGGCTTCTTGTGAGGTCTATTTAAATGCGATGCCATCAGAATTTTAATCCTCGTTTTAGAATAAATTAAAACCAGCCACACTCGCCAGACCGGCAAAACAGCTCAGCAAAATGTTTCTTTACACACATACTTCATACAAAAGAGTGGGGGTAAATATTTTGGAAAAAGGAGGATTTTATTAGTCCTAATGTAGAGGCCTCGTTGTGACTTCTCCCACGAATTAGTCCAAGCTATGCTGCTGACCAGACGTATGTGTATACACAGAGTGTATTTAGACCGTGTATCGGAAACTAAGGAAATAGCGAGGCGACGGTGATTACAAACCCATTGGCGTTAAAAATATCCCGACAAAAAATAAAAATTTTGACGTTTTCCTAACAATCATAGATATTAAATGGATGTGGTTGTAAGGAAAACTATTTTTTTTGGTGGGATTTCTTAAAATGTCTATTACATGCTAAGGCATGTAATAAAAAACGGAAACTAAGGTTTCCGATCACGGTCTGAACGACTCTATATATGTAGGGTGGGCGCGAGAGTTCATATGACGGAGGCTCTGCTGCGCGCGTGCGGGTGGTGCGCCTGCGCGTGGTGCGGGTGGTGCGCCTGGTGCGGGTGGTGCGCCTGGTGCGGGTGGTGCGCGTGGTGCGGGTGGTGCGCGTGGTGCAGCACGGCGGACATGGCCACGGTGTTGGAGATGGGCTCTGCGTCTCGCACGAGGTGCTCGTGGCTGGTGGTGAGCGCGCCGCCGTACTTGAAGCTGCGGCGCAGGCTCGACCGGATGCTCTTGGCCGAGTCGCTCTTGCGCACGAACGAGCGCCGCAGGTAGTCGCGCGTCAGCGACAGCGACGTACGAGACGAGGAGGCGGGCCGCAGGAGTGAGGGGTGCGCGGGGTGTGCGGGGCGCGGAGGCAGCGTCTCGTCCACGAGCGTGATGTCCGGCGCGAAGTCCGCAGGGGGCGGCGCCTCGGCCAGGGCCTCTCTCTCCACCGCCTCGCTTAATGTGATGGGTATCGCCGCGGTGTCGTCCGACATCGATGGGTCCGGCCGCGCTGACGTCATCCTAGAAATATTTTTGTAAATATCAGTCTTACTATAAATTGGTGTAAATTCAGATGAATAAGGCTTTCATGTATTCAATAATTGTCAAAATTTTGCAGGCAAGATATCCGACCAATCAGAAAGTTTCATTAAGCATTAAATATGTTTTCAAGGAGTTTGTATTTTAAATTAAAATTTGCATCGTCATCTTGTTAAGTCCATTTACAGTACATATTATGTTAGCTAAAGAGAGAGCTTGAGAGAGGGCGCCACTGTGCTTTGGTTAACATCGACTGTGAGATACTTAGTAGTAAAAAATATAAATCTTGAATAATTCGTCGAAAATTAGTGCTCTTCAAAGAAAACCAGTTCTGAAATCCTCGAAGAATTGTTATCGGCTCTTTATTTTCGTAAATCAAGACAAATTTTTCAAAAAACTTTCGTAACGGTTCCTGTCGTCAAAAGAATTTGCCGTGGTCGCACGACGAATGCAGAAGACTTAAACACAAAAATATAAGGCTAAAGGTCAGTCAATGCAAAGTTATAGTGTTAAAAGTGGGACCTAGATGTTTGTTGTAAAGAAATCTCGCACAATTATTACTACAGACTCTTTATTGGATTTTTTTAAGTTAAATAGAGCAAACAGCGCCATCTAGTGAAATCCACGAGAACTAAATAGAAAAATCGTTTATGTTATATAGTCACATAGTCATAACGCCATCTACCGGAGAATAGCTGAACTCATTAGTAAACGAGTCCAATTGTCAATAGCTGTTGCCTACGAACGCCGCTAGAGGGAAACTTTGTTTAACTTTGTTTAAAATAATTATTAAAGAGGACGCCAGCAGTATTACAAAACAATCGCTTCAATATTATAATTCGATTTATAAAACTATCAGTATAAGTGCAAGAAATGGAGGAAATTATGCACGAGCTTCGAAAAATTCGGAGAGATTTAGACGAACAGAAAACCGCAATAGAAAAAAGTGGAGAAAAAGTGACGGAAAAAGTTACGCAAAATGTAAACAGCATTTTGGAAGATAAGTTTAAACTATTCAATGAAAAATATGAGCATCTACGGGAAATATGTGAAAACCAAAATAAACGACTATATTTTCTAGAAAAACAGGCGAGAAAAAACAACATAGTGTTTTTAGGGATTTTCCATTTCATGGAAACATCATATTCCAACCTTGAAAGTCTTATAGTGAACTTTATCAAAGAACATTTCTCTCAAGAACTGGATCGCAGGGACATTAAAGAAGTTAGAAGAATAGGCAAGAAAGGGGAAAGGCCTCGACCAATAATTATCACCTTTTGTACACTCGGCACAAAAATTAATTTGTTTAAAAATAGAAGTGCATTAGAAAATACCGGTTACTATATAGCAGAAGATTTCCCAAAAAATGTTTTAGAAAAGAGGAAAGAGCTTCAAGAACAAGCGAGAATCGAAAGTGAAAAAGGTAACCTTGTAAAAATAAAATACGACAAGCTTATCGTAAGTGGAAAAACCAAAACAGTTGCAAATAACAAAAGAATGCTCTCAACATCACCTGAAAATAAAACTACAAAAGGAGCCGAAACAAATGCACAGGCTTATAAGAAAAATAAATCCCAAACACAAATAAAAAGAACTTCAAGCCTATCAGAAAGTATTTTAAAACCGGGCATGCTGAACTACTTGATTAATAAATACACGAACAACTCACCAGACCAGCAGCAAAATAATAATGTTAATATATAACAATTACCATCCCCCTCTAGCAATGACTATACACAACAACCACTATCAAAACACCATACTCATCTTCCAAGCCGGCCGGTCACTGTGGAAGATTATGACCGAAACCCTCCAAACAACCCTCCGAAAAACGAAACAAACCTACAAAAAACGTTATACATCCTGACATACAACGCTAAAACACTTTCATCATATGAACGTCTGTTAGAGCTAAGCGAAGCTCTCAAAGAAATTAAATACGACATATTAGGATTAGCCGAAACAAGACGCATTGGAAACAAAATCGAAGAGCACGAAAACTTTATTCTCTGCTATATGTACAGGCCACACACCTGGAAGACATGGCATAGGTTTTATAGTTAAACACCATCTTAAAAATAATATAGAAAGCTACCTCGGCCTATCCGAAAGAGTAGCCATATTAAATCTGAAATTTGATAATACTAGCTTATCCATCATTCAAGTTTACGCCCCTACTGCACAAGCAAGCGAAAATGAAATTGAATTTTTTTATGCGACAGTAAATAGGGCTATAGAATTAGCACACACAGACTTCATACTGATGGGCGACCTAAATGCTAAAATTGGAATACCAAAAAATGAGGAACATTTAATCATGAAAACACACAGAATCAGAAATGAGAGAGGGCAAAGACTAATTGAATACGCCAGTGGAAACAAATTGTCAATTATGAACACTTTCTTCAGAAAAAAAGCAAAAAATAAATGGACCTGGCGATCACCGGATGGAGCCACCAAAAACGAAATCGACTTTGTGCTGTCAAATCGACCTCGTATGTTTAAAAACATAGAAGTACTGAACATCAACTACCCCTCGGACCACAGGCCTGTAAGAGCTACAATATTATATGATACACATTTCAAGAAAAGTAGAACAAAGTTTACTAACTGTCAACAAAGCACAATAACAAGCGAAGAAGAAATCATCCAATTCAAAGAATACTTAAACTCCTACATATCAAAAGACCAAATGTTCGCTGAGACTATTATTCCAGTCCAGAAATACTACGATAACTTAATCAGAATCATCACCACAAGCTTGCAAAATACACAAGTAGTACAAAGCCCAAAGAAAGGCCACAAAATATTCTCAGAGCGTACATTAAAACTTTTTAAAAGAAGGCAAGACCTGCAAAAAAGTTTAAATAAAACCAGAGCAATAAGAAACGAAATCTCGGCGCTTTACAAGCTTGTCAACATGTACATAAAAAAAGACTACGCCAACTACAGATATAAAACTATTGAAAAACACCTTCACAAAACTGGAAGCACAAAAAGAGCATACAAGGAGCTGAAACCAAATAGAACTTGGATCGAAGAGTTTAAACGAGGCGAAATAACCAAAAACAATCGCGGCGACATCATCAACATAGCGACAGAGTTCTACAGGAAGACACTAACTACGAAAACCTTAATATCAGCAGCGACTGCAACATACCAAAAAGACCGCAAATTGAAGAAAGTGACGTCATCGAGGCACTCAACAAACTAAAACTAGACAAAAGCCCAAGACCGGACAACCTAACAAACGAGACTCTAAAGATAGCTGCCCCAATACTATCTACACCCTTTACAAATTTATTCAACTCTATCCTCGAATCTGGAGAGACACCCACTCAATGGTCTGAATCTAACATAATTTTGTTATATAAAAAAGGTGATCCAAAAGGTATTGGGAACTATAGACCTATAAGTCTGCTGTCGAGTGCATATAAGCTATTTTCTACAATCTTGACCAAAAAAATTTGCTCAACATTAGAAACAAGACAGCCCGTCGAACAGGCAGGATTCAGGAAAGGCTTCTCTACCATCGACCATATTCACACACTCGAACTTCTCATCGAGAAATTTCAAGAGAGAAGTAGACCATTGTACTTGTTACAAAAAAGCATTCGATTCGTTGTCACACAACTATATCTGGGAAACTCTAGCAACGCAGAATGTGGAAAACGAATACATAAGAGTAATCAAAAGCATATACAGAAAGAGCAAAAGTAGAGTTAAACTAGAAACAGCCGGCCCTTGGTTCCCTATAAAGAGAGGCGTAAGACAGGGGGACCCACTGTCACCTATACTATTTATAGCCACATTAGAGTCGATAATAAGTAAGCTTGACTGGAATGAAAGGGGCACAAAAATAAAAACTAAGTATTTAAACCACCTACGTTTTGCCGACGACTTGGTGCTGATATCAGAGAAAGGAAAAGAACTACAGCACATGGTAGAGTCACTTAAACAAGCTAGCAAACTCGCCGGATTAGAAATGAACCTCTTTAAAACTATGGTAATGACCAACAGCACCAAGGTACAAATATACGTTGACAACGAACCTCTCCATTATACCGAAAAATACATTTACCTAGGCAAGCAAATAAGCTTCGACAGATCAAACAACTACGAGGAGATTGAGCGCAGAGCCCAACTAACATGGAATAAATAATGGAGCTGCAAAGAAATATTTAAGAGCAACATGCCAATCAAATTGAAGACTAAGGTTATGAATTCCTGCCTTATTCCATGCTTGACCTATGCTTGTCAGACATGGAAATTTAACAAAAATGTCATAAATAAAATTAGAACGTGCCAACGGGGAATAGAGCGGAGTATGGTAAACATCAAAAAAAATAAAAATAAGGCATACAAAAATACGCAACATCACAAAAGCAACAGATGGTTTAGCACACGCTCTTGCATTAAAATGGAAGTGGGCAGGACACGTAGCACGCCTGCAAGATGTAAGGTGGACAAAAATCGTGACAAAATGGAGGGGGCCAATAGGCAAAAGAAAGAAAGGGAGACCTTGCAACAGATGGGAGGATGAAATTAAACAAACAGCGGGTCCAAACTGGATAAAAATAGCACTATCCAGAGAAAACTGGCTCAATTTGGAGGAGGCCTTTACCTGCAGAGGGGTTCTTGCAGAATAATCCTTACTAATATTATAATTGCGATTGTAACTCTGTCTGTCTGTCTGTCTGTCTGTCTGTCTGTCTCGCTTTCCTGCTAAAACTACTGAACCGATTTAAATGAAATTTGGTACACAGATAGGTTGGAGCCTGGGAAAAAACATAAGATACTTTTTATCCCAGAAAATGTAGTATTCCCGTGGGAATGGGAATAAGTAGCTCTGTCAATATTCTGCTTTTACGCCTAAACCATTTGACCGATATGAATGAATTCTTTTACAGACATAAATGTGATCCTATAAAGTAACATAAAATACATTTTATCCCGGGAATATGTAGGGTTCCCGAGGGATGAGCATATAATGTAATGCGAAAGTAACTGCCTGTGTTATGCTTTCTCGCCTAAATCATTTGACCGATTTCGATGATTTTTAGTATGGGAGTAGATGGAACTCACCAAAGCAACATAGGATACTTTTTATCCCGGAAAATGTAGTATTCCCGTGGGAATGGGTATAAGTAGCTCTGTCAATATTCTGCTTTTACGCCTAAACCGTTTGACCGACGTGAATGAATTTTGGTATGGATATAAATGGAACCCTATGAAGTAACATAGACTATATTTTATCCCGGGAGTATGTAGGGTTCCCGTGGGATGCGCATATATTGTAATGCGAATGTAACGCTGCCTGTGTTATACTTTCTGGCCTAAACCATTGGACTGATTTAGATGATTTTTAATATGGGGCTAGATAGGACCCACCGACGCAACATAGGATATTTTTTATCCCGGAAAATGTAGTATTCCTGTGGGAATGGGCTTTCACGCCTATACTATTCACCCGATTTATATGATTTTTGGTTTGAATACAAATGGGATACTATAAAGTAACATAAGCTACATTTTATCCCGGGAATATGTAGGGTTCCCGAGGGATAAGCATATATTGTAATGCGAATGTAACGCTGCCTGTGTTATACTTTCTGGCCTAAACCATTTGACTGATTTAGATGATTTTTAGTATGGGACTAGATAGGACCCACCGACGCAACGTAGAATATTATTTATCCCGGAAAATGTAGTATTCCCGTGAGAATGGGCTATCACGCCTATACTATTCGCCCGATTTATATGATTTTTGGTTTGAATACAAATGGGACACTATAAAGTAACATAAGCTACATTTTATCCCGGGAATATGTAGGGTTCCCGTGGGATAAGCATATATTGTAATGCGAATGTAACGCTGCCTGTGTTATACTTTCTGGCCTAAACCATTTGACTGATTTAGATTATTTTTAGTATGGGACTAGATAGGACCCACCGACGCAACGTAGAATATTATTTATCCCGGAAAATGTAGTATTCCCGTGAGAATGGGCTATCACGCCTATACTATTCGCCCGATTTATATGATTTTTGGTTTGAATACAAATGAGACACTATGAAGTAACATAAGCTACATTTTATCCCGGGAATATGTAGGGTTCCCGTGGGATGAGCATATATTGTAATGCGAAAGTAACACTGCCTGTGTTATGCTTTCACGCCTAAACCATTTGTCCGATTTGAATGAATTTTGGTATGGACATAAATGAGACCTTTAAGGGACATAGGCTATTTTTTTAAATAATTCAATAAGTGCCATTTCGGGCACTTAGAAGACGATAGGTGGCATTAGACCATTTAAGATTCTAAGGATTCATTAAGTTACGTTGAATATAGTTAAGTGCGGTTAAGTGTCATAAGGTGGTCTAAGTTTACTTAGGTGACGTTAAACGCACTTAGGTTACTTACTTGCCATTATTAGATTGGTATTGCTACTGGGTGGTTTTAAGTTCTCTTATGTGATATGTGATTTTGAAGAGTTTACCCATAAGTAACTTTAAGGAAGATTATTTGCGGTTATGTACAATTAAGTGATGATAAGTTTTATTGGTGTATGTTAAGTGACGTTAGGTGCTATTAGTGGATGGTGAGTGACGTCAGGTGCCATTATCGGATGAATCAGATTCCATTAGTCGAATCCATAAGGCTACAAGTGCCGTTATTGGAAACCACGCGACGACAGGTGCCATAATTGGCACTTATGGCAATTTTAGAAGAATTTTAGTGGAACTTAAGGAATAGAAGAGCTATTTTTCCGTTTTATGAATTTAGGTGTCATTTTTGGAACTGAAATTGCGAAAGGCACCATTATTTGAAGTCAGTATCCTGGATGACTTGAATTCACGTTAAATGCCATTTAGCACTGTGGCGTAGTGGTGACTGGTACCGGTACAGTAAAATGTTATCATGTGCATTTTTATGGGGCTCGGTGTCTTTATGCGATGTTAAGTGCCATTATACGCACCTAGATGACATTAGATACATTTTCGCGATAAATTTATGAGACGATCTGAGGTTATGAAAAATGTCATAATGTCACTTGAGACGATTCTCAAAAATAGAAATGACCTCCGGTGGTAAACTACTGCAACAATTAGCGTAATTTTTGATTTATAGATTCACTTAGTTAGTTTCTGCACCCAACCCCTGAAGTCTACGCAGACGGAGTCGCGGGCAAAAGCTAGTTTCAATATAAATTACTAACGTATCATAATTAATTACTTTCTACAAAACTATTATAATAACTAATTTAATTAACTAACAAATCTTTTTATTGATACTAACAAAACTAATCAACTCTGTAAATAGCATTTTTTTGTAAGAAATAAAAGGCTTTTTTATTTTATTTTATTTATAAGGCTTTAATGTATTCAATAATTGTCAAAATTTTGCAGCAAGATATCCGACCAATCAAAAAGTTTCATTAATCATTAAATATGTTTTCAATGAGTATGTATTTTAAATTAAAATTTGCATTGTCATTTTGTTAAGTCCATTTACAGTACAGATGTTAGCTAAATAACGGACATTTTCACGCGGGATGTTTAGTCCATAGTCTGCAACCCAAATTTGTATAAAATGCGAATTTTTTTATTGAAAAGAAAGTGATTGCTCTGCTCAAGGAAATATAATGCGGGAAACAATCTACCACGAGCAACACTGCGAGTCGTAATATTAATTTATTTAAAAAAAAACACATCGCACCTCCGGTGCGAGACTGTCACTTATGCAAAAATGCAATTTTTCAGGAGAAGCATTTAAAACTTTGACATCTCATCATCATCAACATCAACTTTGAACTTACTTTTGAATAAATAATGACCACTTAATATTGTAAAAAAGACACTCTACTAGTACTATAAACTTTCCAACCCCCTCAGAAGTGACGTTATGGCACTAACGAAAAATAATAACTGTAATTATGTCATACTGAGTTAAAAAGGAAACAAGAACAAAATGTTTACTTAGTTTTAATTTAAATCAAAATATGAACATTGCACAGTTATTGGCGTAAGAAAAAAATAAGCCAAAATTCTATAAAATAATACTTTTGTACTTCTTAACATTTCTACAGTAGTGTAGTATTAATTGCGTAACATTCTCATTTTGTCCTATACTATATAAGATTTCCTCTTTATTATAATAGTATAGATAGGACAAAATGAGAATGTTACGCAAGTACGTATTCATCATCAACATCATTAGCAGCCTAAGGAAGTTCACTGCTGAACATAGGCCTCCCCCAATGGGGGTGGACGTCCTATGCTGCGCTTTCCGGTACGTGGCCTTCACTCGAGAACCTTTTGGCCCCATCGGCCATCGCTTATCCGCGCTATGTGCCCGGCCCATTGCCAATTGAACTTGCTAATCCGCTGGGCTATGTCGGTTACTTTAGTTCTCCTACGGATCTCCTCATTTCTGATTCGATCTCGTAGGGAAGCCCCGAGCATAGCCCTCTCCATAGCTCGTTGAGTGACTCTGAGCCGTCTAATGAGGCCCATAGTGAGAGGCCACGTCTCAGTGCCTTATGTCATCACTGGTAACACACAACTATCGAAGACTTTCGTCTTGAGGCACTGACGTATTTTGGACGAGAAGACGTCGCGTAGTTTCCCGAACACTGCCCAACCGAGTTGGATTCGCCGATTGACCTCTCTCTCGAAGTTGGACCTGCCTTACCGGACCACTTGTCCTAAATAGACGTATTCGTCTACAACTTCGAGAGTCGCGCCCCCAACTGCGATCGGGGTGGGCACAACATAGACATTCGACATGATTTTCGTCGTGTCCATGTTCATTTTAAGACCCACCAGTTGAGAGACTCGATTGAGGTCTTCGAGCACAGTGCTAAGGTCTTACAACGATTCTGCCAAGACTACAATATCGTCGGCAAACCGAACGTTGATATATTGAATATACTCTCCGCTGATGTTGATGCCGAATCCTTTCCACTGCAAGAGCTTGAAGGCGTTTTCCAGCGCGGCAGTATGTATTACGTATTTTTTTTTCAATTGTTAGGAATACGAGTACGTTTTCTTCACCTTTTTTTCGGTGATAATTTTAGTTCATGGTCATCAAAGCTTCATTCTCAGAGCTACTATCACTAGATGAACTGGAACTGGAGGAAATGCTGGTTGAAGAAGACGAACTAGATGAGGGCTTGAAATCGTCACCTGAACCAGTACCAGAGAAGTCACCAGTTGGAGACCCATATTCTTGTTCTACTCTTGAATTTGCGTCATCAATAATAGCATTACTAGCTGGGGAGTTTGGAGTTGGTAAAATAGAATTACTTCCATCTTGCTTGGTATTAGAATCTGGAACTGAAGATTCCCCGGGTTCGTCTCTTTCAATGGGTGATGTGGGACACGTCAATAACACAAGTTTTTTCCCCCGAGACAGCATTTTATTTGACCCAAAGAAACAACTGAAAATAAGTATAAAGTATCGGAATAAATAAATTGTTCATACAATCCACCTAATTAGTTAAATCCATGAAATAATGTCACTATTGCTCCAGAATCAAAAAAATATTATGTCACAATTACCTTAGTAACAGTGTTGCTCCAAGACACTCATGCAATAGCGGGGGGCCCAGGCACAACTGACCAAAAACACGTTGTTGCTCCAAGTGTTGCCGTGATTTGCGCCAAAACCACAATGACACTTACGCCCTCATACGGAAACTATGCGTACTACGAAAGTAACATTATCACACCAAGTAAAGGGGTGCTTAAGGACACTTATTACATATTTAACTCATTTTTGCAATTTTTGCATAAGTGACAGTCTCGCACCGGAGGTGCGACATGACTTCAAGACCACTAGGTACCTTCTGAGCGTCCTGTAGCTCCTGCGCAGCGTGTTGAGGAGGCGCGCGCCGGTGGCGGTGGAGTAGGAGGGCGGCGGCGTGTACTTGGGCGGCGGGTCGGGCGCGGGCGGCGCGGCGGGCGCGGGGGGCGCGGGGGGAGCGGCGCGCGGGGGCGCAGACTCGCTGGCCACGCCCATGCGCGGACGGTACAGGTGCTGGATGCGCTGGGGGAGAAAACGAAACTGAGCAAAAAACACTAACAGTATTCTTTATAATATGAAAGTCTAATTATATAAAAGCAATAAAAAATTTATACTTCAAAATACAAGGTTGGTCCTGTTTTGTATGTGAACATAGGAAATTAACAACACCGACGTTTGTGGATTCAGTACGATCCAAATCAAATGGCTTCCATAAGCAAAACTAAGTAAACTCTAATACATAAAATTAAACCATATATATTTATTTATTTATGTGATACAGTGTTCGATTCCTAGGTCGGGAAAAAATTCCATTAAGAAATTCTCAGTAGCAGCACGCAGTCTGGAAATGTGTCCGAAAAACGACAATAGACTCGCCCCCTGTTATGTGGGACTAAAATATAGATAATCAGGCAATAAGGGCATTTATGTATGCATAATGCAGTGCTCAATAAAGCTGTATTCAGCATAACGATTTAAAGTTTAGTTAGGATAACAAATGGTGACCTTAGATCACACTTGATTATAATATAGAGTTTATATACAGGTCGTGACCGAATATTAAGACAGGTAACGTAACAGTTGTAGTAATTAGGAACACCTTTTTTTTTACCTTCAATGTGTTAGTAGTCACCTGTCTTAGTTTTTGATCATAGTCTGTTTACACCCTGTATCGACATTTCTTCGCCAAATCCCACTCCATAGTTGACAATAATTTTAACACAAGCAAATTACACAAATACTTCTATAATCTACGCATAACTGTATAATACACACAGCTAAATAATATCACAGAAATTACCAACATCGAAAACTCTTACCAAATCTTCAACACACTCGCTAGCTCCTAAATCCTTTGCAGCGTGAGTTAAACAACCATTGTTTACTAATTGACAATTGAAGTCTATCTAATAAACTCAGCAGTGATGGCCTCGAGGTTTAGGCGCGCGGTCGAGAATTTTGGCGGTCGCAGGTTCAATCCCCCGGCACACACCTCTGACTTTTCGTAGTTATGTGTGTATTCACAATGAATTATCACTTGCTTTAACGGTGAAGGAAAACATCGTGATAAAACCTGCACACCTAAAAAGTTCTTAGGAATTTCTAAGGTGTGTAGTCCACCAACCCGCACTAGGCCAGCGTGGTGGACTAGGGCCTATACCCTCTCAGTTGTAGAGGAGGCCCGTGCTCAGCAGTCGGACATAGTTGGGCTGATGATGATGATGATAATAAACAGTAGCTTACACTAGCGAGGTAATATTGAGAAATAGCCAACAACATTGAGTTGGTCGCGATAACTTTGTCGGCTCGTGTTGACAAATACCTCTAGTATGTCGGGCGGTCCTTTGTTCATGTATCTCCATGTTTGTATGAACGCAACTATCGGCAGAAGCAGTAAGGCGGACTGTTGCATGAAAACCGCGACTTGTCGACACCATATCGGCCAGTACCTGGAACATTAACAATGGCAGGTTTACCTTGTATATTTAAATATAAATTTCATAGTGTTAACATTTGCTGATGATAGAATAACCTCATCCGTTCGTATATCAATTAATATGCGTTGGGTGTAATACCTATTATATTCATCAATGCTATCTTATGTTTTGGGAACACCCTGTACATATTATTAAATAACTATCGCACGCGTGCAAATAATTATTTTACCTGGCATCCAATTTGAATGCATAATTATAAGCCAAGATCTATCTACCTTTGGACATCAAGATGGAAATTACACTATTGAACACACAAATAGAGACAGACTAAAAAAATATTGTATTCTATTAATTATTTTTCTTTTATAGTCTCGTCCCAATTATAATACTTTATTTCTAACAGTTAAACTGATTTTGATGAATTTTGACAGACTGATATTATTACTTTATGACGTGTAAATTACTCACCCGACAGGTTTCCTCCACGTATAAAGTTGTCGTTGCTGTCCCACTCGGAAATCCATTACGCATATTGCCTGAAATAGCAATATTTTTTATTTTTATAAAATTTAGATATTTTTTGTTACACACATCCAACAGTCTTATACGATCTTAAACACTAATGTGGAGTTTTCAATCCTATAGTTTTCAATACTAGTGGACTCTAAGCAACTGTCATATGTAGGTTAAAGTGTATACAGGCTGTTCCTTTTTTTTAAACTGATTTTTCATAGCTATGTAACGACATTGATCTGTTTGTTTCACTTTCACTCTTACTTGATGAACCGATTTCAAGGAATTTGTTACAGCGACAATTTATTTGTATTTTCTTCGTATAAAAATGTAGGATCTTGCTTCGAGTGGATTTTAACTGTAATATTTAATTTAAATAAAGAAATAGGTTATTGGTTGATTTTTTGCAAAACATTGTCTTACATAATGTGTATAAACGCACACAAAAGCTAGAGACTATCCCACAACACACCCATCAATGCAACTCCTGTACACCAGGATCGACAGTGGCACGCACAGAAATGATATCGAGCAGTGAAGCTCAGCTAGCTTAATTTCGTTGCGGGGTAAAAGACAAAGCTACTAGACAGTAATGATGGCGTCGAGGTTTAGGCACTCGGTCGAGAATCTCGGCGGTAACAAATTCAAATCTCAGGAACACCTCTGACTGTAAGTTATGTATGTATTCACAAAGAATTATCACGTACTTTAACGGTGAAGGAAAACATCGTGAGGAAACCTGCACACCTAAAAGGTGTGTAGTCTGCCAACTCGCACTTGGCCGGTGTGGTAAGGCCCAAACCCTCCGAGTTGTGGAGGAGGCCCGTGGCCAGCAGTGACGAGGAGTAGAAAAGAAGAGAGCACTGACACAGAGCAGCACGGGCAGCACGACGGTCCACACGAAGCTGAGCAGCGCGGCGAGCGCGGCGGCGGCGCGCGCGCGGGGCCGCAGCAGCGCGCGCACCACGGCGTCGGCGCAGTACGGCCGCCCGCGCACCACGAACACGCCCGCCGCCAGCGACACCTGCACGCCCGCCTGCCACCACGCGCCCACCCACGCGTAGTCCACCAGGTGCACGATGCGGATGCCCGCCTGCACACACCACCGCACTACGCATCAGACGTTCCCAAACACTTTTGTTTCATAGACCACTTTCGAAGTTTTGATCAATCCGGTGGACCCCCTGCAGCTACATTATTACTAATTTCCAAATCTCCAAAAAAAAAACAAGACCCGTTGTACTGATTATGGAATATGCAAGTCTTTACAAGTAACAGTCGCTGAGCTTCTTAAGATAGTAGCTGCCTATATTGATAGAAGTCAGCCCACAACACTTTAGTTCCAAACTAAATAAATTTTCATGAACCCCTCGCTTACGATTGTAGACCCCCTTTTTTTGTCACGCCCAACGTAGACCCCCGTCGAATCTCTCGTGGTCCACCTAGACCACTTTGGGAATTGCTGCTCTACATCATCATCATCATCATTTGACAGTCCCGTGCCACAGTTGGCTAGAAACCAGCTTGCGAAACGAGAGGCCGCGGGATCGATCCCCGCACCGCGACAAATATTTGTGTGATCCACGAATATTTATTTCAAGATTGGGTGTTTGAGAGAGCGAAAAATCCCTCACAGTTTCTGATACCCACGACACAAGACTCGTATTTTAATGTGGGGTCATAACTATGTATGTGACTGTTGGGTTTATTATGATTATTATCTACTTGCCCTGTTCCCAAATCTATTTAAGGTTTCCGCAGTAAGTTTTACCCTTCCAAAGGTCTCTATCAGCCATCATGTCTTTATTCACCACTTTTTCTTTCATATCTTCCATTTACACCTCCACCTTACCACAATACACATAGTGCAAAAAAATAAATAGTTTTTTCGCTCCAATTGTTCCGTAAATTTTACAATAAAATGAATTGAAAGCTCTCGATACTTTAAAGGACCTTGAGTAAAAACGCGCAATAAATCATCTAGACAGCTATGATGATGAGAAAAACTACAAAAAAATTATTTTTATTTTTTTCGGGTTTTTTGTCGTCAATATAGCGGGGCTATAAACAAAAAAACTGTCAATACTTACGTCAGTACTCAAAAGCAAGCCGACGATCAAGCCGAAGACGCAGCTGAGGAAGGTGATGGTGGTCTCCCACACCCGCAGCGCCTTGGCGTTGAACGCCATGATGCCGGTGATGACGCAGTGCCAGATCGCCAGTTGTTGCGCGATACCGAACATTATGAGGATGAAGTAGAATATCACCGCCCATGCTGGAGACAACTGGAAATAATACAATGTCACATTTGAGGCTGATTTTTTTGCAACATTTGTTAGCGGAATGGACCCAAAACCAAAGTAAAAGAGATCAATTTATTAGTGTTTAAGTTTAACCTGAACCGTTTTGATGTCGGCTTCGTACAAATTTTATTGAGTAACCCAGCATTTGAAGAAACTTGCTTGGTATACGATCTGATCACTTAGGCTTTCTTCATTATTTAGTTAGTTTTCAAGTTTGTTTTAATTTGTTTTTGTTTGTTTAAGATCATTATGGGACTGGCATGTCCATAAAGGAAAAAAGTCCCTAAATTAAATACAGAGAAAAAAAATTGATTCAAATACTTTTTGTATAATCTAAGATATTGTAAATGGAGAAAATTAGCAATCAGCATTAAAATTAATTCAATGAACTCAACGAACTAAACATTTCATGTGTAGAGAAATAAATTACCAACTGCTACGAAAAAAGTTATGTTTCCACACGTTTTTGTCATTATACCAGATTACATACGTCACAAATTTAGTAGATTTCAAATAACTGAGAAATTGTTTGTAGCGTATTCTCAGATATTAAGATTGAGTCAAAGAGGACGAAATTGAATAATTCCGTAGCCAGAACGTACCTAGAATTACTCTCGCAAAAATTATTTCGGCATCACGAAGTTTTCATTACTAGATTCTTATTTCGTTTACTTTTAAAATTCCATTTCCAATAATAACTTTTAATTATTCAATTGTGGATAATGTATCAAACGTCAAAGTCATGACAGCAATTACCGAACGAATGGCGTGAAATAATTAACATCGATAGACATGTGTGTATTTTCCTTGGCCTTGACTAAACCAAGTGAGAAATCCATATTTCGAATCCACTCGTGTAAATAATAAATGTCTTAAGAATAGTACACTTGCAAACTGTTCGTTCACGCTTAATTAATTACACACGGTAGATTATTGAAGAAAATCGATTAATTCGTATCGTGCACGTGAAAGCAATGAAACATATATATTTATTCCATTATGTAAAACGATATAAACTATTCCACTTTGGCAACAGAATGTAAGCGTGGTTATTTCATATCAATATATATTTCTTGACAAAGAGAAATATTGACAATTATTGTATTTTTACAGTTTTTTTTTGTTTATGAAATTGTTATCTGATATATGTATGTATTTATTATTAACGACTTTTAAACACATCCACCTGTTTCATATTTGTATTCCAATTTTTTCACCAACACTATTGTGTTAACAGAAGAGGTAAATCAATATTTAAAAAAGTTATACGTACATTAAATTGTTTAAACATACTAATTACACATCAAACCTTGCATTCTATAGGTAATTAAACAGACAAACAGTTTAATAACGCAATTCCATTGAATGTCAATGATATCGATGAGTAAGCTTGTTAGAGAACTAGTAGAAACAATTTTTGGTTTTCTCTGCTTTTACGATGTCTAAGAATTGTGTATTTATGATTAAATCTTTTCTCATTAGATGAGGACGTTTACACTTAATTTGGTGATAACTTTGTAGTCACGACGACTTCAAAACATGTAGCAGTCTTTAGTTCTCATAATTTAAGAACATTATGAATTTGGAGTGATTTAAGCCAATAACAACAAGAGAGTCCACGTAAAACTCCAAAAAATTTCACTGCAACGTGTAGGACCTCCTGAGACTTTATGAGTGGAATCCACCTTTTATGAACGTTTGATTAGAATTACCAAGATAGAATAACAATTAAGCGCATACCACATTGGCAGGGAGTACGGCAAGCGTGGCTGGAACTAGCTGCGTGGCCAGCTGTAGCGGTTGCCATCCGCTGTAGGTCCTGGCCGCCGCTCCAGTCCTCCACACTGTCACCCCCACCAGGCTGCCGTAGTGGCCCATGTATCGAACAGGAGTCGACGCCACATTGCCAGGCATCGGCTCCGATAAAGGCCATAAGAATTGTGATGATTTCACCGTTTCTAAATAAACAACAAACAAAAACATACTTTTGTGTGAATACGAAAAGCAAACACGTCGACGTCACATCCAAACAATACAAGAATAAAAACGTCATGGAAATTTGTTGTTTGATTGTTTTACGATAATTTTTCCAATAAACACTACAATAGAGCAATGATTCATTTTATTTGTTGTATTTTGATGAAAACGTTCCCAAAAGTCTCAAATAGATTTTTCTAAATGTAGTATATATGAATAAAATAGGTACAGAGTTTCAAATCAGAACGAAAATCTGGTCGTGAGAATTTCCAAGTAAATAAACAAAACGAACATTAATAACAACGTGACTGCATTAAAGTGTACGAAGGAGATATCCAATTTATATATGACATTAAAATAAAGCTAAGCACACCATTGCCATTATTTATTAAAAAGATAGAACTGGAAATTAGGATTAATTAACTGCTTATATTTAATTTTGATTGTTGTAAATATTTATAGAGCTCTGTATGTGAAGTACCGTGTACTGTAGTGGATTGTAGTGCACTTTAAAAAATAACATAGGCTACTTCTATCATCATCGGCCCATATGCGTCCCACTGCTGGGCACAGGCCTTCTCTATAACTAAAAGGATTTGGTTGGTGGTGGAGGTTGAGAAATTGCTAAGAGATTTAAGGTGTGCAGGTTTGTTACGATGTTTCCCTTCACCGTTAAAGTTATCATTCATTGTGAATACACACATAACTTGGAAAAGTCAGAGGTATGTGCCTGGGGTTTTAACCGACCGTCGAGATTTTAAACCTCTAGGCCATCACTACTTTTTTGAATCAAATAACCTAACAAACCTAAAACTCAAGAATATATCATTTTATAAACGTGCTCCAAAAAAAAAAAAGTTCCTGCTGTTTTATAACTCGAGCCATACTGATAATAACTAATGTGTTTACATTTAAAAAATATTTCATCACAACAGCTGTCCGTCTTAAAAACAAAGCGTCTGCTTCAATTTATCACTTGCCGCACGTGCTTACTGCAAGCCAGTGTTGCAAGATAACGTTCCATATATCCACCGACGGTTGAGCAAACACCTAGTCGTAACGTTCGTTCATTTTTATGCTATTTAAAACTGTTATTCTCGTCTAAATTAGTGGGCAATATGTTCGGTAAAAACAGTTATCTATATGGGTAAACGGTACGAAGATAGTACTAAATTTTTATGACATTAAACTTGTATTCGGACGAGTGGGCCGAACTCGAAAATTGTTTTGTACAAACGGTTTTGTTACGCTCTCGCGGAGCTAATTACGTTTTGATTACGTATGACGGTGACAATTAGAGGAAAGCAATGCCTTCCCGCTCTCGCCTATTGATGAAATTAAGTTTCTATTTCGGTAATTCGAGCTTAGATGCACGCAACTGTGGGCACAGCGCGGTCACGGCTTATGGTATAGGCGTGTGAATTGTAACTGTGTATAGGATTGTTTGTGAAAATTATGTTTATTTCACACTGGCAGCTATGGACTAAATGACTAACCTACCCGCATGATACTCTTTACGTAATAGAAATTACGATATCAAAACATTGTTACGTTTCTTTACGATCGTTCCAAGCGATTTATGACGTATTTTTACGGCTACGTTATACGAGATACGACGTATTTTTACTGTACTTTTATCGAAAATGTGACGTATGTTTTTTTAATAATTCTATGTAAAAAATTGGTAAAACGTACAATTTTATTGGAAGTTCAATTATCCATGCAAAAGTAAGTTTATGTAATGCTCTCACGCCTAAACCGAAGGACCGATTTAAATGATTTTTGGTATGAGGATAAAATAGGACCATGGATATAGGGCTCTTTATATCCCGGGAAAATACAGTATTCCCGTGGAACATCTACAAAATAGCGCTCGGGACGACTCGGACCCGTCAGCTAGTATATTATTTATTTATTTATTAAAAACTTTATTGTACACTTAAGATTAAAACTACGGAGTACAATAGGCGGTCTTATCGCACAAGGCGATCTCTTACAGACAACCAATGATGGAGATAGAGGAAGAGAAATGAAACGTAATCAGTAGTACATCCACATTCACAACAGTCCAGTGCCGTATTATACAAATACAGCTACTTGAAATTATTTTTCGCAGCAAATTATTATTATAAATCGCTTTCGTTGTGGACGCACTTATTACCTCTGTATTATGTTTAACCATTGTTCTGAGTTGCGTTCTCATTGACTAACAAGATGTGAATTAATCTACAGATTGTATTCAGACCGTGATCGGTCTACAAACCCCTAAAATCCTAACATCCATAGGTATAAAATGTATGTGGCTGTTAGGAAAACGTCATTCTTTTTATTTTTTGTCGGGATTTTCTTTAACGCCAAGAGATTTGTAATCACCTTAGTTTCCGATCACGCTCTGAATGCACCCAGTATAGTGTAATATTATACGGTGGACTTAAAAATGAATCTCTCAGTACAAATATTACAAGTTGCACTCACCAAAACTTCCCGGTATGTATGCGTAGCCGTAGTTCTTGAGTATCTGAACGCAAGTGTTGGCCAGGAACGAGCCCAGCAGTAGAACGGCAAACGTGAACGCGACGATGCACGCGCTCTCCTTCTGAAGCACTACACTCGTCTTGCTCTTGGCGTTCTTGTGTGATGTCAGTTGCATTATACAGGCTCCTAGCAGGCCCCAAGTGAGGAACGTCTCTTGAGCTGCAGCCGCCCAACTCTGTGTATGTTATTTACACTTATAATCAATCAAAAATATACCATACTTGAAGTAAGACGGCGGTACTTCCATAGAAGCCCAAAAAACCCGTTTTACTTACAAAATACCGAATAATCTTTGAGCTTTAAATCTTTATTTAACAAAATCAATTTCACATGTAAATGGGAATAACCTGAGCCTACAATAAACAATAACAAACTAGACATTACACAACTAACGTGTTTAACGCTTTTGGGCTTCTGGAAGTACCTATCGTCATTGGTTATTTCATGTTTTTCGAAATATGAACGTTGCTGGGTGCTTTAAGTAATGTTATTTTTAATATTCTGTATTTTGATGTTCTGGGCATAGGGCTTCTCTGTAATTATAAGTTATTATATCCCATATCACGAAGAGAGCCTGCTTGTCACGAGGGCGTAAATGAACTATAAAGTAGGCTTACCCGTTAAAATAAATATTCTGGACAACAACCCTAGCCCGTAGATTTTTTGCAGTCTCAGAACTTAACTTCTTCTCAGAACTTAACTTAACCTCGAGAACAATTCGACCGTCATTATGAATGCTATACTAAAATTAGAAATGAGAGAATTCAACCCAAGACCACATTCTCCACACCTCGTGTTCTAAAGCTTAAGCTTAGCATTTGATACTGTTTTTATATATTCATTTGAAATAATAGCAGTGATTCGCAGTGTAATTTAAGATGAGAACGTTACAAAATATTTCAAGCAATAACTATTATAACATATTCGTTCAAGGTAATCCCAGGCGGCATTCAAATAAATTACTTTTACGTGTACTTTGTTTCATTTTACATTGAGTCGGAAACATCGGATGTAGTCGAGGAAATCTTTTTTTTTTTACTAAATACGAATTTATAACACCCGATACGCGTGTTGAATTCAATGTCACGTTTTGTTTTAGTGTCTCCAATTACACTAAATATTAAAGTGTCCATCATTTTTTGGCCGTGTCATTGAAGCAGACGAATAATTAAGGTTTTTATAACATATTTTAGACAGTTTCATCCGATGCTATTGGGAACCAGTAAATATTTAACTTATCCTGTATTTAATAATTCTTTTTTGGATTCAGTTGATCGTTGTTCTATTTTTAATTTGGCCAATATCAAGAAGCAATCACTGACATATGAGCAATGTGATGACCATAATATTTCCTATTAAAAAGGGGATTAAAATCTATACATCTCGTTAAATTATAACCAAATACAACCCAAAATTGTTTTCGTCATCAAATTGGAATTCCTTTATACTCTACTTCCTTACAGCAATATCTAAATATTTTCAATTAGCCTCTCGAAGGTTGCCTTTAAACACATTAAAAAAATATTTATTTGATTGGATTTTTAAAACGATTGAACATATTAAACATAAGCTAAAAATAACTACACGGCTAAACGCTAATATCACTAGGCAATTTCACATCAATCTTCATTGCCTGCACACAATAGCCCATTCGTCTCGAGCTGTCATGTCCACACGCGACCTAATTTCCATCATCCGGTCTTTCGCGAGATATATATTGGCTGCAATTGGCAATATGATATCAGAGCCAATGTTTCTTGATCTGTTGGCTGGATCTTCTTACATCCAGGTCAAGGCGTGTTAGGTATAATCCTGCGGCTTAACGAGACACGTATCTTCTCAAACGTGATATGGATATCAACAAACACCGCAATAAAGCTTACGTCTTATAAGTGTAATGACACTTGGATTAGCTTAAACAAGCAATTATTTCCTAAATTGCCACACCATTGATCGTTATTAAGGATCGTATATATAACTGAAACGCTCAATTGTTTTTATAAAGAATGCAAAATTATAATATAATTATATATACACTGAAGCAACAAACTATTAAGCTAGCGTGAAACAAAACTAACGCAATAAGACCAATTTATTTTCATATCTACATATGAATATAAATTGTTGTTATTGTAATTCAAAAGCATTGAATGTACTCACATTACTATTTATGAAAAATTCGCTCCATTCAGTCTCCGAGAATATATTTGTAACAGTGTCGTACGGTATGAGGGTTAGCAATTTGGTACAAAGAACTAGCGTTCCGCAAATCGGCAGAAAAATCAGCATGTAGACGGCCTGCAATTAAATACGTAATGTAGGAATGGGTAAAAAATATAGATATTTTTTCAGAAAACAGATTTTTATTTTAAAGAGCCTTTTTTAATTTTACTTTGTTCAAGCTAAAATATAGAATAAAATTCTAAAAAAAAACCCGAGCCAGTCAAGTCTCCAGTTTTACCACGATATATCGAAATATCGATTTTTTTTTTATTATCGATACGATATACATATTATATCGATATTTTTTCATTTGCCCATCGTAATGTCAGCGTAACACGTTACCAATAATAGGAAATCGAACGTACAATCAGTACACACGCACCTTGCCGTAAGACCTCAACCCTTTGCTCAGTGCCACGAACACGATCATCCAGACCACGGCCAGATTGAACGCCACTTGGAACTTTATCGTCCCGAAGTACGCGTTCGACCCCATGCTCCTTTGCAACACCTCCCCGTGGAAATACTGCGGCAACGTATCCTGAATCTTGTACGTGCCGTTCTTACCGCTGCCATCTGCAACGAAATCTTTCATCAGGAACAACTTCCTTGTTCGAAAAACTAAAAAGCAATTGACTAAATTGGACGACCTCCAAATATATTTCCTGATTGATACCGCGAAATATTTATTGAACAAACAATGAACAAGCGTTCGGTGTAATTATGCAACATTGTCTCACCTTCGATTGTGAATTCGTGCGGCAGGCTCCATTTGTATCTGTCATTTGAAGTTATGAACGAGTCCCTGAAGTAAACGAATATCCAAGAGAGCCCTATTATGCTGTACATGCCGATGACTGCTTGAATAAGCAGCAAAGAAACTCCAACTCCTTGGAATATGGGTGATATTCTCCACATATCCACAGGACCCGCTTCCAATACTTGGCCCAGACATAAATGAAGAGTGAACAGCGGTATTCCGATTAAAAAGGACAGTATAAAAAACTGTATTATGAAGCTCGCTGCAAAAAGAAATAATTTCAAATTTTCAAAATAAGCAAACACGTAAATAAATATTGTATAAATTTTAATTTTCAGACCTCCAAAGTCGACACTGAACATGGCAAATCTAGAAATATTAAATATCCCGACAGTACAGCTCAGACACGCTAACATCGCACTCATCCGGTGTGGCCAAACTCCAAAAGGAGGTTCTTCAGTCTCATCGTTTCTGAAAACATCATCAAGTTCTTATCTGATTTGAAACTGTTCATATATTAGCTTAATACTATGATTCATCCAAATCACATCCTATGACCTCATTTATTGAAATGAGCAAGTTGCAAAATTACAGCAACAAGGTTATTTCGTATGAATTTCGCTCACATCGGAAGGTCTTGGCGTAATTGAAAAAAAATCAAAATGTGTCATTTACCCAACGCTTCTAAGCTAAATACGAAATCATTTTACCTCTCCTCGTTAGTGCCAGTAGTAGATTGATTAACAGGTGCAATATTTAATGACTCGTTTGAAGAGCTGGTGGTGCTTGAACTTCTAGCGGTACTCCTGGCAGTGTTTTGGCTGGTCCATTCAGCTGGGGTGACGTCACTGTCCCCCGGTGATGGTAGTGACAGAGTCCGATTCATTAACAGTGCCCTGCGTCCTACAATCAATGGCCCCGAAGTCCCGTCCGTACTTAAATTCGCTGCAGTCACTTGTAACTGAATAGGTGCACTTGTTGGACGCATGTTTACATGGTGCTCCAAGAATAATATGACTGGTAAAGTGAGAGGTTCGCATGATTGTTGCGTGGTGATCGCTGGCAGAACAATTGGGTCTAACCTTCTCATTGAGTTCCGTAAGTTTTCTTGCGTCGTGCTCGCTCTCTCTAGCGAAACTAGTGCGTGTCGGTCGTTCTCAGAGAGTTCCGAAAAACTTTTTGAACGGCCAAGATTCACGACATTCGGCCTCTCAGATGTACTCTGTGGTATATCTATATCTTCCAACGAGGGTGCTAAAGGTTGTATATCCGTACATGTTACAACTTGAGTATTGTCATCCATGGAGCTTTGCGCCTCCGATTGTTCCGACTGCTCATAATTGTCACCAATGCACTCCTTGATCTTACATATAAGGTCCTCCTCGTCGCTGTCAAAGTTTTTGGTGCCATCATCTAAACACGCCAATAAAGACTTATCTAATACTTCATCTAAATCGTTCAATATATCCATAAATTGGCAAAGTGCCGTCGCTTGAAATTCTTCGTCATTTGTGATGTCGCTTGATGCTTGTGATGAAAAGTTCGAATCCGATTTGTAACATTCTGGAATTGTTTTTTGTAGGTCTTCCCTCAAGTCGCCGTCATCGGAAAACTTATCTAAGTCTTCGCTACAGCTAATACATTGATCACTGTCATTGCTTTCAAACACGCTGCTCGAGGCGTCGCTCTCTGCATGGCTTCCTTGTAAGTTCTCGGTCTGTTCGTAGCGACCTTCGCCCGTGTTAACAACTTCCATTTTTATCGCATGGCCTAAGTCATAGCCGGCGCGTTTCGATGTTGACCCTGCAACAAGCACCTCACTTACAATAACATAAAAAAATCGCAAACACAAAAAATTCAAATAAACTATTTAATGTAGCACATTTTGAGAAGACAATTTTCCACAGCTTGTACATGGTCTCTGAGACAGTTAGTGCGAAGTTTGTATTTACATAAGAATTGTGTGCTAATTAGCTTAATAACTGCACAGGCCGCAGGATCAAATACGACTAAACGTTAACACACTTACGCCAAACAGCTTTATGACATAGCTTGTAAACATGATTCGTGGGAGTAATCATGTCTTGATAGCTTAATTAAACAAAATGAAATGAGAATAAATATAGCTGTAAAAAAGACATTCATATAAATATCTCCAACTTTTATTAATATATTTTCACAGGTCACCATGATATTTCCTATATTTATATACATGTAGTGTGGGACGTCCTGATGCATGATAGTCCGACAACTTGAGAAAGGTGGCGGGTATCGGAAGAATGAGGCCTGCTCAAGATCGGGTTGATTGGTACTTTCTTTGGAAGGCCTACATTTAGCCGTGGACAGCGATAGGCTGAGTATATAAATGAACTATGAATGCATGAAATATGAATGAACATGAAGCTATCAATTGAAAATTAGAAAAACCATTTAATTTACCTTTCATAGAATGTTGCTTTTACAAATGGCACATAAAATCATTTATCACAATCATAAATAAAATCACTAATTTAATAGTTTCACTAATTAGTGGTGACAAAAGATTTCAAGCAAAAATGTACAAGTATGAATTAACCACAAAAACTAATAAAACAATAATGTGCAATGCAGTCACTTATCACAACTTTGATTAACTGTCCAAGATAAGACACTTATAAGTAGAAAATGTATAACAAAATATTGTATATAATTGCTGAGAAATAGTTTCACAACACTCACATGCACAAACTGTTATCAGCTAGTGTGAGAATTTTGAAATATCTATTGCACCTGAGATCCTCATTGATAATAAACTTCATTCATGTTTACATGTTTAAACTTCATCATCAGCCCAAATACATTGCACTGCTGGGCACGGGCCTCCTTTACAACTGAAAGGGTTTAGGCCTTAGTCCAACACACTGGCCTAGTGCAGGTTGATGGACTACACACCTAAGAAATTCATAAGAACTTTTGTTTTTTTTAGGTGTGTAGGTTTTATCATGATGTTTTCCTTCACCATTAAAGCAAGTGATAATTTATTGTGAATACACACATAACTTTGAAAAGTCAGAGGTGTGCCTGGGGTTTAAACCTGCGACCGCCGAAATTCTCGACTGTGAGCCTCACTGCTTTTTTATGTTTAAACTTATAGTTCTGTATTTTATATTAAGTGTTATACCTACCAACAGTCATGCCTATGTCCTAAAAATGTAGCAGTAAAAGAGTATTCATATTTCATATTTAACTACTGTTAATACTAAGTCAAATGTAATAGGCGGCAAGTTTATTGCATTGGCACATTTCCTGAATCTATATCAGAAAATAATGATGAAGTTGTTGTGCCTGACTTATTAAATCGGTCCAATTCTCTAAAAAAAAATCATAACCTCACGTCTGTATTGCCCAAAGGGGTAGACTGAAGTGTGTTTCGGCACCCACATTTCACCGAGTAAGTATTGTATGTAATAGAGGCCGAGCCAATTGCCGTTTTTTGGGCACATTTACGGACTCTGTGCTGCTAATTTTCTAATGGAAAACCAAATAATGCTTAGCCCGACCCAGGAATCGATCCTGGGGCCTCTAGATTGCACAGCACATACTTCTGCAGCGATACTATGAGGCAGTCAAAAAAGTTAATATATAAAACAAATATCTCACAATTCTCTATGGAATTTGAAAATATGAAATCCATGATATGGCAGACCTAATATGGCTTTTCAAGTTTGTAAATTAAAATTCACATGAGGACTAACTGTTCTTAAAAATATGAAATGGTACCTGAACTTAATAAAATTTTTAGAAACCTTCTACTAATACTACTTAGTGTCATCAGAAATTTCAAGGATGCAAACACTTTTTTTTTTTTATTCAATGTTTATCAATTCCAATGCATGGTATGATTCAAAGTAGAAATTTTCTTACATATGACAATCATACATGCTGTTTGTAGAAATATATAAAATAAGAGTTAACCAAAAAATAATATGAATTATTTAACACACATTACACTTCAAATTCAATAATTATTAGAAATACAAATCCACACTACAGCAATGAGTGACTAAAAAATGCTAGTTTCAAAACAAATTAAAATTTTCATTATTTCATGGGACAATTATTGATTTTTCTTGCTGATAATTTTTTAACAAAGAAAATTAACCAATGTATGAGACAATATCAATAACTGTTCCATAAGTAGCCAATATAGTTATAATAAAAATAATTAAAAAAATTACTACAAGAGGCAAATGCAATTTAAAAGGTTTTAAATATTTCCACACAAATAAATTAGCTAGAATTTACAAATATTTATTATTAGGTATATCTATAAATACAAATAAAAAAAATGCAAACGTTAATTCTACTTGATACGATATTTTTATTATTGTACATTTATTGATCTGTTTCATATAATATTTTGGCTTAAATTATAATTTAGGCGTTTAACTGTGGTTAAACGGCTTATAAAAGGTGAAATAAAAACAAGTACACTAACCTGATTTCCTAACTTTGTGGATACCTGCCCATTGATAGTTTATTGTGTTCCCAATATGAGCAACAAATTTTAACACTCATTTATATTTTAGTAAGAATTTTACTTCATTTTAATACTGTCTAACACTATTTAAATAGCACAAGTTTTGGAATAATAAAAAATATAAAATCAGTAATCACAATACGGAATAACAGACTGCTACCTACTACACTGTTTTTTTTTATTTGCTTCAAACATTAGGCAATGGTAACTCAATTGAAAGCTTTCTTAAACGTAGTTAATTTTCGTTGTAATTAACTTGGTTGTGATACTTAATTATGGTGGCAATGCTTTTGAAAAAAAAAGTTTTGATAAATAATTTAATGTAATATTACAGTAGAAAATTTACGTCTTTTATTTTGCTAAAACGGAACGCATACTGTTAGAGAAGTCTACTTTCGAAAATAATGATGTATCCACACAGTCGGCTAAACGTATACGAGCTCTGTTCATGCCATATCCCGGATCATTTACTGATCTACAATACGTGTGGGATTTTTTATATTGAAAGTTTTTTATATTTTATATAAAAAAGAAAAGTTTTAAAGTAGCTTAATGACTAGACTTAAGATTTAAAGTAAATCGTGTAATCCTGTGAGTACGAACGTCGAAAATAATTTTATATTATTTCGATTACGGATAGATTCTATGAAGTATGGAAATTACAGTTCATTTGGTACCTACATCCTATAGGTTGCCTAAAATAGTATCTAATTTGCATAATTATTGCGTGTCCTTGTGTAGTATATAATATAAGATAACCCTTCCGCAACCTCACGGACATGCATAGTTAAAAAATCTTTCAGAAAAACTTGTTTTAATTGATAGTAAATTTGGGACTAAAAATCTTTGTCATATTACAATCTTTATTCATCGCCATCATCATTTAATTCATTGGATTATTTTTTGCGTCAAAACCCACGCTTTAATTAAAGTACACATATGGCCGAATACTGAAACGCTACTTAATCTGAAGGTGACTTATATTTAAGTGGCTGTTATAATTTAAGCGGTATACTGAAACATCATTTATCGGTTTTCATCATCATCAGCAGCCTTTTTCACGTCCACTGTTGGACATAGGCCTCTCCTATGGCACGCCACTGGGCTCGATCTTCGGCTCTCCTCATCCAACCGCTGCCAGCCACCTTGCGGATATCGTCACCCCACCTAGCCAGAGGGCGTCCTACACTACGTTTGCCGAGCCGTGGTCTCCACTCCAGAACACGTTTCCCCCAACGGTTATCGGTTTTAAGACTGTGATTAACTAATGCCCACTTAAATTTCCATAAATGGCAACATTACCACAAAAAGTTCTTTTACATGACATTTTTTAAGTCACACATAAATATAAGTTATATCAAGTTATTTATATCAAGTGAATGGCATCAAGAATAGCCATGACCGTTTGTTAGACCTGGTCCTTAGTAATGCTTCGAACACGTCCGTCACAAAACCATTGAGTCTCTTGAGTAAGACTTACGAAATACATCCTAGTCTATTGGTGAGGATACCTTACTGCGATAAAATTGATTATCTAAAGCCTAATTACACCGATAAATACAATTTCTTTAAGACTGATTTTGAGGCTGTTAATATAGATTTGTTTAGTATTAACTGGCGTAGTGTATTTTCTGATTGTAGAGATGTCAATCAAATGGTTTATGAGTTTTACAATATTATTAATCATATCATATCAAAAAACGTACCGATCAAGAGAGCTGCTATGTCATCTTACCCCCCTTGGATCACCAAAGCAGGTATTAAATTACTAAGGGAAAAAGAGAGAGTCCGTAAAAGGTATAAAAAGTACAAAAATCCACGAGATGAGATAGAATTCCACTTGCTCCGTAATCGCTGTCACAAATTTTTGGATCTTTGCTACAGTAACTATAAAAATTTAATCGAATCTAATATCTCAAAAAACCCTAAAGCTTTTTGGAGCTTCATTAAGAGTAAGCGAGAGGGACGTTCAACATTACCTGCAAGTATGTATATGGGTTTGAGGACCGCCCAAAGTGGTAAAGAGATAGTTAATTTATTTGCTGATCAATTTCGTTCCGTATATTCGACTGATAAGTCTACTCTCTCCTTACCGCAAGAACAACCTATATTAACAAATAATTACATTTCTAAATTACAAATCACCGAATCAACTGTGAAACATGCTATCAAAAAAATGGATGGTTCTAAGGGCGCTGGGCCAGACTTAATTCCTTCCATCTTTGTCAAGCGTTGTTGTCGATCTTTAGCATTACCATTATCACTAATATTCAACCGGTCTGTTTCTGAAGGAGTATTTCCTAACGATTGGAAAAAGGCCCGTATCATTCCGGTATATAAAAAAGGTGATAGAGCCAATGTAAAAAATTACCGCCCAATATCAATTTTATCGTGTTTTTCCAAATTATTCGAGTCCATTATATATCCCACCATTTACAGATTAGTAAATAATAGTCTCTCTGATTACCAGCATGGATTTCGCACTGGACGCTCAATTTTGACGAATTTAGTTCCCTTTATTTCTGATTTATCTGAAATGGTTGATGCAGGAATGCAAGTGGACGCAATCTACACGGATTTTAGCAACGCCTTCGATAGAGTGAATCATTCCATTTTGTTACAGAAGCTACAAGCCTTTGGTGTAGGAGGATCTTTACTTAGTTGGTTTCAGTCCTACCTGAGCAACAGATCTCTTAGTGTAGTAGTCGATGGGTATGAATCGCAGGTATATCACGCACTCTCCGGTGTCCCTCAAGGTTCCCATTTGGGGCCAGTGCTCTTTCTTATTTTTATTAACGATCTTACTTTTCGCATAAAGCACTGCAAAATGTCGTTATATGCCGATGACCTTAAAGTTTATCGTCCTGTAAAATCAATTAGTGACTCCCGATTGATTCAAGAGGATCTTAATGAGATTGTTAATTGGTGTAAATTAAACAGTATGGTTCTCAACGTTAGTAAATGTTTCCACATTAAATACACTAGGAAGAAAAAGCCGCTTGTCACGGTGTACGAGATTGACTGCGCAACGATTACGGAAGTTGATGAGATCCGAGATTTGGGTGTTATTATTGACCATAAATTAAAGTTTACAGCACAGATTGATAAAATAGTTATCAAAAGCGCCCAAATGCTCGGATTTCTAAGGAGAAACACAATTGGCTTCAAGCCCCAAACTAAAGTGCTTCTTTACAACGCACTTGTGCGCAGCAATCTCGAATTTGCCAGTGTCGCATGGTCTCCATTTTATAGTGCTCACTCGCAACGCATTGAGAACATACAAAGAGCGTTCACTAGACATCTTGCATACTCTTGCAGTGGCTTCTCTCACAGAAACACATATAATCAACGACTCGCCAAATTTAACATGATTGCCCTTCGAGATCGTAGATGTTTCTTTGATTTATGCTTCCTTAAAAAAATTGTCGATAATCATACGCAAAGTAGTAGCCTTCTGGGACGAATATCCATAGCGGTGCCTTACTCATACCCGAGACACCCTATTAGGAGAGTTTTTTATCCACCAGTAGCAAAGACTAATTTAGGTCTTCAGTCACCCTTGCACAGAATCCTTGATCGATACAATTCAATACAATCTCACATTCCCAGTATTGACATCTTTTACAATTCCTCACGCACTTTTAAGAAAATAATATTGGAGCAATGTTGTCAGCAGAATTAGCACTTACTCTTTTTTGATTTTTTTTCTCATACAATTATTTTTTTATATTTTTGTTATTTGTTACTTTTTTTTTATTGTTATTTTTAATTTATTTTATTAGTTATGAAATTGTAAATTACTTTTTAGTTGTTAATTTTTTTATTTTTTATTGTTATACTTGTACTTTTCGGAGAACGCTATGCACACCTTAAGTGTCATATATATCAGACATAGTACCTAAGGAAATGTCATAAATTATAATTGTATTAATATATGTGATGTGGTTGTGCTATATAAATAAATAAATAAATAAATAAGTTGCCCTCAGATTAAGTAGCGTTTCAGTATTCGGCCAATAATTGTCTAATTCTTAACGATCCCTGGTTCTTTAAACAATATGACTGTGGAGAATCTTTAAGAATATGGACACATATTTCATGAACGCGTATATACCGACGCTGAATTTTGTAGTTCGTTTTGCCAAGGTTTAAAAATTAGTTTAAAAGTTAGAATGCTGTCAGACACTTCCCATGAGCAGTTTTTCCTCTCGACTCGTTTTATTTTATTTTTCATATTTGTAAGAGCTATTTATTTAACCTTCGAGTGCACACAATATAAGGATGAAGAGCAATGTAATGTATCCGGCATTATAGAGCAATAGCTTGGCTAAAACGGTGAAGAGACAGGAGAAAGCTGTAACACAAAATGCCTGTACAAATGAAAGGACTATTAGAGACTAAATCTTAACGCCACATACTCGCTAAATGCTAAGTTAGACCTATGACGTATCTTGGTGGGACAAAATTCGTAATGAATACTTGCAAGGCAGTTTAGGTGAAGGTGACATAGCGGAAAAGGTCTAAAATAATAGGAACACGCAGTTTGACCACATTTAACGTAAGCCACCGGACTTCATTGCAAAAATGCCTTATGCATGCCCTTGCACAAAAGGAGAATGAAAATAAGACCTAATACCAGGATGAATGACACGTCAAAGAAAGACTAAATTAAGTATAGAGTTCTCAAAGAAAATATTTAGAAATGGTGAATGGGAGAAAGATAGTAAAATAGCTATATTAATGTTTTTGGACATAGCTAATCCTTTCGTATATCTAAGCATGTAGTTTAACAGGAACATAACTATAATCACATTAATACTATCTTTGTCACCTATGCATCATTATTACCTGTGGTTATTATTAAATCAACCGTTTTAATAAATGTACAGACTGATTAATTACTACTCCGAATTTCATCGTTGATAAATCACAACTGATTGCTAAACTATTCAATTCTATATACGACATCATCATCACAAGTCTTTGGCCTCAAGACATCCGCTGCCAAAAATGATATCTTGGCACATACTACTCGAGATTTTACACTATTTTATGTATAGGTATTTTATATTTACAATAGATTGCACGAGCCACGAAGTTGGTTCATGGTTCAACCATTATGTTGCTGAGTCATTAAATACGTTCCTTACTACGTGGTCCAATATGGGGGGTTTTATTTATAATAATGTAAGCTGACGAATATAAATTTTATTAAAAAATATATTTTTCTTTTAACTTAAAATAGTATGTATATTTTAAATTATCCGTTAAATTAAAGTTTTACATGTAGGTAAGTATCTACTGTGCATGAAACGAAGACACCCCTCCTCGGGTCAAAGTTTCTTTTGAGCACCAATATATCGACAATCGACATTCATGAACAAAGTACAAACCGAACTTTATTCTAAGTTCACACGGTTTATAATCGAACGACGAGTTTAAAATATGTGAATAGATAAGTTTTATGTAAATGTTTTTTTGTAATTTCTTAGTGATAAGTATTATCGCTTGCAGTCAGTTATATCTTTTCGCTTTGTCAGTTAATACTTAAAGTAGTTTTTTAAGTATACACCATGATCTTCTTAAAAGGGAGTAGAATAATTAGCATAAAAATGCTGCCAGTAAGTACAGTTACTCTTTTCAGACAAACTTAAGTTTCTCGTCAGTCGATCAACAGCTGCCGTGGTAGTCACAGGACAGTTGAATCGCTTAATCAAAGTGTTTAAGTTAATAATTCTGCGGAAGAATATTTTTTAATTCTTGTTATTATTTTTCAAATAGACATTTAAAACGATGGCAGCGTATTCCACAAAAGTATCGCTCAACGAAGTCGTGATCGCTTCTGCAGTCAGAACACCCATTGGGTCTTTTCGAGGAAGCCTTGCCAGTTTATCTGCCACGGAGCTTGGTGCCGTTGCAGTCAAGGCTGCAGTGGAGAGAGCCGGTATTCCAAAGGAGGAAATTAAAGAGGTTAGTGATATATGCTCACTTTCACCAGTGTGTGCCACAAATTCACAGTTATAGTCATTGGTATTAACGAAAACTATGATACTTCTGGCATAGTAACCTATTTCAATCAAATTTTATGGGCATATAGTCATTTGTCATGATTTTTGACAAGATTGCTGTTATCATTTGCCTTTGCAGAGTTGATAAGTTGAAAAAAATATTTTTATTTAATTGACTTTATCATTATCTAATGTTTCATGCCCACATCTTTAATGACTATTCTGGTATTTAATTTTGTGGTCATTTGTAATTCCAATTAGGATAATGTTGTATGTTGTTACAATATACCACTTTCAACATAGTTATAAAAATGATTGAAATATATTTACTAATCTTAATTTTTATTTCAGGTGTACATTGGAAATGTGTGTTCTGCCAATTTGGGTCAGGCACCTGCCAGGCAATCAGTCATATTTGCAGGCCTGCCAAAGAGCACAATATGCACAACACTGAATAAAGTTTGTTCATCGGGCATGAAATCTATTATGCTGGCTGCACAGGGCCTTCAGACTGGAGCTCAAGATGTTATTTTAGCAGGAGGAATGGAATCTATGTCAAATGTGCCTTACTATTTGAAGAGAGGGGAAACTCCATATGGTGGTATACAATTAGTAGATGGCATAGTGTTTGATGGTCTCACTGATGTTTACAATAAGTTTCACATGGGAAACTGTGCTGAAAACACTGCAAAGAAATTAGAAATTAGTAGACAGCAACAAGATGATTATGCTTTATCAAGCTACAAAAGAAGTGCAGCAGCTTATGAGGCAAAAGCATTTGCTGATGAGTTAGTTCCAGTTCCAGTCCCTCAGAAGAGAGGTGCACCACCAGTTATGTTTGAAGCGGATGAGGAATACAAAAAAGTGAACTTTGAAAAGTTTGGGAAATTGGCCACAGTCTTTCAAAAGGAAAATGGCACTGTCACTGCAGGGAATGCCTCTACCTTAAATGATGGAGCTGCAGCTTTGGTGCTCATGACTGCTGATGCTGCAAAAAGGTTGAATGTGAAGCCTATTGCCAGAGTGGTTGGCTTTGCTGATGGTGAATGTGATCCAATTGATTTCCCAATTGCGCCAGCAGTTGCTATCCCAAAATTATTGGAAAAGACTGGTGTTAAAAAAGAGGATGTAGCTCTTTGGGAAATCAATGAAGCCTTCAGTGTTGTTGCTGTTGCCAATCAAAAATTATTAGATCTGGATCCTGCAAAAGTTAATGTACATGGTGGAGCTGTTAGTCTTGGTCATCCTATAGGAATGTCTGGTGCTCGCATTGTTGTCCATTTGTGCCACGCTCTAAAGAAAGGAGAGAAAGGTGTTGCATCAATCTGTAATGGTGGTGGTGGTGCATCATCCATCATGATTGAGAAGTTGTAAGTTCATAATAAACATGACAATTCTATTTCTATATTTTTACCACAGAGCCTTTCATGATTTGCTGTTGAAAACAGAGTGTGTTTAAATGTAAAAGCTTTAAAAATGTCAAAAATTATATTGGTTAGAAAATATATGTAAATAATATATAAAAAAAAATTATATTCCTAAGAATGGTTAATAAATCAAATATTTTGTTAAACAATGGTTTATAATTCAACCTATTCTGCATTCCAGAGCTCAAGCTCAAGATGGAATTCCCGTTTTAACCTTTTACACCAAAGACCCATGTAGTCTATGTGATATTGCCATGGAAGAATTAGAACCTTACAAAAACCATATTAAAATAGAAAAGGTTTTTATAAATGAAAAAGAAAACTTGAGGTGGCTCAGATTGTACAGACATGATATTCCAGTTCTGTTCTTAAATGGTCAGTACTTATGTAAGCACAAACTAAATAAAGATTTGCTTGAAAGAAGACTTAAATTAGTTGAAGAAGAAAAATTACATAAGTCATGAAAATTTCTTAAAAAATACCTAGATATAATGTGTAGTTTACAGATACTGGCAAATATGGCATCTATTCACATTGGTAGTAACAGGAAAAATTAATATTAGTTGTATGTATATATAATGAGGTATGAATAAATCTAACTAAAAAGCAATTATTTAATGCATGAATTTAATATGTTATGATAATAGTCTTGTAGAGCTCAGTTTTAAATGGATTTTTAGAAAAACCTTAAAAGAATCTTTCATTTATATAAGTTTATTACATATCTAAAAGGAAATAAATGTTTTGTATTAGTCTGTTGAATGAAAACATGACAAGACACTGTTTTATTTAATATCAGATGTAAGCAATTTTTAAGTAAGGAAAATGGTATCATGAATAAACATAGGTAACAACTATATCATCATTATCAGCCCATATAAATTCAACTACTAGGCACAGGCCACCTGTACCATTGACAGGGTTTAGACCTTAGTCCACCATTCTGGCTTAGTGTGGGTTGGCAGACTACACACGTAAGAAATTCCTAAGTACTTATAGGTGTGGAGGTTTCATCACGATGTTTTCCTTCACCAGAAAAGTAAGTGATAATTCATTGGGAATACACACATAACTTCGAAAAGTCAGAGGTGTGTGCCTGGAGTTTGAACCTGCGACCGCCGAGATTCTAGACAGCGCGCCTAAACCTCGAGGCCATCACTACTTGTGTACAATAATTATATAGAATAACTTTATACACAAAAAAGTCATCGGTGTATGTATGATAGACCCTTCCTTATTTCTACACTGCACGACCACTGTTTCGAACAGTCTGATAACGTGGGAGTTACTAATCTGATAAAAGGCGGCATTTTTAATTAAAAATTGATCATGAATAATAAAAACTTGTTATGTACGTAAATCTAAACCTATTTTATGTAGACTCTATTTAGACTTTAGTACCAAATGGAAATTGGATTTTAGTGTCGTGGTATTAGATTTTAGTTTACCTATAATTAGTTAGTGACTGCATGCTGAATATTAAAAAAAGTAGTTTTTATTATCTTGAATGCCAATACATTGATGCTTATATAAGTTTCTTTATAATTACGAATAAGATTTAGCCTACTATAGATAAAAAACATGTAGGTAAAACAAGTTATGTAAGTAGGTAGGTAAGTTAATACTGATCGTATTTTGTGCAAAAGGTCTATAAAATAAATCTGATTAACACACATCATCATCATCTGCCCAAAACGTCCCACTGCTGGGCACGGGCCTCCTCTACAACTAAGAGGGTTTAGGCCTTAGTCCACCACGCTGGCATAGTGCGGGTTGGCGGACTACACACCTAAGAAATTCCCAAGAACTTTTTAAGTGTGCAGGTTTTATCACGATGTTTTCCTTCACCGTTAAAGCAAGTGATAATTCATTGTGAATACACACATAATTTAGAAAAGTAAGAGGTGTGTGCCTGGGGTTTGAACCTGCGACCGCCGAAATTCTCGACCGCGCGCCTAAACCTCGAGGCCATCACTGCTTAGTTTAACACACGGTACCTCTGAATTTTACACATACATACACATTTACGCCTGTACCAATAGGAGTAGGCAGAGACTATTGGGTGCCACAAGCTACGGTCCTAACACACCCCTTTTGCTTCTTTAACATCCATACATCATACACGTACCTCGGTTAAGGGTACTCCTTACTTGACTCCTGCAAATCGATAAACAACTTTTATGCCTTTACAAGGATATCAGCGTCAACCTGGGGTCTGTCGTTTAATAAAATTAATTTATGGAGCTACATATTTGGCTTGTATTTGTTACGCTTCCCCTGTGTGGGCCGATAGGGCAACAGTCGGCGCAGTCATAAGAAAATTGCTCCGGAGTCAACATTTGGCGTTGATATTTTTGTGTAAGGCGTACAGAACTGTTAGTACTGAAGCTTTACCTGATCTTGCGGGAATACTTCCAGTCGACTTGGCAGTGCAACGTCGCGCCGCGTTATATTTTGCCGATAAGCAAAATATTGATAAGGAGTTTCTTTCATAGCGCGACCTTTCAAAAATTATTCGATTATTTAAACCATACCTCGAGATTTACTCGGAATTAATAGAAGCATGGCAAAACCGATGGACTCTGTCTATAAAGGGACGTAATCTTTATCAATATTTTCCTTCGGTTAGCGATCGCTTGGCAAAAACTTGGCTCGAGATTAATCATTACCTACGTGTCAAAATTTTTAACGGGTCACGGCAATTTTCGTAGCAAATTATTCTCATTTAATTTGGTTGATTTCTTATGTGCCAATGATGAATGATCAACACATGATTGCGAATATGAACAGTCCGCACATCATGCACATTATCCTTTGGGAGTGCAGTCTTTGGTCGGATGAGCGTTACAGTATGCTAACAACACCAGACGTGACATGCATACTATAGGTAATTAAGCACAATTACCTATAGTACGCATGTCACGTCTGGTGTTGTTTATTATACAGACCTCGTTTAATCTAGGAAAAATTTCCATGCTTACAGCGTATTTGCCATGCCTATTATTGGAAGTCTACATAACAGCTCTAGGTCCAATTTATTCAATAGATCTCATAAGTACTATAGCTATTTACCCGTGGTGCGTTAATTGCGTCTTATTTCACTTACTACTGTAATTGTCTTTTTTATGTGAGGGTCAAACCTCATAGTTCAATGTTTTGTCACTCGCTTTGCCGTGGAGTGAAGTGGACAACTTTTTGTTTTCTAACTCCTCCTTTATATTTTCTTTCTGATTAACTTCGTTGCGGGATTATGACAAATTTGATAGTGATGGCCTCGAGATTTAGGCGCGCGGTCGAGAATCTCGGCGATCGCGGGTTCAAACCCCAGGGACACACCTCTGACTTTTCGAAGTTATGTGTGTATTCACAAAGAATTATCACTTACTTACTTTAACGATGAAGGAAAACATCGTGATGAAACTGGCACACCAAAACATTCTTAGGAATTACTTAGGTGTGTAGTCCGCCAACCCGCACTTTAGACAGCAACGCAATAAGTTATTACTATAACCTAACATACTTATATTTTTATATTCAGTGAGTCACTTAATAAACCACTTTCCATTTAACGAAGTGACTCATTATCTTGATTATTGAAAATTAAAAGAGACTTAGTTACAATAAACGACCTTATTCCCATTGCGTGGAGTTATACTTTATGATATTTATTGGGGAAATAGGTTTAGAGGATGCATGTCATGACGCTCCTAGCCGCGCCAGGCAATATTCGTGTAACATCATTGCCATACATTCAAGCTTCACATAATAAATATTAGTTTTACATACACCACCCAGCCCATCGCCGAATTTCGGGCATATTTCCAGACTTAGTGCTGCTACCTACAAAAAAATTCCTAATGGAAATACCCAACAAAACTTTGGCCGACCCGGAATTGTTCCGCGCGCCGAGTTGGAAGGCCAGAGACCCCGACATACCCTTTTCGGCCTCCCCCGAGGTACCGAACAGGGGAGCTTAAAGAGCTTTCCTCTCGTAAAAGATGGCACGGCACATACGGGTGCCGCGAGACCACGAGGCAATTAAAAACGTTTTGATTCACCACGCAAAAAGGACCAGAGTCGAGCGGTACGACTGTCTTATAGTAAACTAACGTAACGTAGGTACTGCGTAAATATCATGGTATTCGTTAATTTGTTCATTTTGTTTCGACAATTTGTCTCGTTGGTCTACCGCATGAAGTATTGTCAAGGGTACAGAGATTCTCGCGTGTACTAAATTATTATTTGATTACTCTGTCAGAAGATTATGTCAGACGGCACGGAGTCTGGAAACGTGACCCTTCAACGGCAATATGTTCTCCTCCAATTACGTGAGATAGAACATTTTTTTTTAACGAGAGGAAAGCGCCTTAAGCTCCCCTTTCGGTACCTCGGGGGAGGCCGAAAGGGGTATGTCGGGGTCTCTGGCCTTCCAACTCGGCACGCGGAACAATTGTCCGTTAACCTGAGTTGGGTCCCTAACCAAAATCCTACGACTTTTACATCATGGTAGTGACAAGAAAAGCATACATCAATTAAGTATGTACATCGGGGGATTTTGTACATACTTAATTTGTGTTGGACGTCCTGCAGCACGATGGTCCGACGTCTTGAGAAAGGTGGCGGGTAGCGGATGGATAAGGGCTGCTCAAGACCGGGGTGGTTGGCGCCTACTTGGGGAGGCCTTCAGCAGTGGACGGCGATAGAATATATAATAATAAGTACATATACATATGTAATGGAGGTGTGAATAAATCTAAATAATAAGCAAATATTTTATGCATAAATGCAATAGGTATGTCGTTTAGATAATTGTTTTGCAGAGCTCAGTTTTAAATGGCTCGTTAGACAAACAAAGAATGTTTTATTTATTAGAGTTAATACGTGTTTATAAGCAAACAAATATTTTGTATTAGTCTGTTGAATGACTTAGGACTTTAGAGAAAGTGAGATAAGGCACTGATTTATTTAATATCACATAAGATCAAGGTTTAAGTAAGGAAAATCTTAATATCACGAATAAAGATTCATCAGCCCATATACGTCCCACTGCTGGGCACGGGCCTCCTCTACAACTGAGAGGGTTTTTTAGGCTGTAGTCCACCAAGCTGGCCTAGTGCGGGTTGGCGGACTACAAGTACACACCTAAGAAATTCCGAAGAACTTTTAGGTGTGCAGGTTTCATCAAGATGTTTTCCTTCACAGTTAAAGCAAGTGACAATTCATTGTGAATACACACATAACTTCGAAAAGTCAGAGGTGTGTGCCTGAGGTTTGAACTCGCGACCGCCGAGATTCTCGACCGCGCGCCTAAACCTTAAGGCCATCACTGCTTATTCGAATAAAGATTAAGTATAGCAGATAAAGAACAATTATACAGCATAACTTTATACACAAAAAGTCGTCGGTGTATGGTAGACCCTTCCTTTGTTCTACACTGTATGATTACGTGCGAGTTTCTTTAACTCATAAAAGGCGCCATTTTTAATTAAAAATTGATCATAAATAGGAAGGAAAAAACTGTTGTTATGTACCTACCTAAATACTAATATCTACCTATTTTATGTAGACTCTATTAAAACTCAGATTTTAGTACCAAATTGAAATTGTATTTCAATGCCGTGGTATTAGATTTTAGTTTATAACTAGTTAGTGACGTTTAATGCTGAATATTGAAAAAAAGTTGCGTTGTATCGTTTTATAAGTCATTTTATAAGCCCATATAAGTCTCACTGCTGGGCACGGGCCTCCGCTATGCAACTGAGACGGTTTAGACCTTAGTCCACCACGCTGGCCTAGTGCGGGTTGGCGGACTACATCCCTAAGAATTTCCTAAGAACTTTTAGGTGTGCAGGTTTCATCATGATGTTTTCCTTCGCCGTTAAAGTACGTGATAATTCTTTGTGAATACACACATAACTTCGAAAAGTCAGACGTGTGTGCCTGGCTTTGAACCTGCGACCGTCGAGATTCTCGACCGCGTGCCTAAAACACGAGGCCCTCACGACTTACAGCCCATCAATACCTTCTCTGATGCTTATTTAAGTTTTTTTATAACTACGCATAAGATTGAACCTACTGATGGATGGAAACTTGTAAAACAAGTTTTGTTAGTAGGTAAATTGATAAATATGGCGCCTTGTACTCCATCGCGGCTAGCAGAAACATATTGGACCGTGCTAAATTACCGATACACCAAGGAGTCCTGGTGCCTACACTAACGTATTGAAGTGAGTCTTTGGTATTGCAGAAAAAGCATGAAAGTAAAATTAATGCAGTTGAGATCAGAGCGCTGAGAAGCATATTGTGTGGGGGTGAAATTGTTAGATAGAATGAGGAATAGTGTAATAAGGGAAAATGTGGATTGAAAGTCGATGTAGGGACCAAAATTGAGAAGGGGATGCTAAAATGGTTTGGCCACATTGAAAGGATAAATGTTTTCAGAATTATGAAAGAGATTTACTGTGCGGAAGTGAGTGGTGAAGTCGGTCGAGAACGGCCCAGATGCACCTATAAAGATCACATAGAAAATGTACTTAAAAAGGATAATATAAAGAGTCGTCGAAACCGACGTGCATGCATGAACAGGATAATATCTTGAGGAAGCGACAGAAGTGTGTCTGGACCGCGGCATTTGGCGCTCAATAATCTCTGCCTACACTAACAGGAGACAGGCGTGAGTTTATGTATGTATGTAAATTGATAGTGATCGCATTTTATGCAAGAGGCATATAAAATAAATCTGTTTAACACGTGGCATCTCTGATGTTTACACATACATAGGTATACACTTACGCCTGTACCTCTAGGTAGAGACTATTGTATTGAGCGCCACGAGCTACGGTCTTAACACACCCGTTTTTCTTCTTTAACATCCATACATCATACGTACCTCGGTAAAGGGTACCCCTTACTTGACCTTTGCGGAGAATATCTCGAATCTGATCCTATATTATGTTCGCCGAGCGTGGGTGTTTTTTTTCCGACTCTTTCATTCATGTTCACTTGATATATTCTGTGCATAAGTCGACGTAATATTTAAATTTTAGTCAAGTGAAATTGAGGTAATATCGTATATCTAATCAATAAATCTACCATTCATTATAATACAGATCTTGATTGTAAAATAATATCGCACAATCTATTCTTTGCCAAGAACACGGCACAGGTACCTATAAATATTATATCATGCCATTACAAAGCAACACTGTTGAGTTTATACATGAACTAAACGATGTAATAAACTTAATTGATGGCCTCGAGGTTCGATCGCGGCTTAAACCCCAGACATCTCTGACTTTTAGAAGTTCATCATAAATTATCGCGTACTTAACCGGTGAAGAAAAAAATCGAGAGGAAACCTACACACCTATGATTCTTAGAAATTTCTCAGGCGTGTAGACCGCCAACCCGAACTAGGCCAGCGTGCTGGACTAAGGCTTAACCCCTCTTAGATGTAGAAGAGAACCGTGCCCAGCAGTGGGATGTATAATATATGAGCTGATGATGATGATGAAACTTTTAATTTTACATTTTGTTTTAAACATCGGAGGACGTCCTCCGACAAGATGGTCGGACGACCTGGTGAAGGTCGCGGGACGTCGCTGGATGCAGGCTGCTTCCAACAGGTCCCTGTGGAAGTCATTGGGAGAGGCCTATGTCCAGCAGTGGGCTTCGATTGGCTGATGGATTGGATTGGATTAAACATCAAAACAAAATAAAATAACTTAGACACTCTTGTATAACAAGAGACAATACAAGAGTATAACAAGGAGTTATTTTTTACAAAAAGGTATATCAGCTACTTCATAGATAGTGAGGCTACATACATAGGGACACTCTAATGGATTTATCCCCGAAGGAGAGGAAGAGGTGTAATGCTTCACCGACTCTTCGCTCATTGGGTTTGAAACCCCGAGTAACAGGGAGGGATCCTGAAGCAGCTTTTCGGGCACGTTTTAGAATATGAGCTGCCACTGTGATTTTTTTTATGGAAAAACCAAATACACGTTGCTAGACGAGGAAATCGAACTTAGGTCCTTTAGATCGCTTGGCTCACACTTATGCTGCGAGGTCACTAGGCAGTAGGTATGTAAGAAATAAGAATGATAATTATGCTTTACTTCTACCTTACTATTATGGTATGAATGGTAATGATTTTATTGCAATTGTTGCTCTGATACCTACTTACATCTTTTCTGTGATTTTACAACTACTTATTAGCTAGGTAAGTAGATGTATTGCCCTAGAAAAGAAAACCTTAAGTGATTGTGTTTATATTAACTATGTTCTTCGTATAATTTGTATTATAACCATTAGTAATTAATTTGCACGGAAAACTACTATACAAAACCATTAAAAATAACGTAGATTAGCGTCAAAACAAATTAAATATAAGAACAAATTAATTTAAAAAACGAAAATCTTCATAAAAAACGCTGCCGTGTTTGTTCTGCGATACAAATTGTATGATCGAAAGGTCGGATCAAAGTCAAGGCCAAGGGTCGGGCTGAGTTTCATAATTTATATTACTGTATGGAGATTCTCGTATATAGACTATGCCAGGTAAACAACAAAAGTTTTGTCCCTTATTATGTGGGACTTAAAATCCCATAAATTAACGTAGATGGAAAAAAATCCTCTGCCAACCGCCTCGGGGATACAAAACGTGAGACTTTTATTTATTATTGATAGATAGTATTACAGAATAAGATAATTGCACCTCGAATCGAATTGCACAATCTTAACCACAAACGACATTATTAATTGCATGTTCGAATTTCGATCCTAATACCGACTACTTACCACACAAACACTTCTAAACAAAATTTAAAAAAATATATTGTTATTGTTCCATTTTTTTTAACAAATTAAATTTAAGTAGTGATGGCCTCGGCGCTTGGGCCCGTGGTCGAGAATCTCGGTGGGCACGGGTTCAAACCCCAGGCACACACGTCTGACTTTTCGAAGTTGTGTATTTCAATGAATTATCTCACAAATGGGTATGGAGCCGTCGGTCATATTCCAGACACCAAAAGCATCCAAAGTCTGATATCAGCCGTATGTTCTTATATCGTACTAATTACTATCAACAGATACAACAACACTTCGTCTGTCGAAGACCAGAAAAGATTGGGGCGGCTTACGGCTACTAGAACTACAAAAGCCGTTAATGCTGTTAAAGCTTCGTCGAATCCCCATTAGGAAGCAAAAAATCTTATCGCGAGAAATGAAGATTCCCGCTAGGACTCTGTCGCGTAAGGTACCTGGGTCGAATATGGCCAGGCGGAAAATATGTCCACATGCCATTATTTCAAATACGAAAATTTGTAATAACCTTAACACCACTATAAATTGTCGCTAGTGTCATGTGTGAACAGCGTACCTATCACCTTTACTGCGCACCCACTAACCACCTAAAATGAAAAATGCTGATGAAGTTATAAAACATGAAGTAAGTATTCTCCTGTATTTTGTTATTATTCAAATAAGAATATTTTTTAATCACATTACAACATTGTGTGACGATTGTTATTTCCTTATTTAATAATATCAATTAAATTGTATGTTTTTCATTCCTGACTATGAAAACAAAATAAATGGATGACTGCAAATATGGCCACAGTTTGACTATATTTACGGTATCTACTAAATTAACGAAACTTTCTTTTTTGTTTTAGACCTTAGCAGGCTATTAAACTAAAGGGTTACGAGATAATTGGTAAGAACCATTAATAAAACGAGTTATAGGTATATACTTACCTATTTGCAGTCAAAAGCGGCAGGATGAAAGTATACCTATACGGCTGCAAAGCATTATAACGTGCCAAGTATGTAGTCTAAGGCGTTATTTATGAAAAAGAAGGCTAAATCTACTTCGGGCCGAAAGCCACTACTTAACCCTGAATAAGAGAATTAATTTGCACAGAAGTTTTTAAACCATAAATTCATATAGTAAATGTGATCATATTTACACCCCCTGTCGGAAATATGGCCAACTAAATAAATGGTAAAACTTGTTTATTGTTATTAAGAAAGGATAACAAACCTTAAGGTGGCCATATTCGACCCAGGTACTATATTATAAAACAAGACCTGAAGCTCGGTGCTTATCGTCAATTAAAATACAAATATACAGTACAATTAAAGAGAGTGGATCAATCAAAATACTTTCTGTCACGATACGCAGGTGAAAAGCACAGAAATATCCTCTTTACTTTAAATTTTCACGATTGAAGAACACTCTACAATAAGCAAAATGATAAAGTGTACGCTCACAGTTCTAAAGAAGCTGCTCATGTGGTCGGAAACGTACAACCTGGTCATTATCCTGCGTCAGTGATGGTTTGGTGGGGTGTGTCTTATCAAGGAGTCACAAAACTACATTCTTGTAAAAAGGAGTGAAAACTTCAGCCAAAGTGTATCAAGATTCAATCTTGGATCATGTTGTGAAACCTCTCAGCTATACACTTTTTTTTTAAATACCGTGGACTTTCCAGCAGGCCTCTGCACCTGGTCACAAGGCACGAACTACCCAAGCCCGGCTTGAAACCAACGTTCCGGACTTTATAAGAGCTGAAGACTGGCCCTCATCTAGCCCAGACCTCAACCCTTTAGACTTCAAATTATGGTCAGTTTTAGAGTTTAGTTTAGTTTTAAAAAAAATTTGGAGCAAGCACTGGCGAAATTTCCCTTGGAAACAGTGCGTTATCCATAGATTCGTGGCCAAACAGATTAAAGGCCTGTATAAAAGTCAAAGGTGGCCATTTCGAATATTTTTACTATTTATTTTTTATTTTTTGCTGAGACTTTAATAAATATGTAGGTTTAATTTTAAATAATACCTATTACTTACATCACTTCATTAAAAAAATGCATTTTCATTTGTAACAGAACTTATGGCAGGACTAGGTATAATGACCAGTCATTATGTATAATAGATATTTAATCACAATGACTTATATGAAATTGACGATAGAGCATATTTCCCTGCGACATGTACTTAATCACAAATGAAGAGATCCGTAGAATAATCCTGACATTCTGCTCTTACGGATTAGCAATCTGAAATAGCACATTGTGCGCAAGAAGTAATCATATAGGACATATCACATAGGCATCATAAAACGCAATTGGGACATCCATCCACAAGATGGACTCTTAGGTGTGGTTTGTCCGCCAACACGTACTACTACGCAAAAGTGATAAAGATTTTTTCTGCATAGGTATGGAGATGCTGTCCTGTACCCTTGAATTAGTGGGCGAGTCTATTAGTGATTTTCGGGTGCATTTCCAGACCCCATGCTGACTAATGTAAACCCCTACAACTTTGCTAAACCCGGGTATCGAATCCGAGACCTTAAGGTCGCCACCAAGGCTCTATTATATTCTCTGTTTGCTAATAGTTAGCTACTTTTCATTTACAACTCCGCGTATTCTAATTTGGAATGTAAGAAATGTGCTTAGCAAAAAGCCAATTTGATAAACTAAGGTAGTTATAGTATCGCCAGTTATAGTATCTTTAATTCGTCTACGTATCTACCAATTACCATTGATTAACTTTTTTTGGATTTACTATTCATTCAATTTCATTCTTAGATTTAGGCAATCTTGTATCCTTATCTATGGTCCTACTGTCAATGTCGAGAGTCTTCCAATTTCATTCATTGAAATGGTTGACATGTAATAAAATCGGTGAGAAAGTGCGAATCAGAAGTAAACTGCATTTTTTTGACAATTATGTGACTATACAAAAATCTTGAATTATTTTCCTGCTTATGGGTGATTCATACCATTCATAGTTTTCGCGTAATTTCGATTGATATTTTAAAGTAACCATTATGGATAATACGGCCATGTTTGGGACACTGGAGGCAGCCGCTCAAATGCTTTTGGTAAGATTAGAACACGTATTTTATTTTAGAGAATAATAATACGATCTGAATTTTAACCACGATACCAGAACTTTGATTCCACGTGTATTATATTGAGCTTTTTTTATATAATACCGTATTATGAGAGTGATACGGCTAAAAGTAAATAACAATGTTTACATTAAACGGAAATCAACATTTTAACCATAGATACTTTAAGAAGTTATCTATCCTCTTTCAGTTTTCTTCTTTTAGTAGCTTGTCTGTTATTTTTGTTTATTTACTCAGGTTATTCCTTGATAATAACAACATAAATAACAGTCTTTGTCTCATAGTACTTTAGAATAAGAAAATGCCTTTGTGGTCATCAAGCAACTAATTGACGCAATTTTCGGAAAAAATACGTTAAAGAAAGTGCAACTAAAATTTGTAAATGTATGAAGTTTCTTTTATTTTACAAAAAACACATTATCGTCGCTAATATTGTGTAAACATACATTCAAAGTATATTAAATATGATTTAACTTTTCTATTGTGGTCAAGACTATTACTTATATTTTTGGTTATATAGGCCGCTTTTGAGAGTTACTGGTCTGTTGTCCAGCTCTTTCTGGTAGAAGCCTTTCTCCCGCAATATATGTCTTGTAAATTGTAACAAAGTCAATGTCTTTATTATACTCTTAACATTCACATTGTTAAATCCCATAACTGAGTATGAACCTTGATTTTGATTGCTGGGTATATGATGGTGCTTGCAGCATGTGCCATATAGCCCTTATGCAAAGTTTGAAATTGTATATTTAATTAAGGCAACAGGCTAATGTAAGATTTTTGGATAGCGGGCATGTGATTTTTAGCAATTTTCGACTGTGGGTATTAGGGAACACAAAAAAGGTCTTACTGTTAGAAATGTTCATGAAGAAACATAAATAATTCCATAAAAAGAGTATATTACAAACGGGATTGTGTTCAATGAAAAAAATATTAAATTCTCAAAATTATTATATATGAGCTTTCATATAAGGTGAAGTATTGAACATTAAAAACTAACAAGGCTGGGGACTATTCATTGAAATAAAATATTTGAACACAAGATTATCACTCCATTATATTTATGTGAAAGGAATTATTTATTAACCTCAGGACAATAAACACCATTGCATCAACACTAATATAGGAATCAACAATAAACTGTGCCATGTAAAATGGGTCATGAACATTTATTTCCATTTATAATGACACTAGGTTAGAAACAGTATATTTTAATGAATTATTTCTGAATTGATATTTTTTTCTAAATTGATAATGTGATAATTCATTATCAAGATTGTTGGTTCTTATTGTCTTAAACATATTAAATATTGTCATACATAAAGTACACCCACTATAAATATAAGTAACATAACACAAAAATAAATATAAAAATACAGACATACTATGTATAAGACTGGAATACATACACAATATATTAAAAGGCATTTATATTTATAAAGTATTAATTTTCATGTAAGGTACATAATAATTTTAAAACATTATATAAATGTACTTAATAAATTTTACCCAAATTAAATATGATTTTAATAAATTGAGCTAATTTACAACTCTTTCTTTGTTACTTTATCAAACCATAACATCATTTAAAGCAATAAATATCTTTAAAATATTTGAACATACACAGATAATGATTTATTGAGAATAATTACTTCATTTATATTTCTGAATATATTAACAGTCTTGATCTACTGGAACATTGTGGATCCATATAAAATTAAGTAATTCAATGTAGGTATTAATTTTAAGGCTCTCTTTATTTCAAATCTATTCAATCAATTTGGTATAAGTTAAGACAAATAGAGTGGCATTATATTAGGTAGACAAAAATCTCTACCATTACTTAGTAACTGGGTTCAATGTTTGAATCATTTAATATTTGTAAGAATTTTAAATACACATGTCTGTTCTGGTTGTCTTTAATTGTGAAAATTATTTATAATGTAGGTGAAATTCCTATGGATGTGAATATTCTTTTAATTTAATAGTCATATTATTTGTCTGTAACAATTAATAATGCTTTTTAATGTAAGTTTTATTATTTTATCAGGCACCACCAAATTTAGTAACATCAGAGCAGCGCCAGCAGGCCCAGAATGTGTTTCTTGAATTCAGAAGCACAAAGAATCCTTACCAGTTGTGTAGGGAAATATTAGAGAAATCTTCATCAGATTATGTGCTATTTGAAGCAGCTGGCCTTCTGAAATCAGCACTAATTAGGGAGTGGAGTTTATTATCCGATAATGATATTTCATCCTTGAGAGAATATTTACTCAATTATTTATTAAGGAAAGATACACCTCCCTTTTTGCGGGAGAAATTATTGCAAGTAAGTAATTATAATTGTTTTTCCTTTTATGTATTCTGCTTTAGGTATTAAGTCCCTAATAGTTAGATAATATTTTTGCAGTATTTCATATTTTTCGCAAAATTAACTTTATATTTTTTTAAATTGCGTGATAATGAATAAAAAAAATAATGTTATAATTAAACATACAATAAATTTATCAATTCAAATTCATTGCATATATATTTTATTTTTAGACAATTGCGATAATAATCAAAAGAGGCAGTATTGATGACGGTGGAAGAGAAAGGAAAGCCTTGTTGAGCGAATTAGAAAAGATAATTTTGAGTTCACCAATTAACCAACAGAGGTTGGCATGTTCGTTGATATTGGCAATTATGCAAGAATATGCCATCACCGTCAAATCTGCTGACGTTGGATTGATATGGGAGGTCCATTTTAGATTGAAGAAGTCATTTGAAGCGCTAGATTTGAAGAGAATATTTAGATTTACTGTTGGTGTGCTGGAGCAAATCGTTCGATCGGGTCATCGGCCTGAAGGAGAGCAGGCGACGTTGACCAAACAACTTCTAACTATTGTTGAAACAGTGCTGTGTTGGAGTCACGTGTCTCCTCTATTGTCCAAACGGCTTATTGGCGCATTCGAGGCGATATACGAAAGTGACACAGTGCCTGCCTTGCGTCTGAGCATGAACTGGCGCGACACAATAATGCAACCGGAGCTTATAGCGTTGTTCTTTGAAATCCACATGTATGCGAGAACGAATCCTGATTTAGCGGGCCCGTCGCTCACGTGTTTGGTGCAGTTGGCGAGTTTGAGCGGCGTCGTTGTGTCCGCCAGTAATTTGAAACAACAATATTTGGAGAACTACGTGGCCAGCTTTCTCAACATGATGGCATACATCCAGCCAGTTGAGAAGGAAATGTTAGGCATATCGGATATATATCGGCGGTTGGTGCAGTTTTTCTCGCCGGCCATGATAGCCGCGACGCCCTCGTCGTTTCTGCAGAATTTGACGAGTTTAACGTGTCATTGTATCAGAGGATCGGTCCTTGAAGAAGTGGTGAGTAAATTGTAGAGATTGAAATCACCTCATTTGTTTTTGCAATTGTTTCGTGCCTTGTTCAAAACTGTTTTTTGTCTATAAATGTGCCTATAGGTTTCCTCGCGATGTTTTCCTTCATCGTTAAAGTACGTGATAATTCATGATGAATACACACCAAAAAACTTACTCGTGAGGAAACTTGCACACAAAAAAGTTCTTAAAAATTTCATAGGTATGTAGGCCGTACAAATATCAACCCGTATCAACAGTATCAACCCGTACTTGGTCAGCGTGATGGACTAAGGTCTAAACCCTCTCAGTTGTAGAGGAGGCCCGTGCCCAGCAGTGCGACGTATATGGGCTGATAATGATGTGCCTATAACTTGACCATATATAAAATTGGTGTAGAGTATTAGCTACAGTTGTATATTATGTTCCATGAGAGAGTTGATTTACATCGCATTTAAAAGGTGAAACACGCAACTTGAGTCCCCATATTCTAGTGGAATTAAATAAATACACCCAACAGTCACATACATAGTTCTGACCCCGCACTAGGATACAAGTCCTGTGTCGTGTGTATCAGATACTACGAGAGACGTTTTGATCTCACAAGCACCCAGACCCGAAACAAATATTTGTGGATCACACAAACATTTGTCTCGGTGTGGGGATCGAACCCGTGGCCTCGTTTCGCAAGATTGTATTTAGCTAACTGCGCCACGGGGCTGTCAAAAAACACCAGGCGACCACCATACCAGTAGGTGCTGTTGTATCAAGATCACTCTGTAAGACAATATAGTAATAATGTTTATTGAATTATTGCAGTCGAACGAAGACACAGTCTGGAGGGAATCACTCAACAAATTCTTACACACGTGGAGTTCAATAGTACACGACTCGGATGGGTTTTCCAACGAAACATTACTGAACCCGTGCATAGAAATATTCAATACGTATTTGCAATGCAGGCTGGCGCCTCCCGAGGGTACAAGGTATGTTTCTTTTTAAGGTACAAGGAATAGGCACAAAAACCACGGGAAAGATAGGGGTGAATTTCAAATAGGCACTAATAAAGTAAAATAAAATAGTTTTGAGGACGACTTTGACATTAGAAAGTCAAAAAAAACTCAGTTTTTGATGTAGTTATTAACAGTTTTTTTTTAATTAAAAAAGTAATTAAAGATTTCTAATAAGGAGCCTGAAAATTGCCATTACGCTCCAACACTATCTAAATGTAATTTATTGTATGTATTAATTAAATCGTAAGTATAAATATATTGTAATAAATAATTTGTAGGGCTGCTGAAAACCCGGAGGAAGACATCAAAGGCGAATTAGAAGAAGATGAACGCAAACTGCACAGCAACGCGTTGCTGACGATCGGCGCCATCGCTAGGAAAGCGCCGGCCCACTGCTCACACGTGCTCTTCACTCTGCTGCAAGACAGGAGTAAAAGGTAAATCACCATCATCATCACCACCATCAACATCATCATCACCACCACCACCATCATCACCATCATCATCATCATCATCATCACCACCACCATCATCATCATCATCATCATCATCATCCCACATACGCCTTACTATTAAACACGATCCTCCTCTACCGCTTAGATGGCTTTAGGCCTTTGGACGCCACGCTGGTCTAATGCGTGTTATATTTATGCTACAACACAAAAGACTCCACACCCTAAGAATTTCGCAACAATTTATAAGTGTGCAGGTTTCCTCGCGATGTTTTTCTTCACCTTCCTTCAGAAGTGTGCTTGGGAGTTGAACCCTCAACCGACGAGATTTTGACTCGTTCGCTTGCTAAAGTTCGAGGCCATCCAGATGTAAATAGGAAAATACTATTCGCATACGTAAAATAAATATTTAAATTGCACAAACAACAGCACGCGTTAACAACTCTCCGCATGAAGGTTCGCATGTGGTTAAACAAAGTTTTTTTAAACATTCTTTGGAAGTTATTTTAGTGGAATCTGTGAATTTTTGCCTGTCGGGTAATAACACTTATTAATTTAGATGTAATTTTTGAAATTTGACAAACAACGTAAGCTTTAATTTTTTTGAACTCTAGTTCCCAGATGGACCTAAAAATAGAATTATGTTTTGAGTGTTGAGTGTGAGATCTAAAAGTATATTAATTATTATAATTTTGCACGCAGACAGACAATGTGTTGCTGCCGAGTTTACTAATTTCGAAGAAGAAAAAACGACGTTTATATGTCACAGACAAGAAATTAAATACTGAATTGAATTTGATATGAATATAACTTGGTTGCCTGTAAGAGATCGCCTTGTGCGATAAGGCCGCCTATTGTACTTTTCTTCTCTACTGTACTCCTTAGTTTTAGTGTTATGTGTACAATGAAGTTTTAAATAAATAAATAACATTTATTAATGAAACAAGAATCTACCATAATTGAGGGAAACATATATTTGACATACACATACACACATAAACTCACGCCTGTATTCCCCGAAGGGGTAGGCAGAGGTGCATTCCTGCACCCACATTTCGCCAAGTATGTATCAGTCCCACGTAATAGGGGGCGAGCCTATTGCCGTTTTTCGGGCACATTTCCAGACTCCATGCTGTTACCGAGAATTTCCTAATGGAAAAACCCAATAACACTGCCCGACCCGGGAAACGAATCCAGGACCTCTAGATCGCACGGCACATACTTGTATCGCGAGACCACGAGGCAGTTATACGAGACATATATTTGAAAAATATATTATAAATAAGTATTTTCATGACTATGTCATTTTGGCGAAGGCTATTAACATCATTTTATTGGTATGTTTCAGGTTGGAGAGCCAACTGCAGTTAATGCATATGGGAAAGTTGCCAGTGAGCGGCGGCGAACAACTAATTAATTTATTTGAAGACCTGCATTGGATTTTAATGATTACCGGTAACATTAATCATTGTTCATACTCTACATTATCTGTACATTTTGTAGAGAGCCCTGTGGCGCAGTTGGCTAGACACCAGCTTGCAAAACGCGAGGCCGCGGTTTTGATCCCCGCACCGAGACAAATGTTTGTGTGATGTACAAATATTTGTTTCATGATGGGTGGTTGTGAGAATGAAATGTCTCTCATAGTTTCTGATACCCACCACACAAGATTTGTATCTTAGTGTGTGGTCAGAACTATGTATGTGACTGTTGTGTGTATTTGTTTATTTTTGTCATTATTATTTATTATTAAATTATCCATATTGTAATAATACCATTGCTATGCGATTGCATTGAAGATTATTGATTAAATGTTTGATAGTAATTGTTTTCTAAGATATTTCGGTTTGTATATTATGACAGCAATTAACTGGATGCTCAGTGCGAAATTAGAAAGTTGTAGTTTTTTGCTTCATTTTATATTATCATTATCTATAATATTGGAATATTAAATTGTTATATTTTATGTGGAAAATTTAGTTGAACAAAAAAAAACGTGATTACATGAGAACATGTTTAGAAGTAAGATTATTGTATGCACAGCCGTATTTACATGCCACAACCGGGAATCTGATCTAATAAGCGAAAAAATATTCATACTTCTTTTAAATAGCTTTAAAAAAGAAACCTAAACAAAGAGGATTTACCAAAAATTGTTTCTATTGTACTACAGGACATTTCTTAGCAGTAGACTGCACAGAAGGCGAGACCGTGATGATACCGCCGGAGATTATCCAATACAGTATATTAGAAAACGCGAACATCGACGCATCGCTCAGATATTTAGTGGGCGAGAGCACCAGCACTGAGAATGTCGACCCTGTACTTAAGTAAGTGGGGTTAATTTTTATAATGACACCTGTATACTGTTTCTAAAAAGTAGTAGTAATGGCCTCGAGGTTTAGGCGCGCGGTCGAAAATCTCGGCGGTCGCGGGTTCAAACCCCAGGCACACACCTCTGACTTTTCGAAGTTATGTGTGTATTCACAATGATTTATAACTTACTTTAACGGTGAAGGAAAACGTGATGAAACATGCATACGTGAAAGTTCTTAGGAATTTCTTAGGTGTGTAGTCCGCCAACGCTCACTAGGCCAGCGTGGTAGACTAAGGCCTAAACCCTCTGAATGGTAGAGCAGGCCCGTGCCCAGCCGTGGGACGTAGATGGGCTGATAATGATGATGACTGTTTCTATTGATACTTTAATCCACACTAAATAGCCAGGAAATATTTATCCACTGGAATATTGAATATAATATTCTATGGTTATGTCCTGATAATATTATGGAGCAAGGCCTAAACTGTCTTAGTTGTAGCTGAGGCCCATGCCCAGCAGTGGGACATATATGGGCTGGTGATGATATTATAACAAAGATACTTATTTGTGACGAAAATAATTAATAGCTTTAATAAGCCAAGATGTATGGCAATTGCCCACTAACACATTGCATTTCAGGAAAAGCGAAAGTATGATCATTAGCTGTATATGGAAAAGACATGATTTTGATTCATGAATACTGTCATTTAACTTGAGCATTCTGTTGCAAAGACAGCATTATAATATTCGACATGATATTGCTTGCCATCTTGACCAGTTCTTTTAAAAAAAACTGAATTGTGTTCATATTTGTGCTAGAAAAGGTATTGGCAGAGATTATACTCAAATGCTACATAAATATATATCTTTTCTAAATAAAAAAACAATTCAAAGGCAAATAACATCATCATCATCAGCCCATATACGTCCCACTGCTGGGCACGGGCCTCCTCTACAACTGAGAGGGTTTAGGCCTTAGTCCACCACGCTGGCCTAGTGCGGGTTGGCGGACTACACACCCAAGAAATTCCTAAGAACTTTTTGGTGTGCAGGTTTTATCACGATGTTTTCCTTCACCGTTAAAGTACGTTATAATTCAATGTGAATACACACATAACTTCGAAAAGTCAGAGGTGTGTGCCTGGGGTTTGAACCCGCGACCGTCGAGATTCTCGACCGCGTGCCTAAACCTCGAGGCCATCACGACTTCAGGCAAATAACACTCAATTAAAATAGAATTTTCCCGAATGGCATTGTAATGTCATCCGGAGCAAAATATGAATAGTAAGGCATTGTTATGTCTTTATGAATAATTTATTGAACTTATTGTTGTGTAGAATAAGCTTAATGACGAGATATAAGCATGTATTCATATTTATTCATGAATCTGATCAGCAAGCAAGATTTGAGATAGTAAGGTCAAATACAAGAGGTATCTTAGGTTATGTTAGCATAATAATGTGTATATATTCTGCTCAAAAAGATAGATTGGGTGTATGATTATTTTTTTCACATAGGCTGAGTATTGTGGCTTATTCGTATATTTATATTGTTAAGTAATAACTATGTGAATTTGAATAACATAAGCTACAATTTTGATTTAATGTATAGTAAAAGATCCCCATACAATTCCATTCATAATGCTGTAATCTAATCACAAGTTAATACTAATTACTAACACACCCCTGGATTTTTTTTATTTGATTATTGTCTTCTAAGATAAATCATGACAAAATCTATTGTCCCAACTATTATTGTATATAAATATTATTGTATATTCTGTCTTGTGATGCAAAATTAAATATATATTGTATTTTATTTTCAGGATAGTTGGCGAGATTCTTCGCATCAGCGCGTGGGAGTGCGCCGCGCTGGAAGCAGGGCTCGGCTCAGTGTTCAGTCCCGAACTCTCCGCCACCATATCCTGGCTGCTGAAGATATGGGCCAATTCATATCTCATGCCAAATTATTTCGTATACTCTGAGGTCAGTATGTCGATTTGGTTAAATAATATGAGATTAAAAAAAAAAAACATTATTATTACAAAAAAATTAAAAGCTCTATCATTTCGTTGCCGATATTGGAGAGACAAATATTACAAAACAGTGTCAATAACAAAAACATTTCAATGTCAACATTCACGAAATGTTACCAATAAATTATTTTTTTGTCGTTTCTGTATACTCAATACTGGTGCACTAAATGTAGGTAGAATACAAGCCATTTTTACTGGCAAATACTATGTACTTCTTTTAATCATTTGTTATCTAAATTTGGCAGATTGGTAAATTATTAATAAACATTAGAGTTATTCAATAAGATGATAAATCAAATATGTATACACTTACCAAAAAATGTTATTATTCCATTTTAACAATATGCAATATGTGGCAGCTACCAATGGTAAAATAATTAAAGGTGAAAACTTATATATTTATCACATATAGATATACATATCTACAAAGAAGAAAATGTGTAGTTAACAAAAAGTTTTATACCTGTAAGTATTGTTCTATTCCAAATTTGAATGATTGTTTTTTGTTCATTATATAGGTCACCGTAAAATTGTAAACACCGTTAGATTATAATCTATCCAGCGAGATTGTAATCTATCGAAAGATTGTGAACCGTAAAAACTGCAAGTCCCGTCTGGCGAACTGCGGCCGGCCGCCTTTGCCCCGTTCGAGTCTTTCGAAGTCCGAGTTCGAGTCTGCGCCGCCTACTAACGTAGCAAGTGAACAACTCGACGGTCCCCAAGAACAAAATCTTATCCGCAAAATGCTCTACTACAGTATAGTCTTTAAATTAAGTGAAAATATAAATATAAATTACTCACTCACCTCAAAAATATATTTATATTTGAGAAAAAGAAAATTATTTCTTAAAAAAATATTTTTGATGTGAGTGAGTAATTTATATTTTCACTTAATTTAAAACCTTTATACTGCAGTAGAGCATTTTGCAGATAAGATTTTGTTCTTGGGGACCGTCGAACTGTTTAGCAAAGCTGGACAATTGTATGACGAGAGGCGACACTCTTTGAAGGGCGAAAATGCCGAAAAATTGCTTTTTTATGTTATAATATAATGTTATTTAACTTTGATTATTAAAACAGTTAATTTTGGTAAACAATTAGTAGTGTATTAAAAAGTTAACAGTATAAAAATCAAAAATTTCACGCTTTGTCTATTCTAGGTCTCGGCTCTCGGTCTCGGCCGAGATATCATTTTATTCTCGGTCTCGGTCTCGGTCTCGGCCGAGAATGAAAAAACCCATCTCGGTCGAGCCTTACAGTCTACCGAATAATAACACCTTAAATTGTAAGCAGTATGTTACGGTTCACAATCTTTCGACAGTTCACAATCTTGCTAGATAGATTATAATGTAACGGTGTTTACAATTTTATGGTGCCATATACACTGAGTATATTGTGCGCAGATGTCCGGCGTGCTGGAGGTGGCGCTGAGCCGGGGCGGCGCGGGGGGTGCGGGCGGGGCGGGCGGCGCGGGCGCGGGGGTGTGCGGGTGGCTGGTGTCTCGCCTGGCCGCGCGCGCCGCCGCCAGCCTGCGCCACCACGCCGCGCAGCCCACGCCCGCCAGGCAGGCGCTGCAGCTGCTCACCACGCTCGCGCACTCGCAACACAAGTACGCACGCGTCTGTACATCTCATCATCATCATCACCACCAGTGGCGGTACTTCCATACAAGCCCAAAAGCCCAGATTGCCTTACTTTCCGAATAATAATATTTAAGCTTTAAATCCTTATTTAACAAAAGCAATTTGACATTTAAATGAGATTATACTAACCACATAATAAACAATTATAAACTAGACATTACACAATTGACGTGTAACGCTTTTGGGCTTCTATGGAAGTACCGCCACTGCGTCCAACTGCTGGGTACGGGCCTCCTCTACAACTGAGAGGGTTAAGGCCTTAGTTCACCACACTGGCCAAGTGCGGGCCGGCGGAATACACACTAGGGTGGCTCACGAATGTATGGAATTTTGTGTTCTAATAGGGGGGGTTCGGTGCGTAACATTGATGTGAAAATAAGTGTAAGTTTTCAATTCTTTTGGATAACTCCTTTTGCCTCCGCACAGGCCTCAAAGACACTTAAAAACATTGTTTTACTTAGGGAGAAAGCTAAGAATTTTATTATAAAACTTTTTAGATAATAATCAAAATTCAGTATTTTTTTATTAAACATATTAATTATTAAGATGAAATTACAATCAAACTTAAATTCTGAAATAAAAAAAAGTAAATTATAACATGTTAATTAGCTCGAAAATCTCTTTTTGAATCAAATTTCGGTATCGTTTTCCTTGACTCCAATTTGTCTTTCGAGATCTTCTGGCAGGTATCTGGAGGCCCTAATAATGTTGTAAAGATGGTGTGAACCATATTTTCATGATGGCTTATGTTTAATTTAAAAACAAGATGGTGCATAAACTTTCGACAAATAAAGCCAGAATTTTCAAATTAGCCGATGGAATCTCAGATGTAACGTACAAACATGAAATTATGTTTGCCCGTGTGAGCCAGCGGGCATGAGAGAGTATGCCTGGAGACTTATTTGCTATGTCAGCAGGAAAATCACCTGAAATTACTGCAGAGACTATCCTCAAGCAAGTACTGATGGTCTGTACTTGACTCTTTTGACACTTCAGGTAGCAACTCTCCTTCGATGTGTGGGAAGTTTTTTATAGGCAGTAATTTACAGGTTTCCAGAGCTTTACCTAATGTGTCCAGTGTATGACTTAGGTCCCGAAGTACATTTGTTAAGATGAATACATAAATATCTTAAAGGAATTTCTTTCATTTGTAGCAAACAAATGATCCATTGAAGTGGCCTTTGAAGCGTTTTTTCAAGCAGTCTTATGATATCACCGCACTTTCCAGTGTTAACATTAGTACCGTCGCGTCGCAACCGATTCTCATAAGATGATACATATGTGGCAATATCTTCACTAGACAGGAACTTTGTTATGTTTAAATTTCTTTATCAGTAGAGGACGATGTATCCCATATAATACGATCCCGGCTCTCGTATCAGCAAAATGTGTCCTTCAACACAATAGTTTTGTAGTATTTACCATTCTTTCTGATAATATTTAAGGTTTTATAATTTCTTTCGTCAAAATATAAAGCAGAGAGTTCAGAAACTGTTTCTTCTCGCGTCAAACTTGCTCTTACTTTACATTTCGCCCATCGTAACTAACTTCGTCAATTATTTCCATACCTGAGCCAATATCGAACAAAACTGAAGACGCAATAGCTGCTGTTGCTTGATCAGATACGCCAGACAGAATACGTAGGAAGAGAGTTTTATTGCGAACTGTTTTTCTCTTTTTATTTCTACGTTTGATAATAGACTTTTGTGACATTGCTGTTGATGCTGATGAAGTTCTTTCAGCTAAATTGGCTACCGTTGAAGTAGTTCCAAACGTGTTTGGACGTTCCTCTCGTTCAAGTTTTTTTCTGGAGGATCATTTGTAACTTCTTTGTCGCAGTTACGTCGACTTCACTTATCATCATACCCCGAGAGGTTATTTGATCGACCAAGAATATTTTCTCTTGTTTGGAACTCTTTTTTTCCTTCGGATGCATTGAGAGAGATGCATTTAGTAATTTATTTTAAAAAAAGACCATAATAGAAATTACTCAGTAAAAAAAAGAAGTTAGTTTTTATAAAATTTTATACAGTAATGTAGCATCAAAGTAGACTCTAAAATCATTATTTTTGGAATATTCAATGACGTTGCGGAGGCAGTTACTGTCAATTTAATCAAATAATATTTTACATAGTGGGTTTCTAGCCAAAAACGCACAAACTTTTCACTATTAGAATATAATAACTCGAAAAAAAAAAAACGAGCCACCCTAATACACACCTAAGAACTTTTTAGGTTTGCAGGTTTCCTCACGATGTTTTTTTTCACCGTTAAAGCAAGTGATAACTCATAATGAATGCTCACTAATGAATATGAATAGTCAACTCAATATACGTTAATACACGATGTATTGATCTATTCCACTATTTTCCTTTGAAGATTCTCAACTGGTATTCTCTAAACTTTCAATGAAAATATTTTTCTTTTTTGACAGGCAAAATCCATTAGCTAGCTGTGAAGAATTCCTGGCTTTAGTAGCGTGGGAAGCGTCAGGGAGCAATTTGCCCGGTGAGCTGAGGAAGGAATTGCACAGGGCCTTTGCCATAGCCGCTACATATGCTGAAGGTGAGTTTTAATAGTCTTCTTTTCATTACATATATTGACCAAATAAAAAGGAGCAAACCATCTATGGATCCTACTATCCTATCCTGTTAGTGATTTCACAATTATCACTTTAACAAAACATCGTGAGGAAACCTGCACACCTGAAAGTTCATAGGACTTTCTTAGGTGTGTAGTCCACCTACCCGCATTAGACCAACGTGGTGGACTAAGGCCTAAACCCTCTCAGTTGTAGAGGAGGCCCGTGCCCAGCAGTGGATCGTATATATGGGCTGATGATGAATGAATGAGTGTTAACACACAAATTAAAGAAAAATGTTATGTATGTATGTATGTAAAATTATGCCGTTTATACCATGTCTTGTCCGTAGGTGAAGTGCGAAACCGTTTGCTAGCGAGCACGGGCGCACTGCAACAGAAGCTGATGAACATCATCAACATGGAGTCCGACACGGAACCTGTGCGCAACATGCTCGCTGACACACTCGACTGCTTCATAGGAGTCACGGAAGGAGTACTTGAGGTATACAATCTACACTTGTAATTATACCATATAAAACCATCATCATCTTCTTGCCCTGTTCCCAATTCTATTTGAGGTGGGCAAACATCCTTATCAGCCGTCATGTCTTCATTTACCAATTTTTCTTTCTGACACACCAGACATCTCTTCTTTGGCCTTTCTCTATTTGACCATCCTTCAACTTTCATCCTCATTACTTTTTTACCTACATATGCTTAATCTCTTCTCATAACATGCCTGTACCACAACAGATGGTTTCCTTTCAGCTTATCTATCACGGGAGCCACTTTCAAACTTCCTCTAATGTTTTCATTCCTCACTCTGTTGATGGCAAACTCACTGAACACTCATAAAGTACACCCATGTTCTCCATGCTTCCTAAATATATAGTATGAGTAGAATAGTGTGCTAGAGTAGTGACATCTCTTGCATGTCAAATCTGTTATGGCGGTGGCATGAATCTTCATATTAAGCATCCTTTTTTAAGCAACAAAATTTTGTAATACCAATATATGTTGTTACTGCATATTGATTAAACATTTGTTTTTTTTGATGATTAAATGTGAATAATCATGTTGATAGAGTTTGCTCCATACAATGTGATGATTTGCAGGTGGGCACAATGGACGAGCAATTTATGATGCTGGTTGGTGCCTTAGACAAGATACCTGGGATTATATATAGATATCACAACTACCCCGGCGTAGTGTTGCCAGCTTTGAACCTGCTCTCTAAAAGTGCAAAGAGAATGCTCCATTCAGTGCAACCGCAGAATGTGAACAAGTAAGTTGTTATGTTTGATATTACATACATACATAACCTCACGCCGGTATGCCCCTAAGGGGAAGGCAGCGGTGCATTTCTGCACCCACATTTCGCCAAGTATGTATCAGTCCCATGCGATAGGGGCGAGCCTATTGCCGTTTTTGGGGCATATTTCCAGACTCAATACTGCTACTGAGAATTTTCTAATGAAAAACCTAATAACCCTGCCCGACCCGGGAATCGAAACCAAATGTTTGATATTGTTGTATATTATTGTATATTAAGTAATTGTTAACAATGTAACTCTAAAAATAATAATTAAATTACAGTTTATTTAGGTGGTGTATTGAACTACATTTATAAAATATTGATTGTGTCTGTTATCAGGTTTTTGGAGGTTTGCAATACGACATTCGAAGTATACATGCGATGGAACTCTGGCAAGATATCAAGCATACCTCAAGATGCTGAAGAAGAGGCATATGAGGTAACAATCATTTAATATATAGTCCTGAGTGTACCAAAATTTAATACAATAATTATAATGAAACAATACAATTTGTTTTTATCATCAAGCAAAAAAATCAATATCATAAATGTAAATGCAAAAGTAAGTTTTTCTATGGATGCTGCCATGTTCCTGAACTAATTTTGATTTGTTTTAGTACAGAGAGTGTTGTAACCATAGTGGCAATATTAGATTTTTTTGCTATTACAGTAGAAAATCGATTAACCGGACTAATTGTTGTCGTTAGGCATTCGGATAATCGAATGTATGAAAGATAACGGGTTTTGTGCATATGTAGTACAAGATATTATGTGTTTAATAAAATAACAATGTTTATTAAGAGTTACATTTTCTGATAAATAAACATATGCATACCTACGAGTAAATTCTACTTGTAGGGATTTTTTTTTGTTTTTTCTTGTATATTGGTCTTGGTTGGTGGTCCGGATAATCGCGAATCCTGAGGGCCGGATAATCGAGTTTCTACTGTATTTGTAAATTGTAATGTCTATTGTCGGACGAGCACAATGTGACTGTGGTGTGTCGCAGGACATCTGCGCGCTGATGGAGCTGATCTGCAGCATCGCGCGGTCGGGCGCCGAGCGCGGCGTGGGCGACACGTGCGCGCGCGGCCTGCGCCTGCTGCTGCCGCTCGTCACGCCGCCGCTGCTGGCGCTGCCGGCGCTCGCGCACCACGCCTACCGCATGCTGCGGGACCTCGACGCCGCCGACCAGGTCGTCGTACCCGGCGCTGCCCACACCGCCCCGCACTCCCCCGCACTCCACCGCACTCCCCCGCACCCCACACACTCGTCCGCACCCCACACACTCGTCCGCACTCGTCCACACTCCCCGACACTCGTCCACACTCGACTACACTCGTCCACACTCGTCCGCACCATTACACATCGGATGAACCCATTCCTCCCCACTGTCTAATTTTTAGGATGTTATATTCAATATTTTAGTCGTTAGGACTCTTATTTTTTTTGTTTCTTATAAAATACGTAATTTCACACTATTTTTCTAATATTTTTTTTTTTTTCGCTGTAAAGAATGTTAAGGTGATTTTAATTGAATTTTTTCAAATTGATTATTTTTGTCGACTAAGAAAGAGCATTATGATCCTACTTCATATATCGCGATTTTTTTTACTAAAACTTTTTTTTTCACATTTCATCAAAAAACTCCAATTACTTGAGAAGTAATGGGTTAAAGCCTAGCGGCTGATGGCTGATATAATCAGAAACAAGAAAAAAAAAAGCATTCATAGAGACATTTTTTAAATTAGTTTACACATCTTACAGTGTAGTTACAATTTTGAATCTTTAACAACTTAAAGTAGTGATGGCCTCGAAGTTTAAGTGTGCGGTCGAGGATCTCGACGATCGCGGATGCAAACCCCAGGCACACACCTCTGACTTATCGAAGTTATGTGTGTATTCACAATGAATAATTACACACTTTAATTATGAAGGAAAACATTGTAAGAAACCTGCACACCTACAAGGAAGTGCGCCAACCCACATGTTAACGTAGTGGACTAAGGCCTAAACCCTCTCAGTTTTAGAGGAGGCCCGTGACCTGCAGTGGGACGCATATGGGATAATGATGATGATAAATACAAACTTTAACTGATTATTAGAAAGACGTTTATTGTATTTTATTTACTTGCAGCTCACAAACTTGCCCATAGAGGACTTCAACATGGTGGTGTCTGCGTTACGCGTGGGTCTGACGGCGGTGTCGTGCGACGTGTCGACGCTGTGCTGCGACACCATAGTGGGCCTGTCCAACAAGGCGAGGACTCTAGGCGACGACAACCCGTACGCGCTCTCCCTGCTCACACTGGCAGAGTTACTGCTCATGCTGATCATCAAGATGGAAATACCGCCCGACTCGATACCCGCGGCCGGCGCGGCCATATACGCCCTCACGTGTGTAAAACCCGCATTGCTGGAGGGACTGGCGAGGCAACTCATCGAGGCGTTCGCCATCAACGATCCCGGGAACGTGCCGCGACTGGAGGAGGCATTCGGAGTCCTCACCAACGGAGTGCTGTTCGACGGCATGAGGCCGCACAAGTTGCGCTTCCAGGACAACTTCGACAAGTTCCTGGCGAGCGTGCACGGATTCCTTATCGTCAAATAACTTCACCCGAGAGATTGATGTTGATTCTTGACTCGTCGGCGCGTCCGATTCAAATTTCCTATGAATGGATTTGTCATAGTGATGGAAACGTGATATGACTTTCTTTGTATAGCAATGAGAGTATCGAATGTATTGTTCCTAAGCTGAAAAGTAAGCCGAGATTTTCTTGACGATCTAAGTGAAGAGTTTTATATATTAAATTAGCCAAGTATGTTTTCCTTTTTTTTGTGCATGTATAGTTTTTATCTCTTTTTAGAGGTATGATGAACTTTGAGCTTATGAATGCCGAGTGCAATTTAGAAATTGACATAGATTATTTGATAAATACAAATGTATTTTTAAGTCCTCACTTGTACTTCTGCCAGGTAGACTACAGTTTTCCCAAGTTGGAGATCTATTTAAAAAAAAACTCTTTTATTTTTAATATAATGGCCTAAAATGATTATACTCGAAACTTGTCACTAGAGATGAAGCATTTAAAAATAGGTTGAAAATAATAAAAAAACACTACCCTTTTTAATTTGGTCTAAATGTCGTTAACTAGTTGCACTGTTTACATTTAATTTAAAATTCCAGCTTGGTAAACTGCTAGGGTTTTGCGATAGTACCCCACAATAATTCGATAAAATTTAGAATCTACAATAAAAAATCGCTCTGGTTACTGTGGTTGTGAGTGTGTAAATGAAGAACGCATGGTAAACGAAATGTATAAATATATGAATGATGGAATAATTCAATAACTCGGAACAACTGAGTATTGAATTGCTAGATAGTTAAAATGTGATTTTACTCTTAAGCACGCATAAACAGTTTTGTGTTTACATTACTGTAAAAGTGTTTAGCACTTCGGATAATATTATATTGCAGGTTTTTATTCCGTCTTATTGTATAGCCCGCGCAATGGGGTTGAAAATAGCCACTCAGTTGATCGGTACTGGCAGCAAAAATACTATTTTATTTGGACGTAACTTTTTTGGACTTATGTCGCGTAAAAGTTACTTTTTCGTCGTCAAAAATGGAAGTCAGAGGTAGCGGATTGTTTACATTGAATGAGTGCCGTCTTTAACGCCATTATTTAGTTGCGCGAGCCGTAAGATGTCAAATTGTAAAGTATCGTAATTTTGTCAAAACTCTTTCGTATTTTAGATGTCTCTAAACATTTTTAACGTAAGTAAAGTTTGCCGAAAACTTCATGCTGGAAGTAAACCATCTATCACTGAATTTAAACCACTCTCGAGTAATTTTTAATCATTAAATAAATTTATTTCTTAAAATGCTTATATTACACCGCGGATTTAACACTTGTGCCACATACATTTTTGGGTAAATCATTTTTCATCAATCTAAATGAAGAAATGGTACATTTTACATCATTATTTGATTCCAGCAAATATATATTTATAAATATTCGCCTGTTTTCCAAACTGATACAAAATATATTTTCAACAAGCAAAAAATTGTTACACTTTTGGTCATATTGATGTTAACATAATCTTTTAAATTTATCAAAAAAAAATTCACTGCTAGCATAGCTAACAGTCACTTGTAGTCATGTGCTGACAATGTAAAATGATATACATAGTTTTATTAATATAGTATTTATTATTAAAATTCCATTTAACTATAATACACTGTATTTTGTCTAATGTTTCTAAAAATGAAATGAAAAAGTTTTAAGAACAATATCACTTTTATCTCCAATGTTAGATGTCTGTAGTGTAATTTGACTTGAGTGATCATATTTCATATTTTTGTTGCATGTTATAATATTGTATTTTATAAAGTATTACATTTAAATATTACAGGTTTCCTATCTCCACTTTTAACTTAAAGAATGAATGGAGACTGAATTTATTTGTAAGTTTTATTAACAGTTAAGGGGAAACCTGGGCCGTTTTATGTGTAAGACAATTTTTAAATGTTTACTCCAACTTATATAGAAGAGTATTGTCAAAATATTAAATCTATAGTTTACATTTTTTTGTAGATTGCACAGAAATAAAAAAATAATGTGAATAGACCAGAATTAATGACATATTGACAACAGATAATATTATTTAAAACAGTGTTTAACTTGGTTTCCAAATGTCCATGAGCAAAAGTACTCTATTTCCATAGTAATATTATTAAAAGCAAAGAGGCTTATCATCTTTAAAAGCATCTAAATAATTGTAGTTAGGAGACAGTTTGTAAATACTCAAATAATATTTTAATACCTAAAAAGGTACATTATTCTTTCAAACAATTGTCAGTATCTATTAAATAAATTGTACAAATTTTATAAACAGATAATTTGTTTTAATTATTCATCATATCGACGACAGAAAGCGAAAACGTAGTAATCCACAAAAATGAAATGTTCACCAGAGCCAAAAATCTTTTGCATGATTTTTCAAAAAATCATAACTAGCGTTTTTAAACTCAGACTCACGATTTTTGGATAGTAGACTTGTTATTTTTTACTAAATGTAATTCTAACTCTTAAATATCATTTAAAAAAATATTTGCCAAAAATTTGCTGATTACGACATTTTAAATTATTTTTTCAGAACGTTAAAAAGCTGTAATTGCACTATTGAATTGTATGGAGTTGAGTCAAATGCAATACTTAAACTAGGATTGTTCATCTGTATTTTATATTTACGTGGTTATTCAATGAATCCCATCTCATAGATATGCTGTAAACTAAAATTATTCTTGGTTTGGGGCAATACAAATTGTGTTACACGAATTGTGACTTAAATTCGACAGAAAATTAAAACGTATAAAAACACGAGCAACAAAAACGTAGTACGTCCGCACTGGAGCCAACATTACTGCTAAAATGCATCATATTTACGGAAAACGAAAAATGTCGTAATAAACATAGTATAAATTATTACTGTTTTTTTTCTGTAACTTACAGCGTTTTTGTATGCAAGCATTTAAGTTTAATCCTGATTTTTCAAAATGTTAATTTAAAAACTATTCATCGTAGATTTACGTGACCCGGACCATTTAACGCAGTTTTTTTTTCTGATTCGAACAGTGCAATAAAAAAAATCATACTTTGTGGACTACGACGTTTTCGCTTTCCACCGTCGATATTTTGTTGTGCCCTGCTGCGGTTTTACCTACATTGAATTAAGTTTACTGGCATAATAATGAGTTAATTTTGGGTGTCCACTACCTGCATATCAAATATTAAAACCCAATCAGTATATTTTGCATGAAAGAGTAACATATTACATATAATGTGACAGTGTAATGTAAACAAGACATAAATATAAGTGAAATCTTTATTAGTGCATTCATTCATCATCATCAAAACATTGACATGTAGGTCGTTGGTTCAAATGGAATGCTATAAAAGTATGGTATCTTACTAATATTATAAACGCGAAAGTTTGTAATAATGTATGGATGTCTGGATGTCTGGATATTTGTTGCTCTTTCACGCAAAAACTACCGAATGGATTGTAATGAAAGTTTACAATAATATAGCTTATACATCAGAATAACACATAGGCTATACTTTTTAAAGATAGTGTGTGAATTGTCCAAAATATAACGATAATTGTCAAGTAAGTCGGGAAAAATCTGCTATCTGCGGGCTATTTTGGCGTACGCGTCACGTACGTTAAACATTTTATGTTTATCCCGCCAATACGGTTAATGGTCCCCTCATATTAATGAACGTATTTAAATAAAGGTTTTGAATCGACAACATATATCCACAATATTCGAACAATTGCGCATTTTACATTTTAAAATGTAGAATAATAATCAGTAGGTAATGAAAAGGGAGTGACATATTTGTTAGTTGTCAAATATTTATGCGTGCGTTCAGAAATTTATTTTTAAACTCCTTGGTTTTACCTGGTATGTTATAAATGAGAAAATAACTATATTATGACTGTTACGCTTTCACGCCTTAATCATTTGACCGATGTGAACGATTTTTGGTATGGACATAAATGGGACTCTGTGGAATAAAATAGACTACAACTTATTTTCTTTCTGAACCCAACCCTGTAGTCTAGGCGGATGGAGTCGCGGGCAAAAGCTAGTAATACTATAATTGATGGGAGTTGTCATTGGGGGAATTTGCCATAGTCACCACGCTTGGCGCCTACTTGGGGAGGCTTTCGTTCAGCAGTGGACGGCGATAGGCTGAGAATGAAATAATACTATAATTGACTTCTTGAGCTCTCAATGTGATGATTTCGTGCTTTGTTGTTTGTAACACCTTCCAATACAACTGATATTGAGATGAAAGGGTATATTAGAGTCATTGCCTTCCAGACTACTGTGCAGAAATATTCAACGCGCAACCATTCGATGACAGTCTTGATTCTTTAAACGAATTCCCTTCATCGGCAAAACTATTAAAACCCCCGTGAGGACGACGGCCACCCACAATTATTTCGCAGTCGGTCATAGCGCTTCCGAGATGAAATTCTTATCACGATTTGCGATTATACAAAAGCTTTTCTGGCAAGACTTCAAGGAAGGCATATAAGGAGTATTTTGGTGTGTCCGGCCTATTAGCTTGGCGTGGCGCCCACCCGCGAAGCTGTTACGGTAAACTACGGTCTTAATCAATATTCTACCACTCGATGGCCATAATTCGTGGAAACACATTAAAACGCGATGTATGGACACTTAATGACCACTTTATACGTAGCGTCGCGTAGGCTGTTTATCGTGTGATTCTAGTAAAAAAAACCGGCCACGTGCGAGTTGGACTCGCGTGAAGAGGTACACACAAACTTAACATTGGAATTGAAAACTTTATGGTACGCACAATATTGAGTTATTTCATCATCATCAGCCCATATACGTCCCACTGCTGGGCACGGGCCTCCTCTACAACTGAGAGGGTTTAGGCCTTAGTCCACCACGCTGGCCTAGTGCGGGTTGGCGGACTACACACCTAAGAAATTCCTAAGAACTTTTAGGTGTGCAGGTTTTATCACGATGTTTTCCTTCACCGTTAAAGCAAGTGATAATTCATTGTGAATACACACATAACTTCGAAAAGTCAGAGGTGTGTGCCTGGGGTTTGAACCTGCGACCGACGAAATTCTCGACCGCGCACCTAAGCCTCGAGGCCATTGAGTTATTTACCATGTTATTTTAATATCATGGACTTCTTGTAGGTTTTCCTAGAATCTATAAGTAGAAAACTAATATGTGTATTTTTTTTTAATTTTAGGTTCAGTAGTTTCGGAGATAGGGGGGGGGGCAATTTTCGTCTTTTTTCTTGAATAACTTGGAAATTATTTATTTTAAAATTACATAAAAAATATTTAAGATCCTTACAACAAGACCTTTCATTTGATATGTCACACGCACGATGCCGTTTTCAAATATATATTTTTTAATTTCCACCTTCCCCCCAAAAATGACCTCCCATATACAGATTTCATCTATTCACCTCACACCTCTGCGTTCGGGTCACAGAAATTGATGTGTGTACCAAATTTCAACTTAAGCGACGGGCACACGAGTAATCCTATAAGGGTAATCAGTTTTTTTTATTCGGACGAACGGAACCCTAATAATTTAAATAAACACACCCAACCGTCACATAAATAGTTCTAACCCCACAGTCACACTAAGATACTATCGTGGGTATCAGAAACTACGAGAGACTTTACGGTCTCACAAACACTTGGACCCAAAACAAATATTTGTGGATCACACAAACCTCTGTCTCGGTACGAGGATCGAACCTACGGCCTGTCGTTTTGCAAGCTGGTGTCTGGCGGCTGGCCAACTGCGCCATGAGGCTGTCAAATTGATTTTTAACACATAATAATTTAATTCCATTCAAGTCTAAACGCGTCGTTTCTATTGTCTGTGGAAGGCGTAAAGCGAGAAGGTTCCTAATCTAAACTTTAGCCATTAGGCATTACCGCTCGTCACACGGCACGGCTCGGCTGTTAACAGCCGTTCTACTATCGAGCTGATTTATTCGTCGGAAAATAAATTTCTAATATCGATAGTAATTTCTTCTCTTTTTTCACTTTTCATACTTTCATAGTCTTTAACGTCGAACGTAACAATTTATTCGAACGTAATAATTGCGAGCAGAAAACGAGAGGCAGTATGTAAATTGTAATATACTGCTCTTTGATTTAAATCCTAAGCGTTAAGCGTTTGAGGCACACTTATAACATTCGGGGAAGCCCCTGCTAGTGATGTGGTAACATTTGGCCATGGTATTCAGTAGATTGCGATTAATAATCGACTACACTTGAAAGTGTTGGACGGTGGGAAAGCCCCGGTAAAGTGAAGTTGATGTTACGAATCAGTTACACAAACTGTGAATGAAACACCCTTCTCTATATCTGAATCTCGGTGATTTGATTCTCCTAAATCTCCCATTCTTGTAGTGTCGTGATCTAACTTTATTTTGCCTTTTCCTTTCAACGAACTGAAAAAAATATTACAGCCATAATTACCTCAGCTCCTTATAAAAATGAGCTGGAAAATTTTATCATAGCCGGAAAACATCCAATCCTGAAGATTCCCGCCTCAAAAGGAATACTAAAAACACAAAAAAGACAAAGTATATTATGGGGCAAGATGGATTTTTTACAATGTTTCTATTAGATAATGATTAATTATATTAAAAAATGTGAATCAGATTTTCTGAAGTACTGGATTAGCATAACAATACTAGTTTTTGGATAATACAAATTCTACGTGACCTAGAATGAATGTGTCTCTGAAACTTTGACATTTAATTTGAATTAAAATTTGACGATTAATTCATGTATATTATTTTAATTTCTTACGTTTAATGTATTCTATTTATTACAGTTTCTACAGTTATTTCCAAGCATATCTACAGAGTATGATGAAGTTGCCAACATTGATTGTAGTGTTGTCATCTAACAACAACAAATATCAATTGTCATTGTCATTTGACATTTGTCAATTTGTCATTGAACTGGAAAAAACAGACACATTTTATAGCTTCTATATTATGGTACTTAAATTAATCACTGTGTTTGTTGTTCATCTATTTAAATACTAATATAATACCTATAGTACTACATAAATAACCTACAGTTTCTTTTTATTATTACGAGAATCAAACGGAGTAAGACAGAGTGTGAATCAAAGTTGGAAAGTAAATATAAAAAGATCTATTTTAGAGATAAATCCATCCAAAGAACAAGTGCTAAAATTTTGTGTCGATATTTTCCGGAGTACTAAACAAAATGGAAACAAATGGGACTTTGGCTAGTCCCACAACAAATTTATCTATAGCGTCATCGCAGCATGATGTAAGTGGTGATATAGAAACTGTGAAAGTAAAGAACTATTGCAAAGAATTGTTAAAGTCGAGAATATTTTTGGGCCGATATTTAGAAAGGAGATTAATTGATGAAACAATCGGGTACCGAGATATCGTTCTTATAAGTGCTGCTGAGGTTGAGTTAAAAAGGGATTTATTGGAAGTTCAACACAAATTACGACTTCGCTGTTCTAAGATACAATGGATAGGTATCACAGATTCAGATGCAGCGGGATGCGGTTCATCCGGCGTTTGTCTTTGGACAGAAATTGAAAACCAGCCTTTTGGTCCTTTTTGGTTCCAAATTAAAAGTCTTAAGTTTAGAGATTCTGAAATTATTGTCACCCTCAAATGTTTAAGGCATATATCTGATGCATTCTTAGAATTGGAGCCTATTTTGACTGGCATGGCAAAGAAAGTCAAGGATACACCAAATAGTAATCTTGATAATAGTATTTTGTCATTGAATGATACTTACAAAGAAGTTGTTGGAACCCTAAAAGGTGTATTATCAGTGAGCAATTTAAAGGAATTTATGACATTTCTGTTTGCATTTGTAATAGCAATATTTACAGGGAGTACTTCTTTTGTAAATTTTCTAGGTAACTTTATTTTAGCCCTCATAAGAGAAACTTCTATATTTGTCAAAAACTCCACACCCATGTTTTTGGGTCTATTGGATTTTTTTAGTAAAATCATAGGGGGATTTTACATACTACTTGCAATGCTTTTTAAACCAAACACACCAGCACCCGCTAATAAAAGAGCTATTTCCCACTACAACAGACAGAAAAGAAGCTATGATTATGATGATAGATATTTTGACTGACTTTATTAAGCTTTTATGTGGATCTTATTGAGAGCAATTAAGATGATTATTCATTTTCCACCAAAATGCTTTTAATTTTTCATAATAATGTGTTATATTGCCACATTACATTGTAGTAACATTCCCTTTTACTTTTTTTATTCATGTAGCAAATGATTAATGTAAAAGTTGAATCTCTGGAGATTTATATTTTAGAAGGTTTAAATTGTTTTTTAATTATTTATAATATGTTACTAAAATGAAACTAAACAAATGTGAAAATGTATTTAATAACATTTGTTATGTTTAAGCTTTGTAATGGTGATAGTAATTTAGTTTTGTGATGTATTATTCATATATTGTGACAATATATTGTTTTTACAAAAACTTGAGTTATTTTATTCATCAATTGGAACATATATAATAGGATTTTTTGAGTTTACTGAAAAGGAAGACTTTTGTATTACAATCATTGTTTTAAAATAAATTTCGTTTTAACTTCACATGATGTGAAGGACTAATGTGCGGCAAAATTAAGTCTAAAAATTAACCTTTTGCAAATTTCTTAGATCTGTTGAGTAAGCTTGATGGTTCTACTTCTGAAACTTGAAAATAATAACATTACAATTTAGTTGTTGTTTTTAATAATAAACAAAAGATATATAAAAAAATATGTACCTTTTCTCTTTGATGGTTGTCGCAATTTGGTAGGGGCCAACCATAACTTTGACTTTTCATACTTTCTATGTTTATGCTTTTTTGGGGTTGGAATTTGGTTTATTTCATTTTTCATTGAAATAGGCTGAAAATGTTTTAAAATTATTTCAAAAATTTGCGGACGTAATTTATTAACTTAATTTATTTCATAAAGCACATAAACATATAGAAGATAATTTTCTGATTTATTATTTTCAGTTATAAATTGTACTTGTGTTACTTATAAACTAATAGACTTATAAACATTACATTATTTATTAAACTACCACATAACAAAAAGAACACAGAAGAAAAAGTAAAACATGTATAACATAACACATGGTTTCTCAAACTTTGGGTTTCAAGAACCCCATTAAAAATGTATGTTAAAGAAAATAAGGTTTTTATTTCGATAAAATAACAAAGTACAAAAACAAATACCTTTTTCATATTAATGTGATTGTTTCTTGTCACAGATGGAATCAATTTTAGAAGTAATTCTGGACAATTTTAACCTTAAAATTGACTCTGACGAATTCGGTCGCGCGCGTGTTTCTCTATGTGTGCCGGCACGTGCATGCTAGGCATCAAGTCACTATTACGTAAATCTTGTCGCGAACCCCCTGCCGTTGAATGGCGAACCCCACTTTGAGAAACCCTTTTTTCGAAGGGAAAGCTAATTATGGCTCTACTTCCCGCCGGCCCTGGAGGAAGGGGGCGGGAAGCGTATGTCGGGGTCACCGGGCTTCCAGCTCGGCGCGCGGCGACGTCATTCAGTCATTATTGTTAGTGCCGGGTTGGGTTCCTAACCAAACCCTAAACTACACCGGCATACCGATCAAAACCCCCCGGTGGCCATCTCCGCGCCAAGTTGGGCGACCATGGTACGTGAGTGAGAAGCGCCCACCGTTATCCACAGCCGCCCGTGCGCCTCCGAGACGGCCGTCTCGAAGTTATAGGAGCCGCAGTTGCACACTCACTAGGTTGGTTCGGGCGCCCCGGTTGTGGATGGGCGCCAGCGACTTACACAAGCCACAATGCCGCCGCCCCTCTCGGGGTCACTTTCAGTGAGTACGCGCTACGCCTACCCCCGCAGCGCGCCCAGTGACAAGGGCCCCTTTGAGTCGCCTTCTACGACAGGCAGGGGATACCGTGGTGGGATTCTAACGCCCCCTTGCCACAGGGCAGGGCGCCGGGTCTAATTGTCTCTGTTGACCCGGCGCCTCCTTGTTTAGACGTCTTTGGCGGGCGGGATCAACTCTATCGCGATCCCGCTCCGCGCTCTTCTTCTGTGACATGACTTGATCGAAGAGACGACGGCCGGGAGCGAGAGGTCTCCGCCAACAATAGCACGGAGAGCGCTGCGCTGCACCTCCCAGGCTAGACATTCTTGTAGTGTATGCTGGGCTGTGTCGTCCAGACAGTTGTCACAATGTCTCCTTCAGTACTACCCGACACAGGAAGTGGCCGAAGCACCAGTGCCTCAACAACACCTGCGTCAGGTGGAACGTCACCGCGCCGTGGCGCCTGTCCATCCACTGGTCGAGGTCAGGGCGCACTGCCTCGACGGTCCTAGCACCAGCACTGGGATCCTCCAGCTTGGTTTGCCACTCCTCCACGGCGGCCGTACGGACGGAGGCTTTCATTGCCTCAACCTCTCTCGGGACCTGTCTGTTCCCGCGACTTGACGCCTCCTCCCGCTGATGGTAAAAGCGCGAGAGGAATTTGGCGTCAAGGTCCCATGGCAGGGACCCTGCCAGAACGCAGGCCGCCTCGGAGGAGATCGTGCACAGATCCTGATCAGTCGCTGCGCCAGCGCGCGCTAAGGCTTGCGCAAACGGGTCTGCTTGGGACTTCCGAACGGACCTCGGCCAGAAGGACAGCCGAGGTACCGTTGGAAGGACCAAGTCGACAAAGACTTGTGTGAACTTCGCGCCATTCCATGGCAAGAAACAGCACAGGATAGGCCTAAATGGTGTGTCTTTTGGTGTCGGAGGCCAGGACTCATTTTGGGTCGTTGCGCCGTAATAAATAAGTAAGTAAGTAGGCATTTATGCCCTAGTAAGCCTCATGGTCCTAATGTATTTTCGCCTGTTAATTGAGGTTTGGTAAGAGGTAAAGTGGTCAGAAACTGTAGAAATGAAAGTTTGTTATTAAAAGAGGCTTCAGCAAGTATTTATTCGGTTGGGACTTTAGTACGAATGGGTTGTACACAACAATGCGGCATAATTGTGTCAATTGTTGATAGATAATTCCCATTGTTTCTCGCCAGTCTACATAATTTAGACTGCACTAACCATCAGGTGCCAATGCGATGCATGCAAATAAAAAAATTAAATGCGCTTAAAAATAATGAGTTACATTGGGTTTCTGAGGTAGGTATCGCATAAAACTTGTTATTAACTTATATTTAGGAGGTATTGCATAAAACTTGTTATTAAGTACCGATCCCGAATTCTAACAAAGGCTAAAGTGATCAAAGCACGTCACGTCTCTAATTTCTTTTAATTATATATTATTGAATTAAGAAGCCTTTAAATCGTTTATTACCTCTGTAGCTGTATCAGCGATGATCATAGTTTTTGGCATTTCATTCACCTCTTGAATCGTCTTAGCCACAATATTGTTAAGTATGTTTGTTATCATTATATTAATTTCACTGTTGTCGTATTCCATAAGTAAATTTTTAAATAATTGTAATAAAGCCGGTAAAAATAATGTCAATTCTTTCTTTCCGGTGTCTTTATTACTTAGCGTGTGTAGTAAATCTAAGTTCGTAAATATTTCTTCAAGAGTCATGTATTGTCTATACTGCACTAACGCCTTGATCGTTTTATTACCAAATCCTGTAAATAAGGATACATTTTCATTATTCAAAACAACAAAATTGTATTTGTATTCCCCCGCGAAAATAATATGGCATTGCAGTTTTATTACACGATAGTCATTTTAAGTAAATCAACTCATGGCTCATAACGTAATTAAATTTATTATAGCAAATGCCATATTACACGGAGGCATTCAAAATTATAGAAAGAGGATACCTACCTAGATAGAGTTGCTTTGTTTTTTTTTTCAGAATACAGATTGACTCTAGTTTGTGTAAGTCGATGTAATCTTTGGCCCATTTACAAAATCAATTGACTCAGTTTGAGATGTTACGTTTTGGCAATGTCTTATGGAATTATTAACGACCTTCTTAGAAAACTTCGCATTACCTTCTTCGACAGGCTTGCAGTAGTAAGTCACGTTAAGATGTTGCGACATCGGTGGATGTAGAAGGTTCAACGTTGCATTCAAAGTCTCAACAGTATCAAACTCTAATTTCGCCGCTTTCTTTCTTAAAAGTTTCTTTATGTCATTAGTTATTTTAGAACTGAACTTTAAATATCGTCGTCCTTCCTCGAGTTGAGACATTCTGTATAAAAATCCAGATGTTAAAGCCTGCAATTAAAGTTTGATCATAATAAATCTAAAGTACGTTTATGTTTCATAAGTGCAACATTCAATAGATAATTACATAATATACTGGTATACCTTATTACCTGGAAACAGGTAACACAAATTTATGATATTTACATGATGGCCATGATGTTATGAGAGCTGAACTTATTTCTATTACAATATTGTAATTTAGATTTGTAATTATTGTTAGGATAATTATTAATTTGAACTAACATTGTATCATATAGATCGAGTGTTTGAAAAAGAAGAAAGATGCCATTGAATTTATATTTTTACTTGCACTTGTAAAATAATGATAAAAAAATCGATGGTTAGCATCGAGTTCTATCTTAATATTGAACAACCGATCAACGTTGTTACGCCCAGCTGTACTCTAATATTTTTATTTTTTACTACACACTTTAAATCCTCTTTTTCGAACATTTAAATGATTTTCACGTTTTTTTGTAATTTTACCAATCCTTATTTCCCTCTTCTTCCTTGATTAAAAAACCATTTAGTAATAATATAAAATACTCTACCTAACGCGGCAATTAAACCTCTCAATTGCAAGCGCTTTATGCGAAAATCTAAACTACGTGTTTCAATAAAATAAAAAAATAGCACGAATACTAAGTTAAATGTTTATTTGCTAAAATTATCTTCTTTTTCTATACAAATTATTTTACGACAAGAGTGGCGAAAGCGCGGAATAAGCTCCTACAAGGCAAAAATTGATATAAAGTGTCCCACAAAGCAAAATATCACTAGACAAACAAAATAAAATTAAAGTAAATAAATAGCTTCGGTGTCCTTCCTTAGTTGGTCTTTTGAAACCATATACTCCTTAAAAGACAGATATACAGGTTATCTTATGGAAAATTTCCAGGTCAAAAGCTATCATCTTGCTTAATTTTCTTAGTAAGTATGTGTTTGGCCATAGCAGTCGACTGTTAGTGGACGTTACGTTTGAATTTATTTAATTATAGATATCTAACCTGCGTCATAGAGTCTCCGCTGTTTTCGTATTTGCACGGCCACGAGATACAAACAGTGACAATGGAATGCTCTTCAAACACATTGCAGACGTCTGCGTGGGATATACCCTGTATTATCTCAATCTTCTCAGTGTGGGGACATTCCGTTAGACCCTGTGTTAAAAATACTTCGGGATTAATTCAATCAATTCGGGACACCGTTCATTAAAGGCGCACAACAGATAGTTTTCAATATAAACGTGGTGAGTTATTTGGAAATATAATTTATGCCTCCTACCTAATGTCTCGACAAAAACAGATGAAATCTTCATATCATTTTTTATGTTAGGTACTTGCTCTTAAGTTGCTAATTCAAATAGCTAAAATCTGTTAATTTCTTAGTATTATGAGCGTACATGTGTGGCTGTAGGTAATTTCAACAGAATTTTCATCATGTAAAACGCTTGTCGATTGTTGTAAATGTTGTTCATAAAAATCTTACTTCATTCAAAAACATCAAAGCATTTTTGCCATATCCTCCACCCATGTAAAGAAACTTCTTCAGTATTCTCATATTCTTTATAATTTCGCCAATAGTGCTCGTGTAATATTTGGTGTCCTCATTAAAGTGTATGATAAAATCATTGTATTCCTGCTGATTGAGGCAGTTGCATTTTCTCGTCAATCTCTTGTATACAGAGCAGTCGTCATCATCCTGGGAAAATGCTTAATGATTATTGTGTATCATTTATTTTACCCACTGGCAACTGGAGCTAAGCATAAATAAGTAATGGATTCTATTTCGACTTCTGATTAAGCATTTCAGCCCATTGGGCTGTGTCTTCACTCTTCACAAGAGGCTTAAATTAATATCATCATCATAATAATCCCATATATATCCCACTGCTGGGCACGGGCCTCCTCTACAACTGAGAGGGTTTAAGCCCTAGTCCATATATTGATATGTTAGCTGCCAAACCTGCTATTTGTAAAACACTATGCAGCTTATGTCAGTTCCCATCCGTTTTTAGTTTTTTGTTATAATTTGAGGATATCGATGTGGGTTACATTTTTATTGCCTTTTTTAAATCTTCATCATCATCATCATGAGCCCATACGTCCCACTGATGGGCACGAGCCTCCTCTACAATTTAGAGGGGTTAGGCCTTAGTGCACCACGCTGGCCTAGTGCGGGTTGGCGGACTACACACCTAAGAAATTCCTAAGAATTTTTTTTGTGAAATTGTTTTTCAAAATTACAAAAACGTTATTTTGATATAAATACAAATACCTCTACGAATATGGCATCTAAGTCTTTGGCTTGGTTTTCTAATTTTTTTATCGCATTGGCGCCTATTACCTCTGTTACTGACTTCGGCTGAAAAAAGCAAATAGTAAATTTTATTGAAAAAAAAGAAATTCAATTGAAATTCTTATGAAACAAACACGAATAAGTTTAAACTTACGTCACATCTTTTGCTTAGTGAAAAAAAAGAAACAAAAAACATACATAGTCGGACGATTGTTCAGGCATCGAGTTTACAATTTCGTAGATCCGAGAGTCATTTTGAAATTGTGTTTTGGTATGCGTTTTCGATTGTATCTCTTCAAGAAGGCCTAGCAATTTTTTCGTACTGTCCTTTAGCTTCACAATAGATTCCTAAAAAAGCGAAATAATATTGGGAATTTCGTCTCAGATCGTTGGATGTCTTGTGTAGGTATAGCCTTTTTTTTTTTTTTTTTTTTGTTCTCGAGGGGAAAGCTGTTTATGGCTCTACTTCCCGCCAGCCCCGGGGGAGGGGGGGGGGGGGGCGGGAAGCGTATGTCGGGGTCACCGGTCTTCCAGCCCGGCGCGCGGCGACGTCATGTCCGCGCAGATGTTAGTGCCGGGCTGGGTCCCTAACAAAAATTCCCTAAACCGGCATACCGACCAAAACCCCCCGGTGGCCATCTCCGCGCCGAGTGGGGCGACCGCGGTACGTTGGCGAGAAGCGCCAACCGTAATGCCGCAGCCGCCCGGTGCGCCTCCGAGACGTATATGTCTCGGCCGTCTCGGAGTATGTAGGGGGCGCAGTTGCACCCCCACTAGCTTGGTTCGGGCGCCCCGGTTGTGGATGGGCGCCCGCGACGTACACAGGCCACAGTGCCGCCGCCCCTCTCGGGGTCACTTTCAGTGAGGACGCGCCGCCCCCGCAGCGCGCCCAGCGACCCCAAGGGCCCCTTTGAGTCGCCTTTTACGACAGGCAGGGGATACCGTGGTGGGATTCTAACGCCCCCTTGCCACAGGGCAGGTGTAGGTATAGCCTAACTCAACTAAATACTTTTAAAAGTTGTACAGTGTAAGGAAAGAGCGTAATTCACACAAAATAATAGAAAATTCAAAACATTCAGTCTACATCGTAACATCGCAGTGTACTAGGAATACTATTATCGTAATTAGATAAGTATTACTTTCGAATACGTAACTATCGATGGGTCCTACGTTGATAAGTACTTATAAGTGCAATTCGCTTGCACTCATGTTGATACCTTAAAGTTAATTTTGCAGGATATGGAATTTAAATTTTTAATTTTAATTTATCATACCCAGGGCTGGGCAAAATACATGCTTTGCTTTAATTGAAATACAAATTACAAAATAGGTACTGTATCGCAAGTAATTAAAATACGAAATACAAATTCATTTAAGTAAGGTATTTGAAATATAAAATACAAAATACAGTATTTTAGCTATTTTTAATTGAAATACAAAATAATACATATTTATTTGTTTTTTGAATCGTTTTTTTAAGGCGGTTTTTGTTTTGTTGTTGCAGGTCCTGATGGGCACAAACTTAATGGCCATATTATAAAAGACTGTAAATTTCGAGGCCTAATCTAAAACTGAGAGAATATAAAAAAAAACTGTAGGGCTGGCTACACTGCTTGACATTGACAATACGACATACATTTTTATAGCTGCTTTACCAATTACCATCATTGCACTCTCGCCTCGCACTCACACTCATGATCGCTAAATGAAGGCTAAATGTATTTTAATAAATGTATTTTGAAGCCTCGAGTATTTGAAATACTAATTACAAAATACTTCGGCTTCACGTATTTGAAATACAAATTACATTTTAAGAAAGTAATTGAAATACAAATACAAAATACGTATTTGTATTTCAATTACAAGTAATTCAAATACGGCCCAACCCTGATCATACCTACCAACTTTACGTGGCAAAATGGGTCTTCGAATTCCATATATCCCGCATTCTTTACTTCGGCGTTAGTCGCTGGAGGTACATATACACTAGATTTATTCCTCGGCATCGTTGGGAGTTTTGATACTCGACTACTAAATGATTCATATTTTGGCTTCTTGGCTTGAGATGCTAACGTGAATGGATGTTTGTCAAAATAATCTCCTAGTTTAGTCTCGTTGTTCACATCATTGTTTGGTTTTCCACGATATAAACCGAGGCTAATAATGGAGGAATTGGATGAATCATTATTTTCTTCACCACTGTCAATTTCCATTGATGTAGGTACCTATGTTTATCTATTTGGAAAAAATATACTATTGTACTTTTGTGATCCGAGTCATATTCTAAAAAATATTTGGTCAAGGAAATTTTTAGCAGTGACGAGTATATTTCACTATACTTTATTATATGAATTTAATTTAATTATTTTGTATTTTGCCATTTTTTAATTTATGTGCCAAATATGACATCAACTGACATACTCAATGTTTTAAAGGTCCAATTAATCCGTAAAGTCCTAATTAAATATCTTCATATAAACATGTATACACTTAAACTAAATGTCACCAAAGGAGCAGGTGGACCGTGGAAGTACGTATATTTCTACACTCACGTTTCCTCGACTGTGTTTTGTGTCCCACGTAATAGAAGGTGAGCCTCTTGATGTTTATCGGGCACATTTATAAACTATTCTAAGCTAGTCCCAGGAATAGAATCCCAGACCACTGTTGACTGTTACCGTTACTCACGTCTTTTATATTCCGTTCGGAAATTACATTATTTTGTAACTATTATTTACTTTGTACTTGACAGCTGACGTTTACAAGTTGCAAGTGTCAATGATTATTTACCATTTGTAATTTTGAATTTTCAAAAAGTTCATTGTACCTTATTAAATAATGCTATTATTTTAGGAACGTTTATTTATTTAAAGTATAAAAGAAATGAATACTTATAGAAGAAAAGTAACTGAGGAAAGTCCTTGTGATTCCGACAATGAGTGGACCAATTCTTCCGATGATTCCAAGTATTCGGATTCAGAAAGGTAATAGTGTAAATAGTGAATTAGTAATGTAAGTGTACATTTTCTGAAACAATGTTAAATAATACAAAATATGTACTTTGTATTCGTAGTTCCGTTCCTGAATGGGATTCTGATGTTGGTGAAGATGGTGAATTAGTGTATATTAAACTTAAGGCGGTTAAAGCTAATGAAGATAATAAAACTCCTCTGTTAGAAAACTGCGAAACATTTAAGCCAAGGAATAATTTCAAGAGAACTTCAACACGGCGGTCTGCCAAAGGTATCACATTCTTTAAGTAGTTTTACTTGCATTGTATAGGCCCTGATTTTTAACATTGAGGGAATTATGATTGATAACTGCTGTCCGTAAATACTTAGATTATTTGAAATTTGTAAATTATTTGTACTTACTGATGAAAATTATGTAATGTTAATATTTGACAGTTTTCTGTAAAACAGTATTGAGTAAGCACATAAACATGTGTACAACACATTTTTATTGTTTTAAAAACTTTCAGGCAGGATATTTAAAGTGTTAAAACCTAACAAAACAAAAAACTATGTAGACACATCAAGAAAACAAGATCAAGGCACAAGTTCTCAAGGACCAAATACTGATAAATATTTTCAAGACGAAAATTATAAATTTATTGTGGTGCAGGTAAGTAATTTGATTTTGAATAAATTTGCCTGAATAACTTTAAATTAAATCAAAATTTCTTTTTGTCTCTGCAGATAAGTAAAAATATGGCATTTAGTAGTGAGAAGAATTGCCAATTAGAAAAAATATTTGGTATAAGTTTAGAAACACATTTGGATAACAAGACTTTGGTTGTAGCAGACTTTTCAACAGAAGCCCGAACAATATATATGCCAAAAGTCAAGAAGGGCTATTACCTACAAAAAATAAATGGAATTGAAGTAAATTCATATAATTTAAATAATGTTCTGCAAAGAATATCAGAAGACCCAAGCAGTCCAAAGTTGACATTCCAAATTCCAAATGATGAACATATATTTAATATAGAAAATTTATTAAAATTGAAAAGTGCTCCAGACAACACACTTACAAATGTTTTGAATGAAATGATGTGCTCTGTTTTGTATATTTGTTGTAATGACATTGAATACAACAGTAATGATGATAAAGGTGTCCTGTACTGCTACCCAAGACCATTCAATCAAAATTTTCTGTATAATACTAGAGGTGCATATGTAACATTGAATCACTTAGCACCCAAATCACTTGGGACAAGTGAACCAATAATTTCAACAATACTGCACAATAAAAAACTTGTAAATGTAACATACACATCACATTACAGTGATTTGTTGCTAGTTGCCTTTCCAAATATGGAGGTTGACCTTTTCTGTGCTAAGAAAGTAATAACTGAAATTGTAAAGTTGTTGGAGTTTTTGTATGGATCTCTCAAGGCATGTTTTACTAAACCAAATAATGTGGATAAGCTTGATGGTCTTTTTTGTCGAATATTCGTCACAATGCTTATTAATAATGGAAATAAATCAAACAGTAATATACTCATTGAGGATGTGTTAGCAGCTCATTCAATTACTTTACCGTTAGATGTGAGGGTTCAAGTGGATGATGCCATAACAGAATTAGAAGCTGCAGATTATAGAGAATGGGTTTGTACTTGTTATGTTTGACCCTCTCTTCTTTTTTTGCTTATTTAGATACTCAAATTATTTCGCAACTGTTATTTCTTGCATGCCTTCTGTCTCATATGCTATGGAAAATATGTATTGGTAAGTTCATTTTTTTAGTCACATAAAGTATTACATATTAGACCCAAAATATTAAGAGAACCTTATTATAATACTAGCTGTAGCCCAAAACTGTGTATGTAAAATGTTAGACTTAAAAAGTAATATTTTTTACCAAATTTTCTTTCATTGTTGCTCCATTCCTAATGGTCTTAGTGTGAAGACATATAACCTTTTACCTTCCTAAATAAATAGACTATTCAACACAATATTTTTTCAATTCCAACCCATAGTTCCTGAAGCACATTAAATCAACTAAACAAACTCTTTAGGTTTATATATTATAGTACAGATTTATATTCTTTGCAGACTGATGACATTGATAATTTTCAAAGGCTATATACAGTAATAGGATCCACACTGTATTACTCCGGTCATCTGCTCAGTGCTCATTTACAAGATGAAGATCTGAAAGAAATAAATGCATTTTTGAAATTAAATGGGATTTTGAGACTGAGTGCTGTAAAAGATTTGGAAAAGTTTGTGATGTGGAAAGAAGTATTTATTCACGAGCATAGAAAACAGGGGAAAAATGATGGACATGATTATAGGTAATGTAAGTTATTATAAGTACACATACATAGTTCTGACCACACATTAAGATACAAGTCTTGTGTCTTGAATATCAGAAACTTTTGGTCTTACACATTTACTGCCAAGGTTGGCTATATCAGTCACACAAGAGCATGTCAACTACGCTAAACAACATCTTGAACCAATCTATGCAGAATCAGTTGCCATAGCCAAAATCGGCCAGGATGACATCATCATCATAGCCTATGTAACCTATAGCCTTCCTTGGTGAATGGTCTATTCCAAATAACCCATAGTTCCTGAGATGAGCATATTCAACCAAATAAACACTCTTCAGCTTCATATATTACTATTATTTTCAATTTCTGCATATCATAATTATTAAATTTCATATTCAGTTAAAAGAAATTAGAGAAAGTGAAATAAATATATACATCCAAGTCATATATGTATATCAGACCCCACACTAAAATAAAAGTCTTTTACGATCAGAAACTACAAGAGACTATTCGGTATCATAAAGACCCAGGACTGTAACAAATATTTGTGGATCACACAAACATTTTTTCCAGTGTAGGGATTGAACCCGTCGCCTCCCATTTCCTATGCTGGTGGCTGTCAACTTGAAATTGTCGAAATACTATAAGCAATCTAATATATTATCTAATTCTAAATAATGCCATGTAATTTTTTTCTTACTATTTTCAGAATTCCAGATGGCAGATGGTTTCTCCTTGTTGTGGGTAAAGGACACTTCATATTAGCCACATTAATGGAAGCTGGTGGATGTACAGAAGACGTAAGAAAATTTTAAATCCAGTTTACCTTTAACTTCTCCACATTACAATTACTTGTACTCAGAAATGACTATTGTACAAATCGGCCAGCTCGGAAATGATGGTACAGAAAACCAATGGTAGGCGAGACTACATTGCGTCATTCATATTCTCATCCCTATTGAAACATAATAGTCTTTAGGCAGTCAATGTTTTTTGATGTTATACGTCTTTTGACGCGTTAGGGCAAAATGATGAGAGTAATTTTTTACGATGCGCGCGCACACCGTCACGAAAAACCGACACAATGAAATTATTCCAAAAAAGTTTATATGTTTTAGCGACAGTAATAAAAAGGGATTGACATATTTATTAGTTGTCAAACATTTATGAGTAGGTACGCATTATCGCAAAAGCCACAAACTAAGAACTGAACTGAACTGAATAAAATTTTAAAAGAAAGATATTATTTAATATAACTTCTAACGCGTGTACATAACTACACACATTTTTTTTATATTTGTGTAAGTTGAAGTAGTGATGGCCTTGAGGTTTAGGCGCCCGGTCGAGAATCTCGACGGTCGCCCGTTAAACCCCAGGCACACACCTTTGACTTCTCGAAGTTATGTGTACATATATCCACAATGAATCATCACTTAATTTACGGTGAAGGAAAACATCGTGAGGAAACCTGCACACCTAAAATGTTCTTAGGAATTTGTTAGGTGTGTTGTCCGTCAACCTGCACTTGGCCAACGTGGTTGACTAAGGCCTAAACCCTCTCATTTTCGGAGGAGGCCCATGTCCAGCAGTGGGACGTATATGGGCTGATGATAATGATAATGATGGTGATGATAATGATGATGATGACGATAATGATGATGATGACGTTGATGTGTATGTTTGACAGGCAATCGGTGTAACGCCGCCGTCTCCATTCTACGTGGAAGAGTGTGAAAGTTGTTTGGAGCTATTGTACGAGATTGGGCTTGACAAGTACATGAGGTCGTGGGTGCGCTCCAACACGCACCCGCAGGTCGAGACCACGCCAGAATACCTCACAAAATATGGACGAAAAATCAAGGAAATAACATGTATGTATTGTTTGTTGACTTTTACATACTTACATACATATTTACGCTTGGCTCCTAGATTTAGGTAGAGATATAGTATATGTTTGTTTATGGAGGTAGCTCTATATACATAATGAAATTACATGAAGATATTATATACTTAATAGAATGACCATTTTTTTTGTTATTTATAATGAAGATAGTGACATCTACCGACACATGGTTAATTAATCTATCCTGTCATGCGTCATTAATGACATAACGACTTTTTTTAAAAAGGTAAATGAAATTTTCAGCTTTGAAAGCTGATGTTCCATCAAAATCAACACTGAAAATTTCAAAATCCCCATCGGAAGTGAAGAAACGGCACAGTTCCTCGGAGCACGTTAATGTGAATACAAGTGACAACTCTATAAGTACTTACGGCAGTCATCATAATCTATACACGCAATGGTACAGCGCTCAGAAGTATCGACATTCTAATTTTGACGTTAGTTATTCAGAGGATTCTAACAGCTTGAAGAGTAACAGGTATTATGAATATTCTTACTTTTATTAGACTTAGATATTCGCTTGGATAGCGGCTACTACAAAAAAGATGATTCTATCATCATGCCACTATATTAACCGTGAATGAAAATATATGTAAATAAGAATATATGTATGCTCTTACGGCCCTATTTATAAACGTTAGTTAATTTAACTACTAACTACTATTTCGAACATACTTTATAAATAAATAAATAAATAAATACACCCAACAGTCACATACATAGTTCTGACCCCACACTAGGATACAAGTCCTGTGTCGTGGGTATCAGAAACTACGAGAGACTTCACAAACACCCAGACCCGAAACAAATATTTGTAGATCACACAAACATTTGTCTCGGTGCGGGGATCGAACCCGCGGCCTCTCGTTTCGCAAGCTGGTGTCTAGCCAACTGCGCCACGGGGCTGTCACTTTGTATCGCTTACTCTAACGTCACATGTGAATCAGTACAGCAGGCTAAACCATGTTTAAGCATTAGTTAGTTGAATTAACGTTTATAAGTAAGGCCGTTACTTATTTTGTCACAGATCCTTTTTTTCAAACAAAACTTAATTCTATAAATCAACTATTTTCATCTTGCTATAGGTGAGCAAGACAAAGTAAGTATACACAGGTTTAATATACATTTTTATTTTGGTTTATTTCAGTGAGAAAAGCGAGGATCGTGTACAAGGTAGGAGAGCTGACAGGGAACTGAGGAACCGACGCGAATCGTCCGGATCGGATTCGGATTGGGACAGACAGGTCAGTCACTTTTCGAAAAATAATAAAAAAAGTTTGATAATTTACCAAAAAAATATTCAGGACCCTCGATGTATGACACGAGATAATGAAAAACATATATATTTTTTTTAATACTGTCAGCAGTGTTGATCTCTTTGTTACCAAATGAATCACGTGTTTATCAGTGGCGGTACTTCCATAGAAGCCCAAAAGCGTTACACGTTAATTGTTTCATCAATTCAATCATTATAAAAAAAAATGTTTTCAGGAAGGAAGTAGAGCGAGCGGCAGCATTGATATGTCTGACATAAGAAAGTCATTATTGAACGAGATAAATCATGTAACTGTACACAGGTATGAACATATTCAACATTCATCTATGTAAAAAATAAAGTTTATCTTTCGGACATTTTCTCTTAGGCCATCATCATCAACCTCTTGACCTGTTCCCAATTCTATTTGGGGTCGGCGCAGTAGTTAGTAGGTAGTAGTAGTGTTTTATCTTTCCAAACGTCCCTATCAGCTGTCATGTTTTCATTCACCCCTTTTTCTTTCATATCTTCTCTCACGCACTTCATCCATCTGTTCTTTCGCCTTTCTCTGCTTGTCCATCCTTCAACTTTCATACTCATATTTTTTTTACCTACATATGTGCCATCCCATAATATGACCATACCACGACAGACGGTTTCCTTTCAGCTTATCTATCACAGGAGCCACTTTAAAACTTCCTTTAATGTATTCATTCCTTACTCTGTCAAACCGTGTTATACCACACAGCCATCGTAACATTCGCATTTCCGCTGCATGCAATCGTCTTTCGTCCGTCTTCTTCGTAGCCCAACACTCTGTTCCATACGGTACGAAAGGTCTTATAATGGACTTATATATTCTGCCCTTCTATTTGAGGGAGAGGGTTCAGGCCTCTACAACTGAGAGGATTCAGGCGTTAGTGCACCACGCTGGCCTAGTGGGGATTGGCGGACTACACACCTAAGAAATTCCTGAGAACTATTAGGTATACAGGTTTCATCACGATGTTTTCCTTCACCGTTAAAGTACGTGATAATTCTTTCTGAAAACGCACATAACTTCTAAAAGTCAGAGGTGTGTGCCTGGGGTTTGAACCCGCGACCGCCGAGATTCCCGACCGCGTGCCTAACTATGTACAATAATATCTTTTCAGGATAACAGCAGGCGAAGAAAACGTCCTATTCCACTTTATACAATTAGAATCAGAGAAAGGAGTGCTCATTGCGCCAGTGAAGGACATTGAGATGCAAAGCAATAATGTACTTTATTCGTTCATTGTCAAGAACTTTCGAGCATCATGTAAGAAGATACATGAATTGTTACAACAGAGTATTAGGTAAATTTGTTTCTAATGTGGTAATTGTGTAATATGTAATAATCATCATCATCATCAGCAGCAGCAGCCCAAAGACGTCCACTGCCGAACATAGGCCTCCCCCAATGATCTCCACAGTGGCCTGTTGGAGGCAGCCTGCATCCAGCGACGCTCCGCGACCTTCACCAGGTGGTCGGACCATCTGGTTGGTGCACGTCCCACGCTGCGCTTCCCGCTACGTGGCCTCCATTCGAAAACTTTTTGGCTCCAACGGCCATCAGTTCTCCGCGCTATGTGCCCGGGCCATTAAAACTTCAACTTGCTAATCCACTTTATATGTAATAATGTCCGCCAACCCGCACTAGACCAGCCTGGTGGAACCTTTTCAGCTGTAGAGGAGGCCCGTGCCCAGCAGTGGGACGTACCTATATGGAATGATGATGATGATGTGCTAATTGTATGAATATTTATTGATTCGCGCTACAATTTAAAGTGTGTATGGATGTCTTACAGACAGTATACAGACTATCCCTGTGATTCTAACAGTATAAAAAAAGATTGTATCAATTTATTTGTGTCAAAAGCAGCACCCACTCAAAAATTCGATCGTTTGATATTTTTCATTTTCGGTAAATAAAAAAAAACTATCTATGTACCTGGTACCATAGTTAGATGCACATTATCATATTTGCATTCTTGTTTATAGGTTCAAAAGAAATCACGCTCCATCGAACCCGTTGAATAAGATACTTGTTGCTGTGAAAGAATACGGAATGTTGTTTCAAGTTCCAAATGATATCTTAAATCAGTGCGGAATCAACAAGAAAAACCATGAAATTTTCCAATTCTGGGTTGTTGGGTAAGTTATTTTCCTAGTATTATTTAGAAAAAGGTATTTGTTTCGTCGAAAGGAAATGAATGTTGGATTTTAAATAAATAAATTCTTTGATCACCCATTACATCCAGAACTTAAAATTAATACAAAATTAAACTTAATGCTATTTAATTTATCTAAAACAGTGGTCGGCAACCTTTTGGCAAGCAAGGGCCGCAATGTGGCAAAATAAACTAAAGGCGGGCCGCACTTGTGATATTTACCCTAGATTCTACGTAATACCTATGTATAATTGGTAATATCCCATAGAAAAAATGAAAATGCTAACTAATGCTAACATTCACGGGCCGCAAGCAAGACGTCCGCGAGCCGCTGATCTATAAGATTAGAGGTCATCCAGTGCCCACACCAATGCACTATCACATTTATTTAAATACATTTTCTTTATTTTTGTTGCAGACGAGTATTCAGTGAACCGGAACCGAGAGAATTATATGTATGTTATCATGAGTCAATCCCGCAAGATCTTACAGAAATTGGATATCTTCTTTCATATTTAGAATGAAAAAATTATGACAGTATTAACTTTGGAATTTACTTTTGCTTACATATCCGTCCATATAGTGTGATAACTAAATATTAAAATATTATTAAAATAGAATTGTCTAATTTATTTCCATTCATTATACACATAAGCAATTATTAATTTAATAAATATTCCATAACCCAACACAGGTATTTATCGATCTGCCTCAACAATTGGATACTGAGTTGTGGTAATATTTAAATAGATCTTACATAAAATATTAACTAAGTTATGAAAAAACACCTAAACTTTTATCGAATGAAAACATCACAAAAACCTTACTACATATGGGAATTAAACCCGCGGCTTCATAAATCATAAGCCGGTATCTGCACCAATAACGCGCCATGGAGGCTGTAAAAGATGTAAAAAATTGGAAACCCCACACTTTCAACTCGCTTAAATAACTATGATAAGATGTTGAATTTTTGAAAATTTTGAAAATGATATTTCTTTAAAAAAAAAACTTATTTGTTTTCCAAAGGATCCTATTATTATGCTGTACATGTAGCTCACTGAATAGTCTTTACTGCCCTATATAGTTAGAGCTAAGTCTTAGTAGCTCTGTAAGCATAACTAGCCTTCTAGGCTTGTGATTTTCATCCGGAACGCGATAATAGTAAATAAATTAAAGATGCAATTGTATGGCATGTTTTCAAAATTAAAATTAATGATGCGATTTGTTTTAATAAATTATAAAGGGTAAGGACAGGATTATATAACGATATTGAATCATAAATCCGTATGAACGGAACTGATAAACTACTGCTATTTATGGCTCCATTGCCTTGCATATTGAATGAGTCCATTTATAACCAACAGGAACCACTTAAATATGTTCACAAGTCAAATGTGTTGTTCAATGTCAACATAATTTAATTTAAGGCAAGCACTGGTTGGCGCCTACTTGGGGAGGCCGTCGTTCAGCAGTGGACGGCGATAGGCTGAGAATAATAATTGTTTTTTTTTGGGGAAATAAATAGAGATATAATAGGAATAATATAATTAGAATATAGAATAGGAACAAGAGTCAACGCAATGAATGAATTTTGTTATATTTTTAACAAGGTATGTGAAAAATTCAAAAATGGCGCCAAAGTGAACGGATGTGGATACAAAAAATAAAAATATGTATCTTGATATCAATCAATTGTTCAAATATATCACATCAATCCCAAATTAATTAACGATGATTATCATAATACTTTTTGTATTATTTGTTTTGTTTCACTTTTGTTGTTCAAAAATAAAAAGTAATTAAATATCTGCAACCATAGACAAAAAGTTTCTTTCATTCTTACCAACTGAGCATCCGTTGAAAATATTTATGCGATTTCATTCATAACGAAATGGTGATAAAGGCCATAGTGCCATGCATAAAATATATTGACATTTTATTGACAATAGTATAATAAAAATACTACAAGATGTTTCCGTTATCCGCCGCGTCGTGAGATTTGTGATGTGATGTGTCGAGTTCTGTGAAATTTTACTAATGGCTTCCAGAGAATATTTAGATTAATTTGTTTTAAAATTTTGCGTTTTCGCTTTGTGCTGTGTGCAATTTGTACTGAACAATGATAACGAAAATGCAACCACAAGCTAACGTACCTGTGCAACAATCTGTCACAACGCAACCCCAGGCTCAGCAAATTGTCGGAGTTCCTGCAAATGCAGTGATTCTCAAAATGAGTGAAATACAACAGATTACCACAGTGGGTATGTGTCAGCAGTAATTATATAATGTTTCTTAAATTTAAACATTGTTTCCATGCCGTTGGGTATATTATTAGGAATTTTCCTAATTCGGCATTTTGTATTCATTCCCGTATCGTGTGAACCATACACGTACCATGCTATTTATTTCTAAGTGATACTATCGGTTTATTGTTATGTTAATAAGTTGTTACGTTATTTAATCCGCAATAGATGTTTCATTGTTTCTTTTTTTTTAATATGTTAGGTTATGTTGTAGCAAGTTTTGAGTCGTGGTATATTCCTTTTCCGAAAATTTTACATATTGTCTATCATTATTATCATACGGTATACTGTTATTGCAGCCGCTTTCTTTAAGTGTAATTTTGTATCAATACTCATGACTTTTTTTGTTTTGTACTAATACTCAACAACTTTATTTTAACAAAACCTACATACATAACTTCACGCTTGTATTCCACGAGGGGTAAGCAGAGGTGCATTTCTGCACCCACATTTCGCCAATTGTAGCTTCGGCCCACATAATACGGGGCGAACCTATTGCCGTTTTTCGGGCACAATTCCAGACTCCGTGTTGCTACTAAGAATTTTCTAATGGAAATACCTAATAACACTGCTCGACCATGGTATCGATTCCGGAACCTCTAGATCGCAAGGCTCATTCTTGTGCCGCGAGACGATGAGGCAGTCAAGTCAATTTAAATAATTTGTAAATATCTCTTCATTTTTGGGAAATGATTTCCAAGTTGATGTACTGAATATCTCATTTAAGAAAACAGCAATATTAAATATAATTAACAAAGCAACTATGACTAAGATAGCTAAAGCATGGTACAGTATTGTATTATTAATATGTGATTCATGTTGGTAAAAATATTACATTTGTTGTTTTGTAAAAATGTTTCTTGTTGTAGACTCAAAATATAATACAGAAAAATTATTTTGCTCAATGTATTATTTACATGTATAGGTCTATTGGAGCTTGCCCACCGTGAGTACCAGGCTGGTGACTATGAGAGTGCTGAACTCCACTGCATGCAGTTATGGCGGCAAGATGGAACCAACACTGGAGTACTCCTCCTTCTATCTTCGATACACTTCCAGTGCCGGCGGTTGGACAAGTCGGCACACTTCTCAACTCTTGCAATTAAACAGAATCCCTTGCTAGCAGAGGCTTACAGGTGAGTCACTTAAATCAATTTTGTTTTCATATTTCTTTAGCTTATATCTTAAGTTATTAAGACTACCAACACATCTTATGCTAGAGCTGTGAAGTATTTCGTTGTCTCTTTCAACTGTAGAGAAGACCTAAGCTCATTAGAGGCAATTATCAATTGCGTTTTTATGACTAAGCAAAGTTAATGAAAATGTTGAAATTCCATTTGCAACTATTAGTTACTTCTATAAGGCAAATGTTATTAAGTGTGAGCATTTTATTATTTTTAACAGTTTCCTTACATGTATACCCTATATAGAAGTTTCTGTTTGTAAAATTTTGCATGTCAACATCCACAATATTCCAAATCAGTTTAAATACAAATCAGCCTATGCATGAATTTCATGTACTTTTACAACATTTTGCTTACATTACAATTTTCTTTTAGATATAAAATTAATCAAGACATCTTAAATATTTAATACATACTTCGAAAATTTCGGTATTTAAGCTTTTCACAGCAAATGTGATTTTTAAATAACTAAAAATATTCTTCACCATAATTCGTATTACTTTTCTTATTAATATAGTTTTGAAGTATGTAATATAAACAAAAAACTGCGTCAACAAGATAATTAAACAAATACTAAAAAAAACACTAGAGATAAGTACATTACTTTTATACTTGATTTGGCATAGCAACACAACAGAGATTAAGAAGATAGAAATAAACATACATTAAAACCAACTAGAATAAAATTAGCATAAACCATCATATTATACATAATATATATTTGAATATAAAAAAATGTTTGTTGGTTATCTAATGATCTTGCAGCACAAAAAAGTGGTATAGGCTCACCTCTATTATGTGGAATTTGAATCAACTGCTGAAAGGTGGTTACAGAAGTCCACCTCTGATACAGGCGCGAAATGTATGCTTAAAAATATTCGTATATGTAATTATATTAGTTTTATTTACTTCATGTTCAATTATTATTTTTGAATAAAAAATAATAATTGACAAACCCATCCAATTCATTACCAATTCCGTAAAGTGATCGGTGTCGTAGGCGTGTTATCATAGGCGACTAATAGGACTTGTCTGCCGAAAAAAACAATTTAAGAGTACGATAATTCACTTAAAGCATGTTGGGTCTTACCTGTACTTGCATCAGATGTCAGTGCCTTGTCCTCGCCTTGTTAGTAAAAGAAATGGGAAAAAATCCGTTTTTGTACGCAATTTTCTTAGGTCTATCGGTACAAAGTCCATTGCGAGAAAAATATATGGTTTAGTGTTATTGATAAGTTCCAATATGTTAATGATAATAACCTTGGTGTATCTTTTGATTGATATTCTACTGGATCAGTCCCGAGACTTACGAAAACTTTTGCTTAGACCTTAGACCAGGGGTCGGCAACCTGCGGCTCGCGAGCCACATGCGGCTCTTTGGATGTGAAGCTGTGGCTCTTTAGTTCCATGCGCAAATATTATTTATTTTATATATAAAAAAAACTGTCTGTGACTGGAAAAAATAAAGGGACAACAATGAATCTTCAGAACAAAATAAACATCGTAATACACGAAGAATCGTTTTGTGCCCAAACATTTCTGGCCGAAATAGTTGAGATCATGAATTTGGCAATCAAGGTTATTACAGCATCTTGTCAAAAGCACTCTACCATCGTCAGTTTAAAGAATTTTTAAACGAAATAGAGACTCAGTATTCTAACGTCCTTCTTCACTTCTTCTTCTTCTTCTAAAGTGCGATGGCTTTCCAAATGTAAGGTGTTGAAACGTTTTGCTTTGTGTTAGAAGGAAATAAATACATTCCTCAATGAAAAAGGCATTAATCACCCTGAATTAGAGAACCGCAAATGGTTGCAAAATCTTTACTTTATGGTGGATATCACGGAGAAATTAAATGAGCCGATACTTCTAAAACTGCAAGGAAAGGGAAATCTAGCCTATGTTTTGGTAGAAGAATTGTTTTGTTTCGAAGAAAATTTTATTATTTTTGCAGAAGATATTCAGAGCGATAAATTACTTCATTTTAAATTTTTAAAGCTATATCGCAATAAAACCAGTGCAACTGTTAACACGAATTACTTCAGCAAAGTTATAAAAAAAGTTTAAAGATGAATTTGCTGACAGATTTCAGCAATTTAAAACCAACAAAACCACTCTAAAATTCTTAGTAAATTCTCTCAAAAGAAATAGTAACGAAACACATTGAGCCATTTGGACCTGATACTGGATCTCTAGAAATGCAATTGATCGATTTAAAAAAGTAAAGTTAAAGATCGATTTAAAAAGGAGTGGAAAATTTATGGATTGGAAAAGCAAGTTGGAAGAGTTGCGAGGTCCAGACATGTATGAAGGTAACGCAACAAAAGTGGACAGCTTTAAAATAAATGCCGCGAGTTGAGGCTCTTATGTATATTTTCCAGATTGCTACAGTGAGGTTAAGAAGTTGGCATCTGGAGTGCTGACTATCTTCGGATCGACATATTCTTGCGAGCAAGCGTTCTCTAGCTTGAATATAATTAAGAGCGTTTAATTTCAGTAAAAACAGTACTTTTTGAACCCCTTAAAATTAAGGAAAGACTGATCGTACAAACATGTTAATTACCAATTATTTTAGGGAATATTGTCATCTAAATAGGTAGTGAAGAAAATTTTAAGATTTTAGTGTAAATTTTGATAAATAACTAGATAACTGAACGAAGGTTTTCATATATTCAATTTTAGTCATTTTCGAGGCTCAAAATTCGGGTTATTTTATAACATATTTAATTAAAATAAAATGTTGTTGAATTAGAAATATCCCCAAGCAAATAGTTAGTGAAAAACATTTTAAGATTTAGATCCCTTATTCGAGTAATAAAAAATCTAAGGCATTCGAAATATTGAGAAATTACTGTCAATACAGTATTTTTTGACCCATATATAATACTTAATTTAAAAACAACAACTTTTTATAATAGAAGTAAGTGTACTTGAAAACGTACAATTTTTGTTTTGAAGAAATTTCACTTATTTATTTTTTTAAAACGCTGCGCACAGCCCGGTGTAGGGATGATCGATGTTAGAAAAACATCGATGTTGACATCGATGTTAACATCGAACCAGAAGTATCGATGTACGATAAACATCGATTGAAAAACATCGATGTCTTAAAACATCGATGTTTTTGGTAGGGATGTCGGAAAATGCAATAAAGTAAATATATTATTTGAAAATATCTATCTATATTTATATTTTTACTAAAAATTATCGATATATCGGTATGAATTGTGTACGTACTCAAGAACTTAAGAATACGCGCGCGTTGACAGACACAAAAAAAAGGACAATGTTAAATGTTGTCTCGCACTCGCAGTTGAATTGATATATTTTAATGTTATTGCTAATGTATTTAGTTATCAGTTTGTTTTTTTTTTCTTTGAGAAATGCAAAGAAATAACTATTCGTACGGCTTGTCTTGCGAACACTAGATGGCGCCCTAAAGAATAATTGACGTTTCATCGTTTCGATGTTTTATTCTTATAACATCGATATATCGATGATATCGAAGTCGAAACATCGATGTCAAAACATCGATGTTTTTCAGCTAAACATCGATGTTTCTTCAACATCGATGAATATCGATCATCCCTAGCCCGGTGCAAATCACTCTGCCACAAGGCCTTCCAGAGTAGAGGACGTATCGCTCAACGCTCGTGGATTATTAGTTTCGTCGATGTTTTCGCGGTTATCTGACTGCCGTCCGAACAATGATTATGATCAGTGGACAGTGATGTATTTGACATTTTATAGATTCAATAAACTTTATTTAATTTAATTTCATTTCATTAACTACCGACGCTGGCGTTAGTGTGCGTCATATTTACCGAAATTCGACTAGTTGCGCGGAGCGTAAACGCACTTAAAATTAAAGTAAGAAGCCAACTAACAAATTACAATTTAGAGTCGTGTTTGAAACTTAAAACAAAAAGTTATGAGCTAAATTTATCTAAACTTTCTAAAACCATGCTAAGCCAAAGCTCCCATTGCATTTGTTTGCTGAAATGTATATTATAATGGTTTTCATTTTTAAATACAAGTTACATTGTTTATTAAAGTTAAAACTTTTTACTTGAATAACCAACGCAAAAGCCATCGCTCCTATTGAATGTGTTTGCTCAATTGTAGATTTTTTCCGAGTCAAAATTGTTCAATAACATTCATTCAATTTTATTTTTATTTTTGAATTCAGACAAATGACTAACGTATCACAATCATTCAAATTTTACATGGAGTGCATTATAAACAAAAATACAAACGAGATATATGGATAAATGTCAGTAGCTTCTATTAAAATGACAAAAGATGTCGCTAATCATAGTTTTATAGCTATAGGAACGATTAAAGTCTAGAAATGGGTGCCTTGTATAGTTAAGTTTTTACTTAAATAAAAAGTGATTATCTAATTTGTTGTGGAAAAACACTACTTATATATGAATAAATACATATTTTTCTTATGAAAAATATCATATATAAAGATTAGTTTTTTTTATTTATTCAAGTACTATTTATTGTTAACAAGAAAAATTATTGCGGCTCTATAAAAACTTTGAAATTTAGTAAATTGTTATTTTTGGCTCTTCTGACTCAAAAGGTTGCCGACCCCTGCCTTAGACCAATAAATTTTATCTGAGCAAGTATGATAGTTAAATAATTATAATTGATTTATCAAGGTCGGCTGAAACTACACTTAGATTTTCTAATTGAATGATGTTTGAACGATTAATTCGATTTCATATATGACTGCCTCGTGGTCTCGCGGTAAAAGTATGTGCCGTGCGATCTAGAGGTCCTGGGTTCGATTCCCGGGTCGGGCAAAATGTTATTGGGTTATTTCATTAGGAAATTTTCAGTAGCAGCACGGAGTCTGGAATTGTGCCCGAAAAACGGCAATAGGCTCGCCCCCTATTACGTGGGACTGATACATACTTGGCTAAATGTGGGTGCAGAAATGCACCTCTGCCTACCCCTTCGGGGAATACAGGCGTGAGGTTATGTATGTATATCAGTTCGCTTCATTAAATATTTATATTCTATAATGACTGTAATCAGCACAGCGTATCGGTGTTGGTGTGAAACAAGAACACTTTGGAATTTGTTTCTCGCATTTAAAGAAAGTATTTTACATTACATTCCATTGTTATATATAAATAAATTATTAAAATTATGACGAGGACTGCTAGCTTACGTCAGAAAAACTTGCCAATCCCATTGTATTCACTACACACAATACAGCTAGAAAGCTGTTGTTCTGAAAAAGTGCACCGCTGTATGGTCTCCGGCACTTATGGGAGTGTACCGGCCGTTGTGTGTCTCGGTTTTTGTAACTGACTCTTAGTCAGGCCAAAGTTCAGCTGATCCTCAAAAAGGGTGATCGATCAGAACCTAATAAAGACTAATGTACCGCTGTGTAACGCAAAGTCAAGGAGCGGGTCATGAATAATTCTCTAGCCAAATGGCACACTACCTGGAGAATCACTCCTTCATCAGTGACAAGACGGTTTCCTTCACAATCGAACTACGGGTGACCTTGTGTACTCGTGGCATCGCTGGGATGAGACAGATATTGAGGTTTTATCTGTGAATCTCGACAGTCCCACAAGAGATGGTTATTTTATTACCTTCTTATAATATTAACTTATCGTAGCCCATAAATTTACTTATTAAATAATGATGGCACGTAATTTAATTAAAAATAATTATAATAAGTTATGGGGTGCGCAAGACGGTGTGCAATATACAATACACAGTACAATTCTATTGTACAATTGATTTTATTGTTCTTAGTTGGTATTTGTTTACAAGGATGGACCAAAAGTGTAAAGTAATTTGTGATGATGTCACAATACGTGTTTGCTTACGATGCTGTGCCAATTATTTTGGATTTCCTGCATGCCCTCATATACATTTCTTTCACAATGTTGTTTATCAAAAATTCCACAAAGAATTTAAGAGATCATGTACGTATGTCCGTATTTTTGTCAAGTCAGTAACAAGTCTATTTTGGCGGTTAAGACGTTGCCCTCGATAAAATATTTTGGCAACAGGCGCCCGCAGTTAAAAATCAGGTCTTTTCAATCTGTCTTACACTAATCATGTTGGATAAAAATACTTTAATGTATTCCGTGTTTAATGTGTTCCGTTATAGATTTAATAAATTGTACTGGCGAACTCGAACGAAATATTGTATTGAAGTGCTACGAATAAAACAGACGAAAAAGAAAGAGTTAAATATTTAAAAAATTATGAGGAGATTTTTCAATTTGTAATTGTTTTATAATTATTATAAGTTATTTAAGATAAATGGGCTCTAAAATTAAACAAGAAGGATATGTTAAAATCTTCAAAAAATTATACGCTAAAAGTTCTTTAACCACAATACATTTTCCAATGCATATTAAATAATGTTATATATAGATTCAATGAGGAAAATATATAATGTGTTTGTTAAGTAGCAAAAGATAAATCGTTTCCTGGTTGATAAAATGTTAATAAATTTTAATATTAATTAACGAAAACAAAACTTTTAATCGACATTCAATTGGCATTGATTGACTACACAATAAAATGTTCTAAAGTATTATTGCACAGTAGGTGTGTGATTGACGGAAACCTTGAAGTGTTTGCTCATTGATCTTCTATTTTAGCTAGCTCTAAAATATTCCATGCTTCACACGGATATGTACGTGTCATTTTTTACACCAAATATTTATTGTTTTATAATCTAATTACTGAATGTAATATATTGATTTTTTTTTGGTTACATCTTGAACTATTAAAAACTAAACGATTGAAAATGTTGCGACCAGAATTCCTGCTACCAAAAAGATCGTTTCACATCATTTAGTGACTAGGAGGTATTTAGGACAACAATTGCTCCAATTTTTAGTTTTTCGGCCTGTTACTCTAATATTTAAACAGTTTGTTTAGCAGTTTAATGATCAATTTCGCCTGCGAACACCACTAAAATATTATTCCAATCGATCGTTGTTTGAATCGATTATTAAAATATATTTTGCAGTCATTAGCACGTCTAAAGATATCAACAAAGAAAACTCATTATAACTTAAGCGCAGAAAGTTATTGATTCCTTACAAGAATACGCAATTTATAAAACGTTTTTATTTTGCGTAGCAACTTGGGCAACGTGTACAAAGAGCGTGGCCAGTTACAAGAGGCTTTGGAGAATTACCGTCACGCCGTGAGACTAAAGCCGGACTTCATCGATGGATATATCAACCTGGCCGCTGCGCTCGTCGCCGCCGGTGATATGGAGCAAGCAGTACAGGCTTACGTCACTGCTTTACAATACAATCCTGTGAGTATTCCTCTTCAAATAGTTAATAGGCATAGGTATGCTCGGCGAATGGTATGAGGATATCTCCTGATGATAGACAAACATGCGGCAAAAAATATAGTCGGGTCTGCATTTAAATAATTATTCTACAAAATCTGTAAGCTATGATTGTATCAGAAATGCGAACCCACAATAAGCTTGCGTGGAAATCTAAACGCTACTAATCACACTTATTACTGAGAAGGTCTGTTGCAATAGTGGGATAGTATAATTGTTGTACGTTTCTAGGCTATGGAGTATGTAATGACAATTGTCTATGATTGCATGAATTTATGCTCGTTCTAATTAAAAATATGTATAAATGTTTCGAAAAAAGGATGTTAGTGATATTCTATAGTAGATAATCAAGGCGAGGCACGTGTCGCTTACAACAAGCCGATTACAATTGTAGGCAGTTGTGTGTCTGCTTGTTGTTGAGTAAAATTCTAAACTTCCGGTGTTCAGTATAGTGGGTTTAATGTTACGTGGCGAATGGATAATGCACGGAATATTTGCTATATATTTGGTACGATTACGATTATGATTACGTAACGCAATGTTTATTTTTAACGTAATTTAACACTTCTTTCGTGTAAACTGATTGACATCTGTGTATATATACAATCAAAACAAAAACAAATTTTGTCCAAGGACATTATTTGGCATCTAACTGACGAAAAAACACAATATAAATCAAACAAATGAAGTAAATCCGTAATTAGAGTAGAATTGTAGTTATCGCGAGTAATTAATTTTTGTTTAATTTGTGGTGATGATATTATCAGTTGTTATGACACGACCGAATATAAATATGTAATATGAATTTTGTCGTCTCATAGTCGCTTTAGTTTATGTTCATGATCATTCGGTAGTTGGCGCATTGAACAGGAAATACAAAAGGAATTTAATAAAGGTTTTTAGTTTGCCTAGCCTTTAACTAACCGACAATGGAGTTTCCATTAAAGGCAAGATCCTGTTCACATTGAACATAAATGTAAACTCGGAAATAGATTACGAATTTTTATAATCTTTTTTATATTGCCATGACATAGTATCCGTACTGGCACCTGACGTTATTGTCATGATGATTGGCGATAAATGATAAAGATCGTCGTAGTCAGTAAAATTATGTCGTCCTATTCGTTATAAATAAATAAAGTATTATTACTTCAGCTATCTGCCAGTGAAAGTCCCGTCAAAATTGGTCCAGCCGTTTCAAAGATTAGCCGGAACAAACAAACAAACAGACAGACAAAAATTGTAAAAAATGATATTTTGGTATACATACCGTGTACCATCCATATGCATTTAGTAAAAAGCGGTTATTTTAATATTACAAACAGACACTCCAATTTTATTTATTTGTATGTATGTATAGATTATAAACGGCGTTCGTTATCTCGGCATACCAACAAAAACTACATGTTTGAAAATTCTGAATTACGAATGTAAGACACATGCGTTGAATATATAAAATACTTCTCTAATAGTAACTTCGCGTTTGAATAATGCCTTTTTTATTATGTATGGACGGGTCGCAAGTGTTCGGTAGGCATTGACATTTGGTGCCAATAAAAATACACAACACGTCCGGAACATTCTCGAATTTTATTGCTTATTTTACGATACTTTTATTTCTAGGTTATTTTATTATGCTTCTTTAATTATTTAATGCCTTACCATTGGAAGTTTTAAAATCATCTCTTTTTAACCTCTAGATAAGATATTCGAGCTTGTATCGGAATATTCGCATCAACTTTATTTTTTCATCACTGCACTCTTTCATTAGCAGCAACCGATTTACATAAGATTTTATACCTTAATTTAAACAATCTACACATTACTACGGGATAATGTATGATTAAATAGTAAAAGTAACACCTATAGTTCTACATGTATTTTTAAACGGTATTCGCGAACAGACTTGTAGACACGTAGATTATACTAATCAATAGATGCATATACCTTGCAAAGAGAAATGAGGATAGTCGAAAGGCTAAAAAAATAAAGGATATGATTCCAAAGTCTAAACATACATACGTAATGAACGAATGCGCATTTACAGTTTATACTAGATTAACCTGGCTTCCCTTCCAGTACGAGTAGGTCGGGACGTTATTAAAGTTAAAAAAAAAAATCATATTCTTTGGCAAATATTTTCAAAACTTTTTTAACGTTTCGTGAAATATTTCGTTTTAGGATGTAAATATTTATAGGTTGCATTAACTTCTTATTTTTTATTTAAAATAATGTTACTACGAATTTATAAGCACTGATTATAATTTAGCTTTTTACGCAATATTACAAAGGTGAAATTGTGTTGAAAATCCTGTAATGCATAATTAGCATATTTGTACAACAACAGCTTCGTTCATTTGTTATTTAACACGAATCACTATTGTAATATACACGTAAAATGTGCATATGTGTATTTATAATATTTTAAAGACATTTCAGGCATTTAATATTTTGGCACTGGGTTTAGGTAACAAATTATTTTTAATTATCAATGTCACTTACAGGGAAAATGTATTTGTGTATTTCCCTGTACATTCGTGTTAGAATATTTTAATGTTTTTTAATATGCAGTTTTCTAAATAATAAGTAATTGGCTCACTCAATAATAGGCAAGCTCAGTGTTTATATGAATTCTAGGAAAGTAAAGGTGCGTTGCCGGCATTATAATAGAAATACAAATACGTGAAGCCGAAGTATTTTGTAATTAGTATTTCAAATACTCGAGGCTTCAAAATACATTTATTAAAATACATTTAGCCTTCATTTAGTATTAAGTTTGTGCTCATCAGGACCTGCAATAACAAAACAAAAACCGCCTTTAAAAAAAAAACTATTCCAAAACAAATAAATATGCATTATTTTGTATTTCAATTAAAAATAGCTAAAATACTGTATTTTGTATTTCAAATACCTTACTTAAATGTATTTTGTATTTGAATTAAAGCAAAGCATGTATTTTGCCCAGCCCTGACTATATAAAGAAGTTGGCAAGCGAATGTCCTTATTTAACACTGTTTAATATGAAACGACATAAAACTTAAATCAAATCAGTCTTTAATGACATAACGCAGCAAGTTACTGCTTGCTTAGGCATAAATGAAATAGCTTGTTGCAGTTTACGTTAATTGGAATTACGTAATGCTCGGTATACGAGTCAACTAAAATACAATTAACTCGCTATAAATAAAAAGGGATCGGACTACTGTAAAAATAACATATTTATGCCACTAACGATCCGCATTTTCAATTGCCTAAGTGTTACGTTGTTGAAGTCTTACATTTATTTTTATAACAAAGGCAAACCAGATTGCGGAGGAGGGTTATGTAAAATGATTCGTACTATTTATGGCGCCCAATGCATTAATATTTCAATACGGGATTGTTAACTTAAAAAAAATTCTTTATACCATTTTTTTTTCTATAATTTATCATCAATGTAACAGAAAAAAAATGGATTTGATTCTTTTCGTATGATATATTCATAAATTCTGTTTCAGTTGTTTTCTTTATACTTGGTAATGAGACGTTATGTAGTGTGTCTGCATCTGATATAAATTTTCCTAACGCTTCAGCTTCGTAAATACATACGACACGCATATAAATAATACGGCATGATGTAATATAAAGGCTTCCTGACTTATTGATTGTTGCTAGGAACGCCCGTTCTCAAACGGAATAGATGTTGGATGTGTTGTATACAGAGGATCTGTAATGCTTCGTTTGAACTCACATATTCATATACCTAGGCGTTCGCGGTAACTTGTTTAATGTAATTACGTGCCTCGTGGTCTCGCGGTACATGTGTGCCGAGCGATCTAGAGATCCTGGGTTCGATTCCCGGGTCGGGCAAAGTGTTATTGGGTTTTTCTATTGGGAAATTCTCGGCACGGAGTCTGGAAATGTGCCCGAAAAACGGCAATAGGCTCGCCACCTATTATTACGTGGGACTGATACATATCTGGCGAAATGTGTGTGTAGAAATGCACCTCTGCCTACCTCATCAGGGAAATAGGCGTGAGTGTATGTATGTATGTGTAATTACGCAATTTTGAATGAGAGGAAAATATGAATAAAAAGAATATGTTTAGAATTACGATTGGGAAATCGTTCGAATATACTAAGTGTGCGTGGTGAAGTCTTATGAGCGGTAATGAGTGTAGTAGGTGTCACTCTTCTCAAGCATAGAAAATACCACGGAGCAGTGGGACAGGCTATGGCTATCTATTCAGCCATTATCATCATCATCATCAGCCCATATACGTCCCACTGCAGAGCACTGGCCTCCTCTTTATTTGGATTTTATACGTGAATCGTCGCTTACAATATTATGAATGCGTAGGTAAGCATAGGAAAATGCAGGGTGTCTGTAGGATTATCAAATAATAATATAAGATATGGCCACTGTGTGATTATTTCCTACAATTATAAAATTTTCTATCTATATTTAATTTAACAGTCCACATAGACAAGGTCGCGGGAAAAGCAAGTTAAGTGGTACTTATATATTTTTCTTCAACTGATAGACATAAAAAAACGACAATAATATAATATTTTTGTTTACAACCTAACTGAATTTATATCAACTGATATCTGAAATCAATCACTGCGAGCAATGTTTTGTCGTGTGTCATTTGTTATCGCTGGGTTTAATGAAATTCATTGTATATGCCAGTTGCCACGTGTGCGATGTATCGGTGATCGGAACATACCATTTAATCCAATATGTACAATAATTATTTATGATAATAAAAGAAGTGTGTTTAAACATAAACAGCCCATATACGTCCCACTGTTGGGCTCGGGCCTCCTCTACAACTGGGAGGGGATAGACCTTAGTCCACCACGCTGGCCTAGTGCGGGTTGTCAGACTTCACACCTAAGAAATTTCTATTTAATTATTTGCTATGTTGATAGTAAAGTAGTTGTTACCTCTTTCCGCTTTATACTGTATCTTGAATACCAAAAGTTCAAGGTTGCGTGACGAGCTGTTCCAATTGAAACAATATCTTGTTGCGAGATTCGTTTTGCGTCTTCTGTAACCGTGACGGTTCTTGTTAATGTATTACCTTTTTAACATTGCTAAGTACAGTTATATTCTATACATCCATACATTCGCACTCACGCACCACCATGCACGATGCATTGATGAAATGTAATGTGACCGTAAGAATTAGTAAAGTAAAAAATTAAAAGCCTATGGCATTGAAATACAATAGCGGAAACAACCAATTAAATAGGTTGATATAAAACCGACCCATTGACGTGTTTTTTCTACACAATATTTGGATAAAACTGAGTAGTACAGTTGTAGATATTTTTTTAATGAAACAGCATAGCCTGTCCTTGACTTTCTGAAACCACTATTGTATCGTGAACGACCTCTAATGCTTCTTCAGTATTCGCATATAAAGTAGCCTGCGGTTAGTGCAAGGCCTTTGAAATCATTAAACTATTATTAAGATTTATGTAAAAAAAAATTTTACTTTTATGTAATTCTTTTGAGTCGCAGAATACATTTTAAATTTTGTTATTAGATTAGATCGTTATTTTTTATATCGACATGTCATTATTTTTTAAAGTAATATTTAGTATTAATATTTCATTGCATTTGTTCATAAAATAAATGCATTTACCTTTGCTAGGGAAATTTCATGACCGACTAGATTTTTTTATGGTAATAAATGGTGGCATGATAAAATAATATTTTGCTTTAAGAATTTCATTGGTATGAAGATTACCAGGCATTAGCTGTTACTAGGTCAAATAGGCTTAAATTCTTGTCAATACTAAAAGTTCCGTGACCATTAGTGGTCCATTTGTGTAATACTTAGAAAAACATTCATTTTTAGAAATATGGTCTGAACTAGAAGTTAATCTATACCTATTGGTCGTATCGGTGATGCAACACATGTTTGTTTACCAATAATCCCGTGACTGTTTCACCTCTGCATACATTTTTACAGCCAAATAAACGTCCATGTTTGCATATCGATAGCGATAACGTTTTAATGACCTTCACTGAATTATCATGTGGCGACACAAATTTCCTTGTTCGCGGCAATTATCCATTGTTACGTTACGTTACGTGTGTCATCGCGTCTTTTATACCCGTCTGTAATATTCCACTCTGTACATTTCCTCTTAATGCCGATCGTTCGTATTATACGAACGCCGGAGCTCTGTTTTATATAAACATGCCTCTCCAATTTGTTTACAATCTTTTAAAGTCAAAGTCAAAATACTCTTTATTCAAGTAGACTCTCACAAGCTCTTTTGAATCGTTAATTTTAAACTATTATTATTAATATTTTATTTTATATAATGATTATCATGGATGTTGTATCGGACCCAGTGCATTGTAATTTTGTAATGTAAAAATATCATACGGGATTCAGCGTCATATTTTTGCTCTTTAATCGAACTAGTTAACAAGCTTAGGTTTGTGATATGTGCGATCGAAGTTGCTTATAGGTAGGCTTCATGATTGCTAATCTTTGAGACTCACTTAATATCTTGTCATGTATGCTGTTAAGTGTTCATTTTTAACTTTTACTCTAATTCATTTCGGTCAATAAGTAAATCTTAACGGAAAAACCCAATAACAATATTTGGGTCATCCGAAGAATCAGAACGAGGATATCTCGATTACACCCGCCTATTTATGCCGTGGAAATAACACGGCATTTATGTAAATGTGTATTTATTTTTAATTATGTAGTATACCGTTATAAGAATATAACCCTGTTCTTGCGTTTGTACCGCATTTTTGCAAATATGTTCCGAGTAAAAGAAGTTTAAAGTAATTGCAGTTCTCCAGCGGCTGCGCGTATCAGAATAGGTAAATGTTATGGAATAATAATAAAAACTCGATTTTACAAACTCACATTATTTTGTTTATGTAGAAAGCGTTACATAAGAAAAAAATACAATAAAAATGTAGTATTAAGATGTGGTGTACGAGGAACGATATCGACTTGTTGAATGACTCCTTAACATTAAGTTATCGTAATTTTGAAAGCTTACCGGAATCGCATTTAACAAACTAGAAGCGGCAGAAAAACTGCTAATTAAAGTGATTTTCTGTAACATAAATGTCCATCGAACCTATTCTTTACCGTAGTCTAAGTTGATTACAAAAGGGCTCTAAGTACAAAAATAAATAAATTTTATACAAGTATTTGCAGCATAGAAAACACAATGATGTTTGTTTTGTAAAAACATTATAAAGCTGTTTTGTTGTTGTTGCGCCGCACAATAAGTAATACAATTGCTTTGTTGCAGGATCTTTACTGCGTCAGGAGCGACTTGGGCAATTTGCTCAAGGCCCTGGGACGCCTGGATGAAGCAAAGGTAAATACAATTTCCCACTTGGCTGTCTGGTTCGCTCCGAAGCTAACAGGATCCAATGAAACTTTCCTTTGTTCCGAGTTTTATTAGCGTACACTCTATTCTGTGAGCGTAGACTGCGATTGCGTAAATATTACATACATATTGCATTATGCGTAACTCGATTCCAAATCTTTATAGTAATGGTTTTAACAACAAAGTGTCATTACAACTTAATAAAGTAATAAAATGTGTTAAATTTTGCCTAACATGTGGCTGCGTTTGTTGAAACCATTAGCACGACTGTGAGAACAAGATAGAAATTATGGAGCGTATTTGATTTTTCAGTTTAAACATTTTTTTCAATCTCGTTCCACGACGTCAACGTTGAGTCGCAAAATATGATAATGTGTGTGCCAAGCATGTTTTGCGACTACGCCAACCGCAAAGCCTTACGTTTTCTAGACAACATTTTTGTTAATATTTTTTTTTCAGGCAGATGAAGACTTTTATATATTAAGATTAATGGGCGCTACGATGACTTCCCAAAAATGCGGAACCTCTCAGAAATGTTGTCTGGAATATTTTATGTTAAACAGAGAGTACGCTAATACTAATTTGTAAATGTAACATAACATGGATGGACACAATACAATATCCCGTTAGCTTCACTTATTTTGTATACACGTTTGATTTCGCGCTTGTATTTGGTTTTTGTATTCCGATGGAGGATCAAAAGACAGTAGCGTTTATCATGTAGTGACAGTGAGATGAGTTTGCGCGTTATGCTTATTTAGTCATCCACATGGCGCGTGCCGCAAACACTCTGCTCGATGTTAGCGTGAGTTTGCAATGATCCTCTTGTGTCTCGTGTCATGAACACACTTATTTGCACAATAATTAATTTGATTAAGTCGAGACGATCGGGTGAAATGGTTTGACTCAAAATCAACTAATTTCTATTATATTTTCACAAGGTGTTGTCTGGTAAGACAAGTGTAGGTGTGAGCGCTGCTGTATCTAGCTGGGTTATGGTTGGTACGACACTCGCTGTCCCGCCCGGATGACACCATGCCGGCTGCAGGTAAAGTGGAAAAGGTTTGCAAGAAATAATCGATACGAACAGGTTATTGGTTTATGACTCGTGTACCGTTGACTTTTATCATGTCGTGTTCATCCCGTCCATCGGTTAGGAAGTGGAAGCGGGTAGGTGTTCCGCGTGGAGTTTCGTTTACAATGGACTAGCTTTGTCACGAGTTGCACCGGCTCTTCGTTTGCATTTCCTACTGATGTGTGGCTGTCGGCGTAGTGTCGTGTGTTAGGCGCACTTGGCGTAATGTATGTTCTTTACTCGAACGTTGCGCGGTGAATCGCGATGCACGCACCACCTGCGCAGCGTTCGATGCTTTGGTGTAATATTTGCAATGGCGTAACAAACATTTCAGAACTTCATCAAGATGATGACTCCCTGCCCTGGAACATTACTTAACATGTTGTTTTTTCGTGTGTGTAGGCTTGTTACTTGAAGGCCATAGAGACCAGGCCTGACTTTGCAGTGGCATGGAGTAACTTGGGATGCGTATTCAACGCACAGAGTGAAATCTGGTTAGCAATTCACCACTTTGAGAAAGCGGTCGCGTTAGACCCGAATTTCTTGGACGCCTACATCAATTTGGGAAATGTACTGAAAGAAGCGAGAATATTTGACAGGTACGATTTTTTAATATATATACGGTGTACATTTGTTGTGTCTTATGATTACGTGCTAAGTAGCGAATAATGTTTTTTCTTTTCCACAACAGAGCTGTCGCGGCGTACCTGCGTGCGTTAAATCTATCTCCAAATAATGCCGTTGTCCACGGCAACTTAGCTTGTGTGTACTATGAGCAAGGTTTAATTGACTTGGCTATTGACACATATAGACGTGCTATAGAATTACAACCGAACTTCCCAGACGCGTATTGTAACCTAGCCAATGCTCTCAAAGAGAAAGGACAAGTCGCCGACGCCGAGGAATGCTACAATACGGCCTTACGTCTATGTCCCTCTCACGCAGACTCGCTCAATAATCTCGCAAATATCAAACGCGAGCAAGGATATATTGAAGAAGCCACACGTTTGTACCTCAAAGCTTTGGAAGTGTTCCCCGAATTCGCGGCGGCGCACAGTAATTTGGCTTCTGTTCTGCAACAGCAAGGAAAACTCAATGAAGCTCTCATGCATTATAAAGAGGCTATACGCATTCAGCCTACCTTTGCTGATGCGTATAGTAATATGGGAAATACATTGAAGGAAATGCAAGACGTGGCTGGTGCTCTTCAGTGCTACACTAGAGCTATTCAAATAAATCCTGCGTTTGCAGATGCTCATAGTAACCTCGCTAGTATTCACAAAGACTCTGGCAATATACCCGAAGCTATTCAATCGTACAGGACTGCTTTGAAGTTGAAACCGGACTTCCCAGACGCGTACTGTAACTTGGCGCATTGTTTACAAATTGTCTGCGATTGGACTGATTATGAAGCTCGAATGAAGAAACTGGTCAGCATCGTTGCAGAACAGCTCGATAAGAATAGATTGCCATCCGTGCATCCTCATCACTCGATGTTGTATCCACTGACGCATGAATTCAGAAAAGCCATCGCAGCTCGACATGCTAATCTATGTTTGGAGAAAGTTCAAGTTCTCCATAAACCCACGTACAAGTTCCCTCGTGATTTACAAGGACGCTTGCGCATTGGTTATGTGAGCAGTGATTTCGGTAATCATCCGACGTCGCATCTTATGCAGTCTGTACCAGGACTTCATGATCGCAATAAGGTCGAAATCTTCTGCTATGCTCTCAGCCCCGACGATGGAACCACTTTCCGCTCCAAAATCGCAAGAGAGGCAGAACACTTCATTGATTTATCGCAGATACCATGCAATGGAAAAGCGGCAGACAAAATATACGGTGACGGTATTCACATTTTAGTTAACATGAATGGATACACAAAAGGCGCTAGAAATGAGATATTCGCATTGAGACCGGCTCCGATACAAGTCATGTGGCTTGGATACCCTGGTACAAGTGGGGCGAGCTACATGGATTACTTAGTGACTGATGCTGTGACTTCACCCTTGGAACTGGCAAGTCAGTACAGCGAAAAATTAGCGTACATGCCTCATACATACTTCGTCGGAGACCACAAACAAATGTTCCCTCATCTGCAAGAGCGCCTCATTCTAAGTGATAAAATTAAATCTCATAACAACATAGGAGGCGTTGCCGATAATGTGGCGGTCATTAACGCTACCGACTTGTCACCACTAGTAGAGAACACTGACATTAAAGAAATAAAAGAAATTGTGAGGGCGGCAAGACCAGTCGAGATCTCATTGAAAGTTGCTGAACTACCGACGACTACGCCCATCGAAACCATGATTGCTTCAGGACAAATTCAGGTTAGACATCGCTTTAAATAATTCTTACATTGAATCTCGAGTAGTAAAAAATGCTTTTAGAAACCTAGTAAGACCTTTTTTTATTTTAACTACGTTGATTATAAATCTTCAATAATACTTCAATTCATATTAAATTGTCTGATCGCTCAATGAATTTTGGAGTTGAAAATGACTTAAAGCCTCAAATGGGACAATGTTCAATACTTATTCCGAGCAGGTCATCACATAGTAAGTATACAAAAGGGTAAATATTCAATGTCGATGCCTTTACAGACGTCGGTAAATGGAGTGATACTCCAAAACGGCCTGGCGACAACACAGACAAACAACAAAGCGGCTACCGGCGAGGAAGTGCCCCAATCGATAGTGATCACGACGCGGCAGCAGTACGGCCTGCCGGACGACGCGGTGGTGTACTGCAACTTCAACCAGCTGTACAAGATCGACCCGTTGACGTTGCACATGTGGGTGTACATACTGAAGCACGTGCCCAACAGCGTGCTGTGGCTGCTGCGCTTCCCGGCCGTCGGCGAACCCAACCTGCAGGCCACTGCGCAACAACTCGGTGAGATAGCGTCTTCTAACCTTTCGCTCTCAACTAACCAACAACCAACATGAGAAAATACTACATTGTTGTTAGTTTGGGTATGTATTAAATATACCAGGGATGTTATGGAGCTCCGTAACCGTAACCGAAACTATCGGATATCCGAAATAAAAATATATCCGTAACCGTAACCGTATCCGTTTCAGAAGTTTCGAATAGTTTCGGATAGTTTTGTATAAGGGTGGAGTCTAAAAAAACATGTTTCGACTTTCGACTGGGTTTTGTTTTACCGTTCACGTGCTACGTGAATCTTGCAGTTTGTTTGTTATTTCTAGTCATAACATAACCTCTTTCATAACTAATTAGTTTCTTATTTTAGAGTCGATACTTAATTTAAGAAAGTCTTGTGTTAAGTAGCACTACTTCACTGAAACTTCATTTTAATAAAACACTGTGATAAGTACAAAAAACAGTTATTGTTGAAACAAAATATACAACAAAACCAAAAACATCTAAACAGCTGACACCTTTATAAAACAGTTATATTTTACTTTAATCTAATATCCGTAACCGAAACTATCCGAAAATTACGGATAATCAAAAATAATTACATATCCGTAACCGTATCCGAAACCGATATAATTTTATTCCTATATCCATATCCGTATCCAGATCCGAAATATCATATCCATAACATCCCTAAAATATACAGGTGTATGTGTGATCGAGAAATTAGACAGGTATTAGTTACGGTGATTACAAACATATTGACGCAAAAAAAATAAATAAAAAAATGATGTTTTTTTAATCAACATTACTCTTTCTTAGTTTTCGATCACTGTCTATTAACAGCTCTTTATAACATTACAAAACATAAACATAAATTTATTTCTTAGGTCTTTATACAGATGTAAACAGACTAATCGAAAACTGAGACAGGAAATACTTATGGTGACTAAGAAAACGGATTTTTTTTTCGGGATTTTTTTATCGCCCATGTGTTTGTAATCATCATACCTATTACCTGTCATAGATTTCGATCAAAGACTTTCTACACCCTGTCCAAAGTAGTGCTAATAACTATTATATAAAGTACTAGTAGTACTAGTATTATATATAGTTACAAAGGATGTTTTTTGTAGATGTCACGATGTTGATGATTGGATAGATTCCTTAAATTCTTTGTCATCGTATTAATTCTTTAATAATATTAGTGTAATGGAAATAAACAAAGAAATATCAAACAACATCGGCGCTGTTACAAAATTTAGAACGCTTAACAATGCGGTTTTCCGTTTATGTAAATGTAATATATTGTTCCACTTACAATCTATTTTATCGTTCTGTCTTGGGAACTACGCGGCTGCGGTAAACCACTGGTTTTGTACTTGGAAACACTACTACACAATTTATTATGTTAAAAATGTTTTGTCTTGACTGCCTCGTGGTCTCGCGGCACAAGTATGTACCGTGCGATCTGGAGGTCCTGGGTTCAATTCCTGGGTCGGGCAGTGTTATTGGGTTTTCCATTAGGAAATACTTAGTAGCAGCACGGAGTCTGAATTTGTGCCCGAAAAACGGCAATAGGCTCGCCCCCTATTACGTGGGACTGATACATACCTGGCGAAATGTGGGTGCAGAAATGCACCTCTGCCTACCCCTTCGGTGAATACAGGCGTGAGGTTTTGTATGTATGTATGTGTTTTTGTCTTGCTTAAGGTTTTATGATCGGTGCTTCAAAAATAGTTGGAAGGTGTTAATGGAATTTTGCTGTCATGTTGCCAAATTTTGATATGTTAAATTTTGCGATGGTATAATGAACGCGAAAACATAAGCAAATATAATAAAGATGATATGTTACTGTAGTGAAAGATTTAACCACTCAAATTGCTGTAGAGACTCAAAAAATATGCGCAATATATATCGTACATTTTCGTACACCACACGCCATATTTTGGAACAGAAATAGAACGCGGAAAATGATGTTGCACACTCCATCACATTTGTCAACGTGCATTCCAGTGTAGTTGACAACCGTTATTTCTTGTTTTCACTTGCGTTCATGATATTTTTGGCTGACTTTTATACAAGACTTAAGAAATGATGACAGCTTGAATCGCCTCTTTTATAAAACTATTTTATCACAGACGTGGCCTATCTCCTTTCGCAGTTTGACCTAGAATAATAGATTTCTAGTATTTGCTTGCTGGGTCAGAGAGAAATTATAATTTGCGGGAGAAAAAAAGGCGTACGGGACTGTGGTTCATTTGTAATTCTTAAATTAAATGTCAACTATAATTGTCTCCAAGTTCCATTTGCCAATAGGGATTCTTGAAAGCCGATTGGGTGAATCGGCAGTTTCATCATAAAAGCGTAAAGAATAAACGTTCTTATTTATGTTATATGTGTTTTTATTATATACAAACAAATGTTTTGTATGACGCGAGACGCACCCATTAAAATGTTGCGAGTCCCAAGTAAAACTTATGGAATTAAAGCAATGTTTATGTTAATTCACAAACGCAAGACAAAAACGGTTTAGATATCTAACGTAGACGGAATTAACTTAAAAAATGTGTGATGGGTGTTATTCCAATAAATAATTATTTTTGACATTCATTTATCAATGAGTAATCAGTATACGTTTTACCTAAAACGCGTAAATATTAAATTAAATTCGTTAATTATACTTCATCATTAACCGAGGCGTTTATCACTTTGGCTAGGAAGTGTTTAGTATTACGTAATCAGTTTGTAATTTACATACGGTGATATGCTTGGTTGATTGATTACTTAGACTTGATTACATGAATGACTAATCACTTATACCTCCATGAGTGAAAATAACTAATTAAGCGGATTTGTCGATTAATATAATCTGTCAGATATAAATGGAATCATTGTTAAGGTTGCAATTTTCTTGGGATTTGTTCCTCGTAGGGGTTGTACAAAGTGGTTAGATGGAATTGTAAAGATGAATGGCGATGGCTGGCTCTTTCCAACCAATTGCTCTTAACGTCGTCGGGAGAGTTCTATGGTCAGTAGTGGTAATGATGAAGTATTATATTAATCCCCCGAAAAAACAAACCAAAAGCAAATAAAATACAAAAGGCTATTAATATACAATTAACTGACTGCATGCACAGGCAACATAGGCATGAAATGATCATAATTTACTAGTCGACACGATTAATTCAGGTGACACTACGGCGAGTATGTACGGTGTAACTTGACGTATGGTTGCGAATATTCTACTACCTGGCCTATTGTATCCAAGGACAAAAAAGACCGTAAACAGACCGTGATTGAAACCTTAGACAGGTTATAGTTTCGGTTTAAAAATAAAAATAAATAAACAAAATAAATAATTGACAGCCCCGTGGCGCAGATGGCTAGACACCATCTTGCTAAACGAGAGGCCGCGGGTTCGATCCCCGCACCGAGACAAATGTTTGTGTGATCCACAAATATTTGTTTCGGGTCTGGGTGTTTATGAGACCGAAAAGTCTCTCGTAGTCTCTGATACCCACGACACAGGACTTGTATCCTAGTGTGGGGTCAGAACTATGTATGACTGTTGGGTGTATTTATTTATTTTAAAATAGTTTCAGTGAACACAAAAGCATTGGACGTTAAAAAAAATCCAAAAAAGAATAAAAAAATTTGACGTTTTCGTAATCACCATAACCATTACCTGTGATACTATTAGTTTTCGATCGAATTTTTTTACACCCTGTATATAAGTGTATATAATATATATGTTGATGTGGTGTTAACGTGTGAATGTGTTGGCGCGCAGGACTGCCGCCGGGCCGCATCATCTTCTCGAACGTGGCGGCGAAGGAGGAGCACGTGCGGCGCGGCCAGCTGGCCGACGTGTGCCTCGACACGCCGCTGTGCAACGGACACACCACCAGCATGGACATTCTGTGGACCGGCACGCCCGTCGTCACGCTGCCCGGGGAGACGCTCGCCTCCAGGTATCTACTCCTACCATATTCAACATCATCACCATCATCACAATTGTCGTCATCACCATCACCATTACCATCGTCTTCATCACCATCGCCATCATTACCATCACCATTACCATCGTCACAATTATCATCGTCATCATCACCATCGTCGTCATAATCATCACTATCATCATCTCATATACATCCCCTACTCGGCACGGGCGGCCTCTACAGCTGAGAGAGAGGGGTTAGACCTTAGTCGGCGGACTACACGTCTAAGAAATTCCTAATATACGGTGTAAACTCTATAATATAACGACACTGAAGGAACTTTGCATTTTATGGCGTTATAGAGAGTTGTCGTTAAATGGGGAGAATTAGATCATTGTATAGAAGGCAAGCTAAACCAATCAAAGCCATGTGATATCGACCCTTAAGGGAGTTTGTCGTAAATCGAGTGACGTTACATGGAGTTTACACTGTACTGCCTATAATATTACTGCAATGTTATTCATTACTGTGATACTTACGCTATTATTGTTAGCCTACGAGGCTAAGCTGTGACAAGTGAGCCGCGAGTTCGATCCCCGCCCCAAATGTTTGTATAATGTAGATCTCTATTGTAGCCTTGTCTCACTGTCTATCGAAGTGTTTTGATACAATTACACACAATATAAGAGTTGTTGATAAGATTGACGTCAGAACTATTTATGTGACTCATGTTTTATTTTTTTATATTGTAAGTTGAGCGCGATTTAATGAATAATGTTTTATTACAGAGTGGCCGCCTCGCAACTGAACACGCTTGGATGTCCCGAGTTGATTGCGAGGACGAGACAGGAATATCAAGACATAGCTGTAAGACTAGGAACTGATAGAGAATAGTAAGTTTTAAAAAAATATTCAACTGATTGTAGACAAATCTTTGATATTCATTTTGTTTTTCTTAAAATAAAAACAAATCCAAGTTAAATAATTCCAAATTGTTATGAAATTGGGACAAATTCAAGCATTAAGGCAAACACCATTTTACTATTCATTATATTAAAACATAGATTGATGACGTGACACCGAAAGCCAACGTTAAAAAACATATTGAGGAAAAACTTGTATCAATTTTGTTTAAGTTATTTTAGGTAGGTTTACTATCGCTTAGAGATAATGTTTATTCCGTATCTACGTGGATCTCGGGGAGCAGTTTTTCGAGTAGTCATTGATAAATGATAAATTTCATTCCGAACACTTCGTGAAAGCTTGATTAAATATTGATGATTCTATACCGATCTTAAGATGCTAATTTGCATACATTTTAATAACACTTGAGTATGCGTTCACTGTGTAAGAGGCCTCTAGTGAATCGAGTCGAGTGTGAAATAGTGCTATTAATGGAGTGAAGTTAGTTACAGCACTTTTATAACGTAGCTAGTTGTAAAATGTGCTAGCTGGATACACGTTACTATTAACCTAAATAGAGCTATAGTATGAATATTACTCATGCATTGAAGTTAATTACAATAACACACTTAAAACACTTTGTCGGTGGGGTTCATAGGGCCCGGAACATACTTGAGAACCTCAATGTTCTTTCAATAGGCGGTAGTAATCATTTACATGTCTTGAACCAAATGGTTGGTAATAAAAAAATCTCAACTGATATTCAGTGTCATTGCATGAATCTATCCTCATTTATTTGAGAAATCTTTTTAGTTGGGCATGTTTACCAAGATTCATATTATAGTTGGTCAAACTACCGTTAAAATGTACGGGATAAGGCTATTGCTAGTCTCTATTGTTGTCAATTATCAGCTAGTACTCAACAAATAACGATCGTCTTATATTTAATTTACTATGTACGTAAAACAAGAATTTGTGTGCTAAAATTAAAATTGACCTTGTTTCAGTTTAAAAGCGATCCGCGCGAAAGTATGGAGTGCCCGCACGGAGAGTCCGCTGTTCGACTGCAAGGCGTACGCCAGCGGGCTGGAGATGCTGTACGGCAAGATGTGGGGCAAACACGCGCGCGGCGACCGCCCCGACCATCTGCAGGCGCGCGACAAGTAGGCGCGCCATCTCGTCGCCTCGTCGCCACCTCGTCGCCACCTCATCGCCACCTCGTCGCCACCTCGTCGCCACCTCGTCGCCACCTCGTCACACCTGCCACACGCACATGAATATATAAGCAGACATTTGTCTACCTTCATTGTATAACAAGGACAAAGAGATCGGGAAATGTATTTCCTTCGTGAACGCCTGTTGTGCTCTGTCAAAGAAGTCTTAAGACTCCTCGTCCTCGTCAGGTTAAATTTGATATCTGCGACGAGAAGACTGATAAATGTTATCAATACGCGATATCTCGACGGTATTATGTTTAATAATAATATGGCAATGTATTTGCTTTTTATTATGGTTAACTAAAAATATAGTTGACGAAACTTTTAACAAGTGTATGTAGGTAGGTACGGTTGCGGTGTATTCAATTTTGCCGAAAAATGGACATTCATCGGCTGGTAAAATTCACGTCTAATAACAATGTGTTTCAGACAATGTGCGCTGAACTTTTATGAATTTTATGTATTGTGTAAGTGCAGAATATGGACTGCGAGTGATATTATTATGTTAAGTAACGTCAATGATGAGTAGCTTACAAATGTATTAAACGAGTATGTAATGTTCGACGATGTCGTGTTGATTTTGGTGCGTTTCTAAGTGTACTGACTATGGAATAAGTACCAGAGACAATTGTGAACATGATGCTGATTTGTTGACGGTTTTCATTTAAACAATATTATAAATCGCACTTTGACTATTTGCTCCTTCCTTCAGTCGCGTATTAACGTAGCATAACTATGTTAACAATTGAAGATATATATTTAAACTACTATATACTCACCGGTTATGATTCCATTTGTTCTATGCATTAGATCGTTTTAATAAAATACGAACAATGTATGTGATCATATAAAGCTAATTATATACAAATGAATATCATAGATACATTTAGATAGAAACATGGCCTTTATAGTATTACATATTTTCTTTTACAATGTTGTATTTGTATAATTTCATTTTATACAAATGGTTTCAATACAGAATTATTTTTGCAGTGTTCGTTGGATTAAAGTCGAAACACATTAATGCGCATTGTAAATGGTAGAAAACCTCGGTAGGATGTTTTCCAGATTGTCCCAATTTAGAGTATAAAATTGTGATAATAGTTGGTAGCTCCGATAGAAATGCTCATGTGAGACATCAGACAACACGTATCAACGAAAATGTAACGATAAGAATAATTATATTTTATTGAATAAGTTAACATTGAAAAGCAATGCTGGTTAGAATTCATCCGCGATCCCTGTATTGCATGTATTGTCTTTGCCAAAGCTACACGTATTGAAATGTTCTTTGATACTAAATTATCAAGGTTGTGATTCTGTACAACCTTGCTAATTTTGAACGGCTCTCGTTTTGACTGAGGAAATAATCGTAGTAAAAAAGACATTGATTTAATTTTCAGTCATAATAAGCGATTGCGCTGTTCAGTGATAAATGTTATGAGCTCATGCTTTAGCCGCCCCAGTACATTGTTTTTTTAATGGCAATATTTCCTTTATGACTTGCTGTTTTATCGAGGTTTGTTCATAAGTTTGTCCAAATGTTGATGACATAAATAGAACTAAATAGACGGGAGCCGGGTAAGACTGAGTTTTCGGCACTTGTGGACGCCAGAGACAGATAGGTAATAATAGTTGTTAAGTAGGGCACAATGACATTATGTTTCAACTGTTAATAGACTTAAATGAGGTCAGCTGTTTCATGTCTACGCGACGATTTTCTCTGTTATTTTATTTTTTGTGAGCAAGTATGAATGAAGTAAGTTTATAATGTTCAAGTTTTAGATAATTATTTGTGATAGTATTAAATGGCTATGCTCTTAAGTCTTAAGTAAGATTTCTTTACTTATTGATCCCCAGCGATGATTACCCAGCCATAATAAATTCATATATTTTAGCATCGAATTTATTGTCAAAGATGATTTTTTTGAACTTAAAATAAAATAGGTGGTGTTAAAAATTTCCCCTGATTCTTTTGTTTGTGGATTTAACTACTCATGTTATAAAATTTAACCAAGTAGCTTGAAGTCTAATTTTATGGAATTGTCAATCTGCTGCTTTATTGAAAAGTTTACGGACAAATTTATAACACTGCATTTTTAGAGTAGTATTCTCACTTAGATAGTATTTATTTATTTATTACCGGTGATTTATTTACATCTGCCACTGGTTTGTAATGATTTAGACAGAAGTTAAATTTAGGTAAAATTATTTAGTACCTACACTGTAATCGCTAAAGACGGATATAGTACGCCTCCATTGACTCATTGTAAATATCTCGTATTGTTTAAGACGTTAATCGTAAAATTAAATATTGAGAATGGAAATATTTTGGTTTTATTTACGTGCCTGGATGCAAATGTTATTGTTTGTAAAAATAATACTAACATGAGTTTCGCCTTCGCCATTCATTATACGCAAGGTTGGCTTGCAGTGTCATCTTTATGTGAAGAATTCGCAAACTTGCCACCTTCGGGGTTTGCTCACATAAAATTTGTTATTAAAAATGCAAAGAAGCCAAAACTCATTGAAGATCTCTAATTTAAGAGAATAGAAAATGATAAATAATTTAATTTTAAAATGATTCTTTAGCTCTGATTGCATTCTGTAAGTTTCCCTTCTTAACGTTTGTAATAGCATGCTGATATTCTAAGGTCGGTTACTTGACTTCTAGAAGTTGGCACTGTCTAGTTAAAACTCGAACACCAAACCATGTACCGTAATCTAAAAAAAACAGTGGGACGTATATGAGCTGATGATGATGAATCTAAAAATCCCGGGTCTCAAGCCAATCATCAGCTCTAAGTTAACATTTAGATAAATGTCCTGTATCAAATGTATCTGAAAAATTGTTGCTCTTTGCGGTAATACAATTCTTAGGTACGAAACAAAGATTTGTCTTGTAGTCACGAGTTCCGATATCGCAAACTTTTCGTTTACATTGCTGTGGGTGAAAGTTTTGAATTGAACGACTTTATTCTAAACATTGGTCATTGATTTCCACTTTTTGTGCCTTTAGTTTTTGAGCAGTCTATAGAAATAGTTACTCAATGAATTAATTATGATTATAAAAATCTTACATGGGGTGTATAATTATACGTGCCTAATAGTAGATCGGTGCCATATTCAATCATATGAAAATGCTTTTCGGGGTCGGCTTATATTGCTATAGCCTGTTATCAATTATCATCAATTGCTTGTTTACCTATATATATAATTGAAATTGTTTCTTGTTAGTCGACTTCCTATTTATACCGGACTGCACTTTCCATCGTATATGTAAGTTTATATCGATATAACCATCGCAGTGGTGTTGTTTAGAGATGTTGAACTCTAAAAGTACCTGGCCAGGCTAGGCCGAGGGTTCCAAACCAATAATTGTATTGCATGATCCTCGGACGTAATATGACTTAGAAATTTAACATAAGGCCGGACACATTTAACACAAAATTAAAGGAATTATGTTACATCGACTCCGGTCGTCAAGGTTATTCGCAAAAGTTCATGCAACAATTCTTCCAATTTGAAATATTTTGCATTTTCTCTTATTTTTCGGCGGGTTGATACCTTTCCCAATTTTAATCGAATAAAAAACAAGAGGGTTATTGCAACCATAGATTGCACCTCAGTTGGCAGAATAATGTTGTGTATTTTATTTATCTCTTGGCAGTATCGTCCTTGGCCTTAGTCTAATCCATACGGAACTAAATAAAAAAGGAGTGATGTAGCGCGGGTCTTTTAACTATTTTATCTGAAGGTTTCCATCAGGGATGTTATGGAGCTCCGTAACCGTAACCGAAACTATCGGATATCCGAAATAAAAATATATCCGTTACCGTAACCGTATCCGTTTCAGAAGTTTCGGATAGTTTAAGAAAGTCTTGTGTTAATTACAAAATTGATTTTTATATGAGTAAACAAAAAGCGACCAAAATCGACTTTAATTTGGACACTTTTTTTATCAAGGTAATGTAGATTGTGCAAAATGTAAACATTGTGATAAAAACTTTTCTTACAAGAGTGTCGAAATACAGTTATATTTTACTTCAATCTGATATCTGTAACCGAAACTATCCGAAACTAGCGGATAATCCGAAATAATTACATATCCGTAACCGTATCCGAAACCGATATAATTTAATTCCTATATCCATATCCGTATTCAGATCCGAAATATCATATCCATAACATCCCTAGTTTCCATGTTATTCGTTAAAATTATTCCATGAAATATGTTCTTTAAATATTAAATGTTTTAATATCTGAGTATTGAGTGAATTAATGTTCCGTGGCATTACCAGTACCATCATTCGCGGGTATAGTTATAACGAGTGTTCGCGCCGCGGAATTATCCGTAATTGCCGTATAATAGTGTTCTATATGAAATTAAGATTGTTACCAGCAACAGCTAACTGCAATAGAGTAGTAGTTGCGTGCTGTTTGCGTCCTCACAAATCGGTTCATGATTCGTAAGCTGTGAATGGAAGTGCGTTAAGACATCTTTATTTGGAAATGTTGTTAAATCGAAGCAAATTTTATCTTTATGATTGTGAAAAAAATCTTTTAAATGAGTTTGTGGAGTGTGTTTATGTGAAGTGTTGTGCAATATAAGAAATGCCTGAGAGTTCGCGATGTGTTTTACGCGGGATCATCGCTGATTGCAGGCGCGCCCCACTATCCGCGCCGTCTACCACTAGTCCAAGCGCCGCGCCGCAGCAAAAACAGTAGGTAAGTAAAGCATCGTCCGGGACCTCGTATTTTTTTTTTTGGAATATGTTCAAGGGTGTCCCCTGTATGTAAATCCAAGTTGGCGCGGCGGGGGGGTTCACTTCAGCCGCCATCTTGGAAAACACGTTTTATTGTACCGAATATCTCGCGAACCGCGGATCGTACGACAAAAATTGTAGAAATCATTATTGTAGATAATAATATTTGCCATCTTTTTTATTTGAAACTTTTTTTTGTATAGCGCATAGGTTTTTAATGCCATAGTTTTATAATTATAGTCAACGAGTAGACGTCTACTTCCGGACATCCTAGGTATACATAAAGCTCTTTACAGCGCTCTGTCAGAAGCCGCCAGCATGTAGCGGCTTTCCGCGGTCTATATTAGGTCGTCAGACTACCCGGGGTCCACCAAAAAAAAATATTCCAAAAGCGTTTTTATAAAATGCTCTCGGAGAAATAAATACAACTATACAAACATACTATGCTATGAATGTTATTTAGATGTGTATCACTTGTTAAAATGAGGGTGTCCACAGACGTATTAATAATGTGGTTTTGCGGATGAAAGGTTAAAAGAATGAGGGGTCGCAAACGCACTTAACGTAAAGAACTATAAGTGTAAAACTAAAGTTGTAAATTTTTATACTGAGGGTGATCTTTTGGCGAAACTTTTAAAATTATATCCATCCACTTTTAAAATGACAGCCCCGTGGCGCAGTTGGCTAGACACTAGCTTGCGAAACGAGAGGCCGCGGGTTCGATCCCCGCACCGAGACAAATGTTTGTGTGATCCACAAATATTTGTTTCGGGTCTGGGTGTTTGTGAGACCGAAAAAGTCTCTCGTAGTCTCTGATACCCACGACACAGGACTTGTATCCTAGTGTGGGGTCAGAACTATGTATGTGACTGTTGGGTGTATTTATTTTTTATTTTATATATTTTAAAACCTGGTGGTGGTGGACTAAGGCCTAAAACCCTTAGTTGTAGAGGAGGCCCGCGCTCAGCAGTGGGACGTATATGGGCCAATGATGATAATGATGATTTTAAAATCAAGTCTACGCCGCTTTTCTTGGTTTTTTGGTTGGTTGATTGGGTGTCCGGTGTATGATTTATTAGGGTAAAGTGAAAATTGATTGGAATTTGACGAAAATCGTTAAAAAGAAATAAAGTAAAGCCGCAAAGGAGTTTGGCTTGAGTACGCTCTAGATATACATACATTTCTTCTATTACACAAGCTGACGCCACCCTACGATAGAAAAAAGCATGAAGTATGTACATATGAATGTATATATGCATAATAAGATACTCTAATGGCTGTGCGAAGCCGGGGTGGTCGCTAGTATTTATAACATGTGTAATGTTTTAGAAAAAAAACGAGGCATTTCTTACCCTATGAAAACATATTTTCATTAATGTAATAATAGTAGTAAAAAATAACATACATTATGGAATTATAACAGCATACATAATTTAGGTTTGGTTAAAAATGTTGTATTAGTTTTGGTAAAGTGAAAGTCAAAATCAGCAGCTTCCTTCCTTCCTTCAGCAGTCCTGCTAACTTAATTTAAATAAATCATACAAAATATTTTTACTGATGTAAAAAATTAATCTTGTTAAATAAAAAGTTTTATGGTCGGCGCGATTTTATATTGGCCGAGTACTAAAACGCAATTTATTTTTGACGATATCTAATGCGTAGTTTCCATTTGTTTCATGGCCTCAACTTTGCTAATTGGCGCGAAATTGTCTAAACCATTCACTTGGTCTATGATTTATGATCAATTGAAATTTTATCGCGACAATACAATTTCAAAGACTACATAGGTACATATATCTATGAATATATATTATTTATAATAACATTTTGTTCGTCGTGGGTATCAGGAACTAAATAAGAGAGACTTTTCGGTCTCACAAACATCCGGACCCGAAACAAATAAGTATTGGTGGATAACACAAACATTGGTTTCGATGCGGGGATCGAATCCGCAACCTCTCATTTCGCAAGCTGGTGCCTAGCCAACTGCGCCACGGAGCTGTAAAAAAGAAATTAAAAATAATATAAAAGGCGAGAGCAATAAGAACGTTACGGAGTTCCCTGTGCGTTGCATAAAATATGAACGTCTGGACTATGATATCCTCCCCTATTAGAACGTAAAGCACGGATGCGATGCCCTTACTTAAGATTTTCTTTTTATAAAATATTTTGTTTAGAATTTGTGATATACTAATTAGGTACTATTATATAGTCGCAAAATATCTATTACTTATTATAATCTCGCCATTAACTATTTTTAAGCGACATTCATGATTATTACGATTACCTATTCCTCGCCTATCGGCACAATGATCGGCAACAAAACATAAACAGACTGGTCCAGAAACGCGACACATTAGCATGTTTCACTATGGTGGTTTTACGCCTTAAGTACGATGGAAGCTATTCAAGCTAATATATTTATTATAGCTCTCCTAAAATCCATCATATTATCAGTGGCAGTATTTCCATAGAAACACAAAAGCTCAGCTAGCCATACAAAAATCCGAATAATATTTTTTAAGAATCTTTATTTTAACAAAAGCAATTTGACATATAAATGAGAATATTCTGACCCCACAATAAACAATTATAAACTAGACATTACACAATTAACGTGTAACGCTTTTGGGCTTTTGGGCTAAACCCTCTCAGTTGTAAAGGAGGCTCGTGCCCAGCTGATGATGATGATGATGCTTTTGGGCTTCTATGGAAGTACCGCCACTCCATATTATTCTTAGTAAGAAGGTCGAACTCGTTGAATTTTACATTATTAAAAAGTTAAATGCAACGAATTTTACAAAGTTTTGAAATAGAAGTTTTTAGCACCTACAATTTGTATATTTGAAAATGTTTTAACAAACAAATCCAAATTTTTATTTCCACCAGTGTTAATAATTCTACAGACTTTAAAAAAGACTACTTTACGCGCTTGCCCTGAAGGTACTCCCAGCGTACTTTCTGTAACAACTCCTAAAATTACCTTCAGACGGCACTTGAGAGATGTCGTAAAAAAAATTAAAGGCGCCTTAGCATGTCTCCGTCATTTCTAATTATTCGCCTCACAGCAATTCTTACAATGGCGTGTGTCCCCGGCGACTTTTCTTAGACACAGTGCTAATTATCCCATTGTAAATTCTAGTGTACATACACGTCGATAAGGGTAGCGCCTTGGGAATATCTCTGAGCAAAAACGCAGAACTATTGTTATTCTTTCATTAAAAACATTGTTCAGGGATGATGATGATCTGTCTTTTTTAACACGTTTTTATTAAGTATCATACGTATGTATGCTTATAAATGTTACTATGTAACGGGAACTTTTAACATGATTGTGACCCCCTTCAAAACGTCGGATTAACTTGAAATTTGGCATACTTATCAAGGACCGATGACATTTCAATAGGTATATTATAAAAATATAATAAATAAAACTGAAAAACTCGCTTTTATAGAAAATACAACTAAAAAAATGAAAAATACCTAAATAATAGTTAAAAAAAACTACAAACACGCTTTTATAGAAAATCCAACTAAAAGCTAGAAAAATAATTTTAATAAATTTGAATTAAGAATAGTGTAAATAAGAAAAAAAAATGTAAAAAGAGCCGGGGGTTCATGGTGTCATGTCATGGTGTTAAAAATATTTTATTGACTGATATGAGTAAAATAATTATGATTTTGATAATGTCTTAGAAAGCAACCCATGCTTTTGTACAATAAACTTAAAAAATATATTAGAGAAATAAACATGTTTTTCTTATTTTTTTTAAACTATAATTTTATCATATTTTTTGCATATAATAACTATTTTATCTTTTCGGGAAGTGTTTCAACTGAATTAACACGTGGTCCATGTACAATGTATGTAGGTACATGTGCATGTGACAAATAAATTAGGACAAATACCTAAGTCGGAATATTCCACAAGTGTTTTAAGATTAAATTAATTTCATGGCACGAGCAAACAATTTTATTTGAATAGTAATATAAACAGTTTTAAAATATATACAATCATTAATCACCTATTGTTCCTCGCTCTACTTACACAAATATTGTGATGAACTTGTTTGTGTAATATATTACAATATTTTTAATTTTGTTTTTAAATTTACTTTTTGTGTCATAAGAATACCCTAATACCTTAAAAAATAAAGCAAGGGTGCCAGATATATACATGAAAAAAAATTAATCGTTTATATTAAATTGTAATCATATTTTATGGTACCAGTTAATGTCGCTAATGTAAACAGAGTCACGTAACGGTTTCCGTTTGGTAAAACAGTCAAAACTACGAGGGTTTAGTTATTATGCGGCAACAGAAACGTCGGTGCGGCCCGTTCCCTCAGAGCGGTCGCACATTCATGGCATTTCATTGTACGCGGCAGTCAGTGGCCTGCCGCCGCGGGGGGATCGCGCGCTTTCGCTGCCATGCCGCGCGCACCACACACTGCTCTATTTACTATACCGTTTATAATCGACGCTATCGAAACGTTTCCGCATAGTACACGCGCTCCGAACAGCTGAACATGGACGCGCGCGGAACCACCACGCCACTTTCATTCACCAGGACTTTATTCTGACGAGTGACGAAAATGACATGGACACAGTGCCGTTTATAATGATAATTAACGCGATATTCTTTTGTTTGGTGATGGGCGCGGCGCTCACGGAGGCGCCCAACGATGTGGATGCTTGTTTCCGTGTGTCCGGTGAGAACAGTGCGGTGGAGTGCAACGTACGGACGCTGTCCGCAGACGGGGACGTCGGCGGTTCGATGCACTCCGACGGTGCGGAGCGGCTCGCAATCCGGTGCAGCGAGCTCTTACAAGAGAGCACGCTCAGGGACCACCACTTCGGCAGGATGCAAGGTTTGGCAGAAATTTCTGTACAAAACTGCAAGATACTTCGGCTGCCTGGGAATGTGTTTGAAGGTTTGCGTGGACTGAAGACCTTGAGAATACGTTCTATGAATAATGAGTGGAGCAACAACAAAGAATTGGAGTTGTCTTTGGGCGCCTTCAACGGCCTCAGAGAACTACACACTTTGGATTTGGCTTATAATAACATTAGGAAAATACCTTCAGATCTATTTTGCGCTTTGGAAAATATAATATCATTAAATTTAACGCAAAACAAAATCAAGTTCGTCGACGAGCTGGGTTTCGGACATAAGTGTGGCTCAACCCTGCAGACGATAGACTTAAGTCACAATGATATCATGTCACTGCCAGCTGATTCTGAGATATTGCACTTACGGAGACTGACACAACTTTTTCTACAAAACAATAAAATAAGCGAGTTGCCTGCTGAAGTTTTTAGCGATCTGCTTTCATTAAAGGTTGTGAACCTTTCCGATAACGGAATAAATTACTTACCGGAAGGATTGTTTCATAATACCAGGGAAATCAGGGAGATTTATATGCAAAATAACGAACTGGAAATTTTACCCAAGAAAATATTTAATCGGCTGGAACAATTGCTCGTTTTAGATGTTTCGGCGAATAAATTGAGGAGCGACCACATAGAAGATGAAACGTTTGGCGGTCTAATAAGATTAATCGTGCTCGACCTGTCACATAACGCACTCACACGGATCACACGAAGCATGTTCAAAGACCTGTTCTTTTTACAAATACTCAACTTGAATAATAACTCACTAGGGTTTATCGAGGACAATGCGTTTTCGCCACTGTTCAATTTACACACTCTCAACTTGGGCCTCAACAAATTGAACGCCGTTGAGGACCACATGTTCAACGGTTTATTTATATTAAATAAGCTAAACATTAATGGTAATTTACTTTCATATGTCAGTGAAAATGCTTTTAAGAATTGTTCAGATTTGAAAGAGTTAGATTTAAGTTCTAATAAGTTAACGAAAATACCCGAAGCAATATTGCAGTTACCGTTCTTGAAATCGCTCGACTTGGGAGAGAATTTATTGACGGAAATAAGTAATAATTCATTTCAAAATCTATCGCAGTTGACCGGGTTACGTTTAATCGACAATCAAATTGGAAATCTTACCGCGGGCATGTTCTGGGGCTTGCCCAGTCTGCAAGTGCTCAATTTGGCGAAAAATAAAATACAGTCGATCGAGACCGAAACCTTTAAAAGGAACACGCAATTGGAAGCCGTTCGTTTGGACGGCAACTTCATTTCTGATATTAATGGTGTGTTTGTGGCTTTAACAAAACTAGCATGGTTGAATTTATCGGAAAATCATTTGGTGTGGTTCGACTACGCTTTCATTCCGGATAGTTTGAAATGGCTCGACATTCACGCTAACTTTATCGAGATATTGGGTAATTACTACAAAATACAGAATAATTTGCATGTTAAAACATTAGACGCGAGCCACAACCGTCTGATGAGTTTGTCCCCAATGTCAATACCACACAGTGTGGAACTATTGTTTATAAACAACAACTTAATATCTAATATTGAGACGGACACGTTCCTCGAAAAAAGAAACTTGACCCGTGTCGATATGTATGCCAATGAGATTGAAAGTTTAGATATAAATAGTTTACGCATTTCAAAAGTGCCGGAGGAACGTGCTCTGCCCGAGTTTTATATTAGTGGTAATCCGTTCCATTGCGATTGCACAATGAAATGGCTTTTGCTCATTAACTCTATTACATCCAGGCAATATCCAAGAGTAATGGATTTGGAGAACGTTATATGTAAAGAATCTTATGTACGCGGGGTAAAATACCTTCCAGTCAGTTCTTTACATTTGAAAGACTTTTTGTGTAAATATGAGACATACTGCCCGGAAGATTGTCATTGTTGCGATTTCAATAACTGTAACTGCAAAACTATATGTCCAATAAATTGTTCTTGTTATCACGATTCCACAAAAAGTACAAGCGTTATCGATTGCTCTGTAAAACAATTAAAACTAGTACCGCAAAGCTTTCCTGTAGACGCGACACACATTTATTTAGATGGCAATGTTTACAGCGAACTAAATGAGACTGTGTTTATGTCGATGCGAAACGCTTTTGTTATTTATTTGAACTCGAGTAATGTTGTCACGATCAGCAACAACACATTCAGTTCGCTCCACGATCTCAGGATATTGCATTTAGATAATAACAAACTGAGACAATTACGAGGACTCGAATTCTCAAAGCTAAGCAACTTGAAAGAGCTGTATCTGCAAACTAATTTAATAGAGTATATATCAAATGGAACTTTTTCTCTTTTGGGAGCGTTGGAAGTTTTACGCTTGGACGGTAACAGGCTCGTGAATTACGGTTTGTGGCACTTGGACAATAACAATAGGCTACAAACGCTATTCATCGGCAGCAACCATTGGTCTTGCGATTGTAAATATTTACAAAGTTTTTTGACATATGTTTCCCAAAACGTTGAAAAGATCATAGACATCAACAGTTTGTGGTGTTACAATGAAAACATTAAACCAGCGAAGAAGCCATTAAATTTGAACGTGACAGTGTGCAGCGAAATTAGCGAAACGTCGGTGATAAGCGCTTTCTTCGTATCCAACAATCTGCCGCTGCTCGCATCTGCCGTTACCGGGTTCATGCTTATTTTGTTAATATTAGCCTTAGTATTTACATTTAGATACGCTTGTAGAATGTGGTTGTATTCAAATTGTGGAATTAAGTTATCGCCTTTGGCAGACGATTTTGATGATACTGAGAAGCTGTATGACGCGTATGTATGCTATAGTCCTAAGGATGAGGAATTTGTTGTAGAGACGATTGCGAGAGAGCTAGAAAACGGTTATCCTACATACCATTTATGTCTGCACTATCGAGATGTGCCTCAATTCGAGGCGACGTACGCTCAGTTTCCCGATTTGGTGGTCGAAGCAACGGAAGCGTCCAGGCGTATTATAGTAGTGTTGACGACCAACTTTATCTTAACCGAGTGGTCACAGATAGAATTCCGACAAGCGCTCCAGAAAGCGTTAAGAAAAAATCCAAATAAATTAATAATAGTCGCCGTCGGGCACATCCCACGAGATCCGGAGTTGAAGTCATATTTCAAAACGGGTTTGGAAATAACATGGAAGGAGAAACGTTTTTGGGAAAGATTACGTTATGCGATGCCGTCGTCTAAGCGACGGGGTCACAAGTTAAAAAGACATAATTATGGGAGAAATTCTAATACGTACACGATGGACGCTTCGGTGCTAAATAGTACGTGCCAGACCCTTTGTGGGAAGTCGGCAAATTCCGTGGAGCGCTCGCCGTGCGACCGCCCCTTGTCCGAACATATATATTCTACCATAGACTCGGATTATTCGTCTGCCGATTTCCCAGGCCGGCACAATCAACCGCAATCTGTCGTATTCCAGCACACAGTTCAAACGTACCTGGTATGAAGGACCTCAGTAAACATTAGGCGTTAACCCAATCGATCTCTCGATAATTGATTTGTAAGCCTTAGGCGATCGCTGAATTCGTTGTGTTGTAAAGCGAAAATCGTCCGACGTTGTATATATTACAAAATTTTATGATCTACTCTTTAAATGTAGCTAATGTAACTTTTGTACAATAACGATACCAAATTTTCGCATTTGAAAAAGTTTTGCTTCTTCTTATTTATTACTTTTTTAAATGAAAGGTCATGTTTTAATGAGTATTAATTGGAAAGACTGTAAATTATTGTGTAGTTGTATTTCGATCGGCTGATGTTTGTATAGATATGTGATTAAAAGTTTATGATTGATGAATTTGATTTTAATGTTTCCACTTCCCGTCCGCAAAGGTACAAGTTATATTACGTCAGTGAGGTTATAAAAATGTTGCCAAAGTAGCAGCGTTAAAATATATGTTTTATTCTGTTTCCAATTCAGTTTTTACGAGTGGAGCCGGAGATGGAGCAGCTGGTTCGTGTAAACAGAATAAAATGAATGGAAACATGGCCGCCATCCATGCTTTCAATTGGCAGTTATATAATAAGCTCCACTCGCTTGCATTTGCTTTCAAATGTTCATTTCCATTAGGAATTTTCCTCAATTTTCGTTCTGCCGTGTGGGCGACGGTGCAGATGTTATAACGACAATCCAGACTAAATTAATCATTCTAACGTTCCTTTATAAACGCTCTAGCCTTGAGTGAAGCAATCATTCGTTGTCATTACCCTTCGTCATATTTTGACGTAGTTACATTATTCGGTTTCTTTTCAATTAGGATTAGTTACAGAATTTATTATTTCTTTTAATTTATGGACCATTGTTTTCACATACTAACTGAAGAAACCAAATGTGTTTTATGGAATAAAAGAACAGATTAAATGTAACCACTTGCTAATACAAAGTTGTTGTTTGGTATTGAAAATACGAAAATACGAAAATATTTTCGATCCTAAAATCGCACCGAAGATTTTTGATTCTTCTATAAAATAAATCAATTTTATTTAGCATTCTTGTTAGATAAACGAATAAAATATCTATGCACTCCCTATCTACATTGCATGCATAGGTATTGCATACATAGCAACATTCGCACACGATGTATAATCAATGGGAACTGAGGAACAATATAATCACAATACAGTTATGAAATACAATGGTATGTAACTGCGTAATCCAAGTGCTAATAAATGTCTCCGTGAAATTGCGTAAAGATGATGAGTTTTTTTTTCATATACAAATCTTGGTTAACCACATTAGTTCAATTTTCAATACATTTTGTCTCTATAGCAACAAAGTCTTATCTAACGCACGGACAATCGTTTTGACATGGCTGAATATAATAAATGTCTTGGCCTGGGCCACATAAAAACTTATTGATTTTTTTACAAAGTAATAGGTAGTTGAACTGTAATATTTTAATGTCAAAAAAATGATTGCTCGATGACTTCTATTATTGCGAATTGAAATGGTTTTCGATAATAAAAATATTACTGAAGTGATGAAAAAGGAAGTTCGACTTGAGATGACTAAATTGCATCGTAAAGAATTATTATTGTTGGTGTTAAAATTATCTTTTTGACTGATTGTTGTCCGCTTTATTTTCACTTCGTTTGCTTGCTTTTTAATTATTTTTGTTTAACTAAGTAGCCGAATTTATTTTTTATGACATCTGCCAGTATCGGACCAGCCGTCTCTAAGATAAATCTGAACGGACAAACAAATGCTTTCGGTGTTGTTTTATACGTTTATTTTTATTTTTTATTTTTTTTATAGGTAAATAAAAGTTATCAATGGAAATTATATTAAAAAATATCACAACGTCAAAGTATTATGTCACAAAAAATGTACATACCGAATTAATATAATATTTCGGTACTTAATAAACGGCTTGCAGTAATATTGAAACGAAATTGTATTTAAACAAACGACGTTTTAAAGAAATGAATAGTCAATTAAAGTTGTTAATGAAAGCGATCTTTTCAATTGGTGTTTAATTGACTTCGAGACAGAATTAATATTGAGGGGGATAATTAAAACGCTTGCGTGAATGATATTTCAAATAAACATGCATTGCATATAAGAACGTGTATAGAGTGACCTCTCAGGAATACGATTTTGTAGTTAAATACCATGAGCATATAACGCTATTTATGTACATTAAAATACTATATATAAGTTTATAGTTTATTATCAAAACATTTCAAATTATTGTTGATGTTGTGTAGATACGAATTTCGTATATTTATGTTTTTATAAATTCTCGAATCTTCTCTCGGCAAAACAGGTTAATTTGTTAGGTTGCAAAGTAGCCAATAATATAATCTATTATACTCGTAGTGGTTCCTTAATACCTTGTTAGATCGGTAATAGAAATAAGTAGAATAGTTTTCATAAAAATAGTTCAGTTAAAAGTGGAGTATAATTTTGTTTTGACATTTAGTTATTTAGGCACGCTGATAAACATAATTTATGTACGCAATTAAACTTCAGCCGTAACTTGTGTGTGCCTGGGGTTCGAACCTGCGATCACTGAGATTCTCGATCGCGTGCCCAAACCTCGAGGCCATCATTACTTACTTTTCGAAGCTGTGTGTGTATACACAACGAATTATCACGTACTTTAACGGTGAAGGAAACCATCGTGAGTAAACCTGCACACCTAAAAGTTCTTAGGAATTTCTTAGGTGTGCAGTCCGCCAACCCGCACTAGGCCAGCGTAGTGGACTAATACCTTAACCCTCTCAGTTGTAGAGGAGGCCCGTGCCCAGCAGTGGGACATATATGGGCTGGTGATGGTGATGATAAAACTTGCTGTAGTAGTTAATATAATTTACACGGGGCTTTTGAAAAAAAAAAATACAGGAACTTTCGGAGATAAAATCGTGCAACACTAAAAGAAATAGCTGGTTAGAAAATCGTATAAATTTAACATGTATGACAAATGTAATTTTGGTGCGGAGTCTACGCTAGGTCAACTATTTATTGCTGCAACTTACGTGGGCCTACGTGTGGGTGTCGGAGAAGCATCGTAAAAAAGGGATTAAAGTAATTCCATATATTCTGTACTGTTTTCTTTATTGGAAACGTGATTACGATGAATTTATACGATTGCCTACTGACTCGTGATTTGCCTTTGGTAAATTTCAACTGGAATGCTGTGAAGGCTCGTATTTTCCGTCTAATTAAATATGGTTGTGGTCATATATAGCTGTGCTTTTAAGTTAATGTGTCGTTTGGATAGCCGCGTATACAACTTTCTCTAATTTTTATAGATGTCAAATATGATATCATTGTACACCAAGTAGTGAGAAGTGAAACTTATCTCCACTGTTTATCTCAGCCCTCAGGCAAAACATGGTGGAAACTATTATTATCATTAGTAACTTACAGTATATATATTTTTTGACTGCCTCGTGGTCTCGCGTCACAAGTATATACCGTGCGATCTAGAGGTCCTGGGTTCCATTCCCGGTTCGGGCAGTGTTGTTGGGTTTTTCCATTGGAAAATTCTCAGTAGCAGCACGGAGTCTGGAAATGTGCCCGAAAAACGGCAATAGGCTCGCACTTACTACGTGGGACATACCTGGCGAAATGTGGGTGCAGCAATGCACCTCTGCCTACCCCTTCGGGGAATACAGGCGTGAGGTTATGTATGTACGTTTGTAGTATATTTTCTAGTTTACTGTATTTAGTTCAGTTAGAACACAAAAATCATGTTAAATTACAAAAGTTTCCAAAGCAGTGGCAGATATAGCCCCAGTTACAGTTAAAGTGCACTGCATTAATATCAAAAACAAAACACAAAAACGAAAGCATCACCATTGAAGTTTGGTCTAGTCGCCAAATTCTAGTTCTACAGTGACTGCTGTGTAGGTCTATCATGTTTGCACTAAATGACTTTTAAGGTTTTTGATTTCACTCCCGTAGCTTCTTAAATTCTACTTCTTAACTTGAAATTGGTGTTAAATTTATGCCTAAAGAAGTGTTTTCAAAAAACTGTTTTTTTTATTGAATCAAATTGTAGTTAAATAGAAAAAAGAAACTAGAAAACTAGAATAGTAGTGGAATAAAATGAAACTAGGATCAATCATTATTCATTATATTATTATTATAATCGTCATCATCATCATCAGCCCATATAAGTCCCTCTGCTGGGCACGGGCCTCCTCTACAACAGAGAGGGTTATTATTATAATACCCGCTGAATACTTTAGAATGAACAATGTACTGTACAATGTCACAGAAAAACGAATACACCTAGAGCAGACATTTAAATGTTGACATTTTTCAAAGTAAACTTTGAAGTTGCTATGAAAACACAAAATACAAAATAATTCCAAATATTTCATTATAAAATCAACATTCTTTGTAATGTGTGTGCCACAATAATGTGCACGAAATGTTTTGTGTGCCAACGTTTTTATTGTGGACGCCTTGTTAAAAACATGTCCCATTCACGGTCCGCTGATCTTCCATTATGGTCCATTTAGAACAAATTCTTTTACATTTACATGTTATTGAATTAGAGTGATGCCGGATGCGCCTGCCGCTGCCCAAATTACAATACCATTACGTCAGAATATGCAACTCATTGTCGGCAATGTTGGATAAACTCGCGTAATGGCGTAGCGGAGTTTTCAAGCGTCCTACTATTTATTTCACTATCACACTTTAGATTGGTGTATTAAAAAATAAAATTATTAAATGGTTTAACTAAATTATGTAGTACATGTGAGTTAGTGTTTGTTCAAGTACTTTGAAAGTAGGGCTGCCAACATTTTCTCAGCGAAATATAGTATTTTTGAAAATTAGTTATAAAAACCATAGTACACTTGTAAAAAATAAAACAGAAAAATATTTCGATGTTGTCAATTTGATAATGAAAACTATGTCGTGCTGCCAGCGCCAGCGCCTCCAGTTAGTAGAGAAAATAGATATTAGTAGGAGCCAAAGACAAAAGATTTTAGATGCGTTCGAAGTCCGGAATTCGGTAACACGAACTCGCCTCACTCAAAATTTAATAAATAGGTGCGTAAATTATTTCTAAAAAGAAATATTTGTTTGTTAGATTTCGGTTGGTGTTGAAAATGTATTTTTGCGTACTATATATTTCTTCAACAGTATATAGTACGCCGACCCGAAATATAGTACAATACTATATATTATAGTACGGTTGGCAACCCTATTTGAAAGCAATTTCTTCATAATTATTGTATCATATTGTGGGATCACGAACATTCTTATGATAGATCAATAGATGGAGTAATATTTAATGTTAGTACTTATTATTACTCTTATACGGGGGGAGTAACGTGGACTTGTTTTTAAAGAAGTCTTTAAAGGTCGTGTTGAATGGTCTATTTTACATATTTTGTGTTTAGCAGTGTCGTGCTATTCCTGGTAATAGACTATAGCGTCAAACACATACAAACACAAATAAATGTTCTACTTTTCTTTTAGTTTATTATGGACTACAACAACGATTTTACTGACTCAAGATATTTTGTCATCGAATATAATGATAATTAATTAATGACAGAATGATGGTATTTTTTAAATAGTAAAAATCTTCACAACGATTCAAATGAATGGCAATAACACATGGGTGATAATTCTCATATCAGTATAAATTTCGTCTCTCATATCTATTATATACTAAATTCTTTTAAATTGTATATTTTGACATCGTACTCTCTTTCGATCGTCCTCTGTCACCACTTACGATCGTTTCTTTAATCCTCCGCCTACATTTTATTTCAAACATTCTTCATATTTTTCTTATGCAACCATAAACAACCTTATTTGTCTAAAAGGTTTTATTGTGACATTAGTAAAGACACATTTTTTAAATTATCCACATACTAATGGCTGTATCGAACGCCCAAGTTGTAGACAGAACTATGTCCTTGCAACTAAGTACTTTTCGTCTATAATGTTTTTAGTTATTCATTATTAACTATTTGGGATTGCATTTTTTGGCAAATATGAAGCGCATTTGCATATTATTCTCTTGTACTGAATTAAGACTGTATACTATGAAAAAGTTACCAATGTAATTTCGTCATTATGAATTAATAATCTATTATTGGCTTACAAAAACCAACAACAAACCCATACCAGTACGCCGCAGCTCAGAAATACGTCATTTAGATATATCAGTAAAAGAATAGGGACGAAAGTATACAATACATCAAATATATGGAAATTTATCGTGTCAGCGCACCATCATGTATTCAGAATGAAAAGGGACATTTTACATTTACAGTATTGAAAAGAAATATTTGTTTTCATACAGCGTCGTCTGTTATTCGATATATAGGATAGGTACTGTTATTATAAAACGTTTTATGTTTGCTATTGGTACTGTAATATTTAAAGGCAGTAGGTAAGCAAACCAGCTCAGAGGAACTGTAGTTGGGTTTTAAGGAATTCATCCTCATCATCATCATCAGCCCATATACGTCCCACTGCTGGGCACGGGCCTCCCCTACAACTGAGAGGGTTTTAGGCCATAGTCCACCACGCTGGCCTAGTGCGGGTTGGTTGGACTACACTACAAAAACTACAAAAATACATACAAAACTTTTATCATATTGTATATTTTTTTTACATACATACATAAACTCACGCCTGTATTTCCCCGAAGGGGTAGGCAGAGGTGCATTTCTGCACCCACATTTCGCCAGGTACTTATGTATGAGTCCCACGTAATAGGGGGCGAGCCTATTGCCGTTTTTCGGGCACAATTCCAGACTCCGTGCTGCTACTGAGAATTTCCTAATGGAAAAACCCAATAACACTTTGCCCGACCCGGGAATCGAACCCAGGACCTCTAGATCCCTCGGCACATACTTGTACCGCGAGACCACGAGGCAGTATTTTTTTTTTAATATTCGTATTTATGATACAAAAGTGATTACAAAGATCATTTATCATAAATTTAAGGAATTAGTGCACTTGAAATCTATAAGTTGTAATAGTCTGGAAATACTATAGGGTGTATGGATGCAGAACCAGGCCATAGCTATTTGGGACTTTGGTACGGACGGGTCAGGTCGACCGTGAAACAAACCAATTACGATATATTGGATTTCGATCACCATACAGTTCATAAGATTTAAGATTAATATTTTTTATGACTGCTATAAATGACCTCTGAAAAGGCGTTTCTTCAGCAGTGTTCTAAGTTCGACGTAATAGGGAGTCTAGGAATCGAGCTCCGGACCTCAAGGTATCTTAATAAAAATATTTTATACCAATACACTTTGTCTTTTCTATTTATCTTCAAAAGCACTTCGAGTAACAGATTTATATCTCTATATATTTGAAAACAATAGACTATGCGGAGTAACAGTTAAAGGGAGAAGGTAATTAGAAAAATTGTACATTCAAATTGGATAAGTCCAATTACCATCGCAATAAATTGACGTATTCATTGGATAACTTGAACGAGTGTTCACCGCGAGGGTTACACCTAAGTCAATAGCCGTTATGAAACTTGATTACGCTTCGTGATTTTTGACAGGCCCCCTCAAATAGATGTTCGCAGTTTGACACGAGATAAATGTCACAGATGACATTTGTATCAATCTGTCAAAACGTCAATATTTCAAAGTTTGATGAAAGGCCTTGGAATATTCGAGATACCTAGGCTATTAGGCCTCCTTCGTCGAATATTAATATTTTCCTTAGGCCTCCTTCGTCGAATATTAATATTTTCCTATCCACAATGGAGGATATTCTTAAAAAAATTAAAAATAATAAGATGGTTTTAGTATGTGGGGATTTTAATATTAACTTAATGGTTAATTCAGTTGATAAATGTAAATTTGTGTCATTATTTAGTTCATTTAATTATACTTGTTTGTTTTCTGAACCCACTAGAATAACTACTGAAACAGCAACCTGCATTGATAATATCATAACCAATTTCGAAGTGGTTGAAAAGTATACACAAATAGGAGTTAGATCGGACCATAAATGTTTGTTAGTCAAATTGAAACATAGAATTGAAAACATAAAAAAAATAATTAAGTACAGGCCATTGACAAGACATAACCTAGGTAAATTTAATATCAACCTAAAATCAAAAATTAATATTTTAGAACCTAATTCTGACAGTCCCAACGATATATATTCTTCATTACTTGATACAATTTGCAAAGAATTCTACAAAGTGTGCAAAATTAAAACTGTAAAAATTAAAATTAATTCTAACAATAAATTTAGTACTTGGGCGACCAAAGGCATCCGACGTAGTAGAGAAATTTTATATAACTTGTATGACAAAAGGTCCTATACACCTGATGTCAATTTTATAAACTATGTCAGGAAATATTCTAAAATATTTAAAAAAGTATGCATGCAAGCTAAAGCAGCTTATATTAGTGAAAAGCTGAGATTATCTAGCAATAAAATAAAAACAACTTGGCAAATTATAAATACAGAAACTGGGAGAAATAAGGTTACTGACAACAAGATAACCTTGGCTATAAACAACAACCTGGTTTCAGACAAAGTTAGTATTGCTAATTACCTAGAAAAGTTTTTCACAAATATACCTTTAGAGACAACTAAATGCTTGCAATCATCAGCAGTCTTGGCTGAATCACTTTTAAAAGAAAATGTTGTTGGAAATATGCCCATTTTCAGTTTTGAAAGAGTGTCTTGTTCCGAAATAATAAAAGCTTTTAAAAATCTTAAAATTAAGGCTACTGAAGATATATGGGGACTGTCGGTTAAGGCTATTGAAGCTATTATATTTAATATTGCTCCAATATTGACGGTTATATTCAATTCTTGTATAAGTGACGGTATTTTTCCCGACTTAATGAAAATCAGTAAAATTGTGCCCATATTTAAGTCGGGATGTCCAAATAATCCATCAAACTTTAGACCCATCTCAATACTACCAGCTCTTAGTAAGGTCTTCGAAAAGATCATGCTCACTCAAATGCAGGAACATTTTGATAGAAATGGGATATTACATAGTAGCCAATTTGGTTTTTCAAAGGGTCGGTCTACGCAAGATGCAGGAACATCTTTGATGAAATCTGTACTGGAAGCCTGGGAGACGTCACAAGATGCTCTTGGGGTTTTCTGTGACCTCTCGAAGGCTTTCGACTGCGTTGATCACCAGACCCTTATTACGAAGCTGAGTTACTACGGCATAAGTGGTTCCTCTCTTCAACTTATAATGTCCTATTTATCGGGTCGTGAACAAAAAGTATGTGTGGACGGCGTCACCTCAGTAGGATCAACAGTGAAAATAGGGGTTCCACAGGGCTCCATTCTGGGCCCCTTTTTGTTTCTAGTTTATATAAATGATCTCCCTTACATGGTACAGAAATTTACAGACATAGTTTTGTTCGCTGACGACACGTCACTAATATTTAAAATAAATCGTAAGGATAAAGATCTAGCTGTTCCAAATCATGTACTTAATTTAATTTTGAATTGGTTCTCATGTAATAATCTTCTACTCAATGCAGGAAAGACAAAATGCATTCGATTTACATTACCAAATGTTAGGAATGTAATGTCACCTGTTACATTAAACGCAGAAACACTTGACTTGGTGACTTCAACTGTTTTCCTAGGAATAACTCTAGATAGTAAACTGCAGTGGGGTCCGCAAATAGAGCGATTATCTAGTAAACTGAGTGCCGCGGCTTTTGCGATTCGTAAAATAAGAAAACTCACGGATGTTTCAACGGCTAGGTTAGTGTACTTTGCTTACTTTCACAGTATAATGTCTTATGGCATTCTATTGTGGGGATCGGCGGCTGATATTAACAGCATTTTCATACTACAGAAAAGAGCAGTCCGCGCTATCTATGATCTACGTAGCCGTGATTCCTTACGATCCATTTTCAAGGACTGTAATATACTGACCGTGCCGTCTGAATACATTTATCAAAATATTATGTATGTACGTAAGAATGTATTTAGCTTTAGTAAAATTGGTGATATACATAATGTAAATACCAGGGGTAGACATAAACTTGTGATACCCTCATTAAGATTAGAAAAAACCAGTAAGTCCTTTATAGGCAACTGCGTTAAATTTTACAATAAGCTCCCCAAATCTGTAACTGACCTATCAGATAATTCATTTAAGGTGCACATTAAACGTGTTCTGATGACAAGGGGATACTACAATATAAATCAGTATTTAGAGGATAAGGAACTTTGGCATTAGATCTCTCCCGCACATCGCCATCACCACATCTTGGAACCCAGTACCTTTCACATTCTTCTTTCTTAAACCAAATCATTTGAATAAATAAATATAAATTAACCCAAAGCTCCAAGTGTAACTTAAACCATTATAAAAACATCAAATATATACAAATTGATATCTAATATAAAATGTGCACAAAATAAATAAAATAAAAATAAAATGACGACCGATCGAGTAAATAATTCGAGCAAATAAATAATAAGAAGGCAATTTTTATTTGGCAGGTCATATAATATAATTATGTTATCCTTACTGGACCAAATACATGCCCACTGAGTTGGACTCGCTGGATCTACTCAGGTGTGGGTCGCGCCGCGTAAATTCCAGTAGTAAAGTGAGCCCGCTGAGTTTGTTTCGCCGGGTCTTCTCAGTCAGGGTCGCGTTTGGATCCGGTGGTACCATTAAAATAATACGTGACGTTTCGGAAATACACAAGGTCCATCTCGTTATTTACTTTAAAATAATAATAATAAGATATTATGTATTTCCTGATGAAAACTAAAAATAAATTATAAAAAAAACCGTAAATATTTTTGTACAAATTATATAAAATGAACCATAGTTAAATTATAATGTAATAATAAAAGATTTTTCTTTTCTGTATTGACTTGTCATAAGTGCTATTTGATTGCCTACGTGACTAAATAAAGCAATTTCATTTCATTTCATACAAATCAAATAATTCTTGTCTCTGTGAAATTATAAAAGGCCTCCCCAAGAAATCGTTTTTTTAATTATTATTCTTTTTTTTCTAAGATAGGTATTATTAAAAAAGCTTTTAGAAAAGTTAAAAGCTTGTAGTATTCAATAGCTTGAACGCACTTAATTATTACTAACAGACCTACCTCTAATAGATCATAGGATCACACACGTAATTATGGCTAAAATTAAGGAGACAATAATGAAAAAAAAATCGCAATATAATGCTTTGCATATTTTTATTTTTTTTTTATACTGGCACGGCAAAGTGACCCCATTGCACCTGATGGTAAGTGTAATGGAGTCCAGAAAAAGTGCCGACCAGCGAGAGATGATGATCTCCCGTTGGTCGACGCAATAACCTATCTTGTGAAGAAGTTATTTTATATAGCTAATAACAAAAATGTCATTGGTCTTATAAGATGGCCCATATAGTAACTCTCAAATATCAGGGGTGACGTTGACAAAACTAGCTTCCACTAGTAAGTGCTAGGATATTTGCGACTCGTCTAGAGAATTATTATATTAGCGTAGGGGACTGACTACGAGTTATCGTGTACAGATTTCTAGGATTTTTCTTCTGACATGTCGCTGTTGGTTGTGATTATTGCAGGCTGTAAAATGTGAGACAGCAGAATTGATGCCCGCAGCGAGACAAACTATTGTGTTACACACAAATATTTCGGGTCGGGGTGTTTGTGGGTCGAAAAGCCCCTAGGAGTTTCTAATCCCACGAAACAGGCCTTGTATTCTACTCTAGTGTCAAACTATGTTTTTAAAAACTACAATAAGATATATTTTGCTCTGGATATATATAATAGGAGTATTATTATTTATCTTTCTTTTTTTTTATGCTAAATTTTATTAGTATCGTACCATCAGGAGACATGTTGTCATTTTATCTTAACACTATACAATAAATATTCGCAAAGAAACGATAATGCGGGACCCTACGTGGCAACAAATATTTTTTAATCCCTCCCCTAGCTAATGCACGAGTGTTCCCTAAAAAGCGTGCATGTAACTTTTATTTGGTGTCAAGCCGTGTCCATAAACCAATTGTCGCCAAGTTAAAATTTTAAGCGTGAGTTACCCCTTGGCGGGGGTCTATTAAATTTATTGCTTGTAAAACGAGGAGCTAATTTAGAGTCACGTTATATTGTGTTAGCTTAACTAGTTTAGCTGCGAAGAGCCATGGGCGTGCAATTTTATCGCTTACAAAATGGATTTATGTATGAAAAAGAAACTTTATTACGATGTACCTACGCAAGAATGTGTTTGGGGAATATTGTCATAACTTAGTTGTTTTTATTATCCTTATCCTTATGTGATGTGCAATAAAATTTCTGTTCCTTATGTCTGTCTGTTTATGACCGGGGTATTTGACTTATAGGGACATAAAGTTGAGCTTGTAGCTCTGTAGCAAACTGAATTGTTTGAAGTTGCGTTACAGTTATTTTAATATGATACAAATTTAATATTTTAACAACAATTAAAGCGACTTTCAAAAATATTTAAAATTTATCACAATAATTCTATTGAGGGAAAAAAATCCAAGTTCACTTGTCTGAGTTTTTAAGTTATGTTTGTTTTGGTTTCAATTATCTTTCATCGTAATGACGAAAGCATTGTGGGAAGCACTGCTTATTAAAACGTCCTTGACCAGGACTGTTAAAGGTATGTTTAGTTTTCTCAATAGCGTAGGTGGCTTGATCTAAGCGGTATCTATATTGTACATATGCATGTAAAAAGTTATGTATGTATATGCATTTGTAGGTAGAGGTGCATTTTTGCACAGGTTTTGCCAGGTATATAACAGTCTCATGTAATAGGGGGCGAACCTATTGTGATTTTTCTGGCACAGTTTCAGACTTCGAGTAACTACTAAGAATTTCCTAATGGAAAACCCAACAACACTGTCCGACCCGAGAATCGATCTAGGACCACTAGATCGCACGGCACATAGGTACTTGTGCCGCGAGATCACGATGTAGTCTAATTATATTTTTTGATATAAAATAACAGCAATAGTAATATTGTTCTTTAAAACGATGCTCCCAATGCAATTTAAGGAAAAAATAATAATAATAAGAATGAAAATATTAAGGAAACGGGAATCAAAATTTACTTACATATATCACCAACACAAATTGTGATGTTCCTTAATAAGAGTTTTGTTCGTTGAATGACCCAGTTCGTGTCGTGTTTAAATGTCTTACTAAGCCCGTAATTGCTGACGCATTACACGCGAATAATTGGTTGATGTAAGATATCAAACAACGGCAATACATACTTCGTTTGTTAAAATATGCTTTTCAAACATGCAAATATAAGTAGTGATGGCCTCGTGGTTTAGACGCGCGGTCGTGAATCTCGGCGGTTCCGGGTTCAAACAACATGCACACACCTCTAACTTCTCGAAGTTATGTGTTTATTCACAATTAATTATCACTTACTTTAACGGTGAAGGAAAACATCATGATGAAACCTGTACACCTAAAAAATCTTAGGAATTTCTTGGGTGTTTAGTCCGCCAATCTGCACTAGGCCAGCGTGATGGACTAAGGCCTAAACCCTCTCAATGGTAGAGGAAGCCCGTGCCCAGCAGTGGGACGTATATGGGCTGATAATGATGATGAAATATGCAACATATTTGTTACTCAGGCACAGTAAAGCACTACTGGTAACTGACGGTAAAGTTTGTTTCGAATAGACTGTGGATTTGTACATAATAGTCTATTTACTTACGCACATGGCTGTTGCTCTGAAGAAAGAGGTAGTGCCCAGAAGAAAGAGGTAGTTGTGTTATTCAGGCCCACGTAGTAGGGGCCGAGTGTTTTTCGAGCATATGTCCAGACTTCATGCTGCTACTGAGAATTTCCATGGCTTTCTCCTGAGAAAAGCTCGCCTTTCGGTGTCTCTATCTCAGCGCATTCAACTGTCCGCTTGCTTGCGAGTTAGGAATCTAATACCTTGGATTCATATCTGATGATGCATTAGCATATCTTATTGACATTATGTTCCAGGACATCATTGTTCGGACTATCACCTGATGGACAACTAAGTTTCCAACTCCCCCTATTTGTTTTCTTCTGATTAATTTCGTTACGGGGAAAAGGCAAGCCAATAGAGACTCGCTGAGCTTCACCGTTCGTTGGCATTTCTGTGCGTGCCTCCGTCGATCCTAATAGAGTTGCTGCGGTGGGTGTCGGAAGGATAGTTTCTGGCACTTGATAGGAGATTCAGTGCCGTCTAAATAGGAGCAAATTTCATTCTTTTCACAAAATATGACATACTTAACCAAGATCCACACAGTTTTTGCCTCAGGAATGTCGTAACTAGACTAATGGAGAAATATCATCACATCAAGCTATTGAATAAAAGTACCAATTAGTTTCGTGATTCCATGACACGTAGATCTAAGGCAATTTTATTGTAATGGCGTAATAAAAGCCAGTCATTACGTTCTTCATGGTGTATAAACAACGGAGGCATGAAATGTCGTCATGCGTTTTTGTCGCGTTCCAACAATCTTTCTTTTACACATGAACGCTCCAATACAGAGGTCTGCACAAACGAATGGTTATGTCATGGACTGTCCGAAGTTCGCTTGTTTATTCCATAAATATTAGAAGTTTCTCGAATGTTTTCGAAGTAAACGCAAAACGTTTCGTTTGTTTTGGGATTCTATCATATTTTTCTATTTTTGTGGAGTAAGGATGTTTTTAATATGTGATGTGATATTCGAAATAGTAATGCAGCCAATACCGTAATGCATCCTTCTACTGCCGATTATTACGTTCGTTGAAGATAAATTACACATCAAAGTTAGTTATATTGTCTTATATTCAAACATTCTATGCATTAATCCTCACGCCCGCAACCTAAAAAAATAGTCCTATAGGTACATAGCATACTCGATCACTGTACATATTTTCATTGACAAAGCATTTTACAACGTATTCAATTGATAGTGCAGCCGGTCATAGACATTTATTGAAATTCAAACGTATACTTTCGGTAAATGACATAAGCGGTTTCCTAGAAGTTATAATATGGGAACAATGAACGCACCGGTCGTACCACGTGCCACTCGATCGCCAATCTGGTCGTGCTGACGCATACGAAATTATATCGGACGGTTCAGAGAATAGCCAATTACATAACCTACTTATGTGGTTTACGAGTCGGTGATCGTTTGGATGTGTCAGTAAGACCTTTGAGACACGTTTTATAAAGCTATGAACTATCCTTAATGTTACATTCCATTGTCATTACATTTATTTGTTAATATTATTTAAGCTCAAATCTTGCTGGCTTGAAGCTATAGAAAAATACATGTTACATTTATGATCGTAACGTGCAGGATGCTGAAGATCGAATAAAGTGGTGAACAATATCTATAGAAGAATAAGCTAGGTTGGCAGTAAGGCATGATGATAGATTTTATTTTAAAACTTATGGCATTTCGTAAGCTGAAGATGAATGTCGTTTGACAATCTGGATTGAAATCTACAAGGGTATACAAAAAAAATAACAATATTTTCTGCCTATTACTTATTTCGATTTGAAATTCTCTATAAGTCTGATTCAATTCTTAAAGTCGTAAGTAATCTTTAAATTAAAAAAAACCCTGTGCACTCTACAGTGATTATAGCCAAATCATTCTTTTCAAAAGCTGTTAGAAAATGCAGTGCCCTCCCAACTGCAATAAGATTTGCAGAATATTTGTACTTTTTCAATGACAGTGCAATTTTAATTAAATTTCTAATTTAGATGTAGGTCAAGATTTATTGATCAACCAGAAAAAAAAATTGCGCATTATATTTAAGCTCCATAATCTACTTAAGTTATTCTAAAGTCGACCTTAAATAATAAACTAAGGAACTATCTGGAGTAGGGACTTTTGTTTATTTAGTGAAATGGCTTGAGAATGAACAACCTTCAGAGGAGGATTCATCCACTACAGGTTAATCCCACCGGAGTTTTGGATCCTCGGGAGCGACGTTGGTCACTTAATACGAAGTTACGTTAGATGTATAAGTTATATGTTAACTTTGTAGCTTGTCTGCTACGAAAATGCTTTATTGCAATTTTTAACTCGCGGATTTATTTCTGAAACATTATTCCTACATAAATGGCGATCTTAAAAACAAAAAAGACTTTATATACCTATTAGTACCCAGCCAATTATACATACGAAGCGTCTGCGAAGATGCGACGATGAAAATTTAATATTTGCTGAGCATAATGCCAATAATCCAGCCTTTATAGAATTAGTACACCCTTGTTTCGATATACGTAACATGACGCGCTAATTGCAGGCATTGTGAAATTCAGATCTTGTTTATTGTACATTTTTATGTTCGCTTTGAAATAATTATGAATTTATTTGTTAATTCCTCTTTATGTATAAAAAATGGAATAGACTAAATAGTTAAAAGTAAAATAATGTGTTAAACAGTTATAACATTCGTGTTATAGAGGTCATAAAAATGTTAATGTTTTGTATCTAGGTGCCTGTAGCACATTTTGGCACGTGCCAGTTACATGTAGTGAATGATTATTTTGCGTGTACACAGGGTTGGCCTTTATTAAATAAAAAGATTCAATTAAAAACCTAGACCTTTAATTCAGTATTTCAACTTTTTTTCCGTTGCCGGATGCCTTCGATTTTATTTGCCTGGTTTACTTCATAAACAGCCAGCTTCACCGAAGTGCCATAGTTCTTTTATTACGACTCTATAACTCAAATGGAGGATGGCTCCGTAAATACTTTGATGAGTCCATTTCTCACCATTCTTAATTTTTTTGGAGCTGTTGTAGACTCAAAGAAACTAACAACTCCCATATTTTTGTCTGTTCTACTTTGAACCACTTATGTAAGAGTAATGTAGTATCTTAGAGTATTTATTTATTACCAGGTGTGTCGTTAGATTCTTTATTGCATAATTCACAATGAATTATCACTTACTTTAACGGTGACGGAAAACATCGTGATGAAACCTGTACACCTAGAAAAATTCTTAGGAATTTCTTAGATGGGTAGTCTGCCAACCCGAACTAGGCTAGCGTGGTAGACTTAGGCCTAAATCCTCTTAATGGTAGAGGAGGTCCGTGCCCAGTAATGGACGTATGGGGCTGATGATGAATTACATTAATAAATATTTGTCTATGCATAAATCTAGCTCATATGTCCGTGCTCAGTCTAGCAGTATTCTCGTCATTTAGCAATAAAACTCGTGGTAAATGCAAAGACATTGCAAGCCATCTATTCATATCATTTGAAATACCACGTTTATGTCATTCAGAATTGTTCATAAAGCATCGTATTTCTTGCCTGCCGGTATGTCGACCGACAAGAATCTCATTAAATTCCAACTATTCAGAACGTAGTGCTTTTTATTAGGTCTAGACTTTCACCGTCCCATTCTATACGTTTCTGGAGCGATGATATCATTCTCGTGATTCCGTCGGCGCCGTACGTCTAATGAACTTTATTGAAATTAATTTTCATCCACTTAATTTCAATTTTGACGGCTCGCTGACTTGCTTGTAACTTTATATATCCGTAATCCTATATTAACAATTGCTTTCTTCATAACTCGCGTGGCTTTAACAGTTTCAGCCAGTAAATTAATTAAAATGTGTTCATTGTTTGCATGGGCTGTTGCAAGTCAATGATTCTTAATGTCTCAGTAGATTACAGAACAATGGAATTACGTGCTCGCTTCAATTTAGCACACTTTAAAATATACTCAGCCGTCCTATTTATTAAATACTGTTGATAAATATCAACATTTGAACTATATATATATACTAGCTTTTGCCCGCGACTCCGTCCGCGTAGACTACAGGGTTGGGTTCAGAAAGAAAATAAGTTGTAGTCTATTTTATTCCACAGAGTCCCATTTATGTCCATACCAAAAATCGTTCACATCGGTCAAATGATTAAGGCGTGAAAGCGTAACAGTCATAATATAGTTACTTTCTCATTTATAACATACCAGGTAAAACCAAGGAGTTTAAAAATAAATTTCTGAACGCACGCATAAATATTTGACAACTAACAAATATGTCACTCCCTTTTCATTACTGATTATTCTACATTTTAAAATGTAAAATGAGCAATTGTTCGAATATTTTGGATATATGTTGTCGATTCAAAACCTTTATTTAAATACGTTCATTTATATGAGGGGACCATTAACCGTATTGGCGGGATAAACATAAAATGTTTGACGTACATGACGCGTACGCCAAAATAGCCCGCAGATAGCAGATTTTTCCCGACTTACTTGACAATTATCGTTATATTTTGGACAATTCACACACTATCTTTAAAAAGTATAGCCTATGTGTTATTCTGATGTATAAGCTATATTATTGTAAACTTTCATTACAATCCATTCGGTAGTTTTTGCGTGAAAGAGCAACAAATATCCAGACATCCAGACATCCAGACATCCATACATTATTACAAACTTTCGCGTTTATAATATTAGTAAGATATTCAGCCTATCGCCATCCACTGCTGAACGTAGGCCTCCCTAAATAGGCGCCAACCATCCCGGTCTTGAGCAGCCCTCATCCATCCGCTACCCGCCACCTTTCTCAAGTCGTCGGACCATCGTGCTGCAGGACGTCCCACACTACGTCTGCCTAAGCGCAGTCTCCACTCTAACACTTGTCTGCTCCACCGGCCTTCAGACCTTCGGCAAACATGGCTGGCCCACTTCCACTTTAGCGTGCTAATCTTGCGGGCAATGTCAATGACTCCGGTTCTCTGGCTATTTGAACTATATAAACTTTTAATTTTTTCAATGTAAATGTACATTAACAATTATACCTGCCAGATACCTGCCTTGTGGTCTCGTGGCATAAATAGACAAACAAAACGTATTCTGCATCGGGTAGAAGTGCTCCTGGATTTTTCCATTAGGAAATTCTCAGTAACAGCACGGAGCATTGACGTAATGTAGGTGATTTGCACCTTTGATTTGGCCAACCTCACTGTATACTATTTGAGATAAATTCAATCAATGTTGACAAATTGACGTTTCAGACCAATATTCGAGAAAAAGGTGTTCAACCAATGCGTAAACAATATTTTACCTCGGCATTGGTCGACGTCTGCAGCGAATTGGTTTTGCGGCCAAATATCGAAGAAATTCATCGACATCGTGAACGGTCGAAATGCTCTCTGTTGGCGTCTTGCTATTTCGTCTGCAGAGAAATGCTAAAAAGGCATGGGTTTCGGCTTACTTGTTTAGAATATTTTTTTGTACAGCATTATGTTTTTATTCGTTCAGCAGTGGACGGCGATAGGCTGAGAATACCTATATAAATTTAACAATTTTTTTTTTTTTTGATGCACTAAAGGTCCCTTTTAAACGAAAAGATTGGTAAATCAGGACAGGTAACAGGGAATCTGTTTTATGGTCCATCGACGCATTTGATGAAACGTAGTTTTTCGCATATTCAAAATAACATCTTTAAGTCAAGATAATAAATCTAAACTCAATTACTTTTCTAATTAATTTTATTTCATTCCATTAGGTCTGCTAATAAAATAACAAGTATATTTTTTATTTACTAAAGGTTTCTAATGGTAAATGTTAATTTTTAAGTTATGCATAAATTTGACCCGGGTGGGTTTACTTTTGTATATTAATAAAGAATACTGAGCGAGGAAGTAAAGTGACGAGTGACGACCCTATTTTCGTTTAACCGAGCCGCCTAGCCTGCGTGCCTTCGATGCTCTGTCGATATTGTACAGGCTGTTGTATGATAATCGATGTATTGTGTGATATGAATTCGTTCGTGTCAATTTAGTAGGCGTTTGGAGTACGCAACGGTACACGATTAGGTAATATCATTGAATTGACTGTATGAATTACAACACGGAACCTCCAATTACATATGAGTACTGTATTGCATTAAAAAATAAAAGAATGTGTAAAAGCAACTAATAATCCCGCCCTTATTGATATTAAAACAGACAGCCCCGTGGCGCTGTTGGCTAGATACCAGCTTGCAAAACGAGAGTCCTCAGGTTCGATACCCGCACCGACACAAATGTTTGTTTGTGAGACCGTAAAGTTTCTCGTAGTTCTGATACTCACGAAACAGGACTTGTATCTTAGTGTGGGGTCAGAACTATGTAAGTGACTGTTGGATGTATTTACTTTACTTACTTACAGTGATATTAAGTGTTCTAGAAATCTTCATCATTAAGATATAATGATATGGATGATAACAGCACCAATATACATACGTACCACACCTGTTATTTCGTCAGGCTTACATGTAACATTTCTTGAAAAAAAACTCTTAAGTATGCATATTAGCTCACGACATTTTCTGATGTAAGTTTATATAAAGAAATATATAATGTGGATCTAAGAAAATATCTAATTTCCAGTTGACTATTTTTAGTAGTGTTGAATTAAGAATAAACTGTTGTAGTCTGAAAACAACTATAAATGTATTTTGCAGTTCATAAAATAAAATATTTGATAAAAAATGTCCTCGGCGTCTCATTTAAGATAAATGACATTATAATGAACGTTCTAGTCACATCGGACTTTACAAAAGAAACTGAATATATTTAAAGCTTTTTTTAAGGTTCATAAAATGCTTGTTCATTAATATATATTAAATTCCATTTATCACATCCATTAGCTATAATATATCGCCTAAATCTCCTACATTTGTGTACATTAATCATCATACTACAAATTTCTTTTGACCACATTAATTTTTAATGTTTCTGTATTTTTATTTTAAAAATAGTGTGAATGGTTAATCGCTAAAGCGGGAAGACTGTCTCATTGGCCTTGCGGCATACATATATTGGAACGAGCGATTGTGAGGGTCCAGGGTTGAATCAAGATATTGTAAGATTTTTGGGGGGTAATCTCATTTTACTTTTGCGTGGTGGACTAAGGCCTAAACCTTCTCAGTTGTAGAGGAGGCTCGTGTCCAGCAGTGGGACGTATATGGGCTGATGATGATGATGATAATGAATCTCATTTTGCTGTTAGCGCGTAGTTACAAGATGAGATCGTCCCCTATTACTTTGCATTTAAAAGCTGGAGAAGCCTACACAATTTGCTTCGCGGAACACAAACATGCGTAAGAAAACATATACCTACAAGTGTTGTCGTGGATATAAGAAACGTAGCCAGAAATTCCACTCTCACAAACACTGAATCGCGAACCAACATGTCGATAACAAAGATTTTGTAACGCGAAGAAGTGGTTCCGCAAGCCGGCACGATTTTGTCTATTGATAACCAGAAGTCGTCTCTTTCATCGCGACTCACTTAAGCGTGACAGAGAAAACACAAACACTTGTTAACGTAGGAGAATCAAAGCACCGTGGATTCATTCGTTTCGTTGTCGACGGGTTAACCAATTGCACCATTGTGACTGTCAAGGAAACATAATGATGTTGAATGGCTAACCAATGGCTGGTCAATGATTTCGTACGATGAATGTATTTCTTTTGTATTCTACCTAAGAATTAGATATTATGATAATTTATGATTCGTCAACAAGTCGTGATGGCCTCGAGGTTTAGGCACGCAGTCGAGAATCTCGACGGTCGTAGGTTTAAACACCAGGCACACATCTCTAACTTTTCGAAGTTATGCGTGTATTCACAAAGAATTATCACGTACTTTAACGGTGAAGGAAAATATCGTGATGAAACCTGCACATCAAAATGTTCTTAGGAAATTCTTAGGCGTGTAGTCCGCCAACCCGCACTAGGCCAGCGTGGTGGACTAAAACCTAAACTCTTTCAGTTGTAGAGGAGGCCCGTGCCCAGCAGTGGGACGTATACAGGCTGATGATGATTATTGAGTCACAGTGCCAGACTGAATTGATGGTCTGTATTAGACTTTCCATATAGAGATGATGGAGCTGGTCGTAGTCAAGGAAAAACACATTGTTCCTCCAGGGTATAAAATCAGCGAGTGAATATTCAAGTCTGCCACAGTGTCTGTCGACTGTCTCGTAGTCTCGCGGTACAAGTATGTGCAGTGCGATCTAGAGGTCCCGGGTTCGATTCCCGGGTCGGGCAAAGTGTTATTGGGTTTTTCCATTAGGAAATTCTCAGTAGCAGCACGGAGTTTGGAAATGTGCCCAAAAACGGCAATAGGCTCGCCTGACGCTTCCTATTACATGAGACTGATACATACCTGGCGAAATGTGGATGCAGAATAGCGCTTCTGCCGACACCTTCGGAGAATATAAGCATGAGGATATGTATGTATGTTTAAATAATTTAGAATATATAAAGGAATGAGTTCATCGATGTTGCTTTGAAATGACCGGTTACAATGTTTTTTTAGATTTTACTGCGATGAAAATAATTTCATAAATAGTTATTGAATCGCATAGCCAGTAATGTAGCGATGTGGGTGTAAACATGTTTATCTTTGCTTCACGCCGTAAACATGACGGTTTACATTTCACTATAATCTCGCAAGATATACAGACGATAGAACATAATTCTTTGGTGTTAAATGTTGTAAGAACAAGTCTTTCGCAAATGAATCAAGATTAGCAACAACAATCCTCTCTTTTGATTGCTGCTGTGAATAATAGAACAGTTGCTTGGTACAGTCAAGTGCTGTTTTAGGTAGATATAAAATTTCAACCTACGCATAGTGTTTATCGCTTTATGGTAGATGAAGATAATAGATAAAATGTATTCACATTTGGCATTAATTCTGTAATGTGGATTACAGAAATGTTGGTTTCGGGACAAAATTAAAAGTTTGATTTTTACTACGCAGATTCATCGTAACGTCATAAGGTTGTAAGTAAGATTAAAATAGGCAGGTTATTTTAATAGGTTAGTTACAGTTTTTGTGTTATATTTATGGTGTCGCCGACTAAACTAAAAATGAGATTGTATAAAATGTATAATCTCCATGAGATTATACATTTTTGATGTGAAAAATTAAATATCAAAAACAAAAGATTTGCAATTTGCAGCCTCCAGCTATTTCATTGATATTTCATTAATACATATACAGGGGAATTAAAACAAACCTAATATAAAATGTAATTGAAAGGTACTTCTGCCTATCTTTTCTGGGACACAGGCGTGAGGAAGTGTATTGAAGCAAGATAAGCTGCTAATTTATGCGTTAATACTATTGTAGTGCACCCAACCAAGTAGCTAAAGTTGATATAGCGACAACCTATCACATATAAAACACAGTGCTACTTCCATTCTTTCAGTATAACTTACTAAACCAACAATTGCAGTACATTCCATGCACAAATTGGGTCAGTCCCCCGCCTTATGAAAATATAGGTTGGTCATGCAAAGTGTATAGGATATAAAAACCTCGTATAAAATGACTTATGCGAAGAAAAGGCGGTACTTAAGTTTGTTCTTTTACTGTTGTCATTCATATACTATCAAAATATTAATAGCCGTTTTTCGTATGTACAATATTATTCATTCGATTATGAATGCTTAATCACGAAAGGGGATGATAAAAACTAATAATTTGCACAATGATATTACTGGTAATATGATAAAATGGATTTTAAGTTATGTTTTCATTTAGGAAATCTGTTTTTTTTATTATATTCGTAATTTGACTTGGCATGCCGCATATGGAAGAGAGTTGGGAACATAAGATTATTTTAATAAGCTTATTTAGAAATAGAATTATTTAGAAATACAGTTATTTGGTGCCCATTTTTAAAAATAGGGGGGACGTGCAAAATTGTAACAATTATCGGGGAATAAAGTTAATGTCACACACTATGAAAGTATGGGAGAGAAAAATTGAGCGACGCCTGCGAGAGGAGTGTGAGGTTTCACGGAACCAGTTCGGTTTTATGCCTGGCCGTAGGACAGTGGATGCCATTTTTGCAATTCGCCAGTTATGCGAAAAATACAGGAGAGCCCATAAAAACTTGCATATGGCATTCATTGACCTCGAAAAGGCTTATGATCGGGTTCCACGTGAAGTTGTATGGTGGGCCCTTAAGAAGAAATGTGTGCCTGAGAAGTACCTGCAATTGATTCGGGCCATGTACTGTAAATGTAGTACTTAAGTGCGGACAGCAGCTGTTCTTACAGCCAGTTTCGATGTCGCTCAGTGTTCCCAACTTGGGGGTTTTCCCCCTAAATTTGGGGGGAAAAAATTGGATTGGGATTTTTTTAGGGGCTTTATATTTTTAGGGATTAATCCATCCCCTAAATGCTAAGTTTCTTTAATGTCAACATGTATGATTTTAAATAGTCAGAACCAGAATAAAATGAAATAATATTTGACGTATGAAATAATTTATAAATAAAGACTATTACACAATATTGCAGGTTTTTTTACAAAATATTATTTAGATAATTATTAGAAAAATGCAAACAGTCGAAAAATTATGATACGGGTGAGATTCGAACCTACGACCTCACAACAAATTTTTCTAATTCGTAATGCTAATAGCTAATAAAATTAGAATTGGAATGCCTAACATGAATGTGTGGTATATTTTTTTTTTTTTTTTTAGGTGGTTTTCAAATAATTGTGGCGATTTTAGGAGTTTTTTACTTTACATTTAGGGATAAATATTTTTGGGAGTTGGTAACACTGATGTCGCTGTTGGTGTGCACCAAGGGTCGGCTCTTAGCCCTTAACTCTTCCTGTTGATTATGGATGCTGTTACGGCAGGTATACAGGAAGAGGCACCCTGGTGCATGCTGTTTGCTGACGACATCGTGCTGGTGTCAGAAAGTGGCCACGAGGTGCAGAACAAGCTGGAGGTGTGGCGGCATAGACTTGGAAATTTTGGCCTTAAAGTCAGCAAAACCAAAACACAATATATGTTTTGCGACTATGGCGGTCTTTCAAGTTCTGTGTCCGTCACACTCGATGGAATGTCGATACCAGTTTGTTCCGAATTTCGTTACCTTGGGTCACTTTTGCAAAGCGACGGAGATATAGACCGGGACGTAAGGCAAAGAATCAACTCAGGATGGATGAAATGGCGACAGGTCTCATCCACAATATGTGGCCCCAGAATGCCCCTCAAATTGAAGGGCAGAATATACAAGTCCATAATAAGACCTGTCGTACTGTATGGATCGGAGTGTTGGGCTACGAAGAAGACGGACGAAAGACGACTGCATGCAGCTGAAATGCGAATGTTGCGATGGATGTGTGGTATAACACGGCTTGACAGAGTGAAGTATGAATACGTTAGGGGAAGTCTGAAAGAAGCTCCTGTGATAGAAAAGCTAAAAGGAAACCGTCTGTCGTGGTATGGGCATGTTATGAGGAGGGATGAATCATACGTAGGTAAAAAGGTGATGGATATGAAAGTTGATGGATGGGCGAGCAGAGGAAGGCCAAAGAAAAGATGGATGGAGTGCGTGACTGAAAATATGAAAGAAAAAGGGGTGAATGAAAACATGACGGCTGATAGGGATGTGTGGAAGGATAAAACATACTGCGCCGACCCCAAATGAAATTGGGAACAGGGCAAGGAGATGATGATGATTTAGAAATAGAATTCTTTGAAAAATATTAAAGGATTATGACGCCATATGAAGCATTAGAATTGAGTATATGAAGAGAGACGGAGTAAATTTGGAAGGCGGTTGCGTTAGGCGTCTTACGCCCACATAAATATCACAATTTAACTTCAAGTTATATTCTGTCGTTTTCTTCGTGCTTATACGGTATATCTAATGTCGTATTGTGCTAATGCACCAAGTCTCTAACTACAAAATAACTAACATATCCTTCTATCATGTACATATTTCTTCTGTCACTTCTCTATGTCCATCTTATGGTTGTCTCTAAAAGATCGCCTTGAGCGATAAGACCGCCAATTGTACGTCATTCTGTTTGTATATTGTTTTGTTCATTATTTCTTAGTGTACAATAAAGCGTTTATAAATAAATAAATATATAATAAATAAATATTTCTGGTACTACATTAAGGTTCAAGAGTATGACGATGGTTTTGGAAATATTTAGATATTTTTCGATCGAATAAGAACCCTGACTATGTGATTATGTCTTTTATATGTCGCATACTTTTTCAAAGTTAAAGTCAAACGTGGGGGGACGTATATTGATATACATTGATATACTGGCGAAATATGCGTGCAGAAATGCACCTCTGCCTACCCCTTCGGAGAATACCGGCGTGAGGTTATGTATGTATGTAAAATCGTATCTCCAAGTGCCTGTCAATTTTTTTAAAATATAATCAAATTTAGAGCGTTGTCATCGACAGTACACGAACCTATTCAAGCCTCGCCTGAGCCAGACATAACGCGTTAATTATTTATGACGTCAGCTATTGATAAGTAAATGTTGCTTACATCTGCTAATTGCTCGGTTTTAACACGATATTAGCGTCTGCAAGGTATTGTGCGAGTCTCATAGATTTGAGATGGTTGCGTTAGAACGTAGGTCTGTGTAGTCGAGTGTTGTCGAATAATTAATTGCGGCGCATAACTTAATAGTTCATTTATGATTTATATTAAATATTATGAGCAGCTGCATGTAATAATTTTGAGTTTTTGTACTGTTGACGTATATTGTTATCATCATCATCAGCCCATATACGTCCCACTGCTGGGCACTGGCCTCCTCTACAACTGAGAGGGTTTAGGCCTTAGTCCACCACGCTGGCCTAGTGCGGCTTTATTGGCGGACTACACACCTAAGAAATCCCTAAGAACTTTTAGGTATGCAGGTTTCATCAGGATGTTTTTCTTTACCGTTAAAGTGATAATTCTTTGTGAATACACACGAAACTTCGAAAAGTCACAGGTGTGTGCCTGGGATTTGAACCCGCGACCGCCGAGATTCTCGACCGCGCGCCTAAACCTCGAGGCCATCACGACTTATCACACACATATGTATGTATGTATGACAATTCGATTCTCGTGTTGGGTAAAGAGCTATTGTGTACGGAAAACGGAAATAGTTAGACTCTAGAAGACAAGAGAATGAGCTGACGAAACGTGGGTGAAACTATGAAATGAATAGAATTGCACTGGCCCACCCAAGTGGTAAATCAAATTTCCTATTTTTCGTTTAAGATAAACGCAACGGAAGAGACAGAAAACTTTGTAAGCCAACCTCGTACGGTGTCATGGACATTTTTTTGGCTAAGCAACCGTAACAAGATAACGTTTCTTTTTAACAAAATAAAATTCTACATGTTTGCACTTATTATGCAAATTGTTTGCAGACCGTTAATTAAATTCATTTTTTCTATGTTATGTCCATCCGGTAGAAAAATACGTGAGTAAATTTTGGTGGCGGTCGTGGTTTAAGGGGGGGGGGGGAGGGTGTTATCGCATTGGAAACTACCTACTGAAAATATCACTAGACATAATAACCGATTTAAAAAAATACAAAAGCGCAATGCTTGTTGTTTGTTACTGTTTAGTACCTTACCATCGGTCCGCCCCGTGGCGCAGTTTGCTAGATACCAGTTTGCGACACAAGAGGCCACGGGTTCCATCCCCGCATCGATACAAAATGTTTGTGCTATACACAAATATTTTTCTCGGGTTTAGGTGTTTGTTGACCGAAAATTCTCTCGTAATTTCCGATACCTACGACACAGGGCTTGTATCCTAGTGTGGGGTCAAAACTACCACGGCCTTTGCCCAGAAGTCTATAAAGTTAAAATACAAATCTGTGTGTTCCTCTCAAAAAAATTATAAAATTATTTTATTTTTCACACACCAATTAATATTTTCCTGTGTAATAAAACCTGTTAAGGAGATTCTTATCGTTTATGACAGGAAACATTAAAGTATAATTTCGAATTTAAATATAGCATGGCTGTGACTAAGCATCGCGAATAAAAAACATAGATAACGTTCTTGTTTGTGCGTAGTTCTTTGGTTGAAAGAAGTTACTCATAGGTAAACAGATAAACCAGAGGCGTGCCCTTGAATGGGACATTTTCCACAGGACAGGTGCGGTCCTGCGTGTTATTTACGACAGTCCTTCGTTTGGGTCGACAGGGCTACCACAACACCTTACGGTAAAACACAACATAAAAGTGTTAGGACAGGGAATATACGAGCATAGGCAAATATATACGAATACAAGCAATGCAGAATCCGGATTAGAACCTTGTGAGTGCAGTGCCGTATATAGAGTATACTGGCGATGAAGCATTAAGCTTTATTATTTGTAAGGATTTTGCTTTATTATTTGAAAGAGAGAACACAAATACTTTTTCCAGAACACGACACATTTGTGGGTGCCCCTATGCTCATTATGTACTGTGGTCAGTATGCAGACCAATACAAATATCCTCTAAGATTCAAACGTATATTGTTTAGGCGACTTAAATGTTTTGGTCAGCAGTATAATAAGAGTAAATAAACTATGGTAATGTGCACCACTGCATCTTTCTGCAGAAGTAGTGTCGTTTAGAATAAAATATCTAAAAATCCAGCCAACTTTTTGGCATTTTGGCAACCCTCATCGCAGTACAAAAACACGAACTGTTTCATATTTATATTTATGTTCCAGGCTATGTAAATTTATTATCCAAATAAATGAGATCGATTTTGTGTATGTGCGAAAAATTTACGACTTATATTAATTTAAAAAGTATTGATTTAACAAAAATGTATTTTGCTTTCGACAAACGAATGCTATTTCGTTTTACATTTATTAGAGAGAATTTATTCAGATACTTTTGCCAGAATCCAATTCTATATTACAACTGATTGTTATGATTTCAAATTTAAAAAGATATTCTCCCGGCTTAATTTTTTTTCGTCTTCATTTAGTAATCTTTATTGGTTTTGTTGCAACCAGTTTGTATACGACATTATGGTTTAGGTACTATATTTTTATCCATTATTTTGCATATTCTATTTTCAAACTACAATGTATTCTTCACATTATTAAGAGTAAAGGGTATAAAAAATGAGTGCAGAAGCGGCGGCAACAAGTTAACACAGTCGATCAATTGAACGTTATAACGTTATCAGCAATCTTTCATTAAAACGCTTATAAAGAAATATAACGATAGTTTACGGTTCAGCGTAGTCCAAACTATAAACCGAAAATATAAATAATTTAATACTAGGTATTGCTGCGACTTTGTCTGCATAGGATTTAGATTTAATGTACTTAGTAAATTTCTACAATATGTGAGTGAGTTATTTTTTATAACATCAGCTTACAAATAGCTTCTACAATATTATTCATTTGGGATACTTCTTTGATATTTTAAAATAAAGTATAATGTGATGACTGAGATGTCATAAGAGGTTGGGCATGCACCATCTACTATCGCATATTTATTCGACCATGCTCTCTTTGTTCAGTTTATACATAATAATAAGTTTCTAGAGGAAAAATTATAGTTACAGTTTCATACAATATTTTTCTTTTTCTTCCGTTACAAACATGATAATATTATTACAGTTTTTTAAGCGTTGCCCCACACTTATTTCGCTCCTGTATACTGAATGGATTTACAGACACAAATAAGTCGTTTAAATATGCCATATCGTATGATGGACAAATATTCAGACTGTGTTAAGCTAAGCTATTGATAGTTCAATGAAAAAAATATATATTATATACTTAGCACTTTGATCCACCCAGCAATGAAATACTCGACCTCACAATCGAATGCACTAACATTACTCGTTAAAATAAATAAAAATGCCTTATAAATATAAGTACCAAAAAGACAATCAATATTTTAAATATTTTTTCAATTGCATTTTTGACGTGTACTGTTATGAGTTGAAATTGTGGTGTGAACTCAATAATTGTTAGAATGTAAACACGCATGTTTGCGCAGTACGCTCTAACGATGACAAAAAACATCGTGAGAAAATGTACATGTCATATGCATGTAATTTCTGATATGCACTTGTTAATTGCGCACGAAAATGTTGGAGTATTTTTTATTTGTATTAACGAGTATTTACTTTTCATCTTAGTAAATACTTATTGCAGCCTTCTAGCTGTGTGGTTTAAGAAAAATATTATGAAACATTATAAATGAAGTTAAATTATGTAAAAATAATAACTAATGACTATCTTGTTGGCTCAACATTAATTGGCGCGCGCGATTAACACATTCTGGAGTTGTTACCCGAGTGGGGGGAAATCTTATATGATTATTCCGGTCGGAAACTTTTAGCTTGGTGTCGAAGAATATACAGGAATACCTTGATTATGTATTAACTAAATCTAAGCTGTTGAGGCGTATATGTAGAAATACAACTCTGCCTATGGCGTTGGCGATATAGGCGTGAGAGTACATAAAAAAATACACCCAACAGTCACATACATAGTTCTATCCCCACACTAGGATACTAGTCCTGTGTCGTGGGTATCAGAAACTACCAGAGGCTTTTCGATCTCAAACATCCAGACAGGACACAAATATTTGTGGATCACACAAACTTTTGTCTCGGTGCAGGGATCGAACTGCGCTACGGGGCTGACACACGTTTGCTATTATTTTACTTCAAATGTTAAAAATATTTAATGTCGCTAAAAATACCAGGTAAAGCTATTTATAAGAAATACTTCTATATAGTAAATGTTAGAACTCGGCAGTAAATGTTCCAATAATAACATGTTTCGATTTTCATACTAAAACTTATAAGCAGTTTATGTTGTTGAAGTTTGTTATTGTTTCGGCTCAGATTATAATCTCTTCTTTAATTTATTCCCGTTAGCTAACAGGATGTATTCTAGTTGTTTTTTTTTACAAAAAGTACAATATGAAATTGCCGGTCTTGTCTCTTTCTTTCAAACATCTGCTTGAGGAACTGTCAAAACAAAAAAAAAAGAGAGAGAGAAACATATGTAAATGTTGAATTTGGAGACATATAGATTTTATTATTGGACACCGTTTTTACCAAGTTATTTTAGGCAAGGCGTGTTGTTAGCTAAAGAACGTATGTATGATGTGATGTTAGTGGAATTCTCTCTCCAATGGAGGCAATAACATTCCAACTGTGGCACCGATAACTCACGATTAGGTAGTGTTCAAAAATAAAATGTTGGTCGTAAAGCGATCAGTTAGAAGTGGCCGAATGACGTTAGTACATCGATTTCAGCTTACCGAAATAATTCATTCTATTTAACTAGTAGGTCATGCGTATATTAATATTATTTTTATATTTGTTTTCGTGATGGCCTCGAAGTTTAGGCACGAGGTCGAGAATCTCAATGGTCAAGGGTTCAAACCCCAGGCACACCTTTGGGTTTTCGAAGTTATGTGTGAAAGTATGATTTTTTTAAATTTCAAAATTACAACCCTCTTATTTATTCCTCATTCCTAGTTGTTTAGTATGTTTCCCGTACGATACAATCTGGACTAATTCAAATCAATGTGAATAAGCTGCTACTAGACAGGCATGCTCCATCGTCGACCGCATCGTCACTTAACACCAGGTGAGATCGTGGTCAAATGCCTGCACTAGTTAAAAAAAAAAGTGCGCAAATCCCTACTAGACCAGTGTGCCAAGTGTCTAAGACCATAATCTTTTCAGTTGCAGAGGAGGCCTGTGTCCAGCAGGAGGACGTATATGGGCTGATGATGACGGCCTTGTTATATTTTGCCATAGGCACGTTATACAAACACAAACTGTATTTGACATTTAAAAAATTGAGACCTCCTTGCAGAGATATTAGAATCATACGATACAGTCCAACAAAATTGTAGCGCCATAAATTCATAAGCAACAAGACAAGTAATCGTTCAATTTAATAATAAAAGCCAATTTGGCACGTCGCTCGTTCCGAAGGGCCATCATAGAGCCATGCAATTCGACTGCAGCAGCCCTTGAACCAAGAGAACCAATTAGATGAGACATTCGGATTTATTATTCGGCGTAGGCGCTGTACAATTGGAAAATAGAGGATGTTTGAACGTGGGTAATGGATATTTGGTCGCGAGATGTGGTTAAATTGTTTTTGTCTGTGGGCACGGAACGTAACGTACTTTTGCGTCGAGAAACAATGGGGATTTTGTTACTGGTTCTATGAGACTGTTCTGTATTTTAATGTTGTATTTTGTAGTATATTTCTTTATTTATAAAAAAATAAAGACCCGGTCCTATTTGGTAAATGGGTGTAATATATGTATAATGCATTTCCATCGTTGTGTAATCTTCCACGACCGCTTAAAAATTTCATATTCTCTTCGTTCAAAACATTTGTCTTAGTGAAACTCAATTTCCTTCTTCTCCGTCACTTATCTCGACTCATTTTTCTCTCGTCGTCCTCTACAGCCTAGAAGCTTTTTAAATAAATACCAACTATTATATAGAGCATAAAGCTTTTTTGGTATATCCAATTTTGTGCATAAAACACGTGGTATCATAGGTATTTTGAAACAAACTAGAATTTAAAAAAGTTGACCAACGTAATAAAAATTACCTTTGATAAAAATGTTAATGGCATTCAAAGTTATTCGTGCTAATGTAAATGTTGTGATTAAAAAAAAATGATACTAGAGTTTTTTGGCGAACAAAATTCTCTATTCACATCAGCTTATCACTATTTAGACCATTACTATATAAGATTAAAATACTCGGAAATCACCACAGGTGTTCACACCGCACATCAACCAGTATTTATGTAAAACACCTCGGCGTCCCGTTCGTCCGTGTTTTGACATTTTACTAGACTCAGACTTTTCTTATCTATACGATAAGAAACAAAACAAAAAATAAACAAAACCTCCAAGCCTATTGGTCCTCGTGGAGGAAAAAGACCAAGACCCTCTAGAAATAAACAATCCTAAACGGAAATTTAATCGGATATATATATGTATATATAGCTACTTTTAATGCCAGATCAATACGGAAGTAGTAGAGGAAGACAAATTAAACGTTGGGAAGATGACCTTAAAAAACTGACTGGCCCAGAGTGGATGAGAATGGCTAGAGAAAGAGATATAAGGAAAACTCTAGAGGAGGCCTATGTCAAAGGACAAGCTGCGAATGTAAACGATCGTCTATGATATTAAACTTATTATAGCAATAAAGGCTCATTTTATCTATACGATCACACCGAGCTGTAATTAGAACAGCTGACTAAGCGGAATCTATAGGAGCGTTGTCCGGTTGATTTAAGACCCCCATTGTGGCTCTTTTACTGCACGGCGATGAGTTAACACGACAGAATTTATTAGAAAATTTATCGTCAGATGTCAAAGGCTCTTAGATAAGGTTTTTTGTTTCTAGCGTCAATCGCCAAAGGTGAAAAATAGCAAAAGTTACCCACATAAGTATGTTTCAAGTGTGGAGTTATGAATACTCCGGGATGTAAATACATATATGGTCTGAGATGATGATGATGATGATAGTTTATTCTGACAGCACTGCAGTAACTATCAGACACCTGGGCGGCTGATCTGCTGTGGTATTATAATACATGACTGTTGTGTATCACTGTTTTTGTAGAAAATTCTAAAGTAAATGAAATATAGGGTATATTTCATTATACAGCAATGTTCGGTACAAATAAAGAAAACATAGTTTGTTACTGTGTTAAAAGTTAAAATGTTTCATCCCAAATATACTTAGGACCGTTGAAAATTCCTGATGCAACTCAATACAAATATAATGGTAAAAACGAGTAGGTACATTGAGGAATTCACTTATTCCTTCTTGTTTAAAATAGTTTGGAATACTTACTTCAAAGATGTCTTTTATAAATTGTCAATTCATACGGAAATATAAAGCATTTTTATAGTAGGTGCGTCGAAATTATAATCGGAAGCGGTTGAGATGCCGCTGAATAATTCTCATAACATCGGAGGTTAGATAAAGTGTCTTAGTCATCAGCTATATTGACATTAAAGAGTTCTTCGAATTATGTTTTATTAAATCATTGTCACCTATATGTGTCACTACGAAAATTTGTGAGTACCTAATTTTTAGATATTTCCTTGATTATAGCATAAATATTAATAGAAAGTTAACTTGAAGTATTTCTTTTTTCCGGTCATTACTTAACGATGACGGTAGATTTGCGCGAGTTGTCTTGATTTAGGCCTCGTCTGCATGATTCAATTACCAGATTATAGTGTCAATTCTGTGTTTCGAAAAAAATCATGCTATGCTAATTGCACAACAACAGGCTTAGTATCAAATAGCGAAGGATGACCTCTATTTCGGAAGTCACCTTATAACTTCACAAGGTGATTCGTATCAGCAAGAATCATAGACAACACAGGCGGATAAAATAACTCCTTTTAGAAATTTAAATATGATGTTTCAGTTATTAAAGTAATAGAGCCACGGCGTATCAGTATCAGCTCTGACTAATGTGCCGTCTCGACCGGGTACTACCGTCTCAGAAAGTCATTTCGTTTAGTGAGCGAGATTGCCGGAGGCTCGACATGCTGGTTGGTATCACGGTAATACTATCATACAGTAGTTTAACTCGGCCGCATTTTTGAAATAAATACCTACAGCCGCGCGGTACGTAAACATGCGATAGGGCTGCGAACCTGCAGAATTTTAAATGCGAATCTGCCTACTTTGACTTTCTATCTATTTTTGTGATTGTATTTTTTTTTATTTTTTTTAAACAAATAAAATATTTTGTGAATGGAATAGGAAGTGTTCAATAAAAAATTATGTTATTTTTTGATTGGAAGATTTCATGCAACCAAAAACAGCACAATATATACTTGTCATATTAAATAGGCACTTGCACTTATTTTGTATAAAAATCGCTTACTGCTTAAAAAACAACACCGCCCGTTTGTCACTGCGGCACATTCGCGACTGCCTGCATGCCGCGATCGAAGCGCGTAGGTAGGTTCGCCCGTTTGTATGAAGTTAAACTACTGTATGATAGTATTACCGTGTTGATATTCAAAGTTGCCCGATAGCAACTATTGTACATACCGCGATATTGAAATTTTAAATTTGCATCTATGTTTGAAATTCCACATAATAAAGAACGCGTTTATTACCATTACAATGACAGGTGAGGAATAATTGTATTCGCTTCTTGCTTGTCGGAAATACCTTTAAGTAAGTAAGGTCATTTTGCCGTGTCTGTATAAATAAGACTCATGTTCCCATACTAAATATTGCTTTTGGAAATTCATAGACTTCAAATATATTTATGGAAACTGCTCACTTTAATAAATTTTTTTTTTGACCTGATGCCGTAACTATAGTAACCAAATAATAAGACGCGTAAAAACTTTCAGGCCGATCAAGAAAATATACGATCTGTGTCGTTTTCCCGCGCTTGCTCTATATTCGCCAATGCAGTGTTGCCACCCACACCAACTTATTTAAAATATTATTTTATAATATATTATTATATTACATACATACATACATAAACTCACGCCTGTATTCCCCGAAGGGGTAGACAGAAGTGCATTTCTGCACCCACATTTCGCCAGGTATGTATCAGTCCCACGTAATAGGGGGCGAGCCTATTGCCGTTTTTCGGGCACAATTCCAGACTCCGTGCTGCTACTGAGAATTTCCTAATGGAAAAACCCAATAACACTTTGCCCGACCCGGGAATCGAACCCAGGACCTCTAGATCGCTCGGCACATACTTGTACCGCGAGACCACGAGGCAGTCAATTATTATATTATTTAAGAAAATATTTATTTATGTATTAAGTATAACTTCTAACGCGTGTACATAAGTATTTTTATATTGTAGTATTTTGCAATGTGTTTTTTTTTTATAAGTATTTCGGACCCTAATGCTCTCCATAAAACCTCCTTTTTTCTTTGACAGCTTGAGACAGGTGGTTGTGTGTATATCCAGATTAAGTAATATGTGTGATTTTGTTGTATACATACTTAATATCATATTTAGCATAGTAATTCTTAACCTTGGAATGCTATGATTCATTTTGCATTCATGCAAACAGCTGCTTTAATAGCACAATTATTGTTCAAATTAAATGATAGCAATGAGCTCATGAGCCCGTGCATTTATTTTAATGTAGATTTTGCTAATATTTTCGTATGCAAAGACTTTAGCATTGGGTTACGAAGCAAATGTGTGAATAATAAAAAAGAGGATTAAATTTGAAGTATTTGACAGCTCCGTGGCGTGGCTAAACACCATCTTGTGAAACGCGAGGCCGCAGGTTCAATACCTGTGCCCAGATTTTTTTTGTGTGATTCTCAAATAGTTGTTTCGGGTCTGAGTGTTTGTGAGACCGAAAAGTCTTGTAGTTTCTGATAACCACAACACAAGACTCTTATCTTAGTGTAGGGTCAAAACTATGCATGTGACTGTTGAGTGTATGTAATTAAAAGTAGGTAATACTCGTATAAGTAGTCAATATTATTTTACTTTATACACTTATATTGGGGCAACTTATTACAACGAGATGTCGGGTTAGATTCTTGGGTCTGGCAAAGTATTAGGAGTTTTTTTCCAATATATTTTTTTAGTACCAGCAAGAGGTCTGAAAGTGTGCGGTGTCAACGGCTAAAGGCCTTTTACAGTAGTTAAAATAGCAACACTCTCAGACGAAGGAAAAGGATCATCATTAAACTTTTGAGTTTAACTCCATTCTGCCTTCTCTTTCGCTCCCGCTTGTCTACATATGGTTGCACTCCATCCTAACCGTATCAACGCCGGCCGGATCAACTAGTCCATGTTTACAATATTTTTTGTCCCATTCTATTACGCACTGCCGTTACCAATTAGTTATCTCGGATTGATCAAATTGCGTCCGCGAGGTCGGCTGTCCCGTTCGGTTGCATCACAATGGTAACAGCGAAATGTTGCGAGTCATTGTCCATGTCTACCACTATTGGTGCTTTTGAGGATCGGAGGTGATTGAATGTAATTGGTTAACGGGGTTTATTTACTGTAAACTACTTTTCTTTGTAATCTAAACCCATTTAGAGCCTACATGTGCGTGTTATTTAATAAGAGAATAGGTGTTTCTGGATTATATTTACGAAAGTTTTTGTAACATCACTCAATTTTATTTAAGGTCAAAACGCAGGGCAAAACGTTGATGGCATAAATATAAAAAACAACCTTAGCTTAATATTTGCATGGCTTATTATGGTTCGATATTAATAAATGGAGTGGTTGGATGGAAACTGATTAAATTTAATTCAGTTGACAAAATAACAATTACGGCGGAGCTGGGACGCCTTGCTAATTATTTATTTATGTTTAGTTTGTGAAAAGCACAGTCTGGAATCCACGTAAACATATATATACACACTCCGGCCAGTATCCATGAAAGGGAAGCAATTTAATTATTTACATTTTCTTGTTTAAACAAAATTATATGGCAAAAATAAATAAAAACAAAACCAAGAAGCGGTCTTATCGCTCTAGGCAATATCTTCCAGACAACCTTTGGATGGATATATATGCATATATATCCAGACAACCTTTGGATGGATATATATGCATATATATGCATAAAGTGTATAGAAAAAATATATGTCTGGCATTAATACATAAAGGGACATAATTTATTTTTGATTCATTATCGGAATTCTTCTCAAGCGCCACCGCTGAAAGGTAAGTCAGAATAAATAAAACGATAAAATAAAGCGAAATTACGCCCCAGCCAATAAGGACGTAATTAAGAGACGCGGTTAATTATGTAGATTGTTGGTGCGGAACCCAGTTTCCATATTTTTAACTGTATTTAATTAATTAAATACTTGGTATACTATAATATTTGACGCGTTAAATTAGTACAGCAAAGTGATTATTGTTTGTAAGCTCAGTGCTGTGGAAATTCACCTGTTGACAAACAACACTTAAATTCTTAATATATATTTTTTACGTGACGAAACGTGTCATAATCAGCCCAAATACGTCCCACTGCTGGGCACGGGCCTCCTCTACAACTGAGAAGGTTTAGGCCTTAGTCCACCACGATGGCCTAGTGCGGGTTGGCGGACTACACACCTAAGAAATTCCTAAGAACTTTTAGGTGTGCTGGTTTTATCACGATGTTTTCCTTCACCGTTAAAGCAAGTGATAATTCATTGTGAATACACACATAACTTCGAAAAGTCAGAGGTGTGTGCCTGGGGTTTGAACCTGCGACCGCCGAAATTCTCGACCGCGCGCCTAAAACTCGAGGCCATCACTGCTTTTTGACGAAACGTGTCACAAGATAAATATTATTAATACTTTGGACTCATTAATGGTTATTCGGAAAACAATTTTGAATAGCGGTGAATCTGCTTTTGTTAAAAAATATCTTTCAGGATTTTTAAGGCCTATTCTAGGCATGCTAGGCCGTGCATGGCCGCAACAGTGGACCAATCGCATGAATGTTCGCTATGTTATAAATTTAGCTTTAAAACAAACATTTCAAAATGGTATATTTATGTAGTAGTTATTGTATTTAGATAGTGAATACCGAACCCATTAATATTATTGAACCATCGAATGATTGGTCGATTTTTTTACAAACCCTCTCTTCGTTTTAGATAACATACAGCACAGTAATGATATGTTATTACGCGTTCAATTGAAAGTAATTGCCATCAGATAGCATCAAAACTGAACCGTAATGTATAAAAAATACATTTTGATGGGTACGTTGGTAATATTCCCGTTTGTTTGTAAGTTTGGCCCCGTCTGTTACATGGTAGTTAGCCGCATCTGTTCTCGGACTCATTTGGTGCAAGACTTTCCTTCAGTCTGGCGGTCATTGCGGTCGTTTCGACCAGCACCCGTCCTATAATTATCTTATTGGTCAAAGTGACCCGTTGTTGGTGATTCAGTGCCGATGTAGTTCTGAAGTTCGAAATGTTTATTAAGGGTTAAATGTATTAATGTAGAGCAGCTGGGATTTTGTTGTATAGAAACTCAACTGGTTAGCTATGGATACATCTATTTAATAAAAAACTTTGCGTCATCGTAAGGCCATCTTGTTTGCCGCTACCGAGTTTATTTGTCCATCGAATTACATATACACGCATGTAACATCATCAACATCATCATCATCATCATCATCACCACCAGCCTCTCTCACGTTCACTGCTGGACATAGGTTCCTCCTATGGCACGCCACTGGGCTCGATCTTCGGCACTCCTCATCCAACCGCTGCCAGCCACCTTGCGAATATCGTCACCCCACCTAGCCAGAGGGCGTCCTACACTACGTTTGCCGAGCCGTGGTCTCCAGAACATATTTAAAGTAATTATAGAAACAATAAATGAAATATCACATTATAAAGCATTTTGCACAATAAAAGCAAGCTTATACTCGTATAATACGAAGTCCCAACGATCATCCAAGCGGCCCGTATTTCTAAAACAATTGTCACGCTTTAGTAACGCCAGCAAATAATGTTAATTAAATCAATATATCTCTTCAAATGTCTTAAAAGTATTGGGCGAACGTTGTTCCCTATAGGGAGCGTTTCGTCTTACGTTTTCACGCAGCTGTTGTTTTCATTATGTGAAACAATAGCTATTGAACTTCTCGCTTTTCAACTGTTGGCTCGTAACACGTCGCTTGTCAGCTTCTCGAGTACTTTACTTTAAAGTAACTGTTGGAATGGTATTTTCGCTTTGGTTAGACCTAAATGTTAATTGTTAATTATATTATATAATCTTTTATATTATCACGGAAATGTTAACAATGACATCCAATGGCAACTGCATTCATCATCATTAGCCAATATGCGTCCCACTGCTAGGCTAGGGCCTCCTCTACAACTGAGAGGGTTAAGGCCTTAGTCCACCACGCTGGCCTAGTGTGGGTTGGCGGATTACGCACCTAAGAAATTCCTAAGAACTTTTAGGTGTGCAGGTTTCATCACGATGTTTTTCTTCATCATTAAATTACGTGATAATTCTTTGTGAAGACACACATAACTTCAAGAAGTCAGAGGTTTGTGTCTGGGGTTTGAACCCGCGACCGTGGAGATTTTCGACCGCGTGTCTAAACCTCGAGACCATCATGACTTTTTTTGGCAAGTGCATCATCAATAGAATATCACCTAATTACGATCTAAACTATCACTGTCTAGTCATTAAAAATCCTAAAGGGTAGACCTACGTTTACCTTTGGACGCCTTAATACTTACTAAAATTATCCTATTGCATATCAGTAAAGTTTTAATGAGTTTGAAAACATAATAATAATAATAAATAATAAATACACCCAACAGTCACATACATAGTTCTGACACCACACTAGGACACAAGTCCTGTGTCGTGGGTATCAGAGACTACGAGAGACTTTTTCGGTCTCACAAACACCCAGACCCGAAACAAATATTTGTGGATCACACAAACATTTGTCTCGGTGCGGGGATCGAACCCGCGGCCTCTCGTTTCGCAAGCTGGTGTCTATCCAACTGCGCCACGGGGCTGTCAATGTCAATAATAACTGAACCAAAACGATCTCAATCGGAACTAATACAATTCTTTTGGAAAACAAAATGCTAACGAATATTCGAGGGCCATCTGGTCTGTTTATTTACCTTAACTTGACACATTATCTTCACCGCAAGTCTGGTCACAGAATTACATAATGTACGAGACGAGGGTAGCCCCTCCGGGTTGACCGAACTTATTAAAGGGTCTGGCCGAGTGATTTTATCCTGAATATCTCATTATTGTTGTCCAATTGTTTGATAAAACTGGGCAATCTTAATTTTGGTTCATTATTTTTCTTAATAAGAGTTCTTTAGTACTACATACATAACCTCACGCCTGTATTCCCCGAAGGGGTAGGCAGAGGTGTATTTCTGCACCCATATTTCGCCAGGTAGGTATGTATCAGTCCCACGTAATAGGGGGCGAGCCTATTGCCGTTTTTTGGGCACAATTCCAGACTCCTTGCTGCTACTGAGAATTTCCTAATGGAAAAACCAAATAACACTTTTCCCGACCCGGGAATCGAACCCAGGACCTCTAGATCGTCCGGCACACACCTGTGCCGCGAGACCACGAGGCAGTCTTCTTTTAGTACTACTACATGTAAATTAGTTTTAAATTTGGGGGATGCTCAAATACTTTTTTTAAACTCATAGTCTCTTACACATACTTATGTACGACTAAAGATATGTATTTCAATGTAGGGTCCAGAAAGCGTATTTAAGCCAGTTTTGTTGAAATGGCTACCAAACCTTGAAGAAGTTTGTCCTTGGTCCATCACTACAATTGCGTCATACAGCTACTACATGCAAGGCAAATTTACGTCTCGCTTGTGTGAATTTGTCTCAATTTGTCTTGTGAGAGTTTGTTCCTACCACATGGACTGATTAAGATAATACAAAGAAATACTACGCTGCGGTATAATGTCCACGGCTTGTCAATTAGGCAAGTTGTATTCAGAGGAAGAAAGTAATTCCAAAACCACGTTGATAATTAACACTAACGCTCTAAACAAGCACGATGATGAACAGTGAGGTCCACTTAGCTTCCGCTGATGTAGGGTTGCCAATTCAATGCGTTTTCGTGGTGCATTATATTTGAACAGGAAAATTCATGCACTCTCAAAGTTCTCTATGAAACACTGGCAATTGCAGCGATTAACGTTCCCTGTTCCTTTTGTTTGCTGTTTTCCCTGTTCTGTGTTTCTTAGGTATGCAGTCCGCCAACCCTTCTAAACTCACTTCTCTTGCTTTTTTAACGGACATTATCCTCCTCATGCATACACGTCGGCCTCGAGGACTCTTTATGTTACCATTTTTAAACAAATCGCCTATTTCATGTTTATAGGTGCTTAGGACGTCCTCGGCGGATTTCACCACTCACTTCTGCACAATAAATCTGGCAAAACAATTTTAGCATGCCCCTCTCAATGTTGGTTACTACATCGTCTTTCAATATAATAAACATGACAGGGAATTGTGAATCGACTTATCATAACTATACTCAAAACTACAATCACAAATCGTTGTCATACGTGACAACCCTAATTGCACACACCAGTAGAACGACAATAAAGGAAGATCGAGATAAAAGCGTTAATTTGTTCCAACGCGTGTGTTAGTTGACCGACTCTTGTTTCCTGGCGGCTGGACGTGAGTTCATTATACGTGCATTGTCATTGTGGACTTTCGTTCATACTCGCTTCGAATTACCTAAGCTGTTTATAAAGGATTAGCTTATTGGCAAATAGCAAGGAGGGGGATTAATGTTAAAAACAGCATTTAATGTTTTTTCCAGGTTGATTACAAAGGTCAAAGTATGGAAATATTATAGAGTTTTACTTTTATTTCGTATAAAGTTGTGCGAGTAATTTTCGGCATGGAGTGATCATATAATTTCCAGGATTTCGCAAAGGCGCTTTTTGGTCATGCGGAGAAATATGTGCTATGCGATGTAGATGTCTCGGGTTTGATTCCAGGGTGAGGCAGAGTGTTTCTGAGTTTTTCTTTAATAAATTCTAAGTAGCAGCACAGATTCTAGGACATAAAAATAAAATATATTTATATTTCGGAAAAATACAGAATAAGAAAATAATAAAATTAACTGACTTTTGGGTGTATTTTCTTTCTTTTCTTTAACTAATAATAAAAATAGGCAGCAAGTTGGTAGAAAATACAAACCTGAATAAATGTGGATGCAGAAATGCACCTCTGGCTCCCCTCCCGGGATGTAGGCGTGTGAGTGTAACCTTGTGTATGTAACCGTTTGATTTAAGTTACAACGTTAAATAAATATTAAAGCCTGAAGAGGTTCGCTCCTGTATTTGTGACCTTTCCTTAACATTTAAACCAATCAGGGACGCGACCTTTTATCTCAATTAATGACGGAAAGGTTTTCTGTTCCGCGCCTTCATTATGTTAATTAGCTTTGGTTAGTTCCCTGGAAAAACGTAGATAGATATTCCGTCATTCTAACTTGAATAGTAATAGACTTGTATCCTTTTTTAAATTATATTGGCACGACACGTTAAAGACGACATAAAATTGTAAAAGAAAATAAAGGTTTCGTATCTGCACATTTCGTATTTTGTTCCAATACTGTGATTTCGACATATTTTTTGGTCTAAGTCTAAATTCCGGCTGCGTTTTAATGGCATAAGTAATGCGGAATGTGTTGTTTCTCACGATTGTGACTTTATAAATTTAATATTAGTAGCAAAATTATTGGGCTCGACCAGCCCAAGCCGCTCCCACGATACGATGGCGAGATTTGTGGTTAGTGTCCTAAGCACGAACTTCCTTTCCTTGCAACCAATACCAACAATATTAGGAGATCGTAGGTGCGTTACTGGTTTTTTGATAAAGGACGTTAAAACACGTAGGGAATGTTTCTTGAAGCCCCTATAGTCTGATTGTTCGATGAAGAACACAACTTGACTTTTGGTTTTTCGTTTGACCCATGTCTTCTTTTTAACCGAAATAATATGACAGCAATGATAATTTTCTTCTTTGAGCCGCCGCGCCGTAGTTATTATCTACAAAAAAATTATTTTGAAAGTTGTAATGTTTAAGATATGCTACAAATACATTCCGACAACTTCCTTTGGCATTACAAAATAGTTTCAAGTACATATCGACGTGTTCTTTAATTGCAAGCCGGTTTGGTCGACATATGGTCGCCATAGGACTAGTTTTTGTACATTTATTAAGAAATACTTGCATTACAAACGTGTGTTCTGATGAAATTAAGGAACTAAATAGACTATTAGACTTTAAAAAAAATCGCAACAGCCACAAACATAGTTATCTTCTTACATAAAGATGCAAGTTTACTCAGAGGAAAAAAAAGCACGAGAAACGATATAATTTAAAAAAATATGAAGATGTTTGCGAAATTTATTATTAACAATATTTTCGTAAAAATAAATCAAGAGTAAAAGAGACTTTTTGTTCATTTACCAAATCAACAATTCTACGTTGATTTTCGTGTCGTGTGACATATGGCGGCTCTTCCCTCGCGACAGCAGACAAATTGTCAGGCAGTAACACGATCTCTCGTCTGCTACTACTTAATTCGTCCGACTGTATCAACTCATACATATCTGTAGGTACATATCATAGCAAGCATGTCTAATAGATTGAATTATTTATCAAAAATAATTCATCAGTCATCAGTCATCAGTCTAATAGATTGAATTATTTATCAAAAATGATCTAGAGGTCCTGGGTTCGATTCCCGGGTCGGGCAAAGTGTTATTGGGTTTTTCCATTAGGAAATTCTCGGTAACAGCACGGAGTCTGGAAATGTGCCCGAAAAACGGCAATAGGCTCGCCCCCTATTACGTGGGACTGATACATACTTGGCGAAATGTGGGTGCAGAAATGCACCTCTGCCTACCCCTTCGGGGAATACAGGCGTGAGTTTATGTATGTATGTTATTTATCAAAAAACAAGAGATACAATAAAAGAAAGGTACATACACCGACAAAAAGCAATGTTGCTTTTGTTTCAATGATTGAGAGTATTCACTGGCAAAACGACCACCTGGACCTAACACAAACAAAATCTATAGAGACCGGACTGTGCTGTTAGACTTATTTACTTAATACGAACTTAGTAAAGGCAATTTTTTTTATACCGTTTGATATGATTCTTAAGTATAGTAACAAATGTCATACAGAATTTATTGCAAATACCAATGTCAAAAAAGTACCTTAACTGTATAATACACGTACCTTGTGATACTAGTATTAAGTGGTGCACTAGCAATTTATTACTATCACATCATGTTGATAACTGGAGATAAATGACAGGATAATTGCCACTGAATGTTTTAGTAAATAAATATTTGTATGCCACGAAGTAATAAACGCACTACAAGGCCAAATAAATCTGCACGGAGCAAATATAGGTCAGACGCTCAGAGTGCCTCGTGATCTCGCGGCAAGTATGTGCCGTGCGATCTAGAGGTCCTGGGTTTGATTTCCGGGCCGGGCAAAGTGTTATTGGGTTTTTCCATTAGGATATTCTCAGTAGCAGCACGGAGTCTGGAAATAAGCCCGAAAAACAGCAATAGGCTCGCCCCCTATTACGTGGGACTAATACATATCTGGGGAAATGTGGGTGCAGAAATGCACCTCTGCCTACCCCTTCGGGGATTACAGGCGTGAGGTTATGTGTGTATGTTTGTATGTACCCTCAGAGCAAAATGACAGCGAGTGGGTACATTCACGATCTTAATCTGAGTACTAGGGTAACAGGCTAATTAAAGAGCTCCAGTTGCGATCGTTTTTGTAACGCGACGCTGCGGAGGATGCGGTCAGAGCGTCGCCACCTACGACGTGTCGGGCGATGTGGGCAGAATTCTGGTTGGTGGTCCTAATTTGATGTAAATAAATTATATATTATTAGTTGTAATAGACAGTACTGTTACTTACCTTTTTTATTTTCAGACTATTGGAGGTTTTTATACGTAATTTTAAAGCTGCACGTTACGTATTAATATGAATTTAATGTTAATTGAGTATTAATAGTTTTTGTTTTATGTAAATTTCTAAGGATAGTTTGTGTATTGAAAACCGTTAGATGCAGGTCGCTTCGAAGAAGCGCTCTAGAAATCCTTGGGGAAGGCTCATGTCTAGTTATCATCATCATCATCAGCCCATATACGTCCCACTGCTGGGCACGGGCCTCCTCTACAACTGAGAGGGTTTAGGCCTTAGTCCACCACGCTGGCCTAGTGCGGGTTGGCGGACTACACACCTAAGAAATTCCTAAGAACTTTTAGGTGTGCAGGTTTTATCACGATGTTTTCCTTCACCGTTAAAGCAAGTGATGATTCATTGTGAATACACACATAACTTCGAAAAGTCAGAGGTGTGTGCCTGGGGTTTGAACCTGCGACCGCCGAAATTCTCGACCGCGCGCCTAAACCTCAAGGCCATCACTGCTTATGTGTATTGTATGTATTATCACATGTCTAGTTAAGTAAATTTCAAATTAAGTAGAGATAAGTTTGGTGGTGACTCGTCACCGGACAATTGTATTCGCTTGATTCTTTTCAAGATTGTCTTCGTGAAGTATTAGAATCTATAATCGATCTAGTAGCATCGAGACAAACTGTAAATAATAATTAATTTGACAACGTCCGTGGCGCAGGTGGCTAGACCCCAGCTTGCGAAACGATGCCGCGGGTTCGATCCCCGCACCGAGACAAATGTTTATGTGATCCAGAAGTATTTGTTTCGTTCTGGGTTTTTGTGAGACCGACGTCTCTTGTAGTTTCTGATACCCACGACACTTTTTTTTTTTTTTTTTTTTCCGCGGGGATAATCCATTTACGGACCATCCCACCCCCGGAGGGGCGAGGGTGTGTCGGACTCACAAGCGCCTTCCGACCCAGCATAGATGTTACCGCCCGTGTTTGCGGGCGGCCGCTGGGCCGGGTCCCTACCAGAAATATTGCGCCGTAATACCGACTAAAAACCCCGCGACGGCCACCATCAGCGCATTCAGCGAGACGGCCCCGGAATACCCTGAAGCCAGAGCTATGGATTGACCCGGGACCGCCTCTGCGCGGAGCCAAAAGGCACACCGACTTGACGCGTGTAGCGTCTTCACCTCGGGGGCCGCCAAGGTAGGGACGGCGGCCCCGCGTGGCCTCTGGGCGCCGGGCTACGTGTTGACCCGGCGCCTCCTACGTCGCCTGTTGCGACGAGCGGGATCGGTCTGCTCCCGATCCCGCTCCGCGCTCTCCTTCTGCGAAATGACACGTTCGCAGAAGGAGAGCATAGCTTTCCACGACCTCCGGCTGCCGACCATGGCGGCGACCACAGTCGGCAGCGAGAGGTCTCTCCCCACGACCGCTACGAGAGCGCTGCGCTCCTCGTCCCAGGCTGGGCACTCCTCAAGCGTGTGCTGGGCCGTGTCCTCACGGCAGTTGCCACAATGGTGGCACACGGCGGTCTCCTCCACTCCGACGATGCGACACAGGTACGCACCGAAGCTGCCGTGCCCGGTGAGCACCTGCGTCAGCCGGAAGGTCGGCGCACCGTGGCGCCTGTCCATCCACTGCTGGAGGACAGGGCGCACTGCCGCGACGGTCGCCACGCCAGCACTTGGACTCTCCAGCCTGGAACGCCACTCCTCCACGGCGGCGCTGCGGAGGGAGGCCAGCATGGCCTCGACCTCTCTTGGGGCCGGTCTCTGTCCGGTTCGCCGACCACGACACTAGGCTTGTATCTTAGTGTGGGGCCAGAACTATGTATGTGACTGTTGGGTGTGTTTATATTAAATAGTTAGGGCAGAGGGGGGCATTAACATAGAAGTCTTACTTGAGTGCGTTTGTAAGCCACACGTGGTTGGCAAGAATTCTCGTAGGTTATTTTATGTTTAAGAGCCTGTTTTTTGCGTACAGGTAGAGTGACTCATATCGCGGCGGCTTTGTGATGTAAATTTAATTATACGAATACAATCCATATGTCTGAAGGCAAGATATCGATTAATAATGTCGGTTGTTAGCGTGGAAATTGGTAATTTGTAAAAAAGTAGCTATATTTTTGATGGCTCGTTAAAATTGTTTATGATGTAGTATAGGTACATAATATGTAATTTTCGCATTGATTGTTTTATTACGTTATCTTTTTGGGCTCTGATATTTTTCATATTTTATTGAAATAAGGATGAATTTTAAGGTTTTTTCCTTACATATTTAGGTACAGTTTTTTTATAGCACTGACCTTGAGTACTCGGCATCCAATGCAATCCATCAGCCAATGAAAGTCCACTGGTGGACATAGGCCAAGGCATATTAGGTACTAACTCCTGATGGAAAGTGTAATGTGATACAAAAAGAGTTGGCATTGAGAAACGACCCCGTCTATTCCTTACCAGGCAGTGCATAAAGGCCTTATTTTTGTCAGTCAGATGGCTGATTTTGGAACATGACTTTGCGACATACTTGCGGGTTTACCAAATATAGACAGTGGTCGCTATCTAGTCTGACATGTAAATTACCTACCATCATCAGATAATGTATTCTTTAGATAAGCTTAAGTTTTAAAACTTTCTTTATTAAACCATTATTATAACATACATCCTTACAACATTTATAATTAACAGTATTTGTATCAAAATAAGAATACAACAAATTCATTTCACTGTTAAGAATGTTTTGAACTCCGTCAATACGAGTTTTTTAAATTGCTGGCAGAATGAAAACTGCTGACAGTCCACGAGAAGGCTTTAAGGCAGGTCAAGCGCCAGAGGCACAGCCAAGCTTCGTATCAAAGAGTATTTGCACCTCGTTTCAAGGAGGAAATGAGTTATATCTTTCCAGATAGAGCTGAGATGCAAAGTGGGCCGTCCCCCAAGTGTTTGTGTTAAGCCAAAGGTCGGGTTTAATGGCGCGCATTTAGATAGGCCAACGAGCTACACTGGATTAGTGTGGGTTGATGACAATAATCACTGTGCATGCTTAATACTTGTTTAAGTGTTCGCTGTAGTTTCCATTAGTATCAGCACATGGGTTCACCGAATTAGTGTTATCTTCAAAGTCTTCTAATACAATATTAGAAGCACTAGAAAGTTTCTATAGCACCAAAGTTAGTACCTATTGATTCTCAAGTCTACTAATATTGTATTGGGAGCACTAGGTAACTTCTATGATGCAAAAGGTTTACAGGCTGCAAATTTCCCCACACCAATATTTTTAAAAGACTATCTAGGGTAATAAGCTAGGAAGGTAAGGTAGGCCTGTAAAGTATCCCAAATGTAACATATGTATCTAAATACACATCTTTAATTACTGTTTCTTTAGTCCCGCGGTATGAATTCTCGTGGGCGATAGAAATACCCGAAGAAAGATCCCCAGGTCGGGTTGTGAAAGACAAATGTTGGTAGTGTGAGGTCTGGAAATTTGCTTGTGAACGGCGGTGTTATCGCCCTATATTACATAGGTTAGTTGGTGAATCGTAGGGGTAAAACAATATTTTGTAGACAGATATTTCTCTCCTTACGCTTTGAGGAAACATGTAGGTACTCTATTAGAATGTTATCGTAATCAGTCCATTTATGTCTCACAGCTGCCGACAGACTTATTCTTCAGTTTGGAATGATTAGTGAGACTCAGTAGATTTCACTTACCCAAGAAGTTATTTGTGCAAAACTCTAAGGTTACATATTTCTTTACCATGTTTGCCTTTACCGTGAATCAGCCAATGCAATGTAATGTATAAATGCACATGTTCATATACATATTATAAGAGGTAACTTCTATCTGCATCTAGCTGATTCATCGCTCAGTTCTTAAAGCCACGCAACGGATTTTGATACGCTTTTCACTATCATTTAGAATTTGTGTTGTGAAAGTTTTGTATGTATGCATCATCATTGAGATCAGCTGAATCCAATCCGGTGCGCTAGTATATTCTAACTAATATTATATTGTTTTCACCTTATCGTTGTTTACGCATCTACCTATTTATCTCTGCATCACCCAAAGGTTGACTGTTAGAGAATGCCTTTGGCATTAAGTCCGCCTTTATACGTAATTGTATACAAAAATATATGCGAAAATGCGCTTATTGTTACGCTTTTACGCGACGGTGGGAAAAGTTATATCTAATAGACAGATTATTTTATATTATTGATTGACGCTTAAGTCGTCGGACCATCGTGCTGCAGAAGGTCAAACTCTAGGGCTGCCTAAGCGCGGTCTCCAATCATACACTTGTCTGCTCCAGCTACCGTCCGTCCGGATATGTCCGGCCCACTTTCACTTTAGCGGGCTAATTCTGCGGGCGATGTTAATGACTCCAGCTGTCTGGGGGATGACTTCATAACGAATTCTATGCACCAGAGAAATTCCAAGCATTGCCCGATATATGGCACGCTGAGTGACTTTACATTTGTGGATCAGGCTTTTGTCCACATTTCGGCTCCGTATGAAATGACGGATAGAACGCACTTATTGAAGACCCTATTCTTAAGGCACTGTGCGTCGTGTGAAGAGCTTGGTCTTTTTACGCGTGAAAATTACCTCGGTAATAATTTTACCTTGAATCCTTAGAAATCTAAGACACTGGATGCGTGAGTTCGAAATGCAGTACGATAAGATAGTAATTGAATGCAACATTTATTCGCGTTTAGATTTGGCGACAGTATTTTGGCATTGCGCCATCATGCCGGTCACGGAACGCCGTTTATCTGTGCTAATGGCTCGGACGCTGTTGAATTATGACAATTCGTTTATTGCGATAACTGTAAACGAATTTGATTAGAAATGAATAAATATTTATGCACATAAAGTTCGTAAATATATTCGTACACTCACGCATGGACTTCGAACGGGTAGGCAGAGTTGTATTTACACCTATGTAAGTCATTTGTTAGCAATGTTCTATCTCAAGTAATTGGACGAGACAAATTATCTAAACTAAATGCACAAAGAAATCGTCTACTCATATCTGATTCCAAACTAAGATACGAATAACATGAGATTTAGGCAACGCTATTTTTACGTTGGTTTACTATGGCATAGTCGTACCGCTCTGATCCTTTTTGCGTGGTGAATTAAAACATATAATACTTAAGATGATGTTGTATAGTTTTTGGTCTCGTGGTATAAATTGACAAGTGTCTCGGAGTGAATTTGGCTTTGATTTCAGGTGCGGCAAAGTGTTATTATTTTTTCTGTTAACAAATTTTCAGCAGCAGCGCAAGGTCATCGTTGTCGTCAACAACGTCAAGCAACGGTAATATTATTGTGTGTTACATGAGAATTGGAATTATCAATAACTGACCATAATAATCGAAAAGTATCGATAAAAGTACGATTCCACCTCCCGCGCCGAGTATACTGGTGTCTGTAAAAGTAATATTTATTATGTGAAGTTTGAATGTATGGCAATGGTGTTACACGAACATTGCCTGGCGCCACTAGGGGCGTGACGTCATGACATGCATCCCCTAAACCTATTTCCCCAATAAATATCAAAAAGTATTGGACTCCATGCAATGGGAATAAGGTTGTTTATTGTAACTATGTCTCTGTTACTCACATAATCAAGATAATGAGTCACTTCGTTAAATGGAAAGTGGTTTATTAAGTGACTCACTGGATACCTTTCAAAACAGCATAACGTTCTCTTTATATTTTTTCGCATAATAAACCCAATTAGTAAGAACGGAGTACGAGATTTGGTTGCTTTAAGTGATTGGGTAGCTTTGTTAAAAGTACCTACAGACTTTAAGGACAAAGGCCACTAGTTTTGGCACCAGATCTATGAATTGTAACTTTTCAAGGTTATGTTATAGTAAATTCTCGTTTACCAAGAATCACAGTGTCTTTCAAATAAGGCAATCTTTTACCATTTTAGTAGAGCTGCTTGTTTTACATCATTTTACTTAGATGAAATTATAGACCGGGCTTTCGAATTTCTCGATGAAGAGATATAATTAGAGACTTGTACAAGCTTTACTACTGTTCTACTGTTAATTAAAGATATCAATGTTTGTTTGACTCATCATCATCAGCCCATATACGTCCCACTGCAGGGCACGGGCCTCCTCTACAATTGAGAGGGTTTAGGCCTTAGTCTACCACGCTGGCCTAGTGCGGGTTGGCGGACTACTCTCTCTGTCTCTGGTCGGTCCCTCATATCTGAGGATCGTGGTCAACATTAGGGTGACATCTGGAGCGGATGATCTGCTTCCACCGGATTCTGTCCAGCGCGTCCCTTACACCTTGGCGGACTACACACCTAAGAAATTCCTAAGAACTTTTAGGTGTGCAGGTTTCATCACGATGTTTTCCTTCACCGTTAAAGTACGTGATAATTCATTGTGAATACACACATAACTTCGAAAAGTCAGAGGTGTGTGCCTGGGGTTTGAACCCACGACCGTCGAGATTCTCGACGGCGCAGCGTGCCTAAACCGCGACGCCATCACGTTGTTTGACTCACATGTAAATATTTGTTTTGGTTACGGTCTCATACCGAAAAGTCATTAGTTTTTATATGACACAAGACTTACGTCTCAGCTTCTTAACTTTGGTAATTAGTAGTCTGTCTATTGTTTTGGCATTCGAGACGGTGCGTATAATATACATACATACATATGTAGGTAATTAGGTATATGTACTTGTATGTGTTTCTAAGGAAGTTTTCTGAGCCATTTCTTCTGCACAGCGCTAACTCTTCAAAACGGTCCATTCATAAGTTCTTATAAAAGGCTAAATGAATAAGTATTTTGTTTTGTTTTGTTGGATTTTGTACCAAAGTATTACTGTGGAATAGCCTCATAAATAAATTGAACATGGAGCTGGAAGCAGCGGGCACGTTAATAAAAATATACAGGATATAATTTACATAAACACGTAATACATGACAATACGACAACTGTCACCATTTTGGTACTAGGCATGCGGATAGCATCGTGCACAATGGCCTAACAACTGATTAAAATATAAGAGTTTAAATTTTGTGTTACATTTGGTATATGTAAATATCTGTATGGATTGAACGTGGTCGATTGATTTATCGAAAGGTATTGAATTATTGTATTTTTGAAGTATAAACTTCTTTAGTGGCGCTATACACTTTTTTGGGATGGGTAAAAAATGTTGAATTCGCGTCAGATCACGTGACCCTAATCGAAAATGCGTAAGACGAATTATGTAATATAAATTGTCACGTTTGTGTACGATAGCGCAATAGATATTGTATTTTACCACGTAAATTATAGTACTTTTATACTGATAAATAAAGCAATTCAAGCGAAATTATTCCCTAACCATTTCAAAATATTCAAAAATGCACAACTTTAATGTTGAAATTTTCACTTCTGCTGTGGTACTTCTGGTACTCCCGGAGTGCCACCCGTTGTTTTTATATAATGGTCTTCGTGGAGTACCTACTTAGAAGCCGGCTACGAACCGTGAGGATATGGGTACAGTGCCATTGAATGTATATTTAAGATTTTTATATAAGATACCACATACTATTACTTTCGACCAAATTGGTTCGAACTGATTAGGATACAAAACTTGTGCGGTGAATAGCAGAATCTATGAGAAAGATTTTGGTTATTGGGAAACAAATGTTTATGAACCAAGAAAAATTACCTCGTTACGATAGCAGAACCTGTGGTCTCTACTTTACTACCAGTTTCCTACCGCCTAAGACATCAAACCGAAGTTTCTAATATTAGTTCATTACGTTTTAAATTTGTGAAGTATAAATCAAACATGAAGTATTCAAAAGAGTGAGCAAATGGTGAAGGAAACAACGTGTGCAGGTTTGCACACCTAAAAATTCTTAGGATTTTTTTAAGTGATTAGTCTGCCAACCCTTACAAGGCCAGCGTGGTGGACTAAGGCCTGAACCCTCTCAGTTGTAGGGGAGGCCCGTGCCCATGATTATGGCGATGATGATGAGTCACTAAATAATTTTGGGTGAAAATTAAATTACGTGATGTATGTATGTAATTTTGAAACATTAGCACGAGAAATACAGTACTGTACTCCTTGAATATGAGTTTAAGTAACAAATGTAAACAATTGAATTTTATAGTGCGACTCAAATGTCTCGATTGTGCATTACTCGTCCGTTAATTCGTGTGGGTGGAAGGTGCAAAGACCCCGGAAAGGTTTAGATAAGTAAGTCACTATAAATCGTATTGGTTATCGTGGTTTATGAACTAAGACGGTTTCACGGTTATATTTCGCAGTATTGTTATATTGAAGACCGCCTTATTGGTATGCCGTGTGTGCTATGTAGAGGTACGTTGCGGTTCTCCGGTTGGATTTTTTTTTCCTATAAAAATATTTTGATAAGCCTTATGGTAGAAATAGATCCGTGGTTAGCACTTCAAGTATACAGATATGAAAGTAAATAAACGCTTAAAAACTTGACTGATTCTTGGTAGAAAAGAGTATGCAAAAGGATTGGCTTTATATATTAATGTTTTATAAAAAGGCGTGAAAGCGATGTTCCCGTATTTTTTATTATTCAATTATTGTTTTTTAACAATTCAACCAATCAAACATACCTCAAACACGACAATACAGTTCATATCGTCACAACTAAATAAAATGTACAATGTCACACGCCCAGCGCAGGATCGTTAAACAGGACCTTTTTCGCGCGCAGAGGGCACTCCGAGGTCGGACGTACTCGCAACCGACGAAAATGACTGACAGCGCTCACAAATGAGTCGATGTCGTAAAATTTAACACCGCCCCCGTCGCACCGGCTGATAGTGTCTATTGCGAAAGAAAGTGCCTATAAAGAGAATTGATGAACCGCCCGTCGTTACAGGGTAATGTCGCGCTGCGTCGGCGCGTGTGTACCCGGCCTTATGTAAGCTGTTAAAATAATGGCGTTGGAAGAACGAGCGTGCGCTTAAACATTTAGCAATTGAATACGGAACACTTCGTTTTGATGGCTATTTAAATGAATGCCCTTTGCATTTGGTCATTTGAGAAAAATGCGTGCAGTTTTGGCGGGAATTTTTACAGGCACACCATATTGTCAAAGCTACAATTCTAATTAAAATTATATCATTAAAAAAATAAGATTATTATTTTTAAAATGTTTTCATATAAAGACAGGACACACTTTCAAGTATTTTTTTAATTCACTGACTAACCAGTTAGACATCAACGCAATAAGTTAACCATACTGACAAAATATCTAACAAATCCACATATTTTTATATCACATGGGTTTGTGAGTGTGATGCGAAAAGTATTTCATTCAATCATTTCGATTATTCCTTTAATTAAGTTAAGAATTACATTTGTAGTGCGATCGTCGTGTGGAGGTCATAAAATTCCTTACATATACTAATGTTTCATCATACTTGAAATTCACACAGAAATAACTGTACTGTAGACGGCCTGTGGCAAATTCCATTGTGAATAAAAGTTGTCATTGTCGTTTGTAGCATAACGTATAATTTTAAAATATATTCTGTATCCATGCTGAATTTATTGTCATTTACAGACATGCTGTAGACAGCCCTGTGGCGCAGTTGGCTAGACACCAGCTTGCGAAACGAGATGCTGCGGGTTCGATCCCCGCACCGAGACAAATGTTTGTGTGATCCACAAATATTTGTTTCGGGTCTGGGTGTATGTGAGACCGAAAAGTCTCTCGTAGTTTCTGATACCCACGACACAAGACTTGTATCTTAGTGTGGGATCAGAACTATGTATGTGACTGTGGGTGTATTTATTTATTATTATTATTATTATTTATTTCTTTTTTTACTGCTCGTGGTCTCGCGGTACAAGTATGTGCTGTCCAATCTAGAGGTCCTGGGTTCGATTCGTGGGTCGGGTAAAGTCTTATTGGGTTTTTCCATTAGGAAACTCTCAATAGCAGCACGGAGTTTGGAAATTTGCCCGATAAACGGCAATAGGCTCGCCCCCTATTACGTGGGACTGATACATATCTGACGAAATGTGAGTGCAGAAATGCACCTCTGCCTATCCCTTCGGAGAATACAGGCGTGAGGTTATATATGTATGTTACTTCTTTTTTTACTTTTATTTTTATTTATATTTTTACCTTTCTTGGCGATAAAGGTGACTAGCTGATAATTTGCATCTCCGATTCATTTTATATTTCTATGACTAAATCTATTATATAATCATGATATTTTTGGTATATTCAACCTATATCGTTAAAACATTATAAAGCAACAACATCGCTTCACGTCTGTCTTCGGTAAGACAGTAGCGACTCCCCATTTGAATTAATTAATTTAATTTAGACGTTACTATCAAAATTAAAACAATGTTTTTGCAAAAAATGCGTGAGAACACAGCAATGAAACATAAACAGTGAAACGCTCAAATAGACTCAGGTGTGCTGTTTTTTTAACAGAATCGAAACAATAACGATAAACCGGAGTGTCGGTAACTTTCACATTACATAACATTGTAGGTGTTCTAGATATCTAGAACGCTATTTCAGTGCCGCTCGGCGCGTTACGTTCCACTGTACATACTTATGAATAAATTATTTAACACCGGCCGTATCTGCGCTGTTGTAAACTATGACTAAGCTTGTATTATGCACCGATATAAATATCTGAATAATTATCGTTTATTTTTAATCGACTGCCTCGTGGTCTCGCGGTACAAGTATGTGCCGTGCGATCTAGAGGTCCTGGGTTCGATTCCCGGGTCGGGCAAAGTGTTATTAAGTTTTTCCATTAGGAAATTCTCGGTAACAGCACGGAGTCTGGAAATGTGCCCGAACACGGCAATAGGCTCGCCACCTATTACGTGGGACTGATACATACTTGGCGAAATGTGCGTGCAGAAATGCACCTCTGCCTACCCCTTAAGGGAATACAGACGTGAGTTTATGTATGTTTGTATGTATTTTTAATATCTTTTACAACGTGCAATCATTTTAGAGTACAGTGTCGTTTTGAAAGCAATAGGCTTATTTAGCACTTTTAGGATGTGTTTAAAGAGAAAGAAGAGAAGAAAAAGTTTCATTGTATTGTGGTTTTCTTTTGACTGTCAAAGGATATTTTCGCTTGAGTAGCGAGTATCGTACAAAGCTAAGTCAAATTATCTTTATTCAAATAGATTTTTTCAAGTAATTTTGAATCGTCAATTTTAAACTACTTTAAACTATTGTCATTTTCGCTAACTATTCGCTTTCTAACATGGCAGAATATTTAAGTAGGTTTGTGCTGGATAATTTTAATCGTTTTTCGTATATTAATACTGTCTAGGTCGTAATATGTTGATTGAGGTAAGTGAGCCTACATAATGAAAAATATTCCTTCCTAAAAATAATCCTTCCTTTTCTTTCAAAAGTTCTCGAAAATCTTATCCATACACAACTTAGTTCCTATCTTGCTAGTAATAAACTTTTAAATCCTCTCCAATCCGGCTTTCGTCCTGGGCATAGTACCACTACTGCGCTGGTGCATATTACGGATGATATCAGAGCTGCCATGGAGAATGGCAAACTAACTGTATTAACGTTACTAGATTTTAGTAACGCGTTCAATACAGTTGACTACGACATCTTACTGCAAACTCTATGCTCTAATAACATATCTCCAAAGGCAATTGACTGGTTTCGTAGTTACTTGACGGGACGTCGACAGCGAATACGTATCGATGATGTTCTCTCTTCTTGGCGTAACTCATCTGCTGGCGTCCCTCAAGGCGGCGTTTTATCTCCTTTACTATTTGCGTTGTTTATTAACAAGATATCCAAACAACTCATTTCTTCCTACCACTTATATGCAGATGATCTGCAAATTTATTACCACGCTCCGATAGACAGATTAGCGGAAGCTACAGCGGTCAACAAAGATCTTGCTAATATTAGCGATTGGAGTAAGAATCACGGCCTAATTGTCAATCCTACGAAAACCCAGGTTATTGTTGTTGGCAGCTCCAGGATGGTTTCGAAAATAGATGCTACCCTTCCTCACATCTCATTTAATGGATGTGTGATTCCGTATAGTGAGAAAGTTAAGAATTTGGGTGTCATCTTGGATCGAAACTTATCCTGGGGTCCCCAATTGCAGGAAATTAGTAGAAAGTTGTTTGCTGCAGTGGGGTCCTTAAGAAGATTACGGAATTTTTTGCCCATTCCAACGAAGATAGCGCTGGTCCAATCTCTTTTGTTTCCTCTCCTTGATTATGCCGATGCTAGCTACCTTGATCTTACCGAAGCCCAATTTGAAAAGCTTGAGCGACTTCAGAATCTTTGTATACGGTTTATATTTGGACTTCGTAAATATGACCACATTTCCGAATTTCGAATTAAACTCAAGTGGCTATCTATGCGCTCTCGCCGTAATACTCGCATCTTATTTCTCCTTTATTGTATCTTGTTCCATCCTTCTGCTCCCCATTACCTTAAAAAACGTTTTAATTTCTTATGTAGCACACATGAACGATCTCTTAGGTCATCAGAGAACTTGATACTTGAAATTCCCAAGCACGGCACCTCATTCCTTAGCAGGTCTTTTACTATTCACGCTGCTCGCTTATGGAATGAACTGCTAGTGACAATAAGAGAAGCCAAATCACTTTTTATCTTTAAAAATCTTGTCAAGGAACATTTTTTGTCACTCACTTAGTATTATGTTGTTGTGTTTTTTTTTTTTTTTTTTTTCTTCTTTATTTGATATCATTATTTATTGATTTCCTACTTATTCATTAGTACATTATATACTTATGTATATATATATTATTATAATTTTATTCTTTTATTTAGTATTAGTTCTTATTAGATGCATTTATTGTTATTATTTTCAAGTTTTTGCGTACATCATTATTTTACAATTTAAAATTTACTATTGATATGACCACCCACTCTATGTTTCTGATCTCTCCAGTCCATCTAACGGTTGCCTGGAAGAAATCGCCGATAGCGATAAGGCCGCCATTTGTTACACTACGATATTAAGTTGTGACCAGTAAACAATGTTGTTTCTTTTTTTATGGTGTACAATAAAGCATAATAAATAAATAAATAAATAAATAAATATTATTAGCATTTTTAAATTAGATGTAATTGCACTTTGCATGGTTGCATCCAAATGCAACTTGGCAATTGGATAGGCTCTAAAAAAAACCTTTCACGAAATATATTAAGCTCGTATGCAGGTGTACCAAATGTACAACTGACCTCTGAGCTCATGGAACATTTGGATCGTAAATTGCTAGCTGCTATGTTTCATTCTAAGAAAAGGCGAAACCGCCTAAAAGTACGGAAATCACCGTATCAGATTTTTCTTGTTTACTATTTAGCATATTGTTACGATCATTACTCCTATATTGCAATTTTATTGGATGTGCGGATTAATTCCCACATCGAAAGTCATGTATTTAAAATTCGTTTTTGTTCGCGCATTACATCCGTATATTGTTTGCAGTCTGTTTGGGTGTGTATGGATGTTTGGGATCAGATGTATTTATCACAATTATTAAGTACTTCTCCAAAGTGTAGTATTGCAGGCAGAACCAGTAAAAAGTGCAGTCAAGCACTACAATTCTATTGTTTGTTTCATAAACATGCCGTAACAGTGTTCTGTTGGAGGCATTTATAATTTTCTGCCTGTTAACCGCTGTGCAGTTCAAATTTTGCTGAAAACAGCGCGTTGCGCCACTTCGCATTATTTAGCAAAGCACCGTGTTCAAACAAGCTGAACACAAGCTTACAATACGATACGGCGTTGTTTCGCTTTACAGCGCCAAATATAGACAGTCTTTTAATATAGATAACTATGAGTCCGAGAAGTATTGTACAAAACTTTTATGCCTATAGTCTTTAGAATGCCCTATTGGTACCGCGGAATAGGTGTAAATTGTACCATCGAGCGGTTATCAATTCATGAGTCCATAGTACAATTGGGCTTTTCCATTAGGATGTTTTGAGCAGCAGCGTGAAGACATTGAAAGGTTTAATTCCTATCGTAAAAAATATATTTTTTGTCGGGATTTTTTTAATGTCACGGTGTTTGAGATCACCGTGGCTATTGCCTGTATTAGTTTTCGATCACGGTCTTTATACAACCTGTATGTTAATATAGGTATTATTATTATAGTAGACAGCCTCCGTGGCGAAGTTGGCTAGACACTGAATGATGAAACAAAAGGCGGTGGACGATCTCCGCATGGAGACAAATGTTTGTTGTATACAGGAATATATGTTTCGGGTCCGGGTGTTTGTGAGACCGATAAGTCCCTCGTAGTACCTATATGATACCCACAACACTAGACTTGTATCTTAGTGTGGGGCTAGAACTATGTATGCATAATATTGGGTTTATTTAGTGTATTTATATCCGTTTTTAATCATAAGTAACTTCGCAAATGTGTGTATTTGCAATAAATTATCACGTACTTTAAGGCGAAGGAAAATATCGTGAGGAAATCTGCACACCTAAAAGTTCTTAGAAATTACTTAGGTGTGTAGTCTGTCAATCCGCCTAAAACCCTCTCAGTTGTAGAGCAAGCCCGTGCCCAGCAGTAAGACGTATATGGGCTGACGATGATCTTCGCAAAAAGTTCTTGCTAACCTTAAAATATTTTTTCACATAGCGTGTGTGCGTGAGCGTGGGCGCGGCGCCACAACATAGAATTTTACTCCTGCTTGTTTTACATTGTATAACGTCATACTTGCCCCAGCTGCTTTCTAATCAAAGCCTAAATCGGTACAGAGCGGACGCTGCCCGTGTTCCCTAGGGCTGTCACTTGACACAGTTCCTTTACAATAGACCGGAATATGTCAAACATAGAAGGCAGTACAACAGACGCAGCTTAAAATAACTTGCTGGTGCTTTTTGGTCCCAGTTTTGCTCGATGCACTGTCTGACAACTATCATGCATGCTTGTACTGTTATACACCACACTCGTGAGTAGCATTATAGTAGCTTATAAATTTAGATATCTAAGAAAAGAGGCGATTAATAAATAAGATTTATAACTTTTTTTACATAAACTTAACATTTAATAATGAGCTTCAATCGCGGACTAAAATACGTGCCCTGTGTCGTGGGGATCTGAGACACACAGTCTAATATATTTACAATGTATACGCAATGCTTTCCTTGGGGTTTCGGTTTTAATTAAAAAAACAAATTTTAATATAGACTCAAATAAAATTTTCCAGAATAACCTGGGAGGCTGGGACATAAGTCGTTAACGGTTTTTTTTAAATATAGCTGTTAGTCGATAAGAGCGTCACTATAGAGCACGATGAAATATTTAGGTTGTAAAGTTGTGTGCTCACGGTAGCCCTGCGGCTGGTCGTGGTAGCCCGCGTCCGTAACGACCTCCTCCCGACCGGCGCCTATGCATTTACATAGAAATTAACCGACCGCCCGGCTAACCGACATTTCACACAGTATAAATAGAGGCACACCCGACTTCGAGTGTCCAGTGAGTACTGAGAGAAAAAACACGCCATACACTAAAGCATTTTATTATTCTATTAATATTTCATGAGATATCGATCTGGCTTTACATGCTGTTGAATTATAAATAAGTTCTGGTCAGCGCATGAATGAAACTACTTTTGAGCAGGAGATGAATGGAGAAATAATGAGGCGGTTGAGAATTATTATGTTTTTTTTAGATTTTGTTGTTGGGGATTTGTGTTAGGTTGGTTAATGATTTCCCTACGCATGATTTAGAATGACCATTATTTCTTTTAATATTTATTTGACTTAGTCCTTAGTCTAGCGTATTGGACTAAGGCCTAAACCATCTCAGTTGTAGAGGAGGCCCGTGCCCAGAAGTGGGACGTATATGGGCTTTTGATGATGATATTTGTCTTAATTATAAAATGGAGTCTACAGTGAACAAATTTAATGGGGCGCGTAAAAAATTATACACCCTTCATTTTAAAAGGTGCAGTATAAGGTTCATAAAAGGTTATATTTTTTGTAAGTGTATTTTAAGTATTGAGGTTATAAGGATTTGTATGTTATGTGATCATTACATAGTTATATTTTGTTTCAAAGATAATTGATTCAAACGGTTCATTAACATTAAAGTTCACATATAACAAATTAAGATACTTTAATAAATTTTCATAAACGCAAATTCTATAAAAAGGTGAAATCGTTAATTTATATTTAAAATACGTTAAAACTGAAAGTTGTAACACTATTCTTAATACATGATCTAAAGTATCTCCATAATTTCTTTATTATGAATTTATATTTAAAACGGTTTTTATCATTATATTTTTTATCATTTTTGGTAGTAATGTGCCTCAGCTGAAAACTTTTAACCCATTGGCACCTTAAAAAATCAGGGCATATGCAAGGTTGTATGTAATATCATTGACGCAATTCGAGATTTATTACAACACCACGAATCGACCTCATTCGAACAATACAAGTGCCTACTGCACGTACATAATATAATGTTTGCTATATCGCAATAGCGTATACATACAGGCATATTCGATTTGAAACTACGCAGTGTTTTGTACAGCTATCCGAAACAGAAACGGGTTACCACCTAATTCTTCTTTCTTCATCTTCATCAGCCCATATACGTCCCACTGCTTGGCACGGACCTCCTCTACCATTGAGAGGGTTTAGGCCTTAGTCCACCACGCTGGCCTAGTGCGGGTTGGCGGACTACACACCTAAGAAATTCCTAAGAACTTTTAGGTGTGCAGGTTTCATCACGATGTTTTCCGTCACCGTTAAAGTAAGTGATAATTCATTATGAATACACACTTAGCTTGGAAAAGTTAGAGGTGTGTGCCTGGGGTTTGAATCCGCGACCGCCGAGATTCTCGACCGCGCGCCTTATCCTCGAGGCCATCACTACTTCTTAATTCTTCTTTACTACATACATTCTACATACATAGATGCTTTTACACATAAATACACACACATACATAATCCTTCACTCCTGAATTGAAGGGGTAAGCAGTGGAGTAATCTTGTATCCTTGCATTCACAGCTATGTTTTAGGTTCATGTACGCGGATCATATTTTCAATCTGCTACTACTTGGAATTTTATTGGAAATTGAACTCGGGACCTTTCGATTTCACGCGGCTACCTACGCTACAACTTATGCAGCGAAGCATCACAATTATTCATTAATCACAATTAGGTATTTTGGAAGGTCAGAGGTGTTTGTTTTGGATTTGAAATGGAGACCGCAATCATAATAGTTCATTGTGCTCTCAACTAAGTTATTGGGATACAGAAATTTATGTATATCTAGTTTAATTACCTAGGGTGTGAGTTGAGGTGAATATATTTCCGTGGTAAACGATGAATGTTTTTTTGACTTTTTTGGCAAAGGTCTACTTTTCGTACCGATTGTTCATTTAGAAAAAATGCTGACTTGAAGTATTTTATATAATACTTCAAGTCAGCGTTTTTTTAGACAGCGGTTTCTCAATTTCCTTCAGTTTATAAATGTGTTAGTTATTACGCTGTTATTCAATAATAACAGCGTGGGATTGTAGCTCAAGTTCCATCATATTTAAATACTGCACATTAATTAAACGTCATATAAATGGCAATTCAAATTAACGCGAACATATTAAGGGCCGAGAGTAAAATGGCCCCGTACATATCAACGCCCACTCGAAGAGGAGCTATAAATCAATACAAATGAATGACTCCAATGCATAAACCTATTATTTAGCCGCAGTATGTAGGACGGAACATTCCCCTTACCACAGTTCAAGTTACATTGGATCTATAGTTTTGTATACTAGTACTGGAGCATCGAAAATGTTGGAGTTATTTTGAGTCTGTGGCACTTCATTTGTTGTCAGCTCCCGATATATATGACGTGAGGTTTCATGCCCAATACGTGTTCCGTACCCCTTGTATGCAAAACAAATGGAATATTTATGCATTTCGATAATCGGAAAGTCGTCATTCGGAGATCCCCGATCCGATAGTTGGTATGATTTATTCCCGCCTTTACACTGTGCCCTGTAACTGATATTAAAGAGGTTTTAGTAGAGTTGCGTGATCGGGAGCAATCCCTCATGCGATTGGCATGAATTAATAACCAGCGTATCGAATAAGTTCGTTAGTGGTGCATGTATACGAGCCTTTAAATGCGAGCTAATGAATTGTCGCTGTAACCTTAGTGGCTGACGTAAATTATGCATTGTGTAATATTAATTTATATTATGCACCGTGAAGGCATGGCTCGGTGTATGTTTTTAGTTTATGTTATAATAAATGCCTTGAGCGATATTTGAGCTGAGTGTGCACTGGATTGCTACGTGTTGTCGTCGGTCCGAGTCTAGGTCGGAGTTTTTGATTTTGCATGTATAAACAAATGTTTAACCAAAAAAAATCATATCAATCTTGTCACTAGTTTGTGGACTATACCTACTTAAGCAACGTCTTGTGCAAAGCAATTATGTATGCAGTATTTTTTTGCGATGTTATGATATAAGAAATAAAAAAGGTACCATCAACGTCAGTAGTCAGTAAAAAGTTAAAAAAGCATGTTAAGTCTCAATTCATTTCATTTGGAGGATTAAGACATTAATGATTCTATAGCGGGGCACGCGAGCCGCAAACTGTAAGGCCTTCTGCAAACTTACTTTATCCAGCTTTTGCTCGCTTTTAGCAATATCATGTAGGTAACATAATATGACACGAATACTTTGTGGTGAAGTAATTAAGCGTTTTAAATCTGGGCTTGACTACCTTTTCGATTACTTTGTTGGTCCTGCGACATAAGAGTGCGTCGTGCGATCGATTAGCAATAAGTGTGTTAATCTTTATTAGGCCGGGCCTTCCCAAAAATTTACAATACATAATCATCAATAGCCCATATACGTTCCATTGCTTCATTTAAAACTGAGAGGCCTCCTCTAAACTGAGAGGGGATAGGCCTTAGTCCACAACGCTGGCCTAGTGCGGGTCGGCACAATACATAAAAAGACATCTCAAATGGCCATAGAAAGTATTTGATCCCAAGGCTGGGACGCTCCATATTTATTATAATCACTACTGTCCAAAGTCTATTAATTTGTTATTATGCCACATTATTTGCTATTTTATTAATGTGTTGATTTTGGAAACTTATCTGCTCATGTCTAAACGATTTGGAATCGATGATAAAAATAATAATGACAGAATTTATTATTTCTTAAGACATTTAATGTGAAATATTTATAGAAAACACGCTTTCAGGTTTTTTGTTTTTGTTTTGGTCCAGTCACCATTATTATGTCTTTTACAAGCCAGCTATATTCCAGATAATCCCGAAACCCGACACAGTTACGTCGAACAATACAACTTCGTTCTACAATTAGCAAAAAATATTGTTTCATATACCGCGGTTGTGTACAAGGCCTAATGCCTTTAAGCGGTCGGATAGCAATAGAAGTATAATTAGCCTGTATCGAACGATGTAATGAGCTCCGTCGGACGTTAATTGCAACACAGATTTAAATTTAGCCGAAGTTGGGTCGATGCACCTAGCGTTGTATTTGAGGTGCAACCCGCAAGCAGTCAGGAATTTTCGTCTAGGGTCGGCGGATTGTATACCATATTGCCTTATTCACAATAAAAAAAAATGCAAGTGTACTAATAAAACGGATTTGGGTATTTTTGGTGTAGAGTTCGCGCGGTAGACACTGTAGTGTACACGTAATATTAATAATTAATTATAAGGTAAACGTGAAAATAAATCATAATATAAGCGCTGTTCCCCACTCAAACCGGTTCACTACTACCTGTGATGTCGGACCGAGTGGACGTGTCAGACGCTATTGAAACCAAGCTTAAGTAGTTTTATTTATACAAACCAAACCTGAAACATCTGGACATAACATTGGCGACGAGGAATAAGTACGTAAGTGCAAACAAAAATATAATATGCATGACATATAATATTATCAAAGAAATGGATTAAGTATGATTGATGCTATTACTTTGGAATAAATATAATAATTATTAATTATAATTCATAACAATTATGAATTATGAAAAAAAAGAGTGAGACATACCTGGTCTTCTACTACCAGTAATTCTTGTATTTGTTTAACAAAGTTAAACAAAATATTTTACATATTCGACTAGTTTCAATCATACAGCCAAAAAAATTAAATAAATGCCAGCAAATGCTTACCAAAACAAATAACTATTTTGTGCACAGTTGAATAAATTCTTCCATCCATAGTATGGTACACATCACGTGCCTATGTATCTTAAAATGGCGGGTCGTGTTCAATCCAAAGTATCATATGTTACTTTAACTTTTTCAAAGCTAACTGTGCAAAAAATAGTAACGAGTGCCTGTAAGAATTTGCAAGTTGGGTAGTGTACCCGACAGAAGTACACCGCAATTATTATGGCTAAAGCCATCAAGATACATACATATATTGGCATAGAAATATGCCAGCGTATGCAAAACTAACAAATTGTTAGGTTATTCCAATCCTGCAAAACCCGTATCTGGGGTTACAATTTAAAATTGAATGGTCTCTTCGTGATTGCAAGTCCTAAAAAAAAAAAAAAAAGGGGCACAATTACCCCCGCAATACACTAATTTGACTGTGATAGTGAGATTTGACCTCAATAGATTAGCGGTGGCAAATATCGGAGTGGGCTCTCGAAATTTGTTTGCTACTTTGAAGAATAAACAAGCCGCTAATACGGAGGGTTTGGCATTGCATGACATATACTACAATCTCCCTGGTGTTGTCGTGAAACAGAAGTTTACGTAATAGACACCAAACGATTAGACAGGATGCTTTTGCCTAGTATCCTCTATGAGCGACAAGTATTTCGCCTAATGAAACAGGAATTCCTCGTTACATTACGAGATCAAAGTCCAAATGCCATTATGCAAACAAAGACAATGATCTTTTGGACCAGATAGTAAACAAATGCAAGCCCTCCGAACTTCGCAAAGAACATTCGATCCCCGCACCGAGACAAATGTTTATGTGATCCACAAATATTTTGTTTGTGAGACCGAAAAGTCTCCCGTAGTTTTCTGATACCCACGACACAAGACTTGTATCTAAATGTGGGGTCAGAACTATGTATGTGACTGTTGGGTGTATTTATTTACTTATGCATGTGATTCTGAGACCGAGACTGCCTTTGAGACTCTGTTACTATTGAAAAGTCCCACTGGAAGCCAATTTATGGAAACCGTAAAACGGCAAAGAACAGGATTGGAACAAAGCAGAAATGCTCTTTGCATTTACTGCTACGGTGTACTAGATGTGCTATCCCACAAGGGACAAAATATATGGCAAATTATGTGGTTTTAAAAAAAACTACTTCAAAAATCAATGCCTCATACTAGATGTGCTATCCCACAAGGGACACAATATATCGCAATTAAAGTGGTTTTAAAAGCTACTTCAAAAATCAATGCCTCATACTAGATGTGCTATCCCACAAGGGACACAATATATGGCAATTAAAGTGGTTTTAAAAGCTACTTCAAAAATCAATGCCTCATACTAGATGTGCTATCCCACAAGGGACACAATATATGGCAATTAAAGTGGTTTTAAAAGCTACTTCAAAAATCAATGCCTCATACTAGATGTGCTATCCCACAAGGGACACAATATATGGCAATTAAAGTGGTTTTAAAAGCTACTTCAAAAATCAATGCCTCATACTAGATGTGCTATCCCACAAGGGACAAAATATATGGCAATTAATGTGGTCTTAAAAGCTACTTCAAAAATCAATGCCTCATCCTAGATGTGCTATCCCGCAAAGGGACAAAATATATGGCAATTAATGTGGTCTTAAAAGCTACTTCAAAAATCAATGCCTGATACTAGATGTGCTATCCCGCAAAGGGAAAAATATATGGCAATTAATTGTGGTGTCAAAAGCTGCTTAAAAAATCAATGCCTCGTACTAGATGTGTTATCCCGCAAGGGCCAAATGTATGGCAAATGTAGTTTCAAAAAGCTACTACAAAAATCAATGCCTCGCAAGCCGTAAGCAAAGATTTAGAGAAAGATTAAAAGACTCAAAAATCTGGCTTTAAGAAGGCTAAGTGAAAGGACACAAAATCACCAACAAATGATGTGAACTGTGTGTTTCACATTGGTGAATAAAAACAAGTTTGCCAGCTGGGCGGCATCAATGTAACCATGCTAAACGATCCGGTGAGCCAATACAATGTCGTAAATGAAGAGACGGGGAAATATTTAAAATCCTATGCTGTTGTAGGATCAATTTAGTAACCAAGATAAGTCAGAGTTTATGACATATGGTTCTGCAAATCCCCTAAATGTTATTGGATTATTAAAAGCGCAAATTTCAGTTAGACCAGCGAAATTTACCTAAAACAAAGTTACAAAAATATACAACTGGACACTTAAGCAATTCATCGTCAACTAATTAATTAATTTATTAATTGTTTGACTGTGTCGAAACAGAAATGCTTATTAATCCGAGTAGTAAAATGTCATTAATGCTACTTTGGAAGATCTTAAAAAGGCGTTCGGGTAGAAATTTATGGCCTATCGAAGTCAAAATCCACTCATAGTTGTAGAAAGTTTTGAATCGAGTTCACGAGGTCGAAAATGGGTGTAGTTTCGAAAAATCTGCGATTTATGCGGTAAAAAGTGTGAAAAGAAACTGCAAGTAAATTTTGCGTCCTCAGACTGGGTCTAGAAGTAAATGCAGTCGCGGAAACATTTCCAAAATCAAGAATGTTCAAATCCATATTTCAATAGACCACGTCTGTTCAACCAATTTCTCTATCCTGTCGTAGAGTTTAAACTCAAGAAATTCCATACCTAATACAGATATTATTTAATTTATTGAGGGTTCATCCGAATGGATCTCTTCTGAAGCACCCGTTTCAAAAAGTGAACAGAGATGTTAGAATTTGCGTATACATGAGACAAGCTAGCAAAGATATTAGAGAGAAACACATGGGTGTAAGGTAATGGTACCTACTATGGAACAGCTAACCCGCAAGTTCCGCTATTCCAAAGTGTTCTCAAGCTAAATTTAAGCAATTCTTTGCATTAGTAGCAGTTGAGCGAAGATAGTAGATACATAAGAATTTTACATAGCCGAGGTCTATTCAGACACAAACATCTCGCGTTTAGTATTTTATGCGCTCCCGAATGCTTTCAAAAACCTTTAGAGAGAATCCTATTGCGCGAGTTGTTAAAATTAAAGTTAGCCAAGTCCGTATATATAAGCTCGTATCGGGACGATAACTAAAAAGAAGCATTTAGCTGTTTGAAACGGACTCTGACTCAAATAAGATCTTTGGGTATTATGACTAAGAAATGAGACACAAACAACAAACCTATGAAAGGTCAAAGGACAGAAGTTTTGCCGATGCTAGTCCAGTTGTACTAAGAGCAGTGCTCGTCAAAGTAAGCCAAGGATAATTGCTTATGGCATCATAAGTCCAATAGAACGTGAGAAACGTGTCAGACCGAGAAAAGGACTCTTGCGTTAGTCTGGGAAGTTGCACGTTTCAATATTTATTTGTTTGAACAATACGGTTAAGATTTAGTTAATGATCATAAACCCCTGAAGGTCATGTTCTCCCAAAAGTTGGAAGCATGTGCCCGGATTGAACGTTGGGTATAACGTCTACAATCATATAATTTTAATGTCGTGTACAGTTCAGGCAAGAAAAGCATATCTGATTCATAGTCACTATTGCGTGGCTGTACAGAACCAAATAAGTCGTTCGATATATCTATCTCAATTTAGCAGTCGATAAGGCTCGACCTTTGGCAATTTCCCTAAGTGAACTGAAGTAGGCTAGTATGAATGACTGCGAATTATAAATTAGTAAAAAAAATGGTGTTTACCAAAATAACTAGGAACAGAGTGTATTGACACTCTGTTGTGTATTCACACCTTGTAATTATTGAGTTACAAGGTCTTTGAAAATGAACTCTGTCAAGATAATTTATTGCTACGAGGAAATTAAATTATTCCTATTGCATTCACGATAGTCGTCCCGAAATCTTTGCCATGAAACCACGACTACGGACTAAAGTATAATGAAAAAAAAATTTGATACAGACACGAAATGTTATGTTTATACTCTGGTGTTACCACCAAATCCTCCTAACCCTATGCGCAGAAACAACGACCAGTTCAGTCATGTATTGACACTGGTGTCGATTTTCTTGGACCATTGCTCAGATTCAGTCGCAACAAGGATGTTAAGGATCACTTCGACTGTAGATCATAAATGTGGTTGTCAACAACGCAGTGGATCTGTAGCTGATGGAGGTAAATTGTGTTATTATTTTTATCAAGTGTAAGATTTAAGATCCAAATTATTTACAAAAAAATTGTAGCTAGATTTAAAAAAAAAAATGTTCTTGTTTTACAATTTTATAAAAGGTATATGTAATCAGTGATGTTGTGTACATGATACATACACACACTGGTCAAGTCGTCAACGAACTGGACTAGACTGGAGGAGAAATATCATACACCCGGAAAGATGAAGAAGAATGGACTATACTTATATTGTAATTTATTTCTTTATTGGAAAAGAGCAACACTAGAGTTTCTTGCCCGTTCTTCTCTAGTGATAACTGCCTTCCGAACGGTGCGGTAAATTCAATATTGATATCACTAAATTTAAGTGAAATAATATTTGACATTTTATTGATTTAAAAAAAATATATATTATTTCATTTCATTCAAAACGAAAAAATAGATTAAAAATCTAAACATATTGTTTATGTGTGTAGCGCAATATATATAAGTGTTTGTTTGTTATTATGAAATATTATTTGATTGGTTAAAGATAAAGAATTAAATACAAAATAAAATTATTTTAAAAAATTATTGAAAAGGGAAGAGATGTAGTGTACACGTAATATTAATAATTAATTATAAGGTAAACGTGAAAATAAATCATAATATAAGCGCTGTTCCCCACTCAAACCGGTTCACTACTACCTGTGATGTCGGACCGAGTGGACGTGTCAGACGCTATTGAAACCAAGCTTTATTTATACAAACCAAACCTGAAACATCTGGACATAACAGACACCATCTCGGCTGTCGTGGTTCAAATACCTCTAAGTTTACAACACTCGTACATCTGTGTGTACTTTGACAAGAAAACATTTAAGTTTGACGAATTTATTTCTCATTACTTCATACTTTATTCGGTCTGCATTGCGCTTATGATCAGGTAGGACACTCGTTAATAAATAGTTTCGATGTATATGTATACGCATCATCATCATCAGTCCATATATGTACGTCCCACTGCTGGGCACGGGCCTCCTCTACAACTGAGAGGGTTTAGGCCTTAGTTCACCACGCAAACCTAGTGCGGGTTGGCGGACTTCAGACCTAAGAACTTTTAGGTGTGCAGGTTTCATCACGATGTTTTCCTTCACCGTTAAAGTACGTGATAATTCTTTGTGAATAGACACATAACTTGGAAAAGTTAGAGGTGTATGCCTGGGATTTGAACCCGCGATCGTCGAGATTCTCGACCGCGTGCCTAAATCTCGAGACGATCACGACCTATATGCGTATATAACATATAAGATTTAATTGTTAACCATTGGGTAACACCTCGGTACGCGTTTGAGAAGTCTGGTAGTGATTGGCCTGACTTTGCTATTTGATACAATTATGAGGGTCTACACAATTGCTTTTCGTGCTTCAGTTGGACGTCCAATATTGCGGAAGGAGTACAAAGAACCGCAAACTTCCATTGCCAATGAGATTAAGATACCGCTTAAATAAATATTTGTGATTATTTGGAAAATGAATGTATTTTGAGAACATTGTAAATAATATTCCGTTGAACGATTAATAATTGTTAGAGTGTCTTTGACGTGACATCAGCCTTTGTACTCTAATTGATTGATTAACACAATTGAAGATTTACTTACTCTGGTATTGTATCGTTAACTAAAGAAATTTTCTATTAATTAATAATTATTTATATATTAATGACAGCCCCGTGGCTCAGTTGGCTAGACACCAGCTTGCGAAACGAGAGGCCGCGGGTTCGATCCCCGCACCGAGACAAATGTTTGTGTGATCCATAAATATTTGTTTCGGGTCTGGGTGTTTGTGAGACCGAAAAGTCTCACGTAGTTTCTGATACCCACGACACAAGACTCGTATCTTAATGTGGGGTCAGAACTATGTATGTGACTGTTGGGTGTATTTATTTATTATTATTATTTAATTATATCAACAAATAAATGCATAAAATTATTAAAAATAAAATATTATAAAAACTACCTTATTCGCAAATATTATTCAACCATTGTAAAAATGCTTTAACCACTATTACAGTAAAATAAACATCAAAAGACATTGACAACCCTAAGCTGACCCAATACGATTTACATGCGTCAACTATGGACTTGTGAAGATCAGTATGGTCTTATTATATGCACAGTAAATATTTGGAGGAGACGCTAATCCTTGGTCAAATTATTTGTTCAAGCGATTAGTATACGGCTTTAAAGTGTGTGTCAATTATTTTTATTTACAACAAGTCTAATTATGGAGGTGTTATTTGGACTGCTTGTGTTACGGAGTTCTATATGAAACGAGATAATAATTTTAAGTTTATAACACATAACATTCTATGATGATAACATGTATGATAACATTCATTGTGCAATTAAATCGAATTGTCTCCTTAATTCTTGATAGGTAGGACTATTATTTAATGTTCCCAACATAAATCTGGTATTTAATAATAAATTGGACATCTTTTTACTTTACTAAATTATTATTTTTTGTGTATGTGTTTATATATGTGTTTTCATCATTATCATCATCACCCCATAGTATGTAAGTCGCATTGCAGAGCATGGGCCTCCTCTAAAACTATGAGGGTTTAGGTTTAGGCCTTTGTCCACCACGCTGGCCTAGTGCGGGTTGGCGGACTAGACACCTAAGAAATTTCTAAGAACTTTAAAGTGTGAAGGTTGCCTCGCGAGGTTTTCCTTCACCGTTAAAGAAAGTGATAATTATGAATATAAAAAGTCGTGATGGCCTGGAGGTTTTGGTACGCGGTCGAGAATCTCGACGGTCGCGGGTTCAAACCCCGGGCACACACCTCTGACTTTTCGAAGTTATGTGTGTATTCACAATGAATTATCACGTACTTTAACGGTGAAGGAAAACATCGTGACGAAATCTGCACACCTAAAAGTTCTTAGGAATTTCTTAGGTGTGTAGTCCGCCAACCCGCACTAGGCTAGCGTGGTGGGCTACGGCCTAAACCCTCTCAGTTGTAGAGGAGGCCCGTGCCCAGCAGTGGGACGTATATGGGCTGATGATGAATGAATACAAAAATCTTCAAAAAGTCAGAGGTGTGTGTTTTAGGCGTTTGTAAAGTAAGATATTAATCAAACAGTGATTTATACAGTGAGGCCGCTATCGTTGACTTTCAGTTCAGTTGACCTACGACGGAGTGAAATATGAACATCGTTCATGTCCCGATGGTTCCGTAGAAAAGCCGACGACTGAAAAGCCTACAAGTTTCGGAAATAATTGGATGTGATATATAGGGCTATTATTCTCCTCACAATAGGTGTTCTATTTCTGGAACGCGGTGAGGTCACTTGTCGATTTTATTTGATATCTTTTTTGTGTTTTTTATTTTATTTTAGACATGAAAGGTTGCCGCCTCTTTTTTAAGTATTCATTGAGAGCTGTAAGCCTCTGGATTTCTTGCGTCAGATTGTATTTTATTAACTAATGTTTATGTTTATAAAATAGAATATTTTCGAATATCCTGCCAACCTTACGTTTTGTTTTGCCCTAAGTAGGTACATATTATACTTTTTTTGAATAAGACAAAACACTGTTTAGTAAATTGGATATAATCCAGTCAAAGCACTTTTATTATTCACACGAAGATTTCAAGTGAATGTGTAGTAGGCGTATTGCTACCCAAACGAAAAATCGAGACACTAAAGATTTTTAAGCCCGTTTTTTTATCATGTTCTTAAGGCAAAACATGACGTGAGATTGGTAGGATATATGTATCCTCTCAAATAGTGACTACAGTGCAAAATTACACTAGACTGGGCATTTAATTGGGAAATGTTCTGGCATAGCGCCCGTTGACAAGAAATAATCGTAAATGTGTGATACTGATTATAATACATTTTACACTCATGCCTCAATCCTCAAAAAAGGTGAAGGTACATTTTTGTACTCGTATTTCGCCTCTCGTTGTTAGGTTCCACGTAATAGTGGGAGAGTCTTTTGCACATTTCCAGACTCCGTGGTGCTGCAGAGAATTTCCTAGTGGAAATAGCCGAATAATACTTTCCGAGCCCTACCCATAGCGTTTATACCACACGTCATTCACTTGCGCCGCGAGAATACGAAGCAGACACTTATAAGAATCTTACGCTTTGTACATAAATATTGTCAAAGTGATCGTTTTGGATGCGAGAGAATAAGGGATAAGACTTAACTTTATTTGGCTGTATGCCTCTATTTCTAGGTTCTATCGTCAATATATTTTCGTTAAAAATGTGAATAAAGTAAACGGTATACCATTTAAGTAGATGACATAAATAAGAAGTAATTTAAACCACATGGCTTTCAGTTTTTATTTATCAGGAGCAGGATGAATTTTCTTCAATCAACATTAAATTTTAGCCATATAGATTACTCAGTAATGATAAAAATGATTAAATTCGGCTGCAAGGATTACATTTTTATTCGTAATTTTCTATGTTCGATCAAAAGGATCTGACAAATTATTTGGTATAGGTACTTACAGTTCTATAATTGTATTCTCAGAATAGCAAAGTTGTTGGCATAATGCCATAAATATCTTTCATCGAGTTCTCGATTTAATCGAGTGATTTAGGTACGCCCAGGAAGTGGGCTCCGCCTACTTTATCAACTGAGGATACTCTTGTTTCTGAAAATGTGAGTGTACCTTCTAGGCTATTAATTTACTTATTCATTTTTAGTTTAAAGATAGCTATTTCTCATTTTATCTGATTCATACGACTTTTAATGCACAATATGACTTAATATTTTCGCACAAAATGTACGATTGCTAAAATATATCGTTTAATTAAGAATTTATTTTACAAGCCCTTCATATAGGACATTTAGAACTTACGGCAGGACAGTAAGTTTATATTTTATATTTAACCGTCTTCAAAAAAAGGAGGAGGTTATTAATAAGATATTCTAAGGTTTAAGGTAAGTCGTGATGGCCTCGAGGTTTAGGCGCGCGGTCGAGAATCTCGACGGTCGCGGGTTCTAGACCCCAGGGCACACACCTCTGACTTTTCGAAATTATGTGCGTATTCACAAAGAATTATCACGTACTTTAACGGTGAAGGAAAAAATCGTAATGAAACCGTACACCTAAAAGCTCTTAGAAATTTCTTAGGTGTGTAGTCCGCCAACCCGCACTAGGCCAGCGTGGTGGACTAAGGCCTAAACCCTCTCAGTTGTAGAGAAGGCTCGTGCCCAGCAGTGGGATGTATATGGGCTGATGATGATGATGATGATGAAGCTTTAACACCAAATAGCGACCGTCTTTTGTCACTCGACACTATTATTTAGCATTCCGATATATTTTTTCACAAATACAGTACACACATAACTATTATTTAATGACTTTATCTAAGTTTATTTAGGATTTTGAGTTCAAACTCAAAACTACCGAAATGGAATACTAAGTCTCCATGAAACCGAGAAGGCGTGCTTACTTTTTGTTATTTACAATTAAACAGGCTGTTTCCAAATATATTTCTTCAAACAGCGATGACTTCCGCATACAAATGAACCTGTCAAAAGCGAACAATACGAGCGAGTCTAAACAAAAAAGGCAGATAATTAAAAACCTCACTCATTGACGGCAGGTTAATGAGACAGTTTAAACAATTACTCAAATAACAAAAGGTCCACAATGAACCATTGTTTTTCATACATCACCTGCCCCTGGTGGGCTGTAATTTACTGTAATTATAGAAATTATGTATCTAATTTTTGTGACATGTTACCACACGCAAAATGATTTGTGTGATTGTATGGGAATAATTGAATGTACATGTAAGAATCATTTTACACCAAATTAACACTTATAAGGCAAGTTGATAGAATTGTTCCAAAAGGAAAGTGTTAAGCAATCCAAATAGACATACATACATACATAAACTCACGCCTGTATTCCCCGAAGGGTTAGGCAGAGGTGCATTCTGCACTCACATTTCGCCAAGTATGTATCAGTCCCACGTAATAGGAGACGAGCCTATTGCCGGTTTTCGCGCACATTTCCAGACTCCGTGCTGTTACCGAGAATTTCTGAATGGAAAAACCCAATAACACTTTGCCCGACCCGGGAATCGAACCCAGGACCTCTAGATCGCACGGCACATACTTGTACCGCGAGACCACGAGGCAGTCCAAATAGAATCGACTGAAATGAGTTCTCCAATGTTAAATTCGACACAATTATTTTCGAATTCTCAAACTATAGGTACAGTCAATACAATACACTAGCTTGTCCCGAAAGACTCCATTATAGTAATGCTACAGGGTAATTTTGTTCAATTTGTAAATGAGTTCTTTTCCAAATAGTCCTGTCATTATGTTCATGTTAAAACAAATTGTTTTCACCAATTGTTTTTTTATATATATTGTACATAAACACCGATTAAGCTAGTTGGTCTTAATAAGCTAAATGCTATAGGAGTGTACCTAGAGCGTTTTAGAAGTCTTTGGGGGAGGTCTATGCCTAGCAGTGCACGTCTTTGACTGATGATGATGATGAGTTGACTTAAGAGTTAATATGTAATATTAATATATTAGTTTAGTTCAGTATCTACTGGAAATTACTGGGATCAGGAGGCTTACGACTTACACCCAAATCAGATGACTAAAGCTAGTTTAATCATCATCATCATCAGCCCATATACGTCCCACTACTGGGCACGAGCCTCCTCTACAACTGATAGGGTTTAGACCTTAGTCCACCACGCTGGCCTAATGCGGGTTGGCGGACTGCACTTGCTCCAAGTATAAAATACCAAGGGCCTACTTTATGGTCATGCTATACATGGAAGAGAACTGGGTTCACCACAGGGTCAATTAATTTACTAGGCTGGTACTATTAAGGTGTAACAAAGTAAAAGCCGCTTTGAATAATTGCTTAGTGACTTGACTATAGATTCTGTGGGAGCCGATCTTTGTAATGGAAATAAAAAAATTCTCGCCTTCACCATTTTTTCCCGTCATTAAGAAAGGACGGAGTAAATGTCTCTCGAGTTTCCTTCGAAAGCTCTACAAAATACTTCATTAAATCAACCACTGAAGTTTTGTTTGTAGACTGACGCAAGTAAATGCTCTAGTTCACGGAATAATCAACTTTATTTCTGTGTGTGATGGCATAGTTTAGCTTGTGCAATGTTTAATAGTCGAACGTACTACGTTATCGAGAGGTTTCTTGCTGATAGCATAATATTTACCTAATGAGTTCGTGTTTTGCGCAAAACCGACTGTGGTGGAAGGGAAGCGAGATTGCATCTTGTGTAGGGTTGCCAGAATTTTGATTAGATCTGGAGGCTTCAGCTCTGATACTCTTTGATGAATATTTTGATTTATTCACCATATTTTTTTAAGAATTTTTTTTTTATTTGTTTTGATCGAGAAACTTATGTAATTTATAGAATTAGTAACGTTCGATGTTATTTTTAAGCTCTGTCTGGATTGTCTGCTTAAAAACAAGGCATTAAATGATGCCTATGCTCCGGGTCGGACAAAAATGTATTGAGTTTTTCTATTGAATTTTTTTAGCAGACTACATAGCACTAAATTCTTTGTTACAGAAAACTTTATAGCTGGTGAAACGTGGGTGTAGAACAACCTCTGTTTGTCCATTGACAATAATACATTGAACTTGACGATAAAAGCGTGAGAAAGTAGGCATATAATTCGAGTACCTATCCACTGATCCAAATATCCACCTTCAAACACTTGAGTGATTCTGATTTTATATAAAAATATCAACTGAATCATAGTTTCTTTTAAACAACGAAAGTTGTAATTTCGGAATTGTGTTATTCTAAGATACTTGTAGCAAAAATAAATGTTGGAAATTACAACTGACTGCCTCGGGGTCCCGCGGTACAAAAATGTGCCGTGCGATCTAGAGGTCCTGGGTTCGATTCTTGGGTCGGGCAAAGTGTTACTGGGTTTTTCCATTAGGAAATTCTCGGTGGCAGCCCGGAGTCTGGAAATGTGCCCGAGAAACGGCAATAGGCTCGCCCCCTATTACGTGGGACTAATACATATGTACGTGGCGAAATGTGGGTGCAGTATTGCACCTCTGTCTACCCTTTCGAGGAATATAGGCGTGAGATTATGTATGTATGTATGGAAATTACAAATAAATAGATAATGCATTGCTTTTGTTTCAACTATTGAAGTATCGATGTGAAAAGGCAAAATAAACGTAGCAAGAGATGTTCATTGATGCGTTTAACGTAAAATACATGTTAAGTCGAATCAACTGAAGGATTGTATGGACTCCTTTGATCTGGACAGCACTGTTTGAAACGATGGAGATATTTACTAGAAGTAAATTTTAGCTTTACATGGTAACTTTCAACTCAATATTAGGTAATCTTCGCCTACATATCGATTGGAATTGCTTGCGTAAAGAAGCATACGGAATATTCTCTTATAATAACTTATTTAATGCTATTTTCCGATTTCCACGCAAGAGGCCGTCCATTAACAACGTGATGTTTTTTTTAGCAATTTTAAAATTTTATTGCATTTCCTTAAACTCTCAAGCGAAGTGGCTTGGCTTCACCTTCAGTGCCAGATTTTGCTTGTAAAATTTTAATTCCAGCCTAAGTTTTGACTTAATGCAAACGAGTGTTTCAAAGTAAACTGTAAGGTTTTTGTAAACTTTAATCAGTTTTTTTTTATAGGAACATAAAATAAAAAATAAACCGCCCGTGGTTAAAATATAATACCATTAAATTTCTGCTGATCAGAATGGAAATTACGCACTATAAAATAAAGCGTTATGTTAAGCGATAATAATGTTTTAATATTTTCATTTTGTATTTTATAGAATATTAGTGCTGATGTTCATTGTTTTGCGTAAAGGGTTTGCATGAATCAACTCAAATGCCCGCATTACGTAATGAAATTAGGATATGCGTTTGGGTCGTGGGAAATGTTTGCAAGTGACACAGTGACGTTTAGCTTAGCTTCGACTAGGGCATGAGTTGCTTTTTATAACCCGGTGGTCCTTTCATCTTATAGAAACTGAGGTGAAGAAGAATTTTGCATGTCATTCAGTATTTTAGACTGCCGAGACTTCATAGCCTTTGACTCATTGAAAAGAGCCATGCCTTCTTCTTTCCAAATAACACTTCTATTAACGTCCTAACAGTTGTGGTAGTTTTTTAATTTTGCAGTAGCATTTGTGCCATAACTAAAATCTTAGAAGATAGTTTTTGAAACCAAATTTACATATCAAGCACTTCATGTACAACTCAGACAACCAAAATCACATTGTTATTTTTGGATGTACCGTTTCATTTTGCTGCACTGACTTTTATGTTATAGTTACGAGTACATTGCCACTTAGTTGAAGCAACTGAAGCCAGTTTCACGAACGTGGCTATTTAGGTCAGCGGTAATATTATTTTTAATCTGTTTCAATGATCGTTTCCATTGCCATGCAGACGTGCCATCGTAAAAAAAGCAGTAAAGGTTACATTTGTGATGTTTTGTTCACTACTCAGAGTAGTTTGGTACATTGCGATTATTTAAGTAGTTTTAAAATAGAACTCAACTATGAATCAAATAACGTAATGCTTATTTTGTTTTTAATTCTTTTGCGTGACCATCTTAATTTATCAATCGGATTGAATAATTGATATTAAGTAAGTTTTTGTTTACGTGCGGAAAGCGCCTTAAGCTTCCCTGTTTGGTACCTCGGGGGTGGCCGAAAGGGGTATGTCGAGGTCTCTGCCCTTCTAGCTCGGCGCGCGGAACAATTGTCTGCATAGCTGAGTTGAGTCCTTAACCAAAATCCTACGCTAAGATACGGACATCAGCTATTCAAAGTAATACAATCTTACAACTAAGCATTGGTGGCAAATTAAATTGTGTATTAAATTATTCAAGAGAAAGGTGTGAAAATGATACCAGGTAAAACTGGTTTCGATAGAGAGCTCCTATTATTTATTCAATAATACTAGTATGTACCCGATGGCTTAGTAGACCGCCCACATACGGGTTAGCTGTTGACCGTGTAAGTAGATGTTCCTGTGTCGTTATAGAAGTGCCAATTGTTTGACTCAACCGGTTTTGCATTCCTGAATCATTGCCTACAAATACTTGCAAAAATGTTATAGAGTATTAATATTATTAGTTAAAAAAAATCCGAAAAAAATAATTAACGTTTTCCATACAACCATAATTAGGTATTAAATGGTTGTTAGGAAAACGTAAAATTTTTATTTTTTGTCGATTTTTTTTTATGGCTAATGGATTTGTAATCACCGTAGCTTTTACCTGCCTTAGTTTATATAAACACATCGTTTTGCCAAATGATTAATAAAATATAGCTTATTTAAGTAGCAGAACAGCAAAGAATAGGATTATTGACAGCCCCGTGGCGCAGTTGGCTAGACACCAGCTTGCGAAACGAGAGGCCGCGGGTTCGATCCCCGCACCGAGACAAATGTTTGTGTGATCCACAAATATTTGTTTCAGGTCTGGGTGTTTGTGAGACCGGAAAGTCTCTCGTAGTTTCTGATACCCACGACACAAGACTTGTATCTTAGTGTGGGATTAGAACTATGTATGTGACTGTTGGGTGTATTTATTTATTATTACATACCTACATACAAAACCTCACGCCTGTATTCCCCGAAGGGGTCGGCAGAGGTGCATTTCTGCACCCACATTTCGCCAGGTATGTATCAGTCCTACGTAATAGGGGACGAGCTTATTGCCGTTTTTCTGGCACAATTCCAGATGGAATTTCCTAATGGAAAACCCATTAACACTTTCCCCGACTAACGGGAAACGAACCCAGGACTTTTAGATCGCAAGGCACATGCTTGTGCCGCGAGACCACGAGGTAGAGGATTATTATTCTGCATAATAATTCACAATATTATCTATACGTGTATTGATCTATCGCTGGGCTCGTGTACCAAGCGTTATTCTGTCGCTCAACAATTGTCGCTTCGCATCACGGCGTGTCATTTTGACGGTTGTGTTTTGACATTTTAATGTGCCATTTCGTACTGAGCTGTTTTAATGGCACGCTTTTGTTGCGAGAGTGCTCCGCGATTTATGAATGGCGGAATATAATTTATTGTTGGTATTCTGTTTCACAGTTATGACGTTTTTTAATTTAAGTAGTAGTGCTGTTTATGTCTGACTACCTCGTTAATCCTGTGGCATAGTATTTAGCGCGTTATCGAGAAGTTTAAAGTTTTCGGGCGAGGTGAAACTGGGCTTTTTCATCAAGGAACAAGAAGTTTGGGTCCTGGGTTCGATTCCCGGAGCGGGCAAAGTGTTATTGGGTATTTCCATTAGGAAATTCTCAGTAGCAGCACGGAGTCAGGAAGTGTACCCGAAAAACGGCAATAGGCTCGCCCTCTATTACGTGGGACTGATACATACCTGGCGGAATGTGGGTGTAGAAATGCACCTCTGCCTACCCCATCAGGGAATACAGGCGTGAGTTTATGTATGTACTATCTATGTAAACAATAAGTTTCCCAGTAGCAGCACGGAGTTTTAATTAGGCCCAAAATAAAAAATTTTGATTACGCCAAAATAGGCACTTTTGTTTATAAAAACTTATATTTTGTACTTAGTTCCATATTTGTGTAGGGATTTGGTATATATTTTTTCATGTAGGGATTAATTTTGCACGCTGTAAACCCAAACATATGCACTATCGGTCATAATATCTCAACGATATTTTAAATTCATCATCTTCAGCCCATATATGTCCCACTGCTGGGCACGGGCCTCCTCTACGACTGAGAGGGTTAAGGCCTTAGTCCACCACGCCGCTGGCTTAGTGGGGATTGGCAGACAACACAGCTAAGAAATTCCTAAGAACTTTTAGGCGTGCAGGTTTCTTCACGGTGTTTTCCTTCATCGTTAAAGTACGTAATAATCCATTGTGAATAACACATAACTTCGAAAAGTCAGAGATGTGTGCCTGAGGTTAGAACCTGCGACCGCTGAGATTCTCGTCCGCGAGTCAAACCTCGACGACATGACTACTTGTTTTAAATTTGCCCCTTTTAAATGTTTATGGATATATACACGTGAAATCACCTTTATGTACAAACTATTATTACCAGGAAGACATAAAATTGAACAGTTACAAACCCGAATTGTTTACCCCAAGAAAGCGGTCCCCTCGGGAATTCCAATTGGCCCCGCACATCTCCGTTGTCGAGCAGTTGATTATAAATTACCTTTATTAATGCACGCATGCCTTTGTTTGGATAAATGTTCCGATTCTGTTTTGTTTGTTTTTGCGCGCTCAAGCGCGGAGGAAGTATTGGATAGGTTAAAGCCAGGGTTGTCTGTGAATCTAAATTTTAAGAGAAATTGCTAAGAAATTTAATTTTTGAAGTTATACTTCTTTTGGCGCGTTAGGGAAAAATGATGAGAGTGATTTTTTACGATGCGCGCGCACACCGACACCAAAAAGTTATTCAGAAAAAGTTTGTTTTAAATTTTAAGAATGTAGAATAGTGACAGTAATAAAAAGGGATTGACATATTTTTTTAAGTAGTTTTGATTACGTCACGTACGGTCAAGACAGAGTCGAGAGAGGTATTTATTTTATTTATTTTAATTTAATCTGATTTTACTTTTAAAATTCTGCTCACGTCACGTGCCGTCAAGACCGAGTCGTGACGTCAGAATTAATTATAATTTTAATTTCCTTAATTTAAATTTATTACTTATATGATATGTACGTCACGCATGGTCAGGCTTAAATCGTTTTTAGTAATATAACTCGCCCCTGCCTCTGGCAACTCCCTCAATTTTAATCGTAGGATACCCGAGTTTGGTATCATTAGAACCGGCGTGACGTAAGCTATCGATTGGCCCCATTGGAATCGGGAATTTCGTTCATCCTAATTTTAAGATTAAGTAAAAAACTTATTGAAGTTATTACGATGCGCGCGCACACTGTCATGAAGAACCGACACCATGAAGTTATTAAAATATTATTTTATAATATATTATTATATTATTTAAGAAAATATATATTTATGTATGAAGTATAACTTCTAACGCGTGTACATAAGTACACACACACACTTTTTTTTATACTTAATGTCTTAGAGATAACGCGGCACAATATAAACGATTCTTTTCTTATAGAACATCAAATGCTGACGAATGTTCATTACTCGTTTTTCTAATCATTCTTAACGGTCTTTTGAGATGGTTGCATGCATCAAAATCATATTGATGATTCTACATATGAAAGCATAAGAATCATAAAACCCCACTTTCCCACTTGTGTTGTTATTTATGATTGCAGTGCCATTTCATGTGCATGAGTTTGAAAATGAAAAAACCGTCATGATTTAATTTTTGCAAAACTAGTGCGCGAAATTGTTTTCAACTTGTGATGTAGTTTGACTGGTAACCCTAATTGGTCGGAGTGTGTACACTTGTTCTTTAAGAGGAAAAATATTAAAGTACTGCTGAGTTGTGTTCATGATTAGCTAAGAGGATTTGTGTTTACCGATACCTTAGGGTTTTGCGAACTTTTCTGGTGCCTTTATTAAATGCTTAAATATATTCAATTTATTTTTGTTGACTGCCCATCTTCTGTACATGTAATTTTGTAGTACGTACATAAAAACTCACTTCTGTATTCCCGAAGGAGTAGGCCTAGGTGCATTTCTGTACCCACATTTCGTCGATTTAGATTTAAGTCCACCAACCCGCACTAGGCCAGCAGTGTGGAAGAAGGCCAACACCCTCTTAGTTGTAGAGGAGGCCCGAGCCCAGCAGTGAGACGTAGGTATATGGTCTGATGATGATGGTGTTGATGATGATGATGATTTAAGTACCATTTCATATGAGGGAAGGTGATTTACTATGTACTGAACGCGTAGAATCGAATTTAAATTGTTGTCTGTGACAGATGCAGATGTAGATGATGTTAATTGTAGAGATTTGCCAGAAGAATGCCATTCAGCTAGTAAAGTCAAAATTGGACACCTACTCAAATATGAGACAAAATTATCTAAGGCATTTTCGCGAATCGAGACTGGTGTATATAACCAGTTCAAGATCTCAGAAGGAACGTTAACGATAGTGGACAAAAATCTTGTGCTAGCGCATAGCGGTATCAGCAATAGGTTGTCCTGTATTGCATTAATAATTTTCTTAATTTAACTGATTACACTGAAGTTTGTGACAGTGTGTAACATCAAAGATATGTGATAAAGAGTCTTACAACTCAGTTGAATATTCATTGACAGCATTCGGTTCAAATAAATATATTATTTAGTTTTATGAGTATAAATTACAAATCCACAAAAGAGCAATGTAATTAATTCCGGCTATTGTCCAATTGAACAGAACATAATCAGCAAATACATAAATCAATGCTACAGCACGTCTATATTGCAACTGTCGCGCGTTATGATTGATGCTTTCCGTGCTTCCGTACACACTAAATTGGACTAATGTGTGTTGGTTGGAGCCGTTGAATTGGGTCGTTCTGTTGCTTCACATACCTCGTGATCACGTTCAAACAGATAAGCTTATTTATCTGGTTTTAGTTGAATTTCAGTTCGAGCTATGTGTTAATTTTAGTGTTTAGTAAGTAAACTTTATTTCCGATGTACAAAATTTATTGTATAGATATCAATCCAATCCAATCCATCAGACAATGGAAGTCCACTTCTGGACATAGGCCTCTCCCAATGACTTCTACAGGGACCTGTTGGAAGCAGCCTGCAACCAGATAAAGATATATTTGCTATGATTAGTAACATATATTTTTTTAAAGTACATTCTTAATCGCTCGAATACTTATCAATGTGGAAGTTTTGTTACATATAAGACTAGCTTTTGCTCGCGACTTCGTCCGCGTAGACTACAGGGTTGGGTACAGGGTTGGCTTATGTCTTAGTAGCTTTATGCATGCAAAGTCTTAGCCCGATCGGTTTAAAATTGACAAAGTTTCATACAAACTTTCATCCCCTATTTTATCCCCTTGGGGGCAGAATTAATCAAAATTCTTTCTTAGCGGATGCTTACGTCATAACATCTACCTGCATGCCAAATTTAAGCCCGATCCGTCCAGTGGTTTGGGCTGTGCGTTGATAGATCACTATGTCAGTCAGTCAGTCAGTCACCTTTGAGTTATATATATTTAGATATGAAGACCTACAATTACTAGATACAATACTAGTGATTAGTAACATTGTCGTCACAACACCGTAAAATAAGAGAAATCAGAAAACATTGAACCTCTAGCCTCTTCCCCATAGATGCCAGTCTCATTGCACCAATATTTCAAAAATGATTTAGTTCTGATAGCAACGTGTGTTTCGATACGGATTCACAATACAGATACAGAATCTGTAAAAAGTATTATGAAATTCCTGGTTAGCGAAAGAGACGTTATAATTTTCACTTTGTAAGTCATCCCATTTTAGCTCAACGACTCCCGCGGGATGTAAAAAGTAGCGTGCAAAGTTCCAGTTGTAAATTTTTCTCTTTACATTGTATTTTTTATTTCTGAGCTCATTTTAGTTCGTACTAGGTCGTACCATAATTATCTACGAACTCGTATTATGTAAACGATATTAGGAATCCTGGCAGGGTCCCGCAAGCTATCTTTTAACAAATTAAACAAAAAAACATCCGTATCCAAATAATGGAGACACAGATGAGTCGTGTTCCAGTATATGCCTTTGTTTAAAAAGGCAGTTTGTTCGACATATTTGTTTCGACTCGCAAGAGGTAAACTTAAATGTACCTCTTTATGTATTGTTTCACTCTGTCTTTTCCTACCGATATTACAATTTTCTATGCTCTCGTAGAAAGATGGCTCGACTGGGTACGATATTCCGAGGGTACAAGACAGAAGATAAGAGTCGTTGTCAGTGTTTGATTATATTGACACTGAAAACAGGAAAGACGTTAGTACATATCTTGTAAATTATATTATATGAATATATGGGTTTATTTTTTCGTTTCTGCCTAGATTGGGAACTCCTAGTTAATTTTAACACTCAATACTTACTTTGTTGCTTAAATTTAAAGCTCTATTTGGACAGCGCTGCACTTATTATCAGGTGCGCTGATGTCACTATGTCGTTCCAATATATAAAAAGCTGTTAGTTTTTGGTCTCAGTTTAACAAATAATTTGGAATTTACTTTACTGGATTTACAATCTTTAGTTAGTCTCCGAAGATGTTTTTGAACACGGCACGCATCACGAATTTTTCGATACAGAACCTTCTCTGATAAAGCTCTTCTCACGTACAATATTTTTGTTGACCATAATCGTAAATGTGTCAACGTAGATAATTGTTATTTATACGCCACGCTATGAACTAATATAGGAACTTTCGCTTTGAAATTGGGAAATAGTGGTATTAGATTTATTCAGTGAGTACAATGAAACTTAAATCTTCTATTTTGCAAGTCAGATAAGAAGAAATGGTCTCAGCTACATTCACCAATAAGCATGAAATATTGCAGCAGTATTTGACCAAGACTCAGGAGATCTCGGGCTCGATTCCTACGTCGGTCAGTGTGTCATTGACCTTTTCTTTTAGGATTTTTTTTGCAGCAATTCAACAGATTCGAAATGTGCACTGAAATCAGATAAGCTCGTCTTCAATTACGCAAATCAAAGCACATCGTCAAAATGTAGGTACGGAATTGCACCTCTGCCTATCCTTTCATGGCTTGAGTGTGTATCGAAATATGTATGTTTTTAAGGTATTAATATCATATTTAAAAAAAAACAACAGTCGCACATATGTTGTTGATATCACATTTAAGAGGTGTGGGTGGGTAAATACTAGTACAGTACAGCCATTTGGTCTTTCTTGCCTATCGATTGAGAGGTTTATTAACTTGTTGTTTGACTGCGCACAAACAATCGGGTATTCAAGTCGATATTTACATCACTTTTATATACTTTAGTAATAAATCAAAATTTCAACTAAAACAACGTTAATTATTTTAAACAGTACTTTACAGAGCGAAATTGCTATAAATATGCGTTTTAGTTGTTTTTAATGTTTCCAAGTACAGAAACTTCAGCCGTTGATCGTAAATCAAAATGGAACAAATACCGTTTTTGAAACGGCTATAGCTGGTAGGTAGTTTGAGACAATTTGTGTTATTTTTTATTCTTCGCCACTGCTAAGTATGAATTATTGTTATTTGCGAGACACACGAATGCTCGAAATGACTAATGTGTTTTCAGCATTAGTTTATAGTGGCAATAAACTGGGCTCAGCTGAAATTCATGGAACAGTCGTTAAGTTAAATATTGTCTCTGCCGCGTACGTGTTTTATTCATCTCAGAATGTGTGTTTTGTGTTTCCATGTATTTATTTACTATCTCGAGCATTTTTTTGATAGATGTAAAACAATGCTGAATTATATTTTTAGAACACAAACTATCTTTAAGCTTCATAGTCGCGGGTACTGAATGGATTTTCAAATGTAGTTTTCTACAATAAGTCTATAACTTTATACAAGTGTATACGGGATTTGAATTAGGGATCTTTTTAAAAGGTAGAGGAAGCATCTGCCCAGCAACAGAAGGTAGAAGGGCTGACATGGCACAATTTTACTTTAACATTCTTCTGACTGTTATAATGTGATCTTATCATTTCCAGAGCTTCTACGGGTAATGCCAATGAAATATTGGTTTCATTAATTGATATTATTAGAACTTAGACTATTTAAAAGGACGAGGTATTGAATGTGAAACCTCCGAAAGTGGCATAAATTAGTTGATGTTGTTGAATACATTCGATAACTTTAATAATAAATAATAAATACATCCCCAATAGTCACATACATAGTTCTGATCCCACACTAAGATACAAGTCTTGTGTCGTGGGTATCAGGAACTACGAGAGACTTTTCGGTCTCACATACACCCAGACCCGAAACAAATATTTGTGGATCACACAAACATTTGTCTCGGTGCGGGGATCGAACCCGCGGCCTCTCGTTTCGCAAGCTGGTGTCTAGCCAACTGCGCCACGGGGCTGTCAAATTTATACATATTATGTTAAATGTTATACAAAGTCATTTACCGATATTTGTTACTTAGTTGTTTTAAGTATTATATAATCAATGTTTTGGGACATAATGAGTTCATATGTGAAATACATATAAACACACACACAAATTCATTATCAATCGAAGCATATTGTTCAATAATAAACAAAGGTAAAATGTTTTTTACAGACGTGACACAATCAACATAAACAAACGTACCATGGATGGTATACCCGTGTATAATGTAACATTAAACATTTAAAGTGAAAATTAAATATGACTTGATTAAAATAATTTATGCTGTCCGATACTTGAAACCGCAAATCGTATTTATCCTTTGAAGTTGTTACAGCGACGAGCCTATAAATATCGCCAGTGTAATAACAATTAATTTAAAATTATTAACTAGTGGTCGGGATCGCAACACCAGGATCATTTTGATCTGATAAATGTACCACGTCGTGGAAGACAGCAAATGCATACTTGTCGCGAAATTATTTACTTTTAATAGACTCTTGATTGGTTGGTTTTGAAGTTGGAATTTCGCAAGATGCCAGTATCACGAATAAAAAACATGCGTCTGGATTCTTGTCTTATGACCGAGTTGGGAATACCGCAAGACAAATATTTTGGGGTTGTACCAATATTAAACCTAATTTCATTGAAAAATTAAAAACATTTAAGTGTCTAATAAATTATTATTAACCTAAAATTCAAGAATCTCTTAATGGTTTACGACGATGAAAAGTGCTGAGGGAGTATACAGTTTTTAGAGTCACTCTTTCCTCCCTTTTTACACAAAACTCTTTATAAAATTTAATTTGTTTTCATAAGTTCTATGTTGAAATTAACCCATCAAAGGACAGCTAATTAAATAGATGACGCATCACGGATGTTCGCTCTTCCATCGACATCATATTGACAAGTCTGTAGAAATTCTGCGATTGTTGATTTGTATCTGAAGATAAATTGTTCTTTGTTTAACACCGGCTGCTTATCTACAATCTGTACTTTCTCTAAGCAAACTAATGCGTCAATGCAATCATTATCCCCGCTTTGTTTCGCCAACCGTCTCTGTTTTAAAAAATATAAAAAAGTTCCGCCATACAACAGATAATCGTTGATGAGATCTCCGCAGTCCGTATTGCATTGTTTGTAAATGAGAGCAACGCAAATAAAATGAAACGTTTGATAGTGCTCTTTCGATCCGATTGTTTCGGACCCTGAATTGAAACGTTATTCCAAAATAAATAATTACTACTTTTGTGAATGCATTTCAGTATTTAATATCTGCTTCGGAATCGATTATTATTGTGACTCATAATATCGATTGTTCGTGAAATGTGTTGTTGCCAGTACCGTTCTAGATTTTCATTTTTGACAGCCCCGTGGCGCAGGTTAACCACCAGCTTGAGAAACGGGAGGCCGCGGGTTCGATCTCCGCACCGAGACAAATGTTTGTGTGATCCACAAACACATATTTGTGTCGAGTCTAGGTGTTTGTGAGACAGAAAAGTCTCTCGTAGTTTCTGATACCCACGAAACAAGGCTTCATCTTAGTATGGGGTCAGAACTACATATATATGTAGATATGTGACTGTTGGGTGTATTTATTTATTTTAAATTTTATATTGCAAAACGTAGTTCTGGGGACTTAATCTTTTGTATTTTTTAAATGATTTAACCCAATCACATATGAAGTTAAAACTCACACCTATAACACATAATCGTGGGAGTCTTCCTACAGGCGAGCTGCTTTCCAACACGCTGTTTAGAACGTTACAGATCTAAGATATGAACCTCCTCATAGGATATTACCGTTTACTATGTGTAATAGCACCATATATTGTAATTAAACCGAAGCACTATCGTAAAGCAAACAGCATAGAAGTTTATTATCATAAAGTGACCAATCCTGTATGTCTGAGAAATCTGCACATGGATTTTTTAAAGTAAATCAGTCCTCAGAAGGGCTGGAGTTCGACCCCTATTGAGACGTTTATAGTACATTTTTGTACTGAAAAAGTTAAGCGAGCTAATAGTAGTCTAATGGCAAGTGCAGTGCGGTCTTAACTGAGTGTTACCTCGTAGAAATATGGAATGGAATGTCTTGTGTACCATCTAGAGTATACCATTCTTTTGTCAACTACGTTGGCCCAGTGCGGATTCGCGGACTTAATATATAAGCTATTCTTTTTAGGAAATTTCAATGTGGTTTGCTTTTACGTAAAATATATAAGCAAATAAATACTGAGTGATATGGCAGAGAATTATGTGAATTGAAGCAGCTCCGTCACGCCGCAGAGCCCATGCAAACAAACATGATTTGTCGTCACGTTGATCGATGAGTGAGGCTGGCCGTGGCCGCTGGAGCGCCGCGGAATGCTCAAACACCGTGACTACCACTGACAATTTGCGCTCCATTAGCATTTTGTATTATATTGATTCACCACAATCTACGACTGTTTAGTCAACTATTTGCATCGCAATCGATCGGAGTAATTGCATATCTCAAGATGTTAGTTTCTTTTGTTTAACTTTCATTCATTAACGTTCTGCCTGCGAAGTCATCTGTGCAGACTTTGTGAAATGTGTGTCATAAAAGAGAAGTCTTGTATTTTGTCGTGTTAAATTAGTGTTTATTTCTCCAAGGTGTACAAAATTGTTTTCATTTCTTATCGTAAAATTGTCAACTCATTTTTGGCACGGCACTTTCCACGGTAAAGGAGACTCCATAGTCTACTATTTAGCCACTGCACCTTGTTAAAGGACAGCAAGAATCTCACTAACCTTTGAAAAGTTTTATTTACTTGTTTATGTTTTTTTTAAGACAGCTACTAGATCGTTACGATAACTTATATATTTTTCTTAGTGAGATTTCTCGTTGAAGTAGTTGTCCTTACTACGGCTTTTTCTCGTGAAAAGGCGTTGGTACGCTATGCGACAACGATGTGTCATTTCGAGATAAGCTATAAAACTAAAACTTTTTCCTTGATTCCACCATTCTTAACAAAGTCACATTATCGAAAAGGTTTCAATATTCGAAAAGGTATCAAGTTTTTATTAATATGTAAATTAAAAGCAATTAAATAATATCATATTTTTTAACGCGTTATGCATTGGTAATTTGAATTCCGTAGTTAAAATACCTTTACATTAACAATTTACAAAAAGCTCGAGCGATATTACGTAAACTGTGAATTATAAATAAGGGTTGGAAGAATAGTATAAAAATCCTTTACTTTGATATTGAGGTTTAAGATATTATTACACTGTCGTCCCGAGTGGATGATGCGAAGCTACGACAATTCTAAAATTTATCCCTTAGCGTTAAACCCGCGAGCAGCATCTCAGCCAACGAAGCTGTCACAATTCTTTTTGTATTAATTATAGTCCTAGCATTTTATGGACAAAGCACGTAGTGAAAAAAAAAATACAATTGGTTATTTCTTATTATATTATTTTTTTTTGTTAAAAGAGTAACATAATTATACTAGTAGATTACGTTACTAATTTTTACTCCATATAACGCGCATAAGTGCAACTTGCATTCAAAATATGCAAGAGTGTATTAAAATGTTGATTTCATTAGAAAACACTTCATGAGGGAACTTTAAAGTACCTATATAGGTAATTAATTGTTAATGTATTTTATAGGAGCTCATTTAATCTAGAAAGCGTTGAAACGTGACGACGTAAATCACGAAACTTCGCGGACCATTGCTGCATTTGAAAGGCACACCGCCATATATGTTCGCAGTTATGTCAATGGCACTTGAAATAAATATAGAATAACATCCAGTAAAACATTGCTATTTATAATTATCCTAGCTATGCTTGCAATATTGCAAACACGGACTTCTCTATATATGAAATTAAACTCGGATTAATTAAATATTTGACTAAAATACATATATAATGTATACGGTATTTTTTTTTTGGACTCTATTTTTTTTGCCGTGCCAGTATAAAAAAATAAAAAAATAAAAAAACAAATCAATTAAATCCCAGAATTTTATTGACCTATCGGTTTTTAAGTTTATATACCAGCGGGCTCTCTTATTTTTACGTTATATAATCTTATACATACATACATACATAAACTCACGCCTGTATTCCCTTAAGGGGTAGGCAGAGGTGCATCTCTGCACCCACATTTCGCCAAGTATGTATCAGTCCCACGTACTCGTAATAGGTGGCGAGCCTATTGCCGTTTTTCGGGCACATTTCCAGACTCCGTGCTGTTACCGAGAATTTCCTGATGGAAAAACCCCAATAACACTTTGCCCGATCCGGGAATCGAACCCAAGACCTCTAGATCGCACGGCACATACTTGTACCGCGAGACCACGAGGCAGTTATATTCATTAAAAAACAAAGAAACAAATAAAAGTGTGTGTTAATCTTTAGCATGACTGCAAGACATAGCAAGGCACCGTCTTCCACACAGCTATAACGTAATATGAAATATTACCTCCTTTTGGTTTCTAAGTAAACTTCTACAAACTATGTTAGGTTAAAAGATATTTATAGCATTACATTGAGCGCTAGTGTATTGATAATTCACAAGATTTTGTAAAACTTTTTCTAGGACCGTACAAAAATTTGAAGTTTATTTTGTTGTATTGCCGTTCCTTCTAAGTAAGGGGTCAATAACATGATAATATGCTCTTCAGTATACCTATCTAGTTCTAATTATTTCTATGGATATTAAACGTGTAATGGATTGACAAATCCGACAAGAAGGTCGGAAGACCTAGTAAACGTCGCGGGACGTCGCTGGATGCAAGCTGCTTCCAACAGGTCCCTGTGGAAGTCATTAGGAGAGGCCTATGTCCAGCAGTGGACTTCCATTGGCTGATGGATGGATGGATGGATTGACATAGTTACTGCCTGAAGCTGTTATTAAAGACTTTTGATGACAACAAACCGAGGAACAAAGCAGAGTTTTTCTGTGGTTCTCATCATCATCAGCCCATATACGTCCCACTGCTGGGCACGAGCCTCCTCTACAACTGAGGGGGGTTAGGCCTTAGTCCACCACGCTGGCCTAATGCGGGTTGCTGGACTACACACTTTAACTTTTAGGTGTGTAGGTTTCCATGTTTTCCTTCACCGTTAAAGTAATTGATAATTCATTATGAATACTCACATAGCTTCGAAAAGTCAGAGGTGTGTGCCCGGGATTTGAACCCGCGACCGCCGAGATTTTCGACCGCGCGCCTAAACCTGCAGGCCATCACTACTTTGTAGTTCTCAGATTAGCTAGAATATATGAGAGTTATATTTATAAAAGTACTATGGTGCTTACAATTAGTGTGGTACAATACGAAGCGTGGTAATTTTTTATGCAATATTATTACAAAAATAAAACAACAGAATAGCCAAGAATAATTTTATAAAATTTATTTTTCATTAAATATTCTTGTTGTTCCGTCGGAATTAGGACAAAATCATGATTAATTACAAAGGTCGTCGCCTCCGCCAGCGGGATGGTCTAAGCAAAATGTTGCCATTATCGAACCAGTGTTCACGGTACGTCAACCCTCATCCCACGGTCTGACACCTGCTACTTATCCGGATAGTGAATTAAATTAATTTAATTACAATTACATCGCCCTCGGCCCTTTGTAAGCACCAAGGTCTATATTATTCATGCCTGTTGTTACTATTCTATAGTTTCCTCTATAGAATTAGATTTTAGGGAAACTTTTGTGATTGTGTGATGTAGTTTTAAGAGTCGGAAGGTCTTGATTTTTGTTTCTGGACGCGTAAAAAAATGATGTTACATATTGTGAAGTTAAGCAAAAAAATCTGATTTTTTAAGAGTATTGGATGTTGAAAGTCTCATTCTTTTGAGTTATGTACTTTCTGTTATAAATATTTGTTAAAAACTCAAACTATCCTCCACAAAAAACAACATACCATATCTATCATACATAACCATTACATACTAAGTTCTGTAACTAATTCGGCACACGTCCAGTCTTCGTGTTGCTACTGAGAATATCCTAATGGAAAAATCCAATAACATATTGCCTAACACGGGAACCGATTACTCAACAGGGACTACTCAATCGTGCGCGTAAAGAAAAAAACACACTTTAGCATTTACAAAAAAATTAAGATTACGAAAGCCTTGTAGAAAAACACGATGGCGACACATTCGCTATCATTCCCCGCCGGTCCCTATGGCAGTTGGATTTTTGATTTGTTATCCCCGACCGAGGTTGTCAGTGTTATTGATGTGTTACGAAATTGGAAAGTTCAGGCGCACTTATCTCTCAGATTTAGATAGCGGGGCAATTTATAAAGCGGGGATTTCTTCCCCTAAGTATCCTCTTGACAGCGGAGTGCGACCACGAACACTATGTACAGGCATATTTTATTATAATCAAATAGAGTGACTTGCTTTGTTTTTTTAAGACACTATTAAGTATTGTTGAATACTATACTAAAAAAAATTGTTGATTTTGGTTAGTAAGAATCCTTCTTTGGTTTTCGAGGCGAAAGCCATAATTAGCTCTACTTCCCGCCATCCCTGTGGAGGAGGGAGGCGGGAACCGTATGTCGCGGTCACCGGCCTTCCTGCCCGGCGCGCGGCTACGTCATGTCCGCGCAGATGTTAGTGCTGGGCTGGGTCCCTAACCAACCCTAACCTTCACCGGCATACCGACCAAAACCCCACGGTGACCATCTCCGCGCCAAGTTGGGCGACCATGGTACGTGAGCGAGAAGCGCCCACCGTTATCCACAGCCGCCCGGTGCGCCTCCGAGACGTAATTGTTTCGGCCGTCTCGGAGTTATAGGGTTGCACCTCCACTAGCTTGGTTCGGGCGCCCCGGTTGTGGATGGGCGCCCGCGACGTACACAAGCCACAGTGCCGCCGCCTTTTACGACAGGCAGGGGATACCGTGGTGGGATTCAAATGCCCCCTTGCCACAGGGCAGAAGGTAAGAACCCCGCATCAAGATAAATGTTATTGTGATCCACCAAAATGCTTTCGGTTTTATTTTTCCAGTGCGTTTAAAGTGCCTCGTAATTTCTGGTTCTATGTCCCAAGAATTGTAGGTTTTGTTGTTGTTAGAATTGTATAGTCACTTTAGGGAATACAGGCGTGAGGTTATGTATGTATGTTATTTATTTGTTTTGAGAGAATGTTGGCGAAGTGGATGTATATCGTGGTGGCAGTATGCGTGAGCTTCCAGTCACAGCCGTTGCGGATTATCCAAGTTGCGATATTACGTAGATGTTCTTAATAACACAGTAAATAATAAGAAACTAGAACTTCCTCTAGCCAAGTAGTCTTTTGCCCTTCGTTTAATATGTAGGCTCGGTGAAAGATGTACGTGACGCTTATCCTAAAATTTTATAACTAATTTAATATGGTTTGAAATAATACAAAGATACGTAGGTGGCATGTACAATAGGAGAAAACCTCAAACAGGAGCAATGCTTAATATAAGCAGAAAACTGAACATTCGCGAAAACTACATATTTAGAACCAGGGTTCTAGATTTAGCGGGATATTTAAAGGTTTTCAAAGCAATTACGTTCGAATACATCAAAGAGACCTTACAACTCAAACTTTTTAAATTTCAAACCTTTTTTGGGCTAGATGGCTACCTCGGGTTTAGCTTGCAAAATATCCTAAATCACGAGTGCTCTTCCAACTGCGAATACTTTATTGAATTCCAATCATCAGAAGTGGGTGTTATAAAGTCTAAAATGTGTGTCTAAAAGTGTTTATAGATTTATTTTTAATGTATATAGTAACGATTTCATGAAACTAGATTTAATTTATTTTATTGAATCAAGACTGTAGACTAAGGCCAGGCGCTAATCCCTACAGCCTAAACTCTCTCAGTTGTAGAGGAAGCCCGTGCCCAGTAGTGGGACGTAAATGGGCTGATGATGATGACTGGGTTAAAGCTAAAATATGCCATAAAGCGATACTACAACTAGTAAGTACCTGTGGGGCACAGATCATGTACCATATGTCGGTGAAATCAAATATGCTTACTAAATAAAGTATCGAATGATGCACACTACCAACTCAACGGCAAATACGGCACAAGACACGCGTACACACACATTTACCAAACTCTGTATATAATGACTGCCTCGTGGTCTCGCGGTACAAGTATGTGCCGTGCGATCTTGAGGTCTTGGGTTCGATTCCCGGGTCGGGCAAAGTGTTATTGGGTTTTTCCATTAGGAAATTCTCAGTAACAGCACGGAGTCTGGGAATGTGCCCGAAAAACGGCAATAGGCTCGCCCCCTGTTACGTGGGACTGATACATACCTGGCGAAATGTGGGTGCAGAAATGCACCTCTGCTTACCCCTTCGGGGAATACAGGCGTGAGTTTATGTATGTGTGTTATGTGTCTGTATATAAGTTGATCATTCCTGCAATAAAACAGTTTGTCATTATTCACTCAGTCGGCATCATGCCACCTTCGTCTGAATTCTAGTAAGTGTTTCATTTAAAGCAAATGCTCAAGCACACTTACATTGGTGAACCCACGTGATCTACAACACTTACATACCTCATTGCTTGTATCGTAGTATTAAGTAATAACTTTGATATTTTGTAGGAAGTTTGCAATCGAGTAATTGCGAGTGCTTTTTATTATCTGCGCGGAGCCGTGTCTTTATACTATAAAAGGTACCGTAGATAGTGGTAATCTTGCAGTGTTTTTATTCCTTTACAGGTTTATTTAAATAATTTGAATAAATACATTTTCATTTAACGGACCAGTTCATGGAGTTTAGTCTTGGGTCCGTTAAGAATATATTACTCGAAATTCATAGAAATGTTATGTTTCTTCATTCACTTCATCATCATCACCAGTCCATATACGTCCCACTGCTGGGCACGGGCCTCCTCTACAACTGAGAGGGTTTAGGCCTTAGTCTAAGCATATTTTAATTTCATTTATTCATGGTTAACAATAAATTTTATATAAATGAATAGAGGAAAATATAGCGATAAAACCACTTTTATGTGAGCACGAGCTGTAGTCATTGAAAATACGAAACACACGTGTATAATCTTCGAAACGCTTGGAGTACCCTGTACATATTGACAAGGGCTATATTTTCTGTATTTACAGTTGTTTAATAAAAACAACGGACATTTTTTAAATGCATCGCCAATTATAGAATATAATTAGACTCATTATTTTATTAAGTTTGTAAATTATACGAGACTGATTGTCTCCATCGACGCGACGCGCGGTGCCACGGCATAAGTTGTTAGTTTAAAGGGTTTTAATGGAAAAATCTCAGTACAACTCGAAGTGTAGTAGAGTGGACTGCAAAAGATCACTTCTGATTCCGGCCACCCAGTGTATTTTGTAACTTATGTTTTATCTGATCGTAAAAGATGTTAAAACTAAAAAAAGGAATCATAACAACCAGCAGGAGGTTTATTTCCCTTCACTCGATACTTCATCTGCACATACAACTTATAAAATCATGCTTCAATATAGGTATTCAGTCGAGCCCGCATGAAAAGAAAAACCAGTCGTTCACGTCTGTTGCTCGTAAAGCAATCTTTGTCGAAGGATTCCGCGATAACAGCCCTCGGAGCTCGTGTCGTGTCCCCGACGAATCGATACTGGAGTTTTTCCCTGGCGTGTAAATGTTGCCGTTTTTCCCGCAAAATATCCCTTATCTTAAAGAGATTAATACTGAGGGGCTTCTCTCGGTTAAATGTATATTTTATAGATGTGGGGTGATTATGGAAAATTACCATGGCAATTTCTTTTATATTAAAAGTACACTTGATCATTTTGTATACCTTCCTTCAGATGAAAAACGTTTGCGGAATGAGGAGTAACATTATTAAGAATTCAGTCGTACATACTTATCGAAACGCCACAAATGTTAGCTGTGGTATCACCCGAGTCGAGCGGGATTGTTTTATTGGCTATAGCTTTGCTCTACCACTTACAAAAAATCTGCGTGGATTGAAAAAAAAAATGGATTCACCTAAGTCAAGCCGATCTTTCCTTATTCCTCGTCGTAATGATGTTTACGCTACTGTTCTATTATTTTTTTATTTTAATGGTTTAGGCGTGAAAGCGTAACAGACAAACAGAGTTACTTTCGCATTCATATAAGTATGGATTAATTGACTGCTTAGGAATTTGTGAATTGGGATTATACATTACTGCTTGTATAGAGAGATATATGGCAATAATTACGTATATTATACGCTTGTAGCCAAACATGTATTGGTAATAACATAGAAGATACGATCGTAGTCCGAGCTCGAGAGCTTCCCGATATATCGGATCATGGTCGCGTTGGAATGCCTTCAATTTCCACTTGCTTCAGTCGGTTCTCAACCAATGAATATTTATGGGCTTTCACCTTACAACTACAAATAATGGATGAATCTTCTCTACTGTAAAGGGTTCAGATAGATCCGCTTTAGTGTGAAGTTTGTGAAGTATTTGATCAAACATTGGAAAAGTTTTGAAGTGCTTGGAACAATTAAATAATTAAAAGTTAATAATTGCCGCAAGAACCATAAAGTAGTGTTGTGATATTTTTGTGTTTTTATTTATAACCTTTAGATAACACTTTAAGTCAAGGTTGTAATTGGGTAGTCTTTTATTTAGAAATATTCGTACAATTTTCGCAACTTAATTCAGTTCAACTTAGGTCAACGTTGCTGACAGTTTTTGCGCGCGTTGTTGTAACAGGCGACTAAATTTTCATATTGTTTCTAAACTGTTGCAAGGTTTTAATTGTTTGTTAGGCTTTTTTTACGATGAAAAGTTTTTTTTGGAAACAAACTGGAACTAAAACATGTCTTATGTTGTTTGAAGTCAAAATATTTAATTTTTTTAATGGTCAAATGAAAGACTTATCATTATGAAACTGCCGATTGACTACTTATAGCTGCAAATAAGAAGAGTACTAAAAGAAATGTTTTTTTAATAAAATCCTGGCATAAAACTAATTCCATCAATGAAACCTATGCAGAAATTTTATGAATAAATAATAAATAAATACACCCAACAGCCACATACATAGTTCTGATCCCACACTAAGATACAAGTCTTGTGTCGTGGGTATCAGAAACTACGATAGACTTTTCGGTCTCACATACACCCAGACCGAAACAAATATTTGTGGATCACACAAACATTTGTCTCGGTGCGGGGATCGAACCCGCGGCCTCTCGTTTTGCAAGCTGGTGTCTAGCCAACTGCGCCACGGGGCTGATTCTTAATCTTACATTTTTATGAATGAATCATGAATCTTACATTTTTACCATTAAAATCAGTTCGGCTTTTGTATTTATAAAATAAGGTTTTTAGGAATTAATATTTACGGACAATATAGAAAGAAAAAGAGAAAATTCGTAAGACGTCAAATAAAATGATGGAGAGACATTCTGGTTAAGTTTGTGGGCCATCGCAAGGTACTTGCAAAAACATCATCTGTGTGTTTATGTGTAGGTACTTATGTGACGATGATAATACAAAAAAAGCATTGCCTTATTAGGTATACATTATCATGAACCAAAACTATGCAAGCTGCTTACAGTAATATGCAGAAATGTTTTGAATTCAGTCCAATCATATTGTCTATTCAATATCCATATCTTGGTAGGTGGGGCTTTACATCGTCCGTTTTAATTACTGAGCTGCCAATTGACACTAACACATTGATGACGACTCTCCGCGTATTGCTTAGGAAATCCTCGCTCAAATTGTACACAGTATTGTTGTGATATTCCTTTGTTTAAAACAATGAATAAAAGATGCGTATTAACACGAACTATGGACGATAAAAACCGTAAAAAACCACCACTACTTTTTTGATGTAGCATAACTGTAGATATTATCTTGATACTTATTACATATATAATTACATAACCTCACGCCTATATAGGGGTAAAGGGGTAGGCAGGTGCATTTCTGCACTCATATTTCACCAATTGTGTTTTTGTCCCACGTATTGGGAGGCGAGCTTAATGTCGTTTTTCGGGCACAATTTCAGAACCCTTTGCTGTTACTGAGAATTTCCCCTCGAGAAAAAAAAACTACCAGTCGATGAAGATACGGATTTGCAAACCTTTCAAGCAGGATTGATGATGATTACATAGTTGTAGTATCGTAAGTAAATGAATATTAAATAACGATGCTAGGCTCGCTCTCCAAGCACGAAAGGGATGATGACTAGGGAGACGTAGGTGAAGAGATTCATATCTTTCATTTTCATACATATGTACATACATACATAACCTCAAGCCTGTATTCCCCGAAGGGTAGGCAGAGGTGCATTTCTGCACCCACATTTCGCCAGGTTTTGTATCAGCCCCACGTAATAGGGGGCGAGCCTATTGCCGTTTTTCGGCCACAATTCCTGACTTCGTGCTGCTACTGAGAATTTCCTAATGGAAAACCCAATAACACTTTGCCCGACCCGGGAATCGAACCCAGGACCTCTGGATCGCACAGCACATACTTGTGCCGCGAGACCACAAGGCAGTTTCATTTTCATATTTCATTTAATTCATTATCCGTTTAGGCGTAGGGGTACGGATATGAGAGACTAAATTCCAAATATTAAAAACACCAAAACATAATTTAATTCTAAACATATAAAAACGATAATTTATCGTCAGATTAGCCGAGGTACAGAAAGATAACTCATCCCTTAAACCCTTCGTTTAAATTCCACCCGCCTAATTCGTGTTGTAATCAAGAAAATCGCGATTTAATAATACCAATGTAAGTACATAATTAGCTTTATGAAACGGGTTATAAAGGCATTATGGAAATTAGACATGCCGTGGCCAACTCTATTATTATTATTGAAATTACAGAATACAAGCTTTAACCCACAATTTTTCCTGTATTACTATTGATAAACTACATACATATATCTTGGTTTTAAAACGGGTTAGATTGCACATGATTTAAATAAAAAGAAGGGACCACTGCGAAAATATTTAAAAGTACTAGAGCCTCCGGTTAGTCTGCTATCATTGTTTTATAAAAAAATATCGTATAGACAATGATTTTTAATGGCCATTTCTTACTCAATACTAAGTTGAAATTCCTTTACATGCTAGGCTGTAATAACACTTTTCTACAGTTTGGGTTTTAACTTGCTCCATTTCCTACCAGATACATTGCGAAGATCTTCTCTTTAATTAGTTTCAGAGTGCCCTACATTCATTTCAAAAATCAACTTCTGCCACATGACTTCTAATATTGAGTGAAGGCCTTCACCAAGGACGTCCAGAATGACCTGTTGGAAGTTCTATCCAGAGACATCCAGTCACAGTAATAAAACTTCTCAGTTGGGACTGTCAACTGAAAAAAATAAATATAAGAAACATATCTATAAATATAAAAATCAATGCCACTTTTCGTTGTAATTTTATAACTCAAGAACGGCTGGGCCGATTTAGCTGATTTTGGTTTTGAAATGTTTGTAGTAGTCCAGGGCAGGTTTAAAAGGTGAGAAAATATTGAAAAATTGCGAGTAAGATAGTAAAAACAGCAATTTCATTTTCCCATATAAACTGTTCTACCTAATTTCCTGTCAAACATTTAGGTAATGTTTATCCCGTCGATACGGTTAAAGGTCCCTTCAAATTAAAGAACTTATTTAAATAAAGGTTTCGAATCGACAACATAATACATATATCCACAATATTCGAATAATTGCGTATATTAGATTTAAAAAATGTAGAATAGTGTCAATAATGAAAAGGGATTGACATATTTATTGGTTGTCAAATATTTATGCGTGCGTTCAGAATTTTTTTGTAGTGTAACTAAGGAAAATATATCAAGCCTTATTATCCAACTGAATTTTTAAGCTCCTTGGTTGTACCTGGTTTACAATTTACAACTGAAGGCGGTCTCGGTAGTCATCGTGCTTCTTAATATAAAACACCCGAAACTATGCAATGAAATGCGTTTCATGTTAAGAAAGCTGTTGTTGAATAATGTGATTCACGCGACGATACTCATACATAGTTTAATTTAATCATGTCTTGCTGACAAACCGATTGATGCATTTGAATTTTGTACTTTTTTAATTCTGTATTTTTATCTTAATAAAGTACTAAACTTAATATTTATAATCAAAAATAAAATTCAGGTTGTGAAAATGTAATCCATACTAATCCATACTAATATTATAAATGCGATTGTAACTCTGTCTGTCTGTCTGTCTGTCTGTCTGTCTGTCTGTCTGTCTCGCTTTCCTGCTAAAACTACTGAACCGATTTAAATGAAATTTGGTACACAGATAGGTTGGAGCCTGGGAAAAAACATAGGATACTTTTTATCCCGGAAAATGTAGTATTCCCGTGGGAATGGGAATAAGTAGCTCTGTCAATATTCTGCTTTTACGCCTAAACCATTTGACCGATATGAATGAATTCTTTTACAGACATAAATGTGATCCTATAAAGTAACATAAAATACATTTTATCCCGGGAATATGTAGGGTTCCCGAGGGATGAGCATATAATGTAATGCGAAAGTAACTGCCTGTGTTATGCTTTCTCGCCTAAATCATTTGACCGATTTCGATGATTTTTAGTATGGGAGTAGATGGAACTCACCAAAGCAACATAGGATACTTTTTATCCCGGAAAATGTAGTATTCCCGTGGGAATGGGTATAAGTAGCTCTGTCAATATTCTGCTTTTACGCCTAAACCGTTTGACCGACGTGAATGAATTTTGGTATGGATATAAATGGAACCCTATGAAGTAACATAGACTATATTTTATCCCGGGAGTATGTAGGGTTCCCGTGGGATGCGCATATATTGTAATGCGAATGTAACGCTGCCTGTGTTATACTTTCTGGCCTAAACCATTGGACTGATTTAGATGATTTTTAATATGGGGCTAGATAGGACCCACCGACGCAACATAGGATATTTTTTATCCCGGAAAATGTAGTATTCCCGTGGGAATGGGCTTTCACGCCTATACTATTCACCCGATTTATATGATTTTTGGTTTGAATACAAATGGGACACTATAAAGTAACATAAGCTACATTTTATCCCGGGAATATGTAGGGTTCCCGTGGGATAAGCATATATTGTAATGCGAATGTAACGCTGCCTGTGTTATACTTTCTGGCCTGAACCATTTCAGTGATTTAGATGATTTTTAGTATGGGACTAGATAGGACCCACCGACGCAACGTAGAATATTATTTATCCCGGAAAATGTAGTATTCCCGTGAGAATGGGCTATCACGCCTATACTATTCGCCCGATTTATATGATTTTTGGTTTGAATACAAATGGGACACTATGAAGTAACATAAGCTACATTTTATCGCGGGAATATGTAGGGTTCCCGTGGGATGAGCATATATTGTAATGCGAAAGTAACACTGCCTGTGTTATGCTTTCACGCCTAAACCATTTGTCCGATTTGAATGAATTTTGGTATGGACATAAATGAGACCTTTAAGGGACATAGGCAATTTTTTTAAATAATTCAATAAGTGCCATTCCGGGCACTAAGAAGACGATAGGTGGCATTAGACCATTTTAGATTCTAAGGATTCATTAAGTTACGTTGAATATAGTTAAGTGCGGTTAAGTGTCATAAGGTGGTCTTAAGTTTACTTAGGTGACGTTAAACGCACTTAGGTTACTTACTTGCCATTATTAGATTGGTATTGCTACTGGGTGGTTTTAAGTTCTCTTATGTGATATGTGATTTTGAAGAGTTTACCCATAAGTAACTAAGGAAGATTATGTGCGGTTATGTACAATTAAGTGACGATAAGTTTTATTGGTGTATGTTAAGTGACGTTAGGTGCTATTAGTGGATGGTGAGTGACGTCAGGTGCCATTATCGGATGAATCAGATTCCATTAGTCGAATCCATAAGGCTACAAGTGCCGTTATTGGAAATCACGCGACGACAGGTGCCATAATTGGCACTTATGGCAATTTTAGAAGAATTTTAGTGGAACTTAAGGAATAGAAGAGCTATTTTTCCGTTTTATGAATTTAGGTGCCATTTTTGGAACTGAAATTGCGAAAGGCACCATTATTTGAAGTCAGTATCCTGGATGACTTGAATTCACGTTAAATGCCATTTAGCACTGTGGAGTAGTGGTGACTGGTACCGGTACAGTAAAATGTTATCATGTGCATTTTTATGGGGCTCGGTGTCATTATGCGATGTTAAGTGCCATTATACGCACCTAGATGACATTAGATACATTTTCGCGATAAATTTATGAGACGATCTGAGGTTATGAAAAATGTTATAATGTCACTTGACACGATTCTCAAAAATAGAAATGACCTCCGGTGGTGAACTACTGCAACAATTAGCGTAATTTTTGATTTATAGATTCACTTAGTTAGTTTCTGCACCCAACCCTGAAGTCTACGCAGACGGAGTCGCGGGCAAAAGCTAGTTCAAAATATGTAACAAGACATACAATGACTGTTAGGCGGTACGAAGTTTGCCGGGTCAGCTATTATATATAAAATAGACGACCTACACAAATAAAACGGGCTTTAATAAAAAAGAAATCAAGATGTAGTTACTGGAGCATAAAGTAATATTTCAGAAATGGAATAATTGATTTTATCCAACCAATAATAGGACAGCATCGACCGCACAATACTTAAGTGCACTTGTACAGGATAAGTACTTTAGTAGTCTTTTATTTCCAACTCGATTCTGTCAGGCGCCGTCAAACTTTTCACTTACTCAGTGGCATCTGGGAATTCACAGTACAGGCTTTACGGCTCAACTTGCTTATACGTCCTTTGTAACATTGGTTAAACAAGTCTGATTTGATAGAAGAGACGATAGTTCCAATAGAGCTGATTAAATCATCTTATGATACTCGTAGATCATACACTACGAACGAAACTGTTCGGATTTCTCTAAGTTATATGTTTATTCTTGAGGGATAAATTTGAACAGTTTATTTAGACTGTTTAAAAAACTTAAACTTCAACTTAAAACTAATTTATCCCTCATGAATAAACTTTGGATTTGAAGCGTAAAAATGTCGTCACGGCATATAATAGGCGATTGATAGGGGTCATCAGGGTTGCTGGGAGTGATGCGACAACGGTGCATCCTCACCACAATCAATACACCACGAGTCCTCGCAACGTTCATAGATGTATGTACCAGATGAATATCAAAGTACCTTTAATTTTTTTTGCTAGACACTAGCTTGCGAAACGAGATTTGTGTTGAGACGAATGTTTGTGTGATCCACAAATATTTGTTTCGGGTCTGGGTGTTTGTGAGACAGAAAATCTCTCGTAGTTTCTGATACACACGACACAAGACTCGTATCTTAATGTGGGGTCAGAACTATGTACCTATGTGACTGTGGGAAGCTATTCACACCGCTTCTTTCTCTGTGATATCTCGTACCGTTTGAAATGTATACGAATAATAATAACGATAATTAATTATAAACGATAATTTCCTCATACAATTCGGCACAGTATTGGCAGTTTGACCAATACCGAGTTTTCGATTTCTCAACATACCGATGAAAAAACATTTATATCTGCGGTCCATATAATCATGACGGGGAAAAAATCAACCACGTATAATTATTAAACAACCTGGTTGTTAACCACGCAGCGGAAGCTGTCAAAATATTTATAATAACTAATATTGGAACTTTTTACGTGCATTTACGTAGCTTTCAGAACTTCATACTCCTTGGTTATCCACGTTTACAACTCAAAAAAATTCGTTTACGACCGCCGGTTTACGAGTTTATGCCGCCAGTTTTGAAAACATAATGAAACATTTCACTTTATATTACCAAAGTCGAACTAATTACCTGTAATACAAGCATTACTTTTACGACTCACATCATGAGTATTAACTGTTGTAAAGTAATGTGGGGCCTAACTACGGCATCATTTTATAATCGAGGACATGTCCGCGTAGGATAATGGTACATCCAGCTTACAACCTACATTCAGTAAGGGTACTGCTTTCAGTTAGAGCCGTTACACTTTATTAATTTTTGTAGATATTGTCATGTTTTTTTATAATTAAGGCGTGCGATTGAAAGGTCCCAGGTTCAATTTGCGCGTGGGTAAAGTGCAATTAGGTTTTGGACTAGGAAAATCTCATTAGCTCGTGTCTGGAAATTTACTTGATAAATTGTACGGTTACTACATGGGACTTTATTGATTGCTGTAGTGATAGGTATGTATACAAAAATATAAAAAAACATGTTTTCTTTACAACCACGAGTATTAAATGTATGTAGTTGTTAGGAAAACCTATTTTATTTTTGTCGGTTTTTTTATGTCACGGTGTTTGTAATCATCAATTTTGCATGTCTTAGTTTTCCATCACGGTCTTTATACACCCTATTTAAAGTATTGATAAGATACACCTATGAAAATTATCACATTTTAATTTCCTGTGAAAATAATTTAATAAATCTCAATTCAAAGATCACATTACGTGTATCTTGGTTGCTAAGACCACAAATAAACCAACAACCAGACAGTATGCAGCAAACACCGCTAGAAATAGCATTAGCTAGTAACAATGCGTGTGCACAATTGAGTTGTCGGCTCGCGTGAAATCGTCATTCGTGGACGTGTCAGTTACCCTCAATTGCCATTTCCATCCCAATTAGCCCACTCCGATGACAATCCTGAATATTGACAGAGATCGAGCAGCGGGAATTCGTACCGACAACCTAAATTAGAACAGCTTTGGTCTATTACTGTTTGTGTAGGACGCATAGTAATTTGTTTCTTCGTGTGGGTGTTGTTTTTTATAAGTAATAGTACAAGTTGAAGCTGTCTTCTTCTGTTTTTATATATATAGTAATTGTACATACTATTCCTTAAATAAAGCTTTTGTATTTTTCTACAGGTGTGATTAAGCGACACATGATTGTACAGAACAGCCCGTCGAAAGGTAAGAGGCCCCATCGGCCATTTAACTTCAATAAACAATCATAAACATTTTTAGATCTATCCAAATAATGGACGACCAGGTAAAAGTATTTAAGTGACGCATTCACAAAAAATATTTTCATTGGGAATATTTAAAACCGATTTGGAGTTAGAGATTATTATTATTTTTTGAAATTTACCGTAAATCTCAACATTTGGATGTTTTATGAATGAACGTGACACACTGGCGCATCAACGCAATCCTTGCAGACACTAACTAAATGCAACTTTTTCGTTCATATAACTCAAAATCATCATCATATATGTACGTCTCACTGCTGGACACGGGCCTCCTGTACAACTGAGAGGGTTTAGGCCTTAGTCCACCACGCTGGCCTTGTGCGGGTTGGCGGACTACACACCTAAAAAAATCCTAAGAACTTTTAGGTGTGCAGATTTCATCACGATGTTTTCCTTCACCGTTAAAGTACGTGATGATTCATTGTGAATACACACATCACTTCGAAAAGTCAGAGGTGTGCGCCTGGGGTTTGAACCCGCGATCGTCGAGATTCTCGACCGCGTGCCTAAACCTCGAGGCCATCACGACTTCAATCAATTAACTCGACACAATAATCATCTCAATTAAAATGTTTCACAATTGAATTCATTGGTCACAATCATAACGCAAACATTCGCTCAGATTATATGCCATCCATATAAATAATTCAAGAGCGTTTTTTGATTCCAACACATACTGGTTATTAATATTAATGAATCAATAATGAATATCCGAACGTGAATTATATGCGAGGATTTCATTAATTAAACACATCTATAAGTGTAATTAATCTATGTATTTATTGAACTCCACGACTACTCCTCGTAGGTGGTAACTGGTAATGATTATTTTACAATCGTATAATAAATATTAACGACATGATTGAGATGTTTTTATTTGTATACATAATTAAATTGTTTTAAGGTGCGTGTTTCTACTGAATGTAATAAAAATTGTTCATATTTTTAAATATTTATTTAACAGATAAAAATTCGGGAGCTGTGTTTATTTTAGGAGTCTGCCTTTTATTACTTCTTTTTAAGCTCGCCCCGATTTATTAGTGAAGCTATTATAGAACGTGATATTTCAACTTTCGCAGACTTCCTTGTTTATTCATTTAGATATTTCGTGACTGCCTCGGGGTCTCGCGGCAAAAGTATACCTATGCCATGCGATCTAGAGATCCCGGGTTCTATTCTTGGGTCGTAAACACTGATATTAGGGTTTTCTACTAGGAACTCAAACCCGCGACCCTTTGTTTTACAAGCTGGTGTCTAATCAGCTGCGCTACGGAGGCTGTCAAATTCAGTTATAAATTTCGAGCGTTCCAGTTATTTTTTTTTAGAAATTTAGGATTAATATATCTCCGGATACAAACTTTGGGCGTTTGAATCTTATCCCAACAATGCTGAAAGGCAGAGGACTTGCCATTGTTGTCTTATTGCTTAAAACCCACTATCGTAGCCCATGCAAACAGGATAGGAGCTTAATGGTTGGATGATTCTTTTAATTTATAGTCAATTTCGTTTAAATTACCAGAAAGAAGGTACCTCTGCGGTCACTGTTACCCCAACATAAAAATATAGCAAGTATCTTAGGAGTGTATGTCGTGATGGCCTCGAGGTTTAGGCACGCGGTCGAGAATCTCGACGGTCGCAGGTTCAAACCCCAGGCACATACCTCTGACTTTTCGAAGTTATGTGTGTGTTCACAAATAATTATGATGTACTTTAACGGTGAAGGAAAACATCGTAATGAAACCGGCACATCTAAAAGTTCTTAGGAAATTCTTAGGTGTGTAGTCCGCTAACCCACACTAGGCCAGCGTGGTGGACTAAGGTCTAAGGCCTCTCAGTTGTAGAGGAGGCCCGTGCCCAGCAGTGGGACGTATATGGGCTGATGATGATGATCATCTTAGGAGAATGGTTATATTTAGCAAAAAAAAACATTAAATATTTTTTCAAACTATATATTCGTAACAAGGATACATAAACAACGATGGAGTAAAATCAAAAATCCACAAGAATTTGAGTGGTGTGCTTCGTGGAAATATTTATACCACTTCCAGCTCAGATGATGGAGTGCGATCAAGAACCTCATTAATGGGCTCTAATATTTTGTCGAGTATTTGCTTTAAAATTTCTTCAGAAAATAACTCAAATAAGTCATTACTGCTACTGTCAATAAATGTTTTGACGGGGGCAGCTGAAAATTTAAATAATTTTGATTTAGGGTTTACAGTATGAGCCATTTTTAAAATATTGTATGTATTTTGTTTACATTTTTATTCTAGTGCCACATCTATTGGGCATTGTATTTGAGGGTCATAGACATCCCAACCTCAATTTAAAAATAAAAATCACACAAAGAAAAAACACAAAGGAAATCTACAGAGGTTAACATTGTGAACTTTTATTTAATGACTAGTAGAACTATCAAAGTCGAAGTCGTGATGGCCTCGAGATTTAGTTACGCGGTCGAGAATCTCGACGGTCGCGGGTTCAAATCCTAAGCATACACCTCTGACTTTTCGAAGTGAAGTGAGTATTCACAATGAATTATAACGTACTTTAACGGTGAAGGAAAACATCGTGATGAAACCTGCACACCTAAAAGTTCTTAGGAATTTCTTAGGTGTGTAGTCCGCCAACCCGCACTGGGCCAGCGTGGTGCACTAAGGCCTATTATGAACTTTAGGTTTACAGCTCACAACATTTTCATTACGATTGATAACTTTAAAAGAGGTAGAGAAAACACACATACCTTTTTGTTCGTCACCATTGAATAGATTTTCGAAAGTATGATGTACTTTCTTTAGAGGCTTGCCCGAGATACGACGACGGCTAACCTCCCAGTATTTTTTACCGTCACTATGATCTACGGTTTTGACGCGGATCACTGCATTGATTTTAACTTTATCTAAAAACATACCATAGTTATTTCTTCATATTACTTAAAGATTAGTATTAAGTTGAAGTCCGATTAGAATCTAATAAATATTGCACATCAATGGCCATATGATGTCTATAGTGCAAAATAAGACATAATACGCTGAATGGTCACATTCAAATTGAACATATTGACATGTTCACTGTCGTGTACAAAAGCGTAACGTTTCCTCACCCAATGGACAGCGTAATAATTATATTATACTATTTTTTTTAAATATAACAGGTGTATACAGACCGTGATTGGAAACTAAGGCGGGCAATAGCCAAGGTGATTACAAACCCCCTGGCGTTAAAGAAAATGCCGACAAAAAATAAAAATTTTGAAGTTTTCCTAACATCCATAGGTATAAAATGCATGTGGTTGTTAGCAATACGTCAATATTTTTATTTTTTGTCGGGATATTTTTGTAATTAATTTTTGTAATTATAATGACCTTAGCTATTACCTGCCTTAGTTTCAGATCACGGTCTGAATACATCCTGTATAATATTTTTTTACGTCAAGATTGATCGTTAACTATGCGTTCTGTTTTTAAAGAACCCTTACCATCAGATGCAGTTAAAGGCGTGTTGCTGTGACAAAAATCTCAGGGTATATCAGAATATTCTGTTCTCATACGAATTATCGTACAATTTATATATCTTTATCTCCGGTAAAGAGATCTAAGGCCTTAACCCATCGGGCTAGTTGATGGAATAAGCAATTTAATATCGAATTAAAAGATAGATGCAACGGTTTTCTTCACGATTGCAGTACACACACGAGTAGAGTACACATCTAAAATGCCATAGAATTGTTGTGTGAGGTGGTACTTACCTTGCCTGTGGGCGCACCTGGCCCACTAAAAAGTGTGAACTCTGTCACTCGTTTTAAGATATGAATGAAACAAAACATTATTGTACCCACCACATGTAATTACAAATGGACCATCTCCTTCAACAGGTAAAACTGACAGTTTGCCATTGGCTTTATATAAACCAGTAGCTTTGAAAGGGCAGTCAATTTCGAAATTTATCGTTGACTTTTGCAGGTTGCGTCTGTAATGAAATAAATTTTTTAAAACACCTGAAAATGACACATCGTTATAATCCCCATAGTAAGATGATTCTTGGCCAAATCACATGATGTTCGTGTTATGGACCATGTATTAAATTTGAAAATTTTACAATGTTACCGGGATAAAAAAACATTTCATAATGACGAGCAGCTTAGGGCGAAATAAATATATTTAATTTAACTTTATTATTTTTTTATTACCTACGGCGACTATGTTTTAAGCCGTACTTATACGGCTTATACCCGTAACCCGTATGAGGCGATTATTTCTTTTGTTATATTAATTATCATAACATTAGCCCCTCATATTATGTGTAGGTCATTTTTCAAAATGCCCAGGCGTTTTTTATATCCTTATCAGTAGGTGCATAATAAGAACAAATGATGAGAATTCGTATTCTGATATTTTTCACAACAACCACTTCATAAATAAGCCCTTAGAACGGCTATAGGCTCGCCTCCTATTACGTAGGACCAAATCACAATTGGCGAAATTGAGTACATTTCGCAAAAATGCACCTCTGCCTACCCCTTCGTGGAATACAAGCGTGAGTGTATGTATGTAACGTTATATGGAATACGTAATATGTAACGGTATCGATTTTTTTGGGGAAATATATCTTGTTTAATGTATACAATGGAACGTAAGGAGTAATTTTCACATATCACATGAAATAAATCTGAAAGAAACTGGACGACATTTAAATTAGTTGATTTTAAATGCACCGAATACATCAGCGTAAAGAAAATTACATTTACTTTCTAGTAAGTAAAAAGTGAGATTAAAATGACTTACTCAGCGTTAACCATGTCGCATTTGTCCAATCCTTCAATTGTCAAACCGTTGAACTGGAGTTTCAGGTCACCTTTATCTGCTGTTACAGAATCTACTTTCAATGGGTTCAATGGCTTAAGTCCAATAGATGGGTCGCCTGCCAGAAAGTATGGCATGGCCTTCTTAGCGGACGCCAATATGCACGCATTGTCGTCTGGTTTGCACGGCTCGATATACTTTACTGAAAATAAAAAGCATTTTTTTATTTTGATCTTCCCTATATGTAAATATATGTGGCATCCGATAGAGAGGTCCTGGTTTCGGTTCCCGGATCAACCAAAGGATTATTGAGTATTCGAAAATTTTAGATTTCAACATGGTGTCTGAAATATAGAAAAACGGCAGAGGCCGTTTTGTTACGTGGGACTTAGTACACAGCTGGCCACACGTGGATATAGAACATAATATACGAAAACACATCTTAGACATTCATCTCTTCGGGATTAACAAGTACTTATGTACGTGAATATTAAACTAGGCTCAAGTATTAAGTATGGCCTCAAGGAATAGGCACACGGTCGAGCACCTCGGCGGTAGTGGTTTCAAACCCCAGACACACATCTCTAAATTTTCGAAGTTATACGTGTATTCACATTAAATTATATCATAGGTGAAGGAAAAATGCACATTAAAAATATTCTTAGGTGTATAGTCCGCCAATCCGCACTAGGCCAACGTGGTGGAATAAGGCTTGAACCCTCTCAGCTGTAGAGGAGGCTCGTACCCAGCAGTGGGACGTATGTATATGGGATAATGATGTAAATACTAATGTTTGTCATTAATCCTATAGAAAGGCACATATGCATAATAATAGCAATTATTATAATACAATTTAACAATCGGTTAACGGCAAATTCAACACTTTGAAACCAAAAACACAACTAAACAGTAATACATCGGCAAATACAAAATATAATAATACAAAATATATAAACAAACACATATTTAAGACATAATAACAATTAACTGTCTGTGTTTAAAACAAGATACCAGATTTTTACTGACGGTTTTTGCTTATGTAAATAGTACATATTAAAAGTTCTATCTCAACCTTTTCTATTACACACCAACACCAGCAAACACATCACTTGACAGCCCCAAGGCACAATTGGCTTGGGACCAGCTTCATCATAAGCCCAAATACGTCCCACTGCTGAGCACGGGCCTTCTCTACAACTAAGAGGATTTTGGGCCTTAGTCCACCACGCTGGCCTAGTGCGGGTTGGCGGGCTACACACCTATGAAATTCCTAAGAACTTTTTAGGTGTGCAGGTTTTATCACGACACTTGCTTCACCGTTAAAGCAAGTGATAATTCATTGTGAATACACTCATAACTTCGAAAAGTCAGAGGTGTGTGCCTGGGGTTTGAACCTGCGACCGCCGAAATTCTCGACCGCGCGCGTAAACCTCGAGGCCATCACTGCTCGCAACTTTAAAATGGTTGTTTGGTGGCACTCGATTTGTATAGTTACGCTGTTAACTATATTCCAGGTTAAAGAAAATACTTCCATTAGTAACATAGCTCTGGCCCTACACTAAGATAAGAAGATACAAGTCTTATGTCGTGGGTTTCAGGAACTACGAGAGACTTTTCAGCCTCACAAACACCCAGACCCGCAACATACATATATTTGGGGATCACCCAAACATTTGTCTCGGTGCGTTGATCAAAACCGCTGTCTCTCGTTTCACAAGCTGGATCTAGCTAAATGCGCCGCGGAGCTGTCAAATGCTTGTAATAACACTAATATTTTTTATTATTAATTATTATTAGCTATTATTTATATATTATATTATTAATAGCTAGCTGAAAATGTACAGAATTATGTCAAATATATAATATTAATTTTGCAATTATTTATAAGAATGAGACTTTACCTGCTTCAGAATTTACCACGAGATAGAAAACGCACAATATTAACAATTTGGTTGCTGCCATTTCGGAGTAAATTTAAAGCACAAGTTGATGATATGCTTGAGATGGCGATGAGTCTACTGAGGAGATGTGGTGAAGTTGCACCATTTATAGTGTTTGCTTGAAGGTGAATTCGCTTGTATCTTAGGCAAAGTGATTTAGTATGTGATAGCTGAAAATAAAACAAAACATCAAGTTCTTAGACATTACTTGTTTTGCAGTTTGGACGGGAGGTATTAAGGTGACCATTTGAATCAGGTTTCTGAGTCAATGGCAGGTCAAACATTTTTTTGGATTTATTTATGTTCTGTGTGTAGACGAATGTGTTTTCTATTATAATTGTACATTTCTATTTTTTATTGGGGATATATTTCTTTTGTTTTAAACCGACCGCTAAATGACCGCACTATCTGACAGAGTGAAGGTGTGTAAAGGTTGTCTTTCTTAAATAAAATTTAATTATAGTAGTCATACTTTAGTTCAGTTCAGCGTCATGTTGGGGCTCATATCACTTCACGACATTATGCTGAGTGCTCACCCACCTATCGCAGCCACAACCTACTGTAGCTTGCTGTACTTACGTACGTTTGCTAATTTATGTGAATTATGTTTTCTTTGTGACTGCCTCTTAGTCTCGCATCTCAAGTATATGCCGTACGATCTAAAGGTCCCGGGTTTGGTTCCCGGGGTCGGGCAAAGTATTATTGGGTTTTCTACTAGGAAATTCTTAGTAGTAGCACGAAAGGTAAGACCGAGGTACATCTCTGCACCTACATTTCGCATATAGTTTTTGTCCCTCGTTAACAGGGGGCGTGTCTATTACCGTTTTTGGACAAATTTCCAGTCTTCGTGCTGCTACTAAGAAAAATCTAATAACACTTAGCCCGAGCCGGGAATTGAACCCGAAACTTCTAGATCGCACGGCTCACACTAATGCTGCAAGACCAAGAGGCAGTCAAAGTTTTGAACCGGCCAGCATACGTTTGTCAATAGGCGGTTGTTTATTCCCCACATATTCATTGCACCTACATCATACGTTACTTCCAGATTGTCTCGACCATGTGTACACATATTTTATATGTTATGTAAATTCAAGGTGAAAAAAAATGAAACTCAAAAAATGATTGGAACCGTATAATAACAACAATTATTGCACTTTGTGCACCCATAACCGCATTTATAATATTCATGAATACTTTGTGTTGCTTTAGGACAGTTCCAGTTCTGTAGCAGGCGTCACTTCTAGAATTTTGTTAAGATTCGTCATTATGTTGTCTATTGCTTTATTATAGATTGATTCTGCAAACAATTGTATAATTTCACTCGTGCTACTGGTAAACATGTCTTTGACCAGGCCAGCTGAAAATAAAGGCAAAATTCTAAATATAAAATCACACGTACCTATCACCTTTGTATCTCTCTAGGGTAAGCAAATACCACTCTATGCCCAAATTACCACCCTATTATACCTTTTTTTAAAGGATTTTTTATGTAATCGTTATTCTAACGTTATGTCCAATATAAACCTAAATCTGGAGGCTAATTTCAGTATTTCTCTATTTTACATACATACCTATAACCTCACGCCTGTATTCCCCAAAGAGGTACTTCTGTCTAGAAGTACATTTTTGCACCCACATTTAGCCAGGTATGTATCAGTCCCACATAATAGGGGGTGAGTCTATTTGTTTTTTGGGCACATTTTCAGGTTCCGTACTGCTACCGAGAATTTTTTAATGAAAAAACCCAATAACACTTTGCCCGACACGGGAATCGAACCCGGGACCTCTAGATCGCACGGCGCATACTTGTGCCGCGTGACCACGAGGCAGTCAAAGTTCTTTGCTATGACTGACAAACATATATTCGATTAGTCCAGTCGTTCAGGTATCTTCTTATATTTATTCATATTTTGGATATAAACGCTTAATATGTATTGATTGTGCAAAATAAATACCCTGTTTTCCGTCTCCAATTGAAATATTCTTGAAATCCACGTTGATCAGTTCAATAGGTTCGAGGTCAGTACGACCGCGCGCAAATTCCAAGTATTTTTTTCCATCACGTTCTATCTTTCTAGATACAATGACACTAAGAAGCTTCACTTTACCTGTAAAATAAATTTTCAAATGCTTGTAATCATCATATCTTCATCTTTGATCAACTCATTCCCTTTGACCAATTGTAGGTATATGGATTATTTATAAATACAGCGGTTATTACTTCTATCAACAAGGATCATTCACTTCTAGGTTACGCATGGTTTAGAAGTCAGTGTGTGGAAATTGAAGGCTGAAAATTTTGTGACCATCCCCAAGAGCTTCAGTGTTATGACTCTCTGTTGTTAAAAAAAAGTGTTAAATACAGTAAAAAGTCACTAAAACATTCAAACGCACCACTTTTAATGAAGAAATCACCATTTCCTTCGACATGTACAGACGAAAATATGCCGTTGGTTTCATATTTTCCCAAAATGTTTAACGGACACACCAATTCAATATTCACGAAATTCATAATTGGACTACGTCTGGAATAAAAACCATGTCATAAATTTAAAAGTCTGTAAATATGATGGAGTGCGTGCGAGAAGATATGAAAGAAATGAAAAAAGGGGTGAAGACATGACGGCTGATAGGGATGTTTGGAAGTATAAAACATACTGCGCCGACCCCAAGTGAAATTGGGAACAGGGCAAAGGAATGATGGTGATGACATAATAATAATATGGAACTTTTTGTTGATTAGATATTTTCAATTACTATTAAACAGCCCGTGATGCAAATGGCTAGACACCAGATTGTGTGGGTTTGATCCAAAAATATTTGATTCGGGTCGGGGTGTTTGTGAGACAAAAAGAGTCCCTAATTTCTGATACTTACGACACACGGCTCGTATCTTACTGTGGAGTCAGAACTATGTGTGTGACTGTTATTATTTAAATGGAACATATGGAAAAAATATGATGAACAGAAAGTTTATGCCATAACTCAGCCAAAATAAGAACTGAGATAGAAAATATTGACATATTTGGATTTTGGACGTATTGACATGTAATATAAATTATACGAAAATACTTACTCAGCTTTCAAAACGTCACATTTGGATAAATCTCTAATCGTCAGTTGTTTGAATATGAGACGTAAGTCATCGACACGTACTTCTAAGGATTCCAAAATGACTGGATCAGCAGATGGGAGTCCCAGTGACGTATCACCGGTAATTAAATACGAAAAAGCATTTTTCGTTGATTCCAGAATGCATGCATTGTCGAGAGGTTTGCAAGGATCGATAAATGGCACTGAAAAAAATAATTTTACGACAGTATTTTTTTATACTGGCACGACAAAGTAATTACATCTTACCAGATGGTGTCCCAATGTATTTGGGCTGTACTGTAGCATCAAGTGACGAGTTAATATGATAGTACTTAACTTAATTGTTCCTCATGATAATAACACGATTGCAAAGGTAAAATTTTTCGTATCTCCAAAATACAGAAATGTAACCAAAACACAGAACTAAGCTTCTGATTTGAGGGGTACTCAAACCTTTTTGAATAACACAATTTTTACAAAGCTTTGTTTTGAATAAAATATATTGAAGCGTTTTACTATACATAGAAGAGTGAGAAATGCAAGCCATTTACATACTAAATTTTTCTTACATTAGCAAAATATTATATTGCTAAAAAAATAAAAACCAAAAATATTATTTGTTGTAATAATGTTTAGATTATAGCAATTCCTTAACCTTGCATATATTATAAATGTAAACCAAAACTACTAAACTGATTTTATAAATTTTTTCACCAATGAAAAACTACCATAGTCGCGAGTAAAATAGTGCTTATATACACATACATAAACTCACGCCTCTATTCCCCGAAGGGGTAGGCAGAGGTGCATTTCTGCACCCACATTTCGCCAGGTATGTATCAGTCCCACGTAATAGGGGGCGAGCCTATTGCCGTTTCTCTGGCACATTACCAGACTCCGTGCTGATACTGACAATTTCCAAATGGAAAAACTCGGGGTAGTGCTTATATTATCTACTGAAAACAAACTTGAAATCAAATTAAGATCATAATTTGTTGCAATAAAGTTTAGAATAAAGAGATTCTATCTGCTATCTATATATGGATGTAAATCTTTATATATTCTATCTTCTGTCTATCTTTCTATGTTCTATGGATGTAAAAAGACCGTTATCGAAAACTGAGACAGGTAATAGTAATGGAGATTACAAACACATTGGTGCTAAAAAAAACAAAAAACATATCCTCATAAGCCCATATACGTCCCACTGCTGGGCACGCGCCTCCTCTACAACTGAGAGGGTTTAGACCTTAGTCCACCACGCTGACCTAGTGCGGGTTAGCGGATAAAATTCTATAATATAAATAAACATATATATATATGAATTTCTCCTTACCTGCTCCACAATTCATCGCGAGGTAGAAAACACACAATATAATTGGTTTCATCGCAAATATTTTGCAGTAAATTAAGGATTTGATAATTATTTATCTGGCAGACCAATGCGAATACTGAGTATATTAGGGAAGGGATCAGTATTTATAAAGTTTCCGTAAACCTGAGCGCGCTTTGTGCTCATCTCAAATGAGTTTTTATTAAATATTTGTTTATGAAAAAATATATAGGTATTATTTTTGGGGTATCGCTTTATTGAGAGTCACTCACAAATTCATCACGGTTTCATTATGTTTATTTGTTTGAAGTTGAAGGCCAAAATAATTAGTTGTAGTGTTTGGAGATGCATTTTTTTTTGTCCTCCATGCATGATAAAGTGAACGCACTGGCACTGGAAAGAACAGTGCACTCTAAGTGGAGGTTCAACAGGGAACAAACGCTTACGGATGTAAATCAACAGTCGACTCAATTAACACATTTGCGTATAACACTTAGCTGATTTCACAATTTTTAAATCTTTTACGTTACTCGTTATTAGGCTGATAATGATTTTATTTGGATGGATATAAAATTCATCCACCAGCTTTCACCAAACGACTCTAGCAATATTTTTTCACTACGATCTTTTGTGAAACATCCTATTGAAATATATTAATTACTCTTATTATAGGTGTATATTTAATTTCTATGTTTCTTTGGTTTTATAAACGGAACCATCAAAAAGAAAACAACCACATTTTAAGCAGGATTTTATAGTTTATTTGACGTCCTTTCGCAAGGTGATTGGCGCCGTCGTTAAGGAAAATGGATTTTGTTATTTCTAAGAATTGTTATAAGGCAATAATAAAGGTGTAAACAGATCGTGATCGAAAACTAAGACAGGTAATGGTTTTGGTGGTATGGAAAATTTCAAATTTTAATTATTTTTTTTAGTGTTAATAGGTTTGTAATTATCGTAACTATTATCTGTCTTAGTTTTCGATTAGGGTCTGTGTACACTGTATAAGTAAATTATATTTGAAGCCGGAAAGATGACCGCAAAAACTTTATGCTAGTTATGACGGTAGAAATACTGTTCTGGTCGAGCGGGCCCGTCGGTGTTAAAGACTCCACGGACGTATCCTAACAGCTCATTAAAATTGTTCCATTGAGTTACTCGTCACCCGTGACTCGGTTTGCGTAGTGCCCAATAACATAACTATTATTTGTATATGCATACATAACCTCATGCCTGTATTCCCCGAAGGGGTAGGCAGAGGTGCATTTCTGCACCCACATTTTGCCAGGTATGTACCTACCAGTCCCACGTAATAGGGGGCGAGCCTATTGCCGTTTTTCGGGCACATTTCCAGACTCCGTGCTGCTACTGAGAATTTCTTAATAGAAAAACCCAATAGCACTTTGCCCGACCCAGGAATCGAACCCAGGACCTCTAGATCGCATGGCACATGCTTGTGCTGCGAGACCACGAGGTAGTCAGTATTTGTATACTCATAATCACGATAAAGGGAAACTGCCTTCTTCTACGTATAATGGGGGTTCGAAATCAGTAGTATTATTTAGTCAGCTTTTCATAGATCCCTGCGCCTGCGCTTTGAGGAGGAGGCATAGCTGACTGTAGATGAAATACCAGCGCACTCTGTTCAGGATGCCGAGCTTGCGTGCGGCAAAAGAAATAATGTTCCTGTCAGTTTTTGCCCAAAATTTACAGCCCCGTGGCGCAGTTGGCTAGACACCAGCTTGCGAAACGAGAGGCTGTGATCCACAAATATTTGTTTCGGGTCTGGGTGTTTGTGAGACCGAAAAGTCTCTCGTAGTGTCTGATACCCACGACACAGGACTTGTATCCTAGTGTGGGGTCAGAACTATGTATGTGACTGTTGGGTGTATTTTTTATTTTTTTTATTTTTTTTAAATATGTAATGATAGGTAAAAATGCATTCAAATTTGCAAATGCATATAATCCGGCACCTAGTAATAACATTGGAACACTAAATATCAGCAGAGTCAAAAATAAGTTAAAAAAATATTGCTTCTATAGAACAGATGAATGTCGAAGATTTTTATTTTTCCTACTGACGTCACTTAATTTAAAATTCTAGGTCGTAAAGCGATGTTCTTGAATTGTTTGGTGCACTTCCGTGGCAAAGCCACGTGGTGACTTGGGCCTGCAGTACCTATGAACTGGCTCGCTTAAGCGGCTTGGTACCATTATTATTCACAAAAAATAACTTTTTAACTTTCATTGAATTATTGAGATTAACGGAGAGAGTATAAAGCATTATTAAACATCGAAAATTATTAATAATATGAATATTTTTTTTATTTCACACCCTTTTAAAAATTGTACAAATTTTATACAAATTTCATAAAAGCTGAAGAGTTTCTTTTTTTAGTTAAACGCGCTAATCTCAGAAACTACTGTTTCGATTTCAAAAAATATTATTGTCTCATCATTATCAGCAGCCTTTCTTACGTGTTTTGATGGATATAGGCCTCTCCTATGGCACACCACTGGGCTCGATCTTCCGCCCTCCTCATCCAACCGCTGCCAGACACCTTGCGGATATCGTCACCCCACCTAGCCAGAAGGCGCCCTGCATTACGTTTGCCGAGTCGTGGTCTCCACTCCAGAATTACTATTATTACATTATACTTAGTCCATTTTTATAGGAAGGCCATATACTATATTTCATTACGCTACGACCAATAAGAGCGGTGCACCAATGGAAAATGTGGCAAAATGGGTAAAAAACATTACTTATGAAACCTAAATTTTCGCATACGGACTTGCGGTCAACAGTTAGTACTTTACTATACCGTTTTTATGTATTTTTTTAAATGATTGAAACCGTAACTCTTCTATTTTTTTTAAATCAATCTATCGCGTAAAGTGTATTCTATTATTAATATATTTTTTTCATTCGGAACGCATTCTTCATTCTTCTTTCTCAATTAACATCCTCCTCCTCGCGTCGTTTTCCTCATTGCTGAGGGTCGTGATCCCCTGCACCAACAATAGTCGTCCTTCTTATTATGGCGCGCCACCTGTTCCTATCTTTGGCATCTCAATTAACATAACTAAGGCCAAATTAATTTTTATTGGATTTTTGTTAGTGCCGCGACAAATGTTTGTCTCATAGTTATGTGTGTATTCAAAATGAATTATCACTTACTTTTACGGTGAAAGAAAACATCGTGAGGAAACCTGCACACCTAAAGTTCCTATTTTTTTTTTAGGTGAGTAGTCCGCCAACTCGTACTAGGCTATCGTGGTTGATTAAGGCCTAAAACCTCTGAGTTGTAGAGGAGACCCGTGCGCAGTATTGGGACGTGTATGGGCTGATGATGATTTATAAATACTACTTGTATGTCATATATCTACGCGAAAGAGGAAAATATAGAAACACAAATATGCCACGAATATTTATTAAAAAAAGAAACAAAGCGCAGGTTTTGCTCAAGCATAGCAGATGGATAGGGAATCACAACAATGTTTTAAAACAATCTATGATATTGGTCTTTAATATAAAGTTTCTTTTGCACGCCATTTCGTTGATGAATTGCATGACTATTTAAAAATGTTTTTAATTATACATTACTTCATATTACTTTAGTAATACTAGTAGTATATAATACTAGTACATGTTAGGACAGCTTCAAGCTGGTAATTCAATCTCGTTGATAGGCAGAGATGCGAGTAATTTTTCAATAATAACAATTTCTGCTTCCACGATCATTTTGATGACAGGGGTGCCAATTTCGGGAATAAGGTCTCTCCAGTTTTCACGGATGACCTTCAGTATTGGTTCAGCTGTAAAAAAATATAGTTTCATTCGTCAATGCGATTCTTCCATTCGGGCATGGTATGGCCGCCATACCATACTATGGCGCCATACTATGGCGCAGTCATATGATTCATTCTCCGCATCAAGACAATTGTTTGTGTATCAAACAAATATTTGTTTCTGGTCTGGGTTTTGTGTTGTTAGTTCAACGAATACACACAATATGAGACTTGTATCTTACCGTGGGCTGAGAACTAAATTTAAAATTGTTAAATATTTTTAATAATTTCTAACTTAGCATGATTTCCTGTTAAGTGTTATAGGTTAGTTTTTTTAGTCCAAGGGCTGTTAAGCACCTCCTAAGATCTTTGGTTAATTTCAATTTACAAGAAATTCTACCCGGGTAAAATTGGACTATTAGTCCAGACATACAGAAAAATGTGTTTATCACTAAATAATACAATTTAATATAATATAGTATTATACGTTATAATTGATAGAAGAGTAAAAGAAATAAACAATGACAAAAAAAAAGAAAATTTAAAAAATCATAGGACTTCAATTCATAGTGATACGATTCTGGTCGCATAATTCTCGCATAAAGTTATGACGAGATATGAAATTGATATTCGTATATCATTTTAGGAGCGGGTTATATCTCAAAATGGAATGTTTATGCTAAACCCTTAAGAGGAATTGATTTCAATGAATTTTCCATTATTAGCCGTACATAAATACGTACATAAAATCACGCCTGTATTCCCCGAAGAGGTAGGCAGAGGTGCATTTCTGCACCCACATTTCGCCAAGTATGTATCAGTCCCACGTAATATGGGGCGAGCCTATTGCCGTTCTTCGGGCACATTTCCAGACTCCGTACTGTTATTGAGAATTTCCTAATGGAAAAACCCAATAACACTTTGCCCGACCCGGGAATCGAAGCCAGGGCCTCTAGATCGCACAGCACATACTTGTACCGCGAGACCACGAGGCAGCCTTATTAGCCGTGTCAGCGCGATTTGATGTTTGTTTTTTTATTTTTATTGAGCATGTCTTTTATAATCATGTAAGACGCCCTCAAAGATGATGCGAAACATTGTCAGGAAGTTCATTTACGAGTTAAATAAACTGATAATTCTATTTTAAGGATCGGGATTCCACCAAATACGCTTGTTTTGGTATTATAACAAGCTGTATTCAAGTGGCTGAAATATTTCGATTTTTACTAGTAACTATTAATATTTCGATGAAATAATACATATATTATGTATGCATGCAGTGACTGTAGTACCTTTTTGTTTATCTCCATTGAATAGGTTCTCAAGATCGAAGTCGAAGTAACCGATGACGTCATATTTGAAGTCGTACCCATCGATTTTGTAGTAAGTCTTGCCGTCTTTATCGAATTTCTTTAAATTTACTTCCAAGTTGAATCTTACTTTATCTGTAAGACAGAAGTAATGTAGTAGTTCTCAGCTTTATTACGTTTCGTTCTTAATCAACAATAAGCATTATTTTACATCTAAATTTATTCTAAGACAGTAGTACATTCATACATTTAGTTCATTAAAACACAAAATTATACTTACGTATACCTACATGGTGAAATAGCCATGTAAGTATAATTTTACGTTGTAAAATCTAGTATGGTAGTAATCATCATCATCAGCCCATATACGTCCCACACTGGGCACGGGCATCCTCTATAATTGAGAGGGTTTAGGCCTTAGTCCACCACGCTGGCCTAGTGCGGCTTGGCGAACACACACCTATTAAATTCCTAAGAATTTTTAGGTGTGCAGGTTTTATCACGATGTTTTCCTTCACCGTTAAAGTACGTGATAATTCTTTGTGAATATACACATAACTTCGAAAAGACAGAGGTGTGTGCCTAGGGTTTGAGCCCGCGACCGTCGAGATTCTCGACCGCATGTCCAGATCTCGAGGCCATCACAACTCATCGTGGTAGTAATATAGAGTAGTAATAAGAAAAAATACCTGTTTTTAATAGGACATTGCCATGTCCTTCGAAGTCGGTAAGCAAGAGTTTGCCCCCAGCGGTGTAAGTGCCCGTGACTTGTACGGGGGTTTCAAATACTATTGACAACGTTGATTTGGCGTTATCTCGTCTGTAAATAATAAAAGGAATCCTATTGTTTTCTATAATTTCTTCTTCTACCTCTCCTTCTTTACGATTTTTTTGTTGAATTGAGTATTTATCAAGATATGGTAACTAACATTACTTAACTTAGATAAAAACTTACTTTATTTCCAACAGTTCAGCCTTGTTCATTCCCACTACCTTTAAATCTTCAAATTTAAGTTTTAACTCCCCAGAGTCAGCTATGGCTTCTTTGATAATCACAGGTTCTATGGGGGATACGTCGAGGTCCTTTATTCCTTCGATCAGGAAGGGCATGACTTTTTTTGCAGATGTGAGAATACAAGTACTGTCGCTCCATAAGCATGGGGTGATGAATGGAGCTAGAATTCCAAATTTAAATGTTGTCAAGTTAAAAAATTATTAAGAATATTTGTATATTCAAGATGCGAAATAAATTATTTGAATACAAATTTAATTAAACAATAAGCACAGAGCAATACACGAAGACAGATAAACATTAAAAAAAAAACAGACTAAAAGTCAAATTGCAATTCGAGACAAGTAATTAAACTAAATTGCACTGGAATGATCCCGGGCAAAATTAATACTATTTTAATTAAATTATCAATTTTTATTCTTACCTACTGCAGCATTCGAGCCTATTGTAAAGAGAGCTAAAAACAAATATAGGAACTTCATTTTTATAATTACTTTAATTTGCGTGAAAGATGATTTAATTTTTATTTCTGAAGACGTACTGAATATTACATTTGATAGGAGCATTATATATAAGCCAGTGTTAAGGTCGTTTGTTGTGGTACGAGAATTTTTTTTTTACTTCCATTGTATTGGAAGCTTAGTTCCGGGTTAATTAAATTTAATTAATTACAATGTGAAGACTATGTCAAGATAGTCCGAAACTAATTTTCGTAGGCTTAGGTATTTCTTCCATGGTCTTCCTTTACGCAAAAATTTAAAGGGACTGCCTTGCGGTCTGGCGTTATAAGCGTGCGCTTTGCGATCTTGAGTTACTAGGTTCGTTATAATTTAGGTACAATAAATATTTAAAATAGCTATAGCTACTAAAAGATAAGATAAAGTTAACTTAAAACGTATAATAACAACTAAAATTAATAATTATATTATTGGAAAAAAACTGCCTAGTGGTCTCGCGGCACAAGTACGTGCCGTGCGTTTTAGAGGTCCTGGGTTCGATTCTCAGGTCGGGTAGTGTTATTGGGTTTTTCCATTAAGAAATTCTCAGTAGCAGCACGGAGTCTGGAAATGTGCCCTAAAAACGGCGATAGACTCGCCCCCTATTTCGTGGGAGTGATACATACCTAGGGAAATGTCGGAGCAGAAATGCACCTCTGCCTACCCCTTCGGGAAATACAGGCGTGAGGGTATGTATGTATGTATGTGGACAAAAAGTTTTTTAAGTTGAAAATAGCTTATTCCAAAAATACCTATGTTGTTGGTTGATGAGTACCTATAATAAATATAGGGTTGAATTTTGATCATGTGTTATAAATTAGCAGTTCAAAGAATAAAAGACATGACTAAGTAAGTCACATTAATAAATACAGTGGTAAATACAGTGTTGCCCGCAACACTATAAGCGAAATTTTAAAAGAAATATATTAGCCTAGTTTTTACCACATCCTTCATTGACGCTCGGTCCACATTAGCGAAAACGTGATGTTATATAGATTAAAACCTTCGTCAATAAATGGACTCAACATCATCATCAGCCCATATACGTCTCACTGCTGGGCACGGGCCTCCTCTACCATTAAGACGGTTTTAGGCCATAATTCATCACGCTGGCCTATTGCGGGTTGGCGGACTACACACTTAAGAAATTCCTAAGAACTTTTAGGTGCGCAGGTTTCATCACGATGTTTTCCTTCACAGTTAAAGTAAGTGATAATTCATTGTGAATACACACATAACTATAAACTGCAATAAATGGAATATTCAACATAAAAATAAATTTTCAATTTGCACCAATACTGTATACACATACATACATAGTAGGCAGATGTGCATTTCTATACCCATATGTCAGCAGGCACCTATTACGTATAGGAGGCGCGCTTATTGCCGTTATTTGCACCAGTAGTATCTGAGATTAGCACGTTCAACCAAATGTATGTATATAAATAAATAATAAATAAATACACCCAACAGTCACATACATAGTTCTGATCCCACACTAAGATACAAGTCTTGTGTCGTGGGTATCAGAAACTACGAGAGACTTTTCGGTCTCACATACACCCAGACCCGAAACAAATATTTGTGGATCACACAAACATTTGTCTCGGTGCGGGGATCGAACCCGCGGCCTCTCGTTTTGCAAGCTGGTGTCTAGCCAACTGCGCCACGGGGCTGTATACTAAAGGTTTATAATATTAGTATAGATATAAATTTGTATTTGATAAGCATAATTTTGTAAAAGTCATTTAATTGTACATTGTTTAAAGATTTTTTTCGTAAATTAATGAGAGACACAATTAAAATAAATTAATTATCTAAAGATAAATATGGTAAAGTTTTTATTAAAATAGTCAGACCTCGTACAGCCGGCCGAACCGGAAAAACTTTTTTATAGGCACATCTATGCCTCACTGCTGCCCTTGTTTGTGTAACTAACAAATGGTTATTTCGAGTGTGGATGTCTTTGGACGGAAAATTCCCATTTTTGTTCTGGGGCAATGAGTATAAAAAATGCAGCCAACAAACGTGGACGTTTTGATATTTATAATATTGGTAAAGATTGCTTAGTCACTCTCCTTCATGCTAGAAAATGACAGAAGGGAGGTTTAAGCGGTGAGTTACTTTTACACCGGATGGAACACAATGACAAAAAACGTGTGGCACTCCGGGAGTGTCGGCAAAAGTAAAAACTTCCACATTAACGTTGTGCATTTTTGAATATTTTGGAATGGTTAGGGAATAATTTCGCACGAATTGCCTTATTTATCAGTATTAAAGTACTATAATTTACGTGGTAAAATACAATATATATATTGCGCTATCGTACACAAACATGACAATTTATGTTACATAATGCGTCTTACGCATTTTCGATCAGAGTCATGTGATCTGACGCGAGTTCAACATTTTTTTACTATCCCAAAAAAGTGCACAGCGCCACTAAAGAAGTTTTCACTTCAAAAATATTTTGCCATGAAATGGTGGTACAACCCTGTCGGGTCGGGCCGATTCAAGTGTAGTTAATTGCAACATCGCAAATATTCTAATTATTTTACATAATGTTTCTTTCAATACACGTTAAATCATTCAGGTTGTAGCTGAAATGAGCAACATCATGAGTCCGTCATTTACAAATAGATCTGCGAAAGCATTTATAATAATTTGGACCTCTAGAATCATAACTTTATAAATTCTTTTTTAAATCTCAATGTTTGAAGCTCTGAACAATGTACGTAAGACTACAATTGTGTTTTATCATTATTTTATAGTTTTTTGTACACGCTCATTTACATCAGAGGTAACTCGAATGTATGAGTTGAATTCTTAAAAGCAATTAATGAAGTTCTTTTATTAAACAAAGCATTTAATTCTACCTGTATTTTTGTATGCATACATAAAAATTTAACGTTCTGATAATTACCGTCATTAACTAATTTTCTTGGCGCAATTGTTTATATTCCGTATGTGAATCGAGATGCCGTGTGTACGATTTTCGCACTAAAACTCATTTTAGTTACATTATGTATGTGTGGCCCATCCCAGCTTCGCATGGGCGCAGTGTTGTCAATTTAATCCACTTGTCTTCTAATAAAACCCAATATACCGCCATCTGTTAGAATCTTTTGGAACTTACAGATAATTATAACTCTTTGTCAGATAATAAAGAAATAATTTGCAATAAAAAATATTGCGAGTATCAATTGAAAAATAAATTATCCTATCTCTCAAGTCTGTTCAAACTGCACTCAGTGTCTAAAATTTGGTTGAAATCGGTTCAGTAGATTCGGAGTTCATCCCGGACAAACATCGTGACACATAATTTTTATATATTATAAAGATTAGTTTTTATTTTAACCAGTTTTTTCGTAGTTTCCTCAAATGCATAAAACTTTGGGTACGGTCAAGTTTATGTGCACGACTGTTGAATGTTTTTATTTAATTTTGTGGAAAAATGGTGTTCTACATTTGAGTTTTTGTGGCTCATTGAGTTTCCTCCTAGTGCTATAGCTATTACATATGTAATTCATATGTTTGTCCGTTAAGCTGACGGATAGTGGTAGTGCTCAGTAGTTTTAGCAGCATATATAAATGATTTTTTGAAGGATCCTTTCTCTACGAAGCAAGGAACTCTAAATATGAAGCTAACAATCGCATTTCTGTAACGTTATTGTCAGGCAATATAACAGGCTTAAGCGAACACAGTGACTAGTATAGATCGACCTTCCTCGCCCCCCTCTGTTAAATATGAGTTATCAACAAGGGCGGAGGGGCTGTTGTGTTGCCAGATCCCGTTCTACTGGTTGTTTCGTATACCATTGCGGCGTTACAGCACGTTCAGCATACACAGGCCGACTGCGTTTGATGAGTTTGATTTGCATATAGGTATCTACTTGTGCTGATTGGAATGGTTTTGAAATGCGATAGTACAGGTAAGGTAAGTGATTGTAGTTCCTTGGAACAAAACATTTCTATACGAAGTTTTTTTTTTGTTGTAAATGCAACAAATCCTGTCGTTCGTCTTTTATCTATCATTCTAGCTTATCCTTCTGTATTTTACGTCTTAAAGGAGGTAACATGGCAATCCCTTTTTAGTTTTGGAGCGCAATTGACCTGCAAAATTATCTTTGGATGACTTATTATTTATTTCTTTCAAAGATGACAGTCACCAAAAAAATGCGACTCCTAAGCCTAGATTTATTGCTGTGATAGAAGAATTTAATAATATTTAATGATATATTAGGTAATTATGCTGACTTGTAGCTACTCGTATATAAGTTGGGAAATTCGGACATGCTACCACCTTGAATAATCGTTTTTTTTTAAACAGGAAAGAAAAAAAGGATTTCTATCGCCCAACTGTGACTGGATACGGGCAATATATTGTCTTACTGATAATGGTAAGACACATCCCGACGACGACGTTATTTATTAAAAATAAAAACGCTTTTTTCAGACATTATCAAAATGATAAATCCTTGCATTCACGTCTGTCAAAAGAATATTTTTATATTCCCAATTAAAATAAATTAAAATTTATTTTCTATTTTGTACTTTAATTTTCTATTAAAGCGTGTTTCTTAGTTTTCTTAAATGAATATGATAATTATTATTTAATATAAAATCGTCATCGGTTTCTGTTACATAATAACAAATACATAGGTATATTATGTGCGTGTGAAGCTAATAAAAAAGTGTTAAAAACAACATTTTTTTAATAAGCCTCGTGCGTGCTTCCCAGAACTCATTTATTCTTGTGATCATTAATCGCGTCACTCATTAATTAATACACAGGAGTTTTTAAATAAAAAAAATCGAACCAAAATTACATTAAATTAAAATTTACATACATAATATTGTAATTAAGTATTTGATTAAATAATTATTGTTCTCTACGTAAGATATAATAAGTCTTGTGTCGTGGGCATTATATCCAAAATTATGAAACTGTTTGTTTCCATATAAACTCTGAAATAATTCGTTCTTCTTTACTGAGTCGCCGGGCTGGAAGACTGGTGACCCCGACATGACACCCCCCTCTTTTCAGGGCGAGAAGTAGAGCCATAAACAACATTCCCCTCGAGGAAAAAATGTGGGACGTATGGGCTGATGATGATGATGTAAATGTTTATTGGGTTATTAGGAAATTCTCAGTAACAAAGTGGTGTCTGGATAGTACCGATAAACGACAATTGTCACGCTACTTATAATGTGGTATATAATATCAATATGTTCGCTCATTCTCACTACCCTCTCTACAAATCGCTTCAGAACGTCCATCCTATGGTTGTCTTGAATCGATCGCCATGATCGCCATTTCTACTCTTTTTCTATTTAATATTTTATGATTTACAACTGTATCTAAGTAAATAATTAAAAATAAATAAAAATACAGAATAATTTGAAATAAAATTTTCTTTATTTTCAAATGTAAAAATCCAAGTACAAAGCTAAGTGTCTGGGGTACAGCGTGCCGTAAAACTTTAGCAGAATGCGAGGGAAATCTTATTCCAACAGGGAAATTGAAATAAGGCCCGCTCGAACTTATAGTTTAATAAAGTCTTGAGATAAATAAAGTATTTTATTATTCTTCGTATAAAATATATGATTATCATCAATACTCGAATTTAAATCGGAAATAGGTGTCTTAAACTACTTCTCGAAAGATTAAAAGCGGCTGCGGAGATAACCGGGTGCGCTAAAAATATTTCGGTTGTGTATGACTCAATTTTGTTTTCACTTACTGACCTTTAATGCCATAAATTTATTTGTACTAGAAAGACAGAGTAACTGCATTGGCATCTGATGGTAAGTGCAGTGCGATCGAAATAAAGATTGTAATGTCTTTTTCGTAGGTTGATTTATATAAATCACAATGCAAAGGATGCCAAACGTAAAGACAGCTGTTAGCAGTTTGTTAGTGTTATTTATGGTTTCGCAGGTCTAAAATATAAATTTACTATATTACTAAAATGCATACTTTCACGCGCACACGTCTCTATATTCGAAGAGGTTGATGAAGATAAATTGTTGTTCTGCACCCATCTTTAGTCAGTTGTGTTTTCCTATTCTTTGCAAAATTTCAGATTTCGCCCAGTTACTGAGATTTTTCTGGTGGATTTTTTTCAACTAGTAATAATTTATTAAAAATATCATCAATAATCATTTATTAATTAAATAACGAAACACATTACATTCAAAGTTCAACAACTTCCAAATCAATTTTACCCTCGTAAAATACTAATAAACCCTCATGTATTATAATAGATATTTTGATAGTTTTTGTGCGTCTTCGTTTACTCTCTCGTAATTTCTGTGATATTAGCAGGAGGCGTAACGCCGTGGTCAAGCGCGTCTATGAAATCAATAGTGAAGTGAAAACGTGCCTTGAATATTCTATGCGACACCAAGATCGCATCTTCTAGGAAGGAAATATCTACTGTTGCATAGTTATTATTAAAAAATAAGACATTATTGATGATGTCTAGTCAACGTTTTGGATGAAATTAGCATTTATTCTTCTTGTGTTCTCTTTTATGTTTGTTATTTTTCTTCTACTTCCAGGATATATTCTTTAGTAGTTGAGGGGCCGGGCTATTTTGAATTCCGTGCTCAGTCCTCGAGAACAGTGCATTTAACTGGGATAAAGGATCTTATCCTTTCCCAAGGCCCCATTTATTTCCATACCATTTTTTTGTTTTTCAAAACGGTCCAGCGGATCAGTCGTGAAAGCGTTACAGACAGACTAACTAGCTGTTTTTTCGCATATATAATATAATAAATAAGAATTCCGTCCAGTTTTTAACATGTTGTGGATGAGTCTTTTTTATTTTGCTTTGCGTTAGTTAGTGCTTAGCAAATAATTTCGGCTGTTGTCCGCCATGCTGGTGAATGTGAAATTGACGTTTGTAAATTTTCAACACTCAGAAAGTATTGATCAAAAAACGTCACATATATATATATTGTACGTCATATACTCAACATATAAGGTTCTAGTGGCTCGGTCCAGCTTCGCCTGGGCGCAGTTTTTTTTTAATTTGCTCCATCCTTCTGTTGAAACCCACCTTAGCTACTCGATCATACCACAACTCTACCCATATCGGTATGAAATCCACTTTGCATATGATCGAATGTAATGGATACTTGTCATTTATTATGTAACAGACTATTATAGCAAAAAAAAATGTTTTATAAACAAATCGTTCAATATGTTTGCTATATCTTTGCCTGGGCGTTTTAAAGATTTTGTGATTTAGTTTACCTGCAACATACCCTTCGAACGGCACACGGGTGCATCAGGTATTTCATACAAAATTCAAACGGTGTCGTCAAAGGATATCTTACTCGTGAAAGTTAGTCCAAGATACCGTTTCGGTGACACAACTTTATGACCTATATATATTCGTATAGAAATGAGAAATGTTCTCCAATCGTTTTGAATGAGGAGGATCCTAAGTTTTTGTCAAAGGCGACACCAGCAGAGGCGAGAAGCATTAGGAATACTGAATGATTGTGAAAATTTGATATTTATATCCGTCTGGAATAGAGACCACGACCATAATAGTCCGTTATAGTAGTGTTTGTTTTTGTATATCTAATTCTATCGTGCTGTAATTTTGTATTTTTACTTCTGAATTTTCGAGATAAGATGTTTCTTGTTTTTTATTTGTTAGTTGTTTTTATGCAGAAATATCATGTTGATCTAAAACTCTTGGCGAAAAAAAATGCCGTTTTTGGGTATATTTTCAAACTCTGTGCTGCTACTTACACAATGTTGCCAACCTGTTGAATTGAACCAAGGAACTTTGGTTCATATAAAAGTACTGACTTGTAGCTGGTCAGTGGTCGGTTAGTCAAATTGAAGAAAATAGCATACCTACTTACTATTAGCATAGTATTTAAGAGGCTTGTATTCATTTGTTTTTTTTTTACCGACATTAATTAAACAAAAACATGGGTAAAATAAGCGTTGTGAATTTATACATTCCCCGCTAGAGTTACCACAATGGAGGTCACAGAGTTGTGGAACATTTTTTATATTTCGAACAAACTACTCTAAAAGTTCCTCATTCCGTATGACGTTTACTCATTGTTTTTATACAGTGGACTAATAAAAATGCATCCGCGAGAGCTCTCGGAACAATAAGTTGAACACAATGCTTGTTCCGGTGGACGGCGCATTAGCATTCAAATGTATTGAGGAGTCATACGAGGTACCTAAGTCTACAACAGCCTGCGCTCAAGTGCGCATTGTATTAACCGTATCATTGCTTAAGAGGTGGGGTGCATACACTGAGATCTTGGGCTTGACTAACAGGCCAAGTAATCCACTTTGGGTTTTTCGTGAACTGTTGCTTGAAAAGGGTTAGGTCGAAATGGCGACGAGACCATATGGAAATCTTTTTGCAGTAAGTATTCCAGATATGGCAGATTTTCGTTTAGAAGTATCACAAAGTTTGGAGACCGAAGTGATAATAAAATGAAATAATGTTTATAGACCTGAGCATGTTATTGTTTTTTATAATAGAACGGCTTAACGTTCTTAGGAATTTCTTTGGTGTGTAGTCTCCTAGCCCGCACTAGGCCAGCGTGGGAGACTAAGGCTTAAACCTTCTCAGTAGTAGAGGAGACCCGTGCCCAGCAGTGGGAGGTACATGGGCTGATGATGATGATGGCCAGACAGTCGAGAATTATAATCTGGGACGACCAAATGAACATGAGTGTCCCAGCATCAGTCTTCATGCTCTTGATTTAAATAACGTTGATATATTGAACGGAAATCCGGTCTTTCAGCTGAACTGCAATGCTGTTATTATTTTTAATAAAGGATTAAAGGATCACGGCTCATCTCCGTGCAATATTTTATTCATGCAACCAGTCAGCGTTTATCGATTTTTGTAGTTGCCGTTAGGGTTGCTAAATACAATGTGTCTCCTTCAACGCGTACCTCTCATTGCTGCCATGTTTCCCGATTCGCTTCATGAGCATAGAAATCAATGTGTATGGACGCGCCTTCAAAATTTCTGGTACATTAATGGGCTCTTTTTTTTCAATATGTAATAGGTATTTATGTGGACATATTGAAAAAAAAATATATATATTAAGTTCGATAATTCTTCACTTTTGCTAGATAATTGTTGTTAATTTACTTTAACAAAAAATTGTATTTAAAAATAGGTGGGTAATATTTTTTATGAAGCAGTAACGATTTCTTCCTCGAGAAATTACGTTATCCTAAAAATCTATTTCAAATATGAATGAGTGAGTAAATGAAGAGATTCAAGTCATTCTTTAAAGCATTAATTTTATGCTAGTGGAAAAAAACGTCAAAATAGGTCGAGGCCTTTCAGAAAGAAATAAAACGATTTTTTTTTCAAAAAAGTTTTAGAAAATATACTTAGATGGTTTGTTATGTAAAAATATTGTACTTAAAATACTATCAGGTACTTTTGACTAATATGCGTAGACGGGCTTAGAAAAATAGCAAAAAAAATTAAGTCTTACAATATATTTAGAATAATCAGCTCCAAGTTTAGAAAAGCCGGATGCACCATAAATAACTGTCTTATTTGAATTTTTAACTTCAAAATTCCCAAAAATATAAGACTTCGTTTTCAACTGAAAGTCGACAGCCCTGTACAAAACCCAGAGCATGACCATGCAATAAATATTCCAATGACATTCTTCGCACGCTGTTATTTCCCGATAGGCTTGATTTACCATAATAAAGGCAAGTTTTTTTTACACCATCATAAATTGTAATCATTAATATCGTCGAAGTCTTCAAAGCCCTGTAAATATACTCAGACAAAGTAAGGAGTTGTTCCGTTGTAAATTTTATTAGGCAGAATAAGCCCCAAACGATGTATTTATAATAACGTTTTAACAATTACGTTTGAAAAACATAGAAAAAATATATAAGCTGCAAAATAAAATCAAAAATAATAAATTAGCTATTAGATTATGTGTAATATTTTAAATTAGTTCTGTCTGTTGGGTTTAGTGTGAGTTCTATACCTAATAAGCTGGCCTCAAATACGAGTAAGGTACCTAATATTTTCCATCAGGCTATAGACAGCCGACAGTCTTATACATAGTAGCAGGTTAATTTTGCTCATTTGACTGGGTTTTTCAACTAGAGCTTCTCTCTAATTGAATTGTTTAGCCTTTCTTGCGGTTCTTTAGAGAAGTCTTTGAAGACGTCTCTGGCATAGCAACTAAAACCTGCGGTGGACATAACGGGTAATGACTATATGTTTCTCTGAAGGATAGGATCAGAAATGACGCCATCCGACAGAGTACCAAAGTTATCGACATAGCCCGAAGGATTAGCGAGCTGGAGTGGCAGTGGGCAAGTCACATCTGTCGCAGAACTGATGACCGTTGGGGAAAACGGGTTCTGGAGTGGAGACCACGGCTCGGCAAACGTGTTGTAGGACGCCCTCTGGCTAGGTGGGGTGACGATATACGCAAAATGGCTGGCAGTGGTCGGATGAGGAAGGCCGAAGAACGAGCCCAGTGGCCAGATATATATATAGGAGAGGCCTATGTCCAGCAGTGGACGTAAGAGAGGCTGATGATGACGATGATGATGGTGACTATATGTGATGTACGAAGCCGAGCAATCGCTACCGCATGCAAAATTATTTAACACTCCAGTAAAAGAACCATATCTATAAAAATCCTTTCGTATTCCTCACAGCGGCCCTCTACGTGTCATTATTCGGAAGTGCACTTGTCCCGTCGATCCCCTCTGGAACTAGTGCATTGTGATTATTCGCAAAGTTTTCACTAATGTTTAACTTGTACGAGATAGCGAGGGCGTTGTCAAAAGGTCTTTTACGTATTCAAACCGCATTCTTTCACTTTCATAGGGGGCAGGCTACAATTTGTATAGGGGACTATTAGGAGATAATTAAAAGGGATATTTTGAGTTTATACATTTTTTTTGTATTCTGGCACGGCAAAGTGATAATATAACACTTAAGTTTAGTACGGTGCTCTCCACACCCCTTGGGTATTTAAGTTGGAAGGATATCGTAGTATAGAACGGGATCGTACCTATCCCGTTATACATCCCCTATACATCTACGCTTCTTACGCACGTCTCCATAAAATCTGTAAGAGCGAGCGAGACAGACATATAAATATGATTTATGACCCGAAGCCTCAGTTCATAATGCGTCGACTATAACTAGTGACACTGTGGTAGTAGGATGTAATAATATCAATATAAATTGACTGTTTTTTATATAATTTTAGAATGGTGAAGAGGTATTCGGCCGGCATGGGAGATCATCATCTCTCGCTGGTCGGCACTTTTTATGGACTCCATTACGCTTACCATCAGGTGCAATGGGGTCACTTTGCCGTGCCAGTAAAAAAAAAAACATAAAACTGCAACGAAAAACATGTAAAATAACAAACAGAAATTACTAAAATGGGATACTTAGTTATTCAACTCAACTCCATAATAATTGTTCAAAACCATTTTTAGTATCATTAGTTGTAATTCGCAGTTTAATATCATTATTATTGGCGATATTTGGAATGCAATTATGGTAGGATTATTGGTCGTTATATGATATACAATTCATATAAACTCGGGTTGTAGTTTCGTTTACGTAATTTAATTATGCTCATTTACCGAAGTGCTTATATCTGCCACACTTTTGGCTGTAAAGTCATAAGCCAAACTTTATGCATTTCAATTTCAGCAATTTCATTGATTGTTATGTATGTATGTATGAGTCATTGATTGTTTCTTTATTGTTTTGCTCCTATTGCTTTTACATCAGACGGAGCGGTGGAATGGTAGTGTATGGTACCAGTATATTTTGTTTCACGCCCACCGACATTACATACCATTCAAAATCCGCGTGATGTAGTAGTTCATGTGCTGACTAGTCTTTGTAAAGGATGCAGCTTGGTCGCAATATCTATCCGAATAGACAGATGTTCTCCACCCGCCGATCTGGAAGATTCCGACTACTCTTTACTTTCTCCCCTAAGATTCTAATCATCATCATCAGCCCATATACGCCCTACTGCTGGGCACGAGCCTCCTCTACAACTGAGAGGGTTTAGGCCTAAGTCTACTTTGGACTAAGATACTAATAAAATACTTTATTTTACACCCATTTAAAAGAGAAGTTTTAGTTTCACTTGAAATAAGGAAATCATTGAGAATAACAAAATTTTACTGACAATACGACCCCAGTACTATCACAGAGTATTAAGTCTTTTTATCCACACCGTTAAGCATTCTTTTATAAACAGTAAACGCAGGAAATATAAATAATTGTTGCCCGCCAGAACATTCGCTTAAGTAATTAAGTTTGCAATTAAGACTCATGCCTGCCGAGTCGCAGGCGTGGAATGCTGTGAATCGTCCGCTCCGTGGTCCCGAGGATTGCATGGTTTTGGCTGAATGTGTGACGAATTAAAATCTAAATTACTGTGGTGTTGGGTATAATGGTTTTTATATTTCGCTACATTCAGGTATAAAGCGCGTGATGGTCAAGCTGGATAGGACGCCGTATTGCCGAGGGACTGTCTGTGCAACTGCGTGACGTTTCTAACAAATGTTTTAAAATTTTCTGTTGTATGAAAAAAAAAGGATAAACCAAGATATAACGGTGAAATCCTAATATCTAAAAGTTCTATACTAGGATTTTTTAAAATTCATTATCCATCAACAAATACTAAGAGGGCATGGCGGACTTTGACTTAAGAGACTGAGACTGAGCTGAGACTGAGACTGGCATAATTGTGGCAACTAGTCAGAGTCGTAATCATAATCGTTTTTCGACACTGTTTGTGGAACTCGCTGAACTTAATCATCGAATGCCAATCCGCAAGTCTTATCGTATCGTGCCAGTATAAAAAATAAAAGTAGGCTAATGCAGACTTCATGCATCAAAAACAAAAGAAGAACAGATGGTAGCTGCTAGCGGCGGCAGCGCCTACTTGTCAGTCACGCAATTACACTTGCTTTTCAAGAACACTCAACTATCAAAGACTCGCGTCAAGCTCGTGAGAAAATAGTGAAAATACCTTCGCTGCACAGCGCTAAAGCGGCTTTAAACGAGGTGATCATAAAAGAGCCATTCCTCGCTCCCCAACCGGGAATGCTCTGGATTTATTTATATGAAAAACTTTGAAATAACCGGCTTTTTCGCTTTGCTCAAGCAATTTTTGCAGCATTTGCAGTGTTGAGATGTGGGTGGTTTCTCGCTTGTTAGATTTTTGATGGTTTTGTGAATGGCGATTATAAACCATTCACCATTCTTTTAATGAAAATTTTCTTAAATTATTATTAACCTAGTGGTTTTTCATGAAAAAGATAATTTATTACTAAAACGATTGATTGGGTTCATGATTTCATGTTTAAAAAAATGTAGATAAAGTTTTGCCTTGCTAGCACGAAATCTCAATAAACTGTCAAAAAATATGAATATAAAAAAAACCCTTTTTCATGGTTATTTTATTTATAGACTTAATGACATAATATTAACGATCGCATGACAAGTTCCTGGTTAAAGACGACCTATATAAACTTTAAACATACACCGCGGTCTAATAACAACACGAAATCACCACAATTAGCCTTTAAACACTAAATTTAAGACACAAAATACGTCCGATGCGATTCCTTTGTTCAAAATGTTCTCTTGTCACGATATTGAATTAAGTCGTCCGCAATTTTATTGAAGCCAACAAAGACAGGTGCGGATTAAGTAACAGTTTCTGCGGGTGACTGCAGCCTGTTCGTAATTAAAACGGCGTCGCAACTCCAAACTCTGATGTTACCACATGAATATTCTATCGCTTGCTGGAGCTCAGCGAGACGCAACTTCGGGTATCACTGTCGCAACTTGTAACTTGTGTGGCTTCTATTTTCATTCATATTTGAACTCGTCTCTGCTTTGGATTCTGATGTTCGGATGTAGTGGTGATGTAGAATACCAATGAACTTTGAACATTGCAGCAATAAACTAAATCTTAGACTAAAGTAAAGAAAGTTAAGCTTTTAATCGTGTTTCAAAGAATATGGGTTTTAAAATTATTTTTACTACAGTTATATTATAACAGTTCTGACGAAAGTTGGTACTTGAGGTTTCATCGGCGCGGGCTTGAGAATTGGGTTCAAAGAGAAAAGAGATGTATGAATAATAAAAAAACAGGAGACGCACTTGCATTTTTATAGAACGCCTCGTGCTCTCGCTCCATAAGTGAGTGCCGTGCGATTTGCGCCCAACATCTTTAATGTGTTTATTTAGAAATATCCAAACATACACAATGATCTTAATTTTAGCATTATACAAAAAAGAAAACTTTGAAGTAGTAATAATGAATCTTAGAACTTAAATGTCAAGAATCTGAAACTACAGAACTTGTACAAGCAGTTATTTGTGATCAGTAGTACTTCAGAACTTCATTATTAACAAAGTCTATATCAGATTCACATGCTCTATATTATATACTAGCTTTTGCCCGCGACTCCGTCCGCATAGACTTCAGGGTTGGGTGCAGAAAGATAAAATAAGTAAATCTATTAAACGTCTCCCAAGTGCCCAAATTACACGTAATGAATTAAAAAAAAGTAACCTATGTCCCTTTTTATGTTTCCGTTTTTATCCATAACAAAAATCATCCAAATAACTCAAATATTTTAGGCGTGAAAGTATAACACAGTAGTGTTACTTTCGCATTGACAATATATGCTAAAATCAAAGGGTATATCCGTTGGGATCAGTGAAATCATTATTTAGATTACGAAGCGTGATGACTACCGAGCCTGCATTCGTTTGTAAATTTTAAACCAGATACAACCAAGGAGTTTAAAAATAAATTTCTGAACGCTCGCATACATTTTTGACAACTAATAAATATGTCACTCATTTTTCATTACTGATTATATATTTATTCTGCATTTTTAAAATGAAAAATACGCAATTGTCCGAATATTGTGGATCTATGTTGTCGATTAAAACCTTTATTTAAATACGTTCTTTAATTTGAGGGGACCATTAACCGTATTGACGGGATAAACATAAAATGTTTGACAGGAAATTAGGTAGAACAGTTTATATGAGAAAATGAAATTGTTGTTTTTACCAGGTTTTTACCATATTCCTCGTAATTTTAAAGATAGTTATATGCTGTCGCGGACTTTTTTGTAGGACTTATTAAGATAAACATTTCTCTTATACATTATATACGTGTAAACTTTACAGTTTTTGCAGCGTACGCAAGAATAGCTCGCAGATGCAGTTTTTCCCGACTTACTTGACAATTATCGTTATATTTTGGACAATTCACACACTATCTTAAAAATATATAGCCTATGTGTTATTCTGATGTATAAGCTATATTATTGTAAACTTTCATTGGAATCCATTCGGTAGTTTTTGCGTGAAAGGGCAACAAACATCCAGACATCCAGACATCCATACATACAAACTTTCGCGTTTATAATATTAGTAAGAAGTAAGATAGTAAGATTCAAGTTGTATATCAAATGAAACATTTTTTGTGTTACCTGTTATGGTTCATATTTTAGTAAAAATACCTAAATACAAATCCATAACAGAATAATGAACATCTGGTAATTCGACTATGGATTGTTCTTTGTCAGTTTTGTTGTTATTGATCAGTTGCCTGAACTCCTCGAGGAAACTATCCGTAATTTATTTATTTCTAGATACATCGATTTCTACTTTGGTCCCCTGCTGAATATTGTATTTGCTAGCGTTTGGGAATTTACCGATGTAAACTATTTTTGGCTTTGACATCGACACCTAATAGGATAGCACAAATCACTTCGCTCGACCTAAACTCCATGAATTAAACAATACCGAAGTCCGGTTGTTCGGTACACTATTGGATCAAACAATAATATGCTTGAGTTATAATTATTTATGTATACTTGGCTATGCAAATATTGACATAGATGGTCATCATTATCGCTGCAACGATTTTCTAACTGGATATATACCTATATATTATATCAAATCGATGATCCAAGTTGTTTTTCTATCTGACGGAATTTATAATCTACATACATAAACTCACGCCTGTATTCCCCGAAGGGGTAGGTAGAGGTGCATTTCTGCACCCACATTTCGCCAGGTATGTATCAGTCCCACGCAATAGGGGGCGAGCCTATTGCCGTTTTACGGGCACATTTCCAGACTCCGTGCTGTTACTGAGAATTTTCTAATGGAAAAACCCAATAACACTTTGCCCGACCCGGGAATCGAACCCAGGACCTCTAGATCACATAGCACACACTTGCACCGCGAGACCACGAGGCATTTATAATCTACTAGCTTTTGCCCGCGACTCCGTCCGCGTAGACTACAGGGTTGGGTTCAGAAAGAAAATTAGTTGTAGTCTATTTTATTCCACAGAGTCCCATTTATGTCCATACCAAAAATCGTTCACATCGGTCAAATGTTTAAGGCGTGAAAGCGTAACAGTCATATAGTTATTTTCTCATTTATAACATATTAAGGGATTTAAAAAAAAAAAACTTTTAATATAATTCATATATTGTGTATATATATATATCATATAAAACCAAGGAGTTTAAAAATAAATTTCTGAACGCACGCATAAATATTTGACAACTAACAAATATGTCACCCTTTTCATTACTGATTATTCTACATTTTAAAATGTAAAATGCGCAATTGTTCGAGTATTGTGGATATATGTTGTCGATTCAAAACCTTTATTTAAATACGTTCATTAATATTAGGGGACCATTAACCGTATTGGCGGGATAAACATAAAATGTTAGACGTACGTGACGCGTACGCCAAAATAGCCCGCAGATAGCAGATTCTCCCGACTTACTTGACAATTATCGTTATATTTTGGACAATTCACACACTATCTTTAAAAAGTATAGCCTATATGTTATTCTGATGTATAAGCTATATTATTGTAAACTTTCATTACAATCCATTCGGTAGTTTTTGCGTGAAAGAGCAACAAATATCCAGACATCCAGACATCCAGACATCCAGACATCCATACATTATTACAAACTTTCGCGTTTATAATATTAGTAAGATGTAACTGGTATCTGCTATACCACCTGCGCTTTTATGTCGTGATTTGGGATTAAAAAAAAGGTAAGTATTTTTAAAAACCGGCGTCGGCATGAAAGAGGTAATCGTTTGTGATAAACTTGGTTTTGTATACCCCGATGTATTTTTTCCATAAACGGAGCTTGCAGTTAATGTTAGTAAGAAAACAATGTAAATAGTTAAAACTATTCTATGTAAATACTATACTACTAAATACTATCTTCTACTATATAAAAATAAGTCGGGTTTTCCTCCCTGACGCTATAACTCCAGAACGCGCGAACCGATTTCCACGGTTTTGCATTCGTTGGAAAGGTCTCGGGCTCCGTGAGGTTTATAGCAAAGAAAATTCAGGAAAAAATTCAACAGAAAAGCGGGAAAATCTTTTTTCACATACAGCGCGATTTTTCTCATATAAACTGTTCTACCTAATATCCTGTCAGACATTTTATGTTTATCCCATCAATACGGTTAATGGTCCCCTCAAATTAAAGAACGTATTTAAATAAAGGTTTGGAATCGACAACATATATCCACAATATTCGAATAATTGCGTATTTTGGATTTTAAACATGTAGAATAGTGTCAGTAATAAAAAGGGATTGACATATTTATTGGTTGTCAAATATTTATGCGTGCGTTCAGAAATTTATTTTTAAACTCCTTGGTTTACAATTTACAAACGATGCCGGGCTTGGTAGTCATCACGCTTTGAAATCTAAAACACTCAACTATGCAATGGAATGCACTTGGTGTTAAGAAAATTGTTGAGTAATGTTATTCACGTGACGATACTCAAAAGACAACTTAGAGATGAATAATTGGTGCTTGAGAATTCATCAATTAGATTGATCTAAGGATTTCATTGATCCTGTAAGGTTTTACAAAAATATACATATTTCTTAGAATTAGAAATAAAAAGAAAACAATATTAAAATATTGTTTAGTGTAAAGTTAATTTTAAAATGTAATTATTATGGCAACACTGTCATCAGAATAGTGGGGTAGTTGAGAATTAATAAAAAGTCGAGAAAAATAATAAGTAGGGCAATTGGCCATTGGGACGAGCAACAGTAAAGACGTTGGATAAGGACGAGGCAGCGTAAGTCAGATGGACACAGTGTAATTGTACATAAAATATGTATAATAAACTTAACAAAGTTCAGACGGAGTTTCATTTAATACGACCAGTTGTAATGGAGTCTTACAATCCCAACAGGTATGACCATTGAGTTCAAACGAATTCAGTTCCCAATTCGTCTGTCCTTTGCCATGACGATTAACAAAAGACTGTTTGTGATCTAAATTTAGACAATTGAAAAATATATAAAATAATGTATATCACAAGGTGCTTCATCATCATCATCAGCTCATATGTGTACGTCCCATTGATTGGCATAGGCCTTCTCTGCAACTGAGAGGGTTTAGACTTCAGTCCACCACGCTGGTGCTTCAATGAAGAGAATTGAAACCGACTGCATCCCATGCTGCACAATATGTACATTGTACATGTCTAATTTAATGACACACGATTGATGCATTTAATTTTTGTACTTTTTTATTTCTGTATTTTTATCTCAATAAAGAGCTGAACTTAATATTTATTTCCATACAATCAAAAATAAAATTCAGGTAATATGTAACATGACATTCAATGACTGTTAGGCGGTACGAAGTTTGCCGGGTCAGCTATTTATATTATAGATGTGAATGTAAATTTGTTTGTTACGCTTTCACGCCAAAACTACTTAACCGATTATAATCATTAAAATTTGTACACATAGTCTTCGAGGTATTAGAAAGGAGATAGGATAGGTACTTCTTATTAAAAAAAACGGAGGGTAAATAATTGGACAATGATTGAAAAAAGAATTGAATGACTTTTGGTATGCAGATAGGTGGGACCCACTGATGTACATAGGATACTTTTTATCCCGGAAAATTTTGTGTTCCTGTGGGAATGGTTATCCTTACTATTATATAAATGTGAATGTAATGTAATGTTTGTTACGCTTTCACGCAATAACATTTTTTTTGGTATGAACATAAATAAGACCCTGTGAAGTAACATAGGCTATGTTTCATCACGGGAAAATGTAATGTTCCAATGGGATAAACATATAAATACGAAAATAACTTTCAGAGTTTAACTTTTACGCCTAAACCATTTGATCGATTTGGGTGATTTGATAAAGGACATAGGCACCGTTTTTTTTAATTCAGTAAGTGCCATTTTGGGCACTTGAGGAACGATTTATAGATTCACTTATTTTTTATCTTTCTGCACCCAACTCTGTAGTCTACGCGGACGAGGTCGCGGGCAAAAGCTATAAAAATATAAAAATTGTGATTACAAAACAGGTGTTGTTCGTAAAAGGGTGAAAATTTGGGGTTGTATGTATTTTTCAATGCTGAATCATAAAAAAATAAAAACTTAAAAATGTCCACAAAATAAAAATAAAAACTTTTGGGTTGGACCCCCCTTAACACCTAAGGGTATAAAAAATAGATAACCTATTCTCAGACTTACTGAATATACATATAAAATTTTACTCTATACAGATTTTGGCCATATTTTTTTGTTTAAAAATTATAAAATAGAGGTTCATCATAGAAGGGTGAAAATTTAAGATTATAATAATTTATCAATGCTGAATCATAAAACATAAAAACGTTAGGTCAATAGAAAAAAAATAATCATACCACTAAATGTTAAACCCTTAAATGTTGGCCGATTCTCAGACCTACCTACGATATACACATAATATTTCATAAAAATCAGTCGGGCCGTTTCGGAGGAGTTTGCAAAAAAACATCGCGACACGAGAATTTTATATGTATGGCAAAACAACGTTTGCCGGGTCAGCTAGTACTATATAAATCTTTCACTCGTTATTATTAAGACGGAATAGGCGACGGTGTATTTCTCTAATTTCACGGTTCGCCGTTTATTAAATCTACGTAATAGAGTTTACTATTTTGACTTTAGCCGTGTACACTTATAGACTCCGTGCTGGAACTAAAATATTCTGTAAAATTCAATAACACTTTCCCATTCGCAAATGGATCCTAGGTGGCATCGAACTCCTTAGATATATCCGACATATGTCGAGGAGCTTACGTATAAAACCTAATATCATCAACATTGTAATCGTTGACATGTACAAAGTCAATAATATTACAAAAGCATCGGAAATAATGGAAATGGCACTGGTATTGTCGGATCGTATCTACGTTGTTTCCCTGAATATCAATCACAATATCCATTGAATGCAGGTAAAGCATGGTCAATATTATACATCACAATTATGATAATATTTTTTATTACTCTGTATTTAAATTCTATCTAGATAGTACTTTGGATGTGAACATTGTTAGGTGATTTATTAGTATTTTTACTATTTTTAAGTGTATAGTTTATTGACCATAACCATGTTAAGTCCATGTTAAGTGAGCCATAACCTAATGAGATGAGACCGTGGTACAAATGGCGCAGCTTAACACTTCACTAATCGGACAGACTGTAAACGTTAAGCAGCCATATTTCATTCGTTTAGCGAGACTAGTGTGCTGGTCATCGGACATCTCGTATCTACTGTGGCAGTTGCGTGCGGCGCACGGCAGTGAGTGCACGTATGCTTTATCATTTCGATGTCAAGTTTTATCCGATATACCCACATTTAAATCGGAATAATAAATGAGTGATCATGAGAAGGGAATGGATTCTTCGAGTGGAAATAGTGATGTAGAAGTGGAAGAGGGACTATTGGAAGACAATACGCACCAGGTTTTGAGGCAACGTTTAGTTGAAAAAAGAATGAGGCAAGAAAGTGATGATGGAGAAATTATAGAAGAAGATGACGAATATACTACTGTGAGAAGAACTGGAAAACGTATAAATCGAAGCACATCATGGGAATATAGAAATAATAAGAATAAAGAGGCGGCAGAAACATTTGAAGTATCTATTACGTCAAATCAAATTATGCCTAAACAAATCGGCTTAGCAAAGTTGCTTAGAGGCGAAAAAATACAAGGTATCACACGAATTATTTTTAAAACCCCGTATCGTGTTGTGGTGCAGTTCGAGAAAAAAGAAGAAGCTGAGAAATTAGTATCTTGTAGAAAAATGAAGGAGCTTGATTTACACTGTCGCTATACTCAAGAAGTCAGCTTGTCCTATGGAATTATTAGGAATATTGATTTAGATGTTGATCTCACCGAAATACATGAAACATTTTCTAGTGATTATGAATTGCAATCAATTAAGCGTATGAAGAGGTTTTGTGAAGGAAAATGGATAGAGAGCGAGACAATAAGAGTTTGTTTTAAGGGTTCTTCTTTACCCCCGTACGTCTATGGTTACGGGTGTAGGTTTAAAGTAGAACCTTATGTGTTCCCGGTAACCCAGTGTTCGGGTTGTTGGCGATATGGACATTTGAAAAACCAGTGCCCTATAAAGAAAATTAGATGCCCAAAGTGCGGAGGACTTCACCCAAATTGTGAAACTACAAAGTATGTATGCGTCAATTGTAAAGGTGCACACATGGCACTGGATAAAAAATGTCCCATCTTTCTGAAAGAGAAATCAATTCGATTGATAATGTCTCAGGAAAACTGCACATATAGAAGGGCTTTAAATATATATTTAGATCGACAACAAACCTTCAACATAAATAACTCCAAAATAAATGATATAAATGCGAGAATAGAAATTCAAAAATTGAGTGAAAATAATTTGAACACGACTTACAGAAATGCGTTAGTCAATTCCTTACCGAAAGATAAGTTCCATCAAGATAGATCAAGTATAGAGGAAAATATTTCTGAACAATTGACGACTAACAGAAGAAAGGAAAAGCGCGGCCAAACAAAGGAGAATTATATCAATTTTGAAGAGTTTTTACCATCTGATCAGGAAATGATGAAAGATATTAACGATGGGGAAGTATTGGATGGTGAGAAAGACAACGGAAGAAAAAGAAGGTATCTTAAAACGTTGCTAAATGATTTTAAGAATATTATATTATCTACTTCTAATTTTGAAAGTAAAGTTTTTGCTGTGATAAAACTATTAATAGAACTATTTAAAAAACTTTTTATAGATGTTGTAATGGAGTCAGAGTGTTTAAATAGTATGAAAAATTTATTTAAAAATGTTTTATAAGTATGTATCCGATAGCAAACTTAACATTATACAGTGGAATGCTCAAAGCATAAAACCTAAGCGATTAGAATTTGAATGTCTATTGTATAAGGAAAATATTCATTTAGCAATATTGAACGAGACATGGTTGGCCATTGATGATGAACTCCAGTTCAGTGGTTATTACACGTACAGAAGGGATAGGGAAGATTCCTATGGGGGAGTAGCTTTTATTATACATAAGTCGCTAAAAGTACAAACTTCGTCACATAAATTAACTAATTTGGGTATAGAAATGTTACATATTCAATTGATAAATTGTCCTAGTTTAAAAAATATTATTGGTATATACTGTCCATCCAGTGTCCGTACTTTTCAAACAGACTGGGACTGCTTATTTAGTGCGTTTTCTAGACAATGTTTAATAGCTGGTGACTTTAATGCCCATCACACAAATTGGTCATACAAAAATGATACAAGGGGTGTACAAATAATGAACTCGGCTATAGACAATGGATATATACATCTAAATGATGGGAGCGCAACTAGGATTAAATTAGTTAGCGGTTTGCTTCAAGAATCTTCCCCTGATATTACATTTATATCTAGTGATATTGCTATAAACTTTAAATGGAATGTACTAAAAGAGAACCTTGGTAGCGATCACATGATTATTAAAATTTTATTGGATTATAAATCTTATGGTTGCTATATCAGGAAACGGAATTATAAATTAGCAAACTGGAATAAGTACAAAAATATCCTCAGTAATGCTTTTGATAACCCAGTTACGACTAACAACGTCCAAGAAATGTATGACTTTTTCCTCGACCAGATTAATCACGCGGCAGACCAAAGTATTCCAATGAGTAAAATTTGTACAGATCCTACATCTAAATTTAAACCAAAATCATGGTGGAATCCAGAACTTTCCAAATCAGTTGCTCAACGCCGTTTATATTTAAAAAAATTTAGACAAAATCCTACTCCTGTAAATCTTTCCAAACTGGAACAAAAAATAGCTGAGACTAGAGAATTAATAAAGACAGCAAAGTATAGAAGTTGGCGCCATTTTTGTGATAGTATTGATGAGGTTGTTTCCATTCATGAAATGTGGCGTCGAATGCGATGGGTAAAAGGTTACAAAAAGACACAAATACAAGTACCTGATAAACAAAAGCAGGATTTATTATGTTGTTTAGCGCCTGATTCTGTGTTACCACCTACACCAACATTTTCCTCAATTAATTCAATCTTAGAGATCGAATTTAGTAATCAAGAAATGATTAAATGTTTTAAAAAGAAAGACACGGCTCCTGGAAATGACCGCATTACCTACTCCATGTTATACAATCTCCCATCCAAAGCCAAATTGTACTTATTAAATATTTTCAATCATATTTTTAACACCAGCGTTATACCGTGGCAATGGCGAAATGTTCAGATATATCCAATACCTAAGCAAAGTGTATCTGCAGACTCACCAATCAAATTGCGCCCGATTGCGTTGATGTCATGTGTTTGCAAAATTTTTCATGCAATGCTGACAAAACGACTTGAGTGGTTTGTTGAAAAAAATAAATATTTGTCAACTAAAACGATCGGATTTAGAAGAGCACACTCAACAATGGACTCTCTAGTACGGTTAATATGTTATATTCAGATAGGGTTTTCAAAAAAACTATCGACTCTTGCGTGTTTTTTGGATATAAATAATGCGTATAATAATGTTTTTATAAACAATATTGCTTCTACACTAGAAGAATTGAATGTAGGTGCTAAAGTATCCCGGTACATATGGTCTTATCTGAGTGAAAGAAGACTCCTTATTGACATACATGGCAAAAATGGTCCTGATACTATATGCCGTTGGACTAACAAAGGAATTGGTCAAGGTGATCCCCTGTCACCGCTACTTTTTAATATTGTTACACATAAAATCTGCCAAAATATAACAGATGTTGCAATACTACAGTATGCAGATGATTTTGTCCTGTATACTTGTAATCACAAACTTAATGATAGTGTTAATAAAATGCAGATGGCATTACATATTATTTTTAAGATTTTATATGATATCGGTCTTCAGTTATCTCCAGAAAAATCCAAATATCTTATTTTTAGTCGAGGGTATAAAAAACAAGAAGCTAAACTATACATTAACAATGTATGTCTAGAAACACAAGACAACATTAAATATTTAGGCATGTGGATTGACAGATCATTACGTTGGGGTAAGCATATTAATGAAACAATTAAGAAAACCCAAAAATTTCTAAATATTTTAAAACTTTTATCAGGTCCTTCATGGGGAATTCATCCTAATCACTTACGTAAATTGTATTTAGCTTTAATTAGAAGTAGAATAGATTATTGTAGTTTTATTTATGATACTAGTGCTAAGACTCATATTTATAAGCTAGATGTAGTTCAGAATCAAGCTCTAAGGATTATTGGGGGTTTTATACGGAGCACACCTATCCATGTCATGGAGTGTGAGTTAAGTATCCCACCGCTCTTTATACGTAGAGAATACTTAGCTTTAAAATATTTATTAAAAACAAAATATCGGTGTAATAATGTCACAATAAGTTTATTAAATGAACTCACTACTCTTTGTTCTAATTCATATTGGGTAAATAAACAGAAACCAATTTTAGTAACAAATTATAATGCTATAAAACATGTGGATATTAACACCAGTTATCCTTTAGAAATGTTTACATTGGATACATGGGTTGGAAATATTAAAACTTGTGAAGTACTGAATTTCGATCTAGATTGCATTAAATCAAACAAAAAAAATTATGACCCTAATATTATAAAATATTCCATTCTAGAAGAACTTTTTAACAAGTACAAAGGTTATCGAGTTATTTTTACAGATGGATCAAAGAGCTCTAGTGGGATAGGTGCAGCATTTATTGATAGTTATAGTAACAATATAGGTAGTTTTAAGGTTAATAGCTCGGATGTATGTATAATGACGGTGGAATTAATTGCAATTTTGGAAGCTTTGCGATATGCTAAAAGTAAACTCTATGACAAGATTGTTATATTGACTGATAGCAAAAGTGCCCTGCTTCATCTGGCTCGATGTACCTCTGGATTCAGAGGTACATCGACAGCCTATAGTGTTCTCGAATTTGTAAATTGGTTCCAAAATAAGAACTTTTTCCTAAAATTGCAGTGGGTTCCATCGCATATAGGTTTAAAGGGAAACGAGCAGGCTGACATTTTAGCGAGAAATGCTGCAATTAATGGTTCATTAATAAATATTAAGCCATGTTTTTTCGAAGTTTTACCTAAGTTTAATGCTATGTGTTATAAAAATTGGAAGGAGTATTTTAATGAGAACTCAAAGAGAAAAGGTATTTGGTATAGAACAATGCAATGTGAACCTCCTCGCATCCCTTGGTTTGTTAATGCTAGAATAAGCAAAAGTTTGATTGTGATTGCACACAGATTAAGATCTGGGCACATGCCACTGAAAAAGTTTGTTTTTTTAATGAATAAGAACAGCAATCCGAATTGTGAAGAATGTGGTAGTATAGAAGATGTGCATCACATATTACTTGAATGTGTTCGGTATAGGACAGAAAGAGAAATATTATTAAGAGAATTAAATATAAATATTATAGAATTAGGATCGTTTCTAAGCATATTATCAAAGCCATATAGTGAAGATGCTATTAAAATATACAAATTTATCAATAGTTTAAAAATGTAATATCTCTTTTTCTGTCGTAATTATATAAGGGTACTATGGGGCTAGCATAATCAATTGATTGTAAGTCCCTAAAATAATAATAAAGAGAAAAAAAAAAAAAAAAAAAAAAAAATCTACTGTGGCACTTTTGTTTGATGTATAATACGCGTGGACCGTTATATCGAAAACAACTAACGTTACACCTAATGAAAAAGTTGAACCACCAAAATTATGCAATTTGATTAGAATTGACTGATAGACATTGCCTAAAAGTGAATGTTACACACCAGTCACATACGTAGTTCTGAACCCACACTAAGATACACGTGTTGTGTCGTATGTATCAGAAACTACAAGAGACTTTCGCTCCCACAAACACCCAGACCTGAATCAAATATTTGTGGATCACAAAAACATTTGTGTCGGTGCGGGGATCAAACGCGCAGGGTCTCGTTTCACAAGCTGGTGTCTAGCCAACTGCTGTCAGTTGGCACAGATTCCATAACCTGGCAAACGACTCTTGTCAAGACTTGTAACGCGTTATTGTAAATTGTAATTCCTTACATTGTTTTGAAGTTGCTAAAGACTCTATTCTAATATTTTTTGTTCAAGGAATTTTCAAAAAAGGAAGGATTTAAGTCAGAAAAATTGTGGTGCATTTTTATGAAAATTGCCTACCATTTCATAGCGATTGAGCGCGGAAGCCGTCGGCAATATTCAGGTATATCGCCGATGCAAATGCGTCAAAGAAAACTTTATTTGCTTGGTGCACGAAAGATGTAACGAACCAACAAAACTGTTGCGACTAAAGAGAGCTGTTGGGGTAGGCTCTTTTTAAGTTATAAGCGGTGTGATGAATTTTACGTGAAATTATATTAAAGTATAATTAAATTAAAATAAATTGATTGTAGTTGATAAATAAAAAACTACTTACAGACCCGTGACGTAATTGGCTAGATACCAGCTCGTGAAACAAGAGGCCGCGGATTTGATCCTCGCACCGAGATAAATATTTGTTTCGGGTGTGGGTGTTTGTGACACCGAAAAGTCTCTCGTAGTTTCTGATACCCACGACACAGGACTTGTATAATAGTCTGATGTCAGAAGTATAAAATATGTGACTGTGGCGGGTCTTTTTAATTCGTCCAACCAATTATGTACGACCAATTATCGTCTCGTTCCGCTCATGCATTGTGGCGTAGTTTAACGCTTTGCAGAGCAATCCTTCGGTACAAGCTCCAAGTTCGCTCCAGATGAACCGCAGCCTTACAGACTAAGCGTTTTATCGTCGACTTGCAGAGCTGAGCTTTCCTGCGAATTTGACGATATACGCCGCCGCGTTGCCGTCAGGAGCCTCCAAGGCGACGTCATACAAACTAGCAGTAAAAACTTTGTGAAGTAACTTTTGGTATTGCAAATAGAAACGTAGCACGTAGAAAAGTGGTAGCGTTGTTTGTTTTATTATTGGAATTCTATTGATGCATTAAAAATTACGGTCGGTCGCGGGTTCAAACCTCAGGCACACAACTATGACTTTTCGGAGTTATGTGTGTATTCACAAAGAATTATTACGTACTTTAACGGTGAAGGAAAACATCGTGATGAAACCTATCGTGAAAAACACATATTGTCACTCATGCATTGAAATTTAACTTTACTTTAGTTGATATAAAATATATCTTTACGGCGTTTTGTCGCGTTTTTAATTAATACCTTCGGCATGTTTTGAAAACTGCAGCTTTCATAGTCACGGAGAACACTGTTGGTGGGCGGAGCGAATAAAAAAAGAGTTTAATTTAATTCAAAATGTAATGGTCGAGTATACATAAGAAACCATCAGATTTTCCCTTCTAGGTTATATCAGATTGCGAGTCCATGCGAGCATTTATCGAACATACAGTTTTCTATTAGCTATGAAAACGGTTCTAGGGTTCTTTTTAAAGAAATTCATCTAGTTCTTCATATAGAATACAAAAAATGCAATCTTCGAGAACAATTCATGTCAATCCACGAATGCAACAGTTTTGAACAATCGAAACTAAACAAAAGAATGTTGTATTGCAAACCGTAGTTGCGATCACTGTTCATCCACCGCTCGTTTTTGACGGAACTGTGTCCGAAAACAAAGGTTACCACTAAGCGGCAAACAAAACTGACCACATACTGACACGGTCTTTATGATTCTAATATTTCGCACATGACCGCAGGGCCCGGGTACGTTCTTTGTTGACGTCAACCGCATTTTGACTGGACGTCGGTTTGTGGTATTAAAAACATTTGCGTTTCACATTTGGGGAAGATTTACGCTTACTTTGGTACAGTCTAGTTTATTGTTATTGAATGAGGTACTTTGTGTTATGTACGTAAATTGAATTCTGTGAGGTTTTGGTACGTGACTCATTCCTGGGAATCTAAATGCATTGGAGAATATAAACCTTCAAGAAAAGAGCCTATATTTTCCTCAAAGGCCGGCAACGCACCGATGATTCCTCTGGTATTGTGGGTGTCCATGGGCAGTGTTGACCACTTAACATCAGGTGGCTCACCAGCTCGTTTGCCTCCTTTCCCATAAAAAAAAAAAAAAAAAAAAAACTATCTTTCTCTCAGATAAATTGTTGATTGCATGAAACGTATTCTACGTATGAAAAATCTTAAAATGTTCAAAAAAAGACGTTTAGGTGGTACAATCATGAGATAGTTTGGACTACAAGATTAATGGGCTTGTTAGAGCAGAGTTGAATGAACGTCTCGAGAGAAGAGATCGACGAGAATGTTACTTATTAAAAGATTAATATTTCAATGTATATAAGCGTAATCATCATCAGTCCATATACGTCCCACTCCTGAGCACGGGCCTCCTCTACAACTGAAGGGATTAAGGCCGTAGCCACCACGCTGGCCTAGTGCACTACATACCTAAGAAATCTCTTAGAACTTTTAAGTGCGCAGGTTCCCTCACGATGTTTTCGTTCAACGTGAGAGTAAGTAATAATTCATTAACAACACATATATAGAGGTAAGTGATAACTTAATTTATAAAATCACATCAAGTAAATATTTTCGGTAACAAACTATATTATTAAGGAGCATATCAGTTTAATGTTTACTTTTAAGCATTAAACTATCTTTGCAGACTATCCTACAGCTGTTATATACTCAGCCTATCGCCGTCCACTGCTGAACGTAGGCCTCCCCAAGAAAGCGCCAACCATCCCGGTCTTGAGCAGCCCTCATCCATCCGTTAGCCGCCACCTTTCTATGCACCTACAGCTGTTATGGTGCCATAATTATTAAGTTGCCACTATTATTTGACTAACTATTAATACATTCCAGACATAAAAGAATGCTTGCCCACGCAACGAGCAAAGTTAGCTGTCAGTCTCCAAATTCAATTTCCAATATAGAATTATAGTTTCTCATCACCCAAATCCATAATTACTAAGATAGTCATCTAAATACACGTCTGTTTGCCTTTTGTACAAAGAAGGTATTAAGTCGACACTCGATCAATCGTCGGCCCAGTTTCCACGCCCGTGCTTCGCCAGGTCACAACTACTTACAATGCATGAGCGATGTGTTATCACAATGTCGAACCAATTTATATCATCCATTGTGGAATACATAAAGAAATTGTCCTCGACGCACATGAATAATGTTCTCTAATCGAAGTGTGTATTCATCTACTTTATGCACGTTTGTCTAGCAGCGATATCATTACGGATTTTTTTTTTGTATAAAGTCTAAATACGTATTTATAATATACATCAGTACCACCAGTAACCACAAGCCTTGAAGCCGGCAGATTTGTGTCGAATGAGGGACTTTCGTAGTTGTTTCTTGATAATCGTTACGCTATTTTGATAACACTGCAATTACTATTAGACACGAGAGCGGTATTTTTGTCGTTCTGGTATAAAAATATTTTCGAACAAATTTCTACCAGCATTCAAGAACAAAGTTACAAAGAAAAATATAGTCTTTACCGCTCTCCTTCAGGCAATCAAATCAAACTGCAAACAATATCAAGCAACTGAACCATTAAAAGCAAGTGCCATAAAATCCTCGTAAAACAATAGAAAGCAGTTTGAATGACAATAAAAGCTATCACCGACCTAGGCAGCAATGATTTAGATTTCCCGCAGAGTTCAAAGAACCGGCAGCACGACATGGCTACGTTATTGGAAGAAATAAATTTCCCTAGCGGACCTAAAGATTTTCATTACATCTGAAGTCACTTGACCGAGTTTCACCACAAAGGAATCTAACTTTTATCTCTTTAGCGAGGCATTTATTGCGGTCAGCAAAAAAGTCTTTAGATCAAAGGCTCGGTACTAAAAAGCATCTCGGTGGAGTGTGAAAATGTTTGTGTGTACTGTATGTAATCACGTTAAGTTTTATGCGATTGGACCAGATATCGACAATTTTAGTTAGTGTTTAGTAATTACCATTGATTGATACATTATCACCATCATCATCATCAGCCCATATACGTCCCACTGCTGGGCACGGGCCTCCTCTACCATTGAGAGGGTTTAGGCCTTAGTCCACCACGCTGGCCTAGTGCGGGTTGGCGGACTACACACCTAAGAAATTCCTAAGAAGTTTTAGGTGTGCAGGTTTCATCACGATGTTTTCCTTCGCCACTTAAGTACGTGATAATTCATTATGAATACACACATAACTTCGAAAAGTCAGAGGTGTGTGCCTGGGGTTTGCACCCGCGACCGTCGAGATTCTCGACCGCGTGCCTAAACCTCGAGGCCATCACGACTTATATGATACATTATAGATTAATATTATGAAAATTATTTAACGGTACCCGAGAAACAATAACAAATCCTTGTATTATTGCCAATATATGTAACCGTTGGGTATTTTAAAGGGAAAAATTGTTATAAACAAACCATAATTGCGTTGGAAATTTAACAACAATTCATAAAGTCTCATCTTTTTTGGTATCAAATAAATAAATAAATAAAATTATATTATTTATTTATTTACTTTTTTGGTATCAATGTTTAAAATATATTTATAGAGGGTTGTGAAATGTTAAAACCTAAACGATTTTACACACTGTCTGTTTATATATAATTTGTTAAAACTTCTGCAATTTGAACAAAATAAATCATAACAACTTAAAATGTACTCCACTCTCCATAAGATACAGTTATTACTGTCTCTCAAGCATGTTTCTAACCACCTAAAATACATTAAATGTTGGGAAACTTCATGTCGTGGGCGTCGAAGAAACACTTCTTATTTGTATTGTGACTTGTTTGTTATGGACTGTGTCAACTGACTCGAATTGAATGGTCCCACCGCGCTAAATGTATAATAACTGTATGGACACTAAACTAATATTGACACGATGTCGTGCAAGAACAAGTAGTATCTGTAGGGAGTTTGTTTACATTTCATGTCAACAGATGTCGTCATTTTAGTTGCGAGATTGCGATGATAGGATAATCCAATTATGTGATTTGCGGTGTTATTTGTTTAAGTTAATATGGAATTACATATATTTGAAAAAAAATATTACATAACTATCTCGTGGTCTCGCAGCACAAGCGTGTGCCGTGTGAGTCTCAGGTTCTATTCCCGGGCGGGGAAACCAATCAGCGACGGCAAGGCTAACAAGGCAGAGCTCTTACATACATATATGTATCTACTACATATTATTAATACTCGTATGCACAATTAGAAAGTATCTTAATACTGCTGCAGTGATGTAAGGAATGATGTGATGAAGGGAGTGAGACGATCAAAAATTCAGACTCAAGCTTTTACTGAAAATTTTCTCATGACAGAAGAACACAATAATATTTTGCATGACGCGGTAAATGAACCCACGAAGCTGTTATTACGTTATTAAGTATAAAAGTTTAGTGAATTAGTGTCACAAAATGTCACTTTCATTGTAATGAAATCAATCAAATTGTTAGTAAAGCAGGGTATCAAAAGTGTTTATTCGACGGTTGACACAGTTTCAACAAAAGTTATGATTGAAGCATAATAGTGTGTAACTTCATTGTTATTAATACGCTTGTTTGACACGAAAGCAATCATATGATTCACTTAGCCAGCACTGAGTTATCGGACAACAACTATTGATGTTGTATTGTAAGTTTTTAGCGTATATTTTTTTTTAAGATCGGTTGTTCTTAAGTACATATGTGGTAGAACCACTGGTCTACCACTATTCAATAGTATTCGCATTATTACTTTAGCACGTTTGGCTTACGCAATTTTAGGTGTGACAAGGAAGCTGTGTATATATAAAATAAATCATCATAATCATCATCATCATCGTCAACTCATATACGTCCTCTACAACTGAGAGGGTTTTAGGCCTTAGTCCAACAGGCTGGCCTAGTGCAGGTTGGCGGACTACACACCTAAGAAATTCCTAATAACATGTAGGTGTGCAGGTTTCCTCACAATGTTTTCCTTCGTCGTTTAAGTACGTGATAATTCAATAATATTACAGACATAAATTCAAAAAGTTAATAGTGATGGCCTCGCGGCTTAGACGCGCGGTCGAGAATCTCGGCGGTCGCTGGTCCAAACCTCTGATAAAATTAATAAATAAATTCATATTATAAACTTTTGATTATATTAATCAAGTTAGGTTTCAACCTTTTTGACCTTACGGCTCTACTATACATAGGTATCCCGTCCCATAAATATACCCATTCCCTCTTACAATTAGCTTTTTGTTATGTAAAGATGTAGTAAAATGAAATTGTTATATTATTTTTATGTGATTGGTGTTTGATGTACCCACAGTTAAAGAAACGGTGTCGTCTAATACTTTACTAAATATAGCTGATGTGAATGGCGGCTTGTTTGATGTCAATATTACCATCTATAAAACCTATTATCATATGTTGTCAGTAAATTAATTGTATATTCTTTTATTGTTTTCTTAATATTTATGTTGGATCTTTTTACATATATATGTACATACATATATGCCCCGAAGGGGTAGGCAGAGGTGCATTTTTGCACCCACATTTCGCCAAGTATGTATCAGTCCCACGTAATAGGGTGCGAGCCTATTGCCGTTTTTCGGGTACAATTCCAGACTCCGTGCTGCTACTGAGAATTTCTTGACTTTTGAATTTCTTTGAGACACTGCCCGACCCGGGAATCGAACCTCTAGGTCCTGACTTCTAGATTGCACCACTACAAGACATTTTTAAAGTTATTTTATATAGTCACAAAGATTGTTCGTGACATGTAATTTTCACAGAAATATGACACCAATATTCTGAGAGCATGAGGTCCCAATCCCGCACTAACAGATATTAATCTGTCACAGTGTCCAAATCCATTTGTTACGCCCTTGAATACTTTTAGTTCTCACCCCTTCTATGCACAAATGAGACAAGAATTAGTGTGGATGTATTTAGTAATGACGAAGCCAAAGAATAAATATACTGAGATGAGATAAACTTGCTAAATAAAAGTGTAACAAAAAAATACACCTTTATTACCTACCTACATAAACTCACGCCTGTATTCCCCGAAGGGGTAGGGAGAGGTGCATTTCTGCACCCACATTTCGCCAGGTTTGTATCAGTCCCACGTAATAGGGGGCGAGCCTATTGCCGTTTTTCGGGCACATTTCCAGACTACGTGCTGTTACTGAGAATTTCCTAATGGAAAAACCCAATAACACTTCGCCCGACCCGGGAATTGAACCCAGGACCTCTAGATCGCACGGCACATACTTGTACTGCGAGACCACGAGGCAGTATTACCTACCTACTACTTTGAAATCCGGCAACGACGAATAAATGTAGATAACTTTTTTATCAATTAAGTTTTGTTTGCTCTATTAATCTATGTTGGAAGGAATATTAAATCTGCCTTTGTCAGTAGGTATAGATGAATGTTAATGTCAACGCTATTTAAGAAAGAAAATTATGAAGTCATAGTTTATTAAGATTTACGTACATTGCCCGCACTTTCATATGTTTCATAATTAATGCTAAAGCCATGCCATAACCAAATTTTAATATGGCATAAATGATGTCAATCGGAGTGGTTCCACTGTTTCACAGGAAATCGACGTAAACTATGCTTAAAGCTCACCTTAATGGCCCACGTATCATGTACTTTTTCGACTAATGGTTGATAACTGCATACTATTTGGATATTTGTTTGAATCTTACTGCATTAAGATCAGGTGCTAGTACGGTCAGTGTCGTATGCCAGGATAAAAAGAGTAACCTAAAGAAAGTAAACACAAAAACGATAAAGGACGAAAAATTAGGGATGACAGAGCTGCTTATTTTTATTTATTTATTTAATATACTTTTTTGTACACTAAAAAAGGAAATATAATATAGATTAAAAATATAACTTTAATGTCTTATCGCCTTAGGGTTAGGGTTGGTTTAATTAATTCTAAGTACGATACTCCAATAACAAAGTTCTATATCATGTATATTGTTTTCGATTAGTGCTAAGAATACATGTTTCTAATGATATTCGTGATCGTTTCAAGTAATAAAAATAAAATAAAACCGAGTTATAAAAATAGAGTACTATGAACGAGACAAGTTCGTACTTAAAATTATTATCTAACTATTTACTAAACGTCATCTAAAAAGAAAAAATGAAAATAATCTGCATAAGTTATTCAAAGCTTTTATATTGTGAAAACTTAAGTGTATAAATAAAAATAACGACAATTTATTTTTATTTTTAATACTTTATGTGTGTATTCACACAAACCTGCTCACCTAAAAGTTCTTAGGAATTTCTTAGTTATGAGGTCCGCCAACCCGCACTAGGCCAGCGTGGTGGCATAAGGCCTAAATCCTCTCAGTTGTAGAGGAGGCTCGTGCCCAGCAGTGGGACGTATATGGGCTGATGATGATGATGATGATGACATTTATAAGTAATCACACTGTTTTTTAATGACAAGTGTATTCTAGTCAGTGGACATTGTGCGAGAAATGATTACGATTGTCACTCAACAATCGACATAAGTATGCCGCCTATTTGTTTCATTATTCTAACGCTCTAGTATTCTCTGAGTTACTAAGTCTTATACGAGCGAATATATATTCTGCCAACATTTTTTTTTATTATACTTAATTGACTAACTAACACTATATTCACTTTATTGTAAGTAACTGATTACTTGCAATACCTTTCATTGCCTTTAATTAGGATTAAAAATACAACTGTTGGACCAAGAACCTTGAGCAATTTTAAGAAATCACAATAACTGTGTTATTATTTAAATATGAATTCTTTGTGTAATGTATTTTAATGGATTGTCTCTCAAGTAAATTAGTTTCAAATCTGTTTATCTAATGTCGTGATTAAATAACAAAGATCCATCAAAACTTCAGCATTATTGTCATTGTACTTAGCCTTTTTCCGTGCCATACAAAAACACGATCCTTTTGTTCAACTCTCACAAAACTGTTCTTTGGCAGAAAAGTAAATTAGATTGTTCCATTGTCGTCGGCTATAACGTTTTATTAGATCTATTACGTACTTCATATAATAGAGTAGAACATAAAATTTGTTCTATTTACAGAGATGACGCGTGTGTCTGTGTTGCCTTTGTTTTGTTCATTTAAAGAATACCTAATCTCCTTGACGAAAAATTCTCATATTACCAGAGTCGCGATAGCACAATTTACTTAGATTTTTTTAAGCTGAGCTCTGATTTATTTCTATGCTTTTGTATTAAGTTGGCAGAAGAAGTGTCAAGACTTTTACAGATAGGATTTAGCAGCCGAGTCTTTTTAAATTTAGGAGTATATTAGTAACTAGCTATTTCCCGCAACTCCATATACGAAATTTCTGCTGCTTCATTCCCATTGGTCGTAGCGATAATATAGCCTTCCTTGATAAATGGACTATTTAATACTATAAGAATTTTTCAAATTCGAAGAGTAGTTGCCGAAATTAGAGAGTTCAAACAAACTCTTAGGCTAGATTTTAGCATTCAGGCTGTATTCAGACCGTGATCGGAAACTAAAGCAGGTAATAGATACGGTGATTACGAATCCATTAGCGTTAAAGAAACCGACAAAATAAAAGACATTTTCCATACTACCATAGGTATTAAATGTATCCTGTATAGAATTATCATGCAATGGAATTGAGAAAGAAAACTTGTATGTCTCCCACTTATATACAATCACTTTTTTAGCCTTCTTTGGGTGAAAATGTCCTGACAATGATACTTATATAAGCCACTACATATGTATGTATGTTTTTTCATTTGTAGGTAATAATTAATTTTCATCGATATTATTATGATCTTTCTACAACTTTTCCACCCGCAATATCTAGTCTATATTTTTATATTCACTATTTTCACAAACCGATCTCGTTTCTTCACATGATCCATTCGTAATCCTTTTAAGAACAATATACAGATTTATAGCAATCTTATGCGCCTTAACTCAATGGTATAAGGTTGGGAATACTTTGTTTTAGTATTTAACACGTTTGTCAACTGTTGCAAAGACGCAGATGTGCATCGAAGTGTCTCTACTGATTACGACAACGGCGTACGAATTTAATTTGTTAGCGAAGGGACTCTATTGGATATCGTATCAGCTGTGTTACTTGTCACTGGATAATGGATTTAAGAACGCTCGCTGAATATTAAACTGTTGTTTTGTTTTGATATTTCGCGAGATTTATCAATTTGAAGAAAATAAATAAGATATTTTTTTCTGTTTGTTATTAGGCTTGTGTTATAATATATATTTATAACAAGGGATTCTTGACTGGTAAAATGTTTAAACATACATAACCTCACGGCCGTATATATATATATATATATATACTTTATTGTACACCATGAATACATACAAAAAAATAATGAATATTAATATCTAAGCTTAAGATTAAGTGAACAATAGGCGGTCTTATCACTAACTGCGATCTCTTCCAGACAACCTATTTTACAAAACGGATATTTAAAAAGTTGATAGGGTAATCAGTTATGACAGGATATTAATTATAATACCTAATTTAAAAAAAAACAACAAAATGATGTACTTAAACTTAAAAAAAAAACACAAAATACAGTCAAAATACAAAAGGAACGAAAAACAAATCAAGAAAAAAAAAAAACAGGTACATTACAATATATTAACATAAAATAAAGATAAATCTAACATTTTAGTAAATAAAATTCTTTGACGAGTCTCTTAAATGTAAGAAGCGATTTAGCTTGTCGTATTGACAGTGGCAGTTCATTCCAACACAACAACAAGCGAGCTGCATGGACCGTAAATGAATTATTCAGGAATGATGTGCTATGTTTAGGAATTTCTAGTGTTAAATTCTGTACCGATCTCAGAGGTCTTGCATGCGTGTCGCTTAAAAAGTTAAAACGTTCCTTGAGGTAACGGACGTATTCACCAGACTGGTAGGCAGAGGTGCATTTTTGCACCCACATTTCGCCAGGTATGTATCAGTCCCAGGTAATAGGGGATTGCCGTTTTTCTGGCACATTACCAGACTCCGTGCTGCTACTGACAATTTTTTAATTTTTACCTCAAACTAATGAATCCTTAATTATATCCTCATCACCATCAGGTGTCTTATTGCATGTTATGATTCTTATCAGTATTTAAGCAATCTTACTTAGTTCGGGTTTGTAATTTGATAACATTAATTTATTTTTGTGTGTAGATATGCAATTAGAACCCGTTCATAGTTCATAGCTTTTTTTCTAGTAAAAAACTAGTTCAAATAAATTCTGATAACTAGTTCTAACTAGACAAAACGCGTTGTAACTATGAACGGGTTCTAACTGTAACAAATATGTATGCTAAATTATTGATTGACCTGGTCAATGAAAATTAAATATTCCACAAGCCATTGTAATGCATATACTGGGTGTATAAAGACCGTGATCGAAAACTAAGACTAAGAACAAAAAATCTCGACAAAAAATAAAAAAGACCGCCTCTTGTTTTCTTTCTTATTACCTAAGTTTCTTTATATAATTTTGTATATATACAAGAAAGTGTTAATAAATAAATAAATATAAATATACGTTTTCCTAACAACTACATATATATAATACTCGTATTTATAGTGACTAAATAAAAACGTTTATTTTAATTTTAATAATTGAATACCCGTTCCACCCAGCTGTTTTGTCTTAATTTTTTGCTTATTATATAATATTTTTATGAGTTCGTCATGCGTGCAGAGCCTTGGTATTTTTTGTTTGAAATAAAATGATTGGCCAAATTATTATAACTACTAATTAAAATAATGTATTTTACATCTTGAGAATAACTATCCCACGCATGACGTCGTCAAAACTGTCAATGATTTTTATTTCGGATAAGGAAATTAAATATTAAAAAAACGATGTAAAAAAGACATAATATGATGTACGTGTAACATAGAAATGTTCTAAGCTAAAGTAAAACTATCGAACTTGTCTCAGTCACTAAGGATAAAAATAGTAAATAATGACAGCCCCGTGGCTCAGTTGGCTAGACATCAGTTTGCAAAACGAGAGGCCGCGGGTTCGACCCCGCACCGAGACAAATGTTTGTGGGATCCACAAATATCTCTGCCTGGGCGTTTGTGAGACCGAAAAGTCTCTCGTAGTTTCTGATACCTACGATAGAAGGCTCGTTTCTTAATGTGGGGTCAAAACTATTGTCTGTGACATTTGGGTGCATTTATTAAATTTTTCAATTTCTTATTTCTATAAATATAGTATATAAACTTAATAAAAAAATGGAGCATAATAATTTGGCCAACCACTGTAATTAACGCGATACGAATGTATGTTATATATCGTTGGGTGGCGTGCCGTGTGCGCGGCGCTGCGCCGTTTGTATTCATTTGTTTTAGCAATATGTTCGCTTCCAGCCGTTTCTATTGTGGCGGCTTGAACGCGCATTTATTAAGGGGTTGATTGTGGGCATTTTTTGTATCGCTTTTGAAACAAACGGAATGAAAACTGATAGTGTACGATGTTCGTTTTTATACAAGTGATTTTTTAACGTTTCAATGATAGTATTTGTTTTTGTTTTTGTTTTCTCTGGAATAAAGTGAGAGCTACCGTTGTTGCTTTTCTATGATGCAGTCTTTTGTAAGGCTAGAGTTAATCCCATGCTGACTTGCGAGTGGGTTGTCTTGTAATATCTAACTAAATATTATGATTAACTCTCGTATGAGTATTTAATTATTCTTAATCGTGTAAATTTTGTATGAATTCACACAAATAGTTCAACATACTGGATGGCAAAGTAATAGCGACTTGAAATTAAACTTCTGAAGGTGTTATAAGAGGCACGTATGGAATATGTATAATATGATTGTAGATGTTGCAGTTGATTAAACATGATTGTATCTGCTTGTTAATTTGTTATAAGTAATAGTACAATTTCTAAGTTCAAAACAGCGTTCATTAGGTTTAGGATTGGAACCTGCGGCCTTCATCTATATTAAGTTCAAATGATAATTCATCCTAATTACATCAAAATAAATCTGGCGTTTCTAAAGTTATAAGTGTACAAACGTAGTCGCGTTATCTATAGATATACATATGTATGTTCGGCTCAGTGCCGTCAATGGAGCTCGGTTGGGGTCTATTAAATTTATTGGGTGTGAAACGAGTAGTCTAATTTGGACATGGGTTGATATTTGTGAAGGAGTTATTGCTCTGCGGGTGGCATAATCAATTGGCTGAAGTGTTTTCGATTTTGTTTTTAGGAATGAAAAATAAGATACGTCAACGCCAAGTAACCGTTTAATTCTAAATTAGAATTGGTAATTTAAGTTTGAATTTTGATACTTGCCAGTGACTAACACAATATATTTACTATTTATTTATTTTTATCGAATTTCAAAACCTTAAATAATAGAATAAAATTAATGTTGTCGTTAAAACGATGTATCAATTACATTCGTTCCGTACGAAATTTTATGAAAGTCGAACGGAACAGTTACGATTTCTGCTCCGTTGGAGGGACATATATTATAGTTCATTCATTCGGTCTTTCATTCGTTTCATTACACTCCCTGCTGGAAATACGTCAGTGCTATTTTTAAAGCGATTTATGAAGCGAAAATAACTGTCAGAAACGGCTTGTTACCTTGCCTTGTACACATTGACGCACGGATCGAAAATGCTTTTTGGCGTATTTCTTGGCATCGTTTTATGTTCTATGTAATTTTCCTTTTTTTTGTTTCGGATTCTTCGTTTTATCCCAGTTTTTTTAATAACACTGAAAAAATGTTCAAACTACTTAGTGGAAGAACATAAATTGCAGAATAAAAATATGATATCAAATTAAATATGATACCAAATAAATAGACTAAAATGTATGATACCAAAAACTGAGATAGACTTGCAACTGACGGGTGGGGTTAACCGGGCCTTTATAGGATTGCTATATCAGATGAATTCTATAGGTATGTATATCAAAATTTACGCAATCCACTGTCTCTCGTCGCTTTATTTACATTTGATACTGCCGTTATGAAAACATAAAAAGAGCACCAACACCGAGATACCCCGCTCACTGCTGCTTATTAAGATTGCTTTTGGTTCGATACCCCGCTCACTGCTGCTTATTAAGATTGCTTTTGGTTCGATACCCCGCTCACTGCTGCTTATTAGGATTGCTTTTGGTTCGATACCCCGCTCACTGCTGCTTATTAGGATTGCTTTTGGTTCGATACCCCGCTCACTGCTGCTTATTAATATTGCTTTTGGTTCCATACCCCGCTCACTGCTGCTTATTAGGATTGCTTTTGGTTCGATCGCACTGCCCTTGCATTATTTCTAGCAATATCCGTCACTCTTTTAAATGCTTTAGTGCAGATAAGGGATAATGTAGTGGAATTCTTTCCTTACGTTGAATAGATCTGAATTATTTTTGTCCTAGAGAAGACAGAACCTTAGGTAAAGACATCATGATCAGCCCTTATACCAGTTGCGGTGTACCACCACTGCCTTTTACGTCCTACTGCTGGGCACGGGGCTCCTCTACAAATGAGAAGGTTTAGGCCTTAGTCCACTACGCTAGCCTAGTATGGGTTAGCGGACTACACACCTAAGAAATTCTTAAGAAATTTTAGCTGTGCAGGTTTAAGTAACGACATGATGTCCTAATTCTATAAAATTGTGCCCATGCTCACAGCTATATTTATATAAAGTCTAACGTTACCGAGACATAAATTAATATGACCGAGATGTGGCAAAAGGGAGCATTTAAGCTTTATTAGAAGGAAAAATAGATTTAAATAAAGTCAACGTATCTTTGGCTTAAATAGCTCGTATGCGGAATGCCTGAAGGCACGAGTTGCTGGCTAATTATTATCTGTATCGGTCCAGCGACCTGCTTATTACGTCTCATGACACTACACTGAACACGACTTTTGTATGCATTAAGGCTCTGCGTCAGCTTATTAAAGTTTTTTCCATCGACTTGTATTTTTTTAATAGTCTGAATAATATTTTTTAATACAGTTGAGCTAGTTCAAGCACAAGGAGGCATATACTCATAAATCAGGTTCCCGGCCCTCCAACCTGATAGTTATCTAAAAGTCTCTCAAAGTGCTGGATATCTAAAAAAAATAGATTCTCAATGTCCCATTTTCATCAGTAAAATACTACTATTTTGCAATTCCAAATCCAAATTCAAATCTACATTTGGATTAACTCAAATAGGAGTATAATTACTTTTTCTGAGTAAACAGCCAAAACCGTTCAAAAGTGAATATGAAACTTGAACAGTAGTTTCTATTTGTACATTCACAACTCTCCGACAACGTTTATTCGGAAAGTGGCTATTGATGGAATTGAAATATTATTTCTAAAATAGTTCTGCTGGAGAGTAATAAAATAATCAAAGAAAAGCTTAGGCGTACCGGTAGTACTAGTAGTACTTAGGACTAATCGTTTTTTTTATTTTATTTATTTATTTATGCTTTTTACACATTGCGTATAAAGGCGGACTTAATGCCTAAGGCATTCTCTAACAGTCAACCTTTGGGTATTTAATTAGAGTTTTTATTTTATGAGAGGCTAAAAGTTAAATTCTTTGGCTATATTTGTAATTATGTTCTGCAGAATAATTACTTACATAAAACGATCCCGTAATTTATATAAACTTTAGTAACGCTCAGCTATAAACTTTGAAGCCTGCAGCAATACACGCGATACGTACCACACGACTCGTGCAGTGCTGCCACAAGTTTGTTAGGTACAAGGAAATTGTTATCCTACATAACAAGGATAGTGTTATGTACTAAAGCATTGATTTCAGATAATTCTGATTTTCAAAAATGTTCATGAGACAAAAAGCAGGGAGAACATGCTCATCTGATGTTAATAAGAATCGCCCATCATCATCAGCTCATATACGTCCCTCTGCTGGGCACGGGCCTCCTCTACAAGGCCTAAACCTTATTCCACCATGCTGGCCTAGTGCGGGTTGGCGAACTACACACTTAAGAAATTCCTAAGAGCATATTTAGGTGTGCAGGTTTCCTCACGATGTTTTCCTTCACCGTTAAAGTACGAGATATTTCATTACGAATACACACATAACTTGGAAAAGTAAGAGGTGTGTGCTTGGGATTTAAACCCACGACCGCCAAGATTCTTTACCGTGCGCCTAAAAATCGCCCATGACAACATACAATACTAAAGTGGGTGCGTTACCGGACTTAAAATTAAAGCTCTTTTTTCTTGTGCCCTCGAGTGGTGCTTATCATTGACTATGTGTCCGTTCTTTAATCAGAATTTTGCTTTGATTTAAAATAAACTGTCATTAAAATTTCTGACTTTTATACAATAGTTAATAAACATGGCATTCAAATCTATTCTGTATTATATAGCATCTTGTAACTACATTTTTCCACAATCCCCATGTACCAGGTAGTATATGCTAATGAATGCATGTGTCGGTAGAAATGCTTTATCATATGAAGCTATCGCCTTAAGCCATCTACAAAACAAGACCTGTATGAAACGAGACTAGCGCCTTGTTCACCACAACCTGATAGTCTAGCATTATTGTTCTTATTTTAATTAAATCCACAGGCTTTGTTCGTCATCGCAATATTGTTTTTACTTTATTGGCTTCGGTACATGAGTCATTAGTACCGGCTATCTACCTTGATAGATGACCTAATTATAATTGCAAATTTTAGAATCTTTAGTTACTTAATTATTGCTTTTTATTTTTTACTATTAGATGATACGTTTTTGTTTATTATGAAAATAAAAAGGTGAAGGATCTTAAAGCCCAAACTTTACTTGAAAAGATTTTAATATGGTATACGACAAGCATTTTTAATATGAAGCATTCAAGGTTGTGGTACGGAAGCTTGTTAGTTTATGTTAATAAAACTCTGACAAAATTAAAATCAACTGTCAATAAGTATAGTTCATTAATTGTCAACCTTATTCAGTGTTCAATAGAAAAAAGTGTAAATAAAGCTTCTCAACCCATTGAATGGAGTCGCATTGATCAAGATGATTTCTTTTGAAATTTCCATCCATTTTCTGTAGTATTTTATACCTGTTTGGTATAAAGAACATTATACAGGTATAAATATTTTCGTCTTATTGAAATTAAAATATTATTAGGCAGAGACCTCTCCAATCTTATAGGCGGCCCACATTGAAACAAACATTAGGCAATATTTAAGAAAGGTGTTTATAAAAGTATTATATATGTACATATATCGACCTATATACTATCCTATTACTTTTCACGGGTCTTAGTCTAGCGCCTCAAGCATCGAACAGATTAACTTTGCTCTAATAAGAAAGAATCTAAAAATACTTCATAACCATGAAATATAACTTTTTTTTGACAGCCCCGTGGCGCAGTTGGCTAGATACCAGCTTGCGAAACGAGAGACCGCGGGTTCGATCCCCGCACCGAGACAAATGTTTGTGTGATCCACAAGTATTTGTTTCGGGTCTGGGTGTTTGTGAGACCGAAAAGTCTCTCGTAGTTTCTGATACCCACGACACAAGACTTGTATCTTAATGTGGGGTCAGAACTATGTATGTGACTGTTGGGTGTATTTATTTATTTATTATTAACTAGCCCAAAAATGTACTGCATTATGTGTGCCGGACCGTGAACTTCATTCTTAAGCGCATATTTTGGTCATGTATTGCTTAGCATTCTACATATTTTACTCAAAGGAGACGAAAATAAGGACGATGTAGATCTTGCCGTCCAAGGACATGTTACTGGTAAAATGGCAACACTGTATCTATATTTGCCTATACGTCTTTGCACGTAAGTATTTATAATCAGATCCATATTCAAAATGATAATAAATTAGTGTGGAGTCACATCTTTACTTATAATAAAAGTAAATTGTTTTCAATATATACTATCTACATTGTACATATTCTGACTGCTTGCGCTACCACACTTACAAATTTTGTGTCAACCTCCACGTATTTAGTTATTTTCTCAGCACTGCAGGTGCTTTATTTTTTCTACAACCTAATATTTTATTATGATTTGGTATTATATTTACACGGGCACGACAAAGTGACCGTAGTGACTTTTAGTACTCGTAGTAATGTCGTTTACAAACTATACCTATACATATGTGTTGTTCGATGCTCAGTTTTTATGTTTCTAGGCTAGTCATGACGTTCTGCAGCACTATGAATTGGCGACTTGAATAAAGCTAAAACGGAGGGGTGCGGGCTGCTCAAGACTGAGCTGATTGCTCGTTTGGTAAAGTTCAGTTTCTCAAATGTTAGTGATCACATACACATAGGTATATCTACATACACTTACATTTAAAAAATCTTTTCATTTCACAAACTTTGGTTTTACAATTTTTCTGCTTTTTTTTTGCAATTTACGTCTATTATAAATACTCGAGATTACAAGTCTTCGAGTGAAACGCACATTTTCCCCGTGAACCCTTACAGTCAAGTAAGATGGTCGCTCGACTACAGACCCCATCCAATAAAAAGGAAGATGTAGAAATTATCTTTGCAATGATAATAGAGAATCCAGAGTCTTGTGTGCATTTAGTAATTCAAAACAGATTAATGCACTTTTAACCTGTTTCGTTTATCTATTCTGTGAAAGTTGTTAAAAACTGGTCTGTCCCGACAACAAGTCACACAACTTCTTCGCAAATTAACAGCTATCAAGTCTATGTTATATCACAAGATATGTGTATCTAAGGGAGTGATATTTTATTTATAATCTATCCTGAGTGGTAAAACATTGGAACTCGGTACAAGTCCAAAGCCCACATTCGTGATCTTTAGAAGTAACGGTCTGATTGTTAGTTGATTACTGGTCACTTTACCGACGAAGAAAAACATCGCAAGGACTAGGACTTTTCCACAAGTCTCAGGCATTTTATTGCCATAAACTGTCATTACGCCAATTTGGTGGGCCTATACCTAGACTCTCTCAATTGTAGAGAAGAATTGAGAGAATTGGAGATGCTTATGAACAGCATTTTAACCTAAATAGACTAGATCACAACTTTTTTCTATTTAGAAAGTATGGTTATTAAATTCCGAAAAACGTCCTTTGTCAATTGTATCGAAAGCATCCGTAGTAGGTTTAAACTAATCAGCTAAAAGGTTTCACCATTAAATAAACACCATTCTATTTTTATTTCATAATAAAAAGTACCCTATGAAGCAGCCCAAAACAAAATCCATCTCGTTGCTATTAAATTAAAATCCATTCAGCGATTACTCACAGAAATGTAACAACCAAACCTTTATTTAAGCTTTCATAATATTATTATTCGAGTGCAATTTCTATCCGTATTTGCTAATTGCGAAGCTTTTATCCAACTAAAACAGAAGTAGTTGTTAACGTTCTTCGTATTATGCTCGTATTATGGCCCGTTCCTGTTCTTCCTGTTCTGGGCAGTATAATAAAACTTTTTATAGCCAAATGCATCGGACGTAGTCTAGTTTTAAAATGTAATTAGCGAGACTGGCCGTTTCGTTTGCAACAGAGAAAATTAAAACACTGATTTAAATTTCGAAGTTCATAATCTGCTGCTCTTTTCTATTGCGCTATTGTGGAATGAACGGGCTTGGTTCACTAAAGTATGGAAGAGAGTTTGATATTCTACTTTAATGTTAATGCTACTGCTAATGTTATGAGATACACAATTTAACATCATTTTATGTTCTTACAATGAATTAATTATGCATTGATCAATAAAGTATCAGTAAATACAATTATTTACCTTTTTGTATATTTTTCGCACACTTCACGTTATAAGGATTTCGCGAAATAGGCACAAATGGTATTATATGCTTGTTTTCCCTATTTTTGTATTACTGAAAACCCGTATAAAACCAGTTGTACTCATAACTATGGACTGTGTTTATATATGCCAAAATATACAGCATTTACACAAGTAGGTATAGTTATTACGTAGGAAAACATACTGACAAAATTTTAATAATACATAAATCTTTTTCTCCATTTACAGAAACTTGGATGACTAAAGCCTTATTATTTGTATCTAAATCTCGTTGCCAGGAATGTTTGAATTGATAATAATTATCCACAAGTTCCAACTAATGAGTAAGTCTTCCACTTGATGAAAGCGATTTCGTACATAAAATACTTACAACAATCGAAGAAATGAACAATGCAGAAATTTCAGATTTGACGAAGGAAAGAAAAGAAATAGGATTACATGAAAGATAGGAGTAAGAGTAAGGAGAACACGAAACGAATAGAACACCACAGCCGTTACTTTATCATAGTTAAGGCGAAGTTCATTATTATGACGATTTTTTAAATATGATTTAGTCCTACTAAAAATGAACGTTTAGAATACTATGTCTATATCAAGTTAGCGGTAAACAAACTAAGGGGAAATGTTCGCTCCCCTTTCCATTATACATGATGTTACAAAAATGGCATGTGAATAACAAAATCGTACAGGTTCGGATATTTGTCACTCTTGCATATAAAATAAACTAATATTACGACACGCGTTAATACAAATAAGGACAATTGCTATATTATAGTCGAACGAAAAAAAAATGTTAGTACAATAAACTTTTCAAAACACCTTGTATAAGTCTGATAGGGCGCGTATTTTGTAATAAAGTTTTGCCTTATTGTTTTTACGATTGGCCGCGTGTCTCAGACCAACCCTCCTCGAAAGGCTTGATTAAAGATTGAACCCTTAGGCTAATAAACTTTAACTACCTTTCCAAGCCGTTAGTCCCTAAATGGCCGCTCATCGAGACGCAATAATTGAACGTATGTTACCTGATATGTTGAGTCGATTGTCGATGCCGAGTCAGTAACTGCGAGCTTGAAAATGTAAATAAATATATATTATACACCCAAAAGTCACATTCATCGTTCTGACCCCACACTGCCGTACGTTGTGTCTTGGGTGTCAGAAACAACGAGAGACTTTTCGGTCTCACAGGCATCCAGACCCGAAACAAATATTTGTGGATCACACAAACATTTGTCTCGGTGCAGTCGCACCCGCGGCCTCTCATTTCGCAAGCTGGTGTCTAGTCAACTGCGTCACGGACGCTGACAAAATATAAGTTAGTTGTTTGGTTACAGACTGTCTATAACAATTTAATTATATCTTTGTTTTGTTTCTGTACACACTCAAACAGGGATCTATGTATTTTGTCTGTAGTAAGTGATAAAATAGGAAAAGGGTAAAGGGTAGTATATTGACAGGCAAGGATCAGTGAACTTTTAGCAGCGTAACTAACTGAACTAAATATAGCAGTAGAACTGTGCTTGGAACAATTCACATATTGTTTCAGTGACACCCGTGCTAATATTATTAATCATCATCATCATCAGCCCATATACGTCCCACTGCTGGGCTCGGGCCTCCTCTACCATTCAGAGGGTTTAGGCCTTAGTCCACCACGCTGGCCTAGTGCGGGTTGGCAGACTACACACCTAATAAATTTCTAAGAACTTTTAGGTGTGCAGGTTTCATCACGATGTTTTCCTTCACCGTTAAAGTACGTGATAATTCATTGTGAATACACACATAACTTCGAAAAGTCAGAGGTGTGTGCCTGGGGTTTGAACCCGCGACCGTCGAGATTCTCGACCGCGTGCCCAAACCTCGAGGCCATCACGACTCAATGCTAATGTAAAACAAATATAAACGCCCAAACTCTGTCTTTTAAGCTTTCGCAGCAGCACATTACCTGTACGAATTCCGATTATTTTTCTATATAAAGATGTAAAGAACCTTTAGAAAGTAAGCTAAAGGAAGTAGCATATTGAAATTTATACATTTGCACCCGGGCTAAACTGTCCCCTACTGCTAGCAGTAGTTTATATGATTTAATCTATTCACAATAATATCTGAGCCGGCAAATCTCGCAAAACCGTAAACACTGAAGCATATTTTGACTTTTACTTTCATTATAGGGTCATGTATGGTGGTAACTGGGCTTTATATTTCTTCACTCTTATCATTGCTAGTAAAAACTCCAAAAGTTCGGAAAATAGCAATATAATTTTCTGATAATTATTGCATTGAAATTACGATGGATGAAACTAGTGAATGAAGTGAAATAAAGACTAGGTTATATCAATTACAAAATGACGTAACGAAACTAAATAGAGCGAAGTTTTTCCTGAAGCAGTATTCACGAGCTGAATAATGAACCAGTTCACGCCGCGGTTATAAAGTAACGGTATCATTTAAAAATCCTATTTATACGTCAGGTAAGTAAGGCTTAATTAGAAATATTTTCAGTGCACTTTCTTTGTCTTAATTACCTTTTCATTCGAGTTTTGCATTTAAATGTAGTGAAATGAGGGATTAAATTCGTGCGCCGCTTGTTACTTAATTGTGGATGCCTTGAAAATTTGCTTGCCATAAATTATTTACGTCGAAATTAGTGTACTTAATCTTTATGTTATGACGTAATCGCAGGTAAATAAACGGTTCTTATAAATATAACAGAATAAAAGAAGGGGGGGTGGAAAAATAATTTTTTTCGTCCGATGCCACACAAGGCGGACAGCATAGTAATCCCCGCAAATGTGTCCCGGTCGAAGCCCGAAAAAAATGTTTCTACTAGTAAGAAGAGAAAAATTGTAATTCCTTTACTCCAATAATACGTATTCATTGGTACGAATTGTAATACTGTATAGTACTCTATACACACTGGTCTGCCTCCTCTACAACTGAGGGTTAGGTCTTAGACCACCAAGCTGGCTTTGTGCGGGTTGCAGGACTACAAACCTAAGAAATCCCTACGAATGTTTTGGTGTGCCGATTTCCTCACGTTTCTTTCCTTCACCGTGAAAGTATGTGATAATTCACTGTGAATACATACATAACTTCGTAAAGTCAGAAAATTGTGCCTGGGGTTTGAATCCGCGAAAGCCGGGATTCTCGACTGATTACAGTAATTTTATGTAGTAGCACTAATTTTGGATATGTACCCGCACAGAGGCAACAGCGGTGGCCCGGTCCATCTTTTGCGGGACGTAAAAACACAATTAGTGAAACTAAATTCCAACGGTAGATACGGCTCGCTGAGTTTGTTTTGCCGGGTCTTCTCAGGCAGGGCCGCGTTTGGATCCGGTGGTAGCTCTAAGCAATCGTGACGTTTCCGAAATTTCCATGGTGTTGTAATAACATGTTAAATAAGATTTTTCTCGAGCAAAAACAAAATTAAAATACATAGTTTAAATAAAATATAACGTCTAATTAATTATGTTTCTCTTTTTTTTTATGTCATTTCAGTGGTTGCAGAAATGCACTACTGCCTGTTCCTTCGGATATAGCTACAGGCGTAAGTGTGTGTGTATTTTTTTGTCTAGTGTCTTTGCCCAATGCAATGTCATTTGGAATACCTACATATTATGTTTTATTTATAGTTCCACTAAGGTTAATGCAGGTGAACTTCGTTTAAAAGGTTATCTGATTAAAGAAACAAGTTAATAATGTTTATAATTTTTGTGTTTATTTTGTGCTCAGTATATCTGTCCTTAGATCAAAGATGGGGGTATTATGTCACTCAGTGTTTGGAATGTACGTTGCTTACCTACACTTGCGGTCAGTCAGGTCCAGTACCAGTACGAAAATGCAAACCACTTTCAATAGTTGGGAGTATTAAACAGGCTTTCTGTAGGAGGGATCGTTATTATGAATAACTAGCTGACCCGGCGAACTTCGTTCCGCCTAACAGCCGATTCTTTAGTTTTTTATTTATTTATTTTTTAGCCTAATGCCAGTGAGAGTCCCGTTAAAATTGGTTCACCCGTTTCAGAGATTAGCCGGAACAAACAAACAGACAGACAGATAGACAAAAATTGTAAAAAACGTTATTTTGGTATATGTACCGTGTATCCATCCATATGCATTTATTAAAAAGCGGTTATTTCAATATTACAAACAGATACTCCAATTTTATTTATTGTTATAGATGATACTAAGACATACATTATAGCTACTATCTAAACTATAGGGCACTCTCAAAGCGTACCCGCTGTCCCCCGCCTCACTTCATTAACCGTCCTGAAATGATAGCTCTTGTTGTCTCTTTTTTGAGCCCAATTGTTGGTTTTTATATATGGTCTTATATATGGTGGTTATTTGCGCGGATACGAATACGTAACCATGAGCAAATTGGGCTCCAAAATTTAACAATATAACCAACGACAGAATTTTTTCACGGCGATTTTGCTCAAGTGTGATGGCCTCGAGGTTTAGGCACGCGGTCGAGAACCCCGATGGTCGCGGGTTCAAACCCCAAGCACACACCTCTGGTTTTCCGAAGTTTTGTGTGTATTCACAAATTATAATTATTATAACGTTCTTTAACGGTGAAGAAAAATATCGTGATGAAACCTACACACCTAAAAGTTCTCAGGATATTTTTTGGTGTGTAGTCCGCCAACCCGCACTAGGCGAGGGTGGTGGACTAAGCCCTAAACCCTCTCAGTTGTAGAGGAGGCCCGTGCCCAGCAGTGGGACGTATATGGGCTGATGATGATGATTTTGCCCAAGTACCTCAGTTCAAGCTAACTACGAGCATTAATTTACCACTATGTAAAGAGGAAACTTTATCAAAAAGAAAAATGGATTTAGGTAATATGTTTTGGATCGAGGACGATTGAATAGATTATTCAAACAGTTCAAGTTTTACGAGCAGGGATTGGAATGATGGAATGCTTGATGGGATATGACCGGGCAGTCCACGGAACCCTAATAATGGTCCTAAGTACGGCGACCACGCTACTAGTTGCAATGAAGATTTTTTTAATAATGACGTATAGTAAAAGGCATATTCAAATGGCCAAACGTCATAACATGGTTATTGCTTATTTTACCCACAAAATTACGTACTTCTGACCACCTTGTTGTCTCGCGGAATAAGAGTGCAATGGGACTAGAACTTTCCGGATTCGATCCCTGGTCGGTAAATGTTATTGGGTTGTTTTTAAATGTTAATTAATTTCCTAATGAAACATGATAAGGAAATTCTCGATCGAGGTTCTTCGATTCTTCGATCGGGGTAATTCTTGCAAAAATCTGAAAATATGCACGAAAAACGGAAATAGCTGTTGAAATATGAACACATCCTCGTGTATTTTATTATTTATGACCATAACTAGCGGCAAGTGGGACGGCGTCGCTCGTAGATACTAAAAAGCCGAAGCATAAATAAATATATTTTTTAATACTAATTTTTATTCATTTAAGCTAAATGAAATGGACTTAAATGACAGCTAGCTAAACATAATATTTCTGCCTCCGTTTTTGGGGAAACGGCTTGAGGAGTTTTACATTTGATCAGTTGGTAGTCTTTTTTTCAACGAGAGGAAAGCGCCTCAAGCTCCCCTTTCGGAACCTCGGGGAAGGTCCGTCAGAGGTATTTCGGAGTCTCTGGCCTTCCAATTCGGCCCGCGGAGCAGTTGTCCGCTTAGCTGAGTTGGGTCCCTAACCAAAATCGTACGCCAGCATACCGACTAAAACCTCTCGGTTACCATCACGCGTACTTGGGGCGGTTTTACGGCATCTCCGGGTGAAAATCCGATTTATTGTGAATTTATGGGAAGCCGAAACGTCCCCGTAGGCAGTGCGGAGGTCAAACGAGATACGCCAATCCGTACTCAATCCATCCTTTCTGCTCACAATAAAGCTCTTCGATCCTACTTTGCTTTGGGCCCTTTTTGGCCAGTTTTACCGAGTTTTACACTGATTGAAATTTACAGCTTGACGCTTATCGAAATCTTTTATTGAAACGCTTGATTTGTAAACGAGGGTTCGGGATTTACAAATTCAAAGTTATTTGTTGAAAGACTGAAGATTGTACAAATACAATATCACATCGATGCAAAAATATCACATCACTTATCCAATATTAACTAAAATTGCCTTCATTTTATGAACAACAACAGGAAATGGGCTGATAACTAGGCAATACAATATGACTAAATCACTTGAAGAAGTAACATGTCTAGTTGTCTGACATAATTTGTAATATTTTATATCATCATCATCAGCCCATATACGTCCCACTGCTGGGCACGGGCCTCCTCTACAACTAAGAGGGTTTAGGCCTTAGTCCACCACGCTGGCCTAGTGCGGGTTGGCGGAATACACACCTAAGAAATTCCTAAGAACTTTTAGGTGTGCAGGTTTTATCACGATGTTTTCTTTCACCGTTAAAGCAAGTGATAATTCATTGTGAATACACACATAACTTCGAAAAGTCAGAGGTGTGTGCCTAGGGTTTGAACCTGCGACCGCCGAAATTCTCGACCGCGCACCTAAACCTAAGTCTGCATCCCCCATTTTGTAGTCAGGGGTGAATTTCTGGAACATGCCATCGTCAAAATGAACGACAATTATAATTAATTATGAACAAAATTATATTAATTTGTTACTTCAAGAGCCACGAAGCTAACACGCATATTTTCAAGGTTTTACCCATAAAGATTCAAACACCAACCACAATGCAACATATTGTGTTGAAATATATTCGTTGTTAAATATTTTACCGTTAAATTTGTTCTATAAAAATAAACCATTATAAAAAAAATATTCTTTTCTTATAACACTCACATGATGTGGTTTATAATCATGCTACGTTCTCAAGGCTAGCCGGTATGAAAGTGAAATAAAGTTTCCTCCGCTCAGTCACAGATGGAGCTACTTGCCTGATTGAAATAATTATAATCATTTAACGTACATACAATTAAACATTGCATAGTTCCTGTGTTCTGTATACTTTTAAAATATATTTATTATCTTATACAAATCATATGCTTTGACAAATTTTGATGCACTCATATAAAATTCATATATTTTTTATAATGGCTAAAAGTGTTATTTAATGTTTTTATAACAAATTCCTTGGTAGCAGTATGGGGTCCAAAGACTAGCTTACTATTCGAGGAACCCATAATGAACATATACATACAAGATTCTCTGTTACTTGGAAAGCTTAAGTATGAACTTAAGCTTAAGTATGAGCTTAAGTATGTATGTATGAAAGCTTATGTATTTTTAATTGCCAAATTCAAACCAGACGGTTTGAAATGGAAGGGTCTAATACTACACAAGCAGAAAGAGTGGCGGATTTAGACTTGATGCACCTATTTATGTGAAACAATAAAGTACGCTTACGTAAACTGGACCTTCAATAATCTGCGCCAACCATCCCGTATTACCACATCCAAATGCATTGGTAACAATCTATACGCAATCTTAGGAAAAAAAAAAAAAAAACTAAAAAGTTGAAATCAGTCAATTACAAAAAGGGACTATACAATCTAATAAAGTTCATTGAATTAGAAAGTAAGTGCATCACGGTGTCGAACTAACATATTTTATCGGTGGCTACCTGATGCGGTGGGCTGATCGGTAACTCAAATAGATCACTATCCGATTACTAAAACAGTCACGGTTGGCCGACAAAAAGTGCCGACAAAGTCGCGACAAGCGGACGACAACGCGCGACGGAGCTCCCTCACCGGACGCTTTTTACTGACACTTTGATAACACACGGCTGGAAAGGACGGGAGAATTATTTTATGGGTAGATCTTGTGAATTAATTAAGTACCAACATATTTGATATTAAATATTAAATGTTTGTTAGTCGTGATGGCCTCCAGGTTTAGGCACGCGGTCGAGAATCTCGACGGTCGCGGGTTCAAACCCCAGGCACACACCTCTGAGTTTTCAAAATTATGTTTGTATTCACAAATATGTAATTATAATGTACTTTAACGGTGAAGGAAAACATCGTGATGAAACCTGCACACCTAAAAGTTCTTAGGAATTTCTTAGGTGTGTAGTCCGCCAACCCGGACTAGGCCAGCCTGGTGGACTAAGGCCTAAACCCTCTCAGTTATAGAGGAGGCCCGTGCCCAGCAGTGGGGCGTATATGATGATGATGATGATGTTTGTGTTATCCACAAATATTTGTTTCGGGTCTGCGTGTTTATGAGATCGTAAAGTCTATCGTAGTTTCTGACACCCACGGCACAAGACTTGTATCTTAGTGTGGAGTCAGAACTATGTATGTGACTGTTGGGTGTATTAATTTATTTATTTCTAGACTGCTTATAACGCCTCTTCCGGTATACCGGAGTTAAGCACTGGCCCACCAGTATACAGGATGGGTAATCTTCAAATACCTGATAAATAGGTTTTATCGACATATTTTTTACGCCACTATTACTGAAGTTCCTTCTGGCTACTCAGGTGCGCTACAATGCACTAATCTCCGCTGTTTAAGTTCTTTCGTCAAATAATAGTTTTCTTTCTCTTTTATCGGACAAGAACGTATAATATTTAAGTCCAAAGGCAAGAGAAAGTCGTGTTTGGTAAAAAGACATTTTATCTCGAAAATCTTATATATAAAAATGAATCGCAAAATGTGTTGGTAAGCGCATAACTCAACAACGCCTGGACCGATTTCGCTAATTCTTTTTTTGTTGTGTTTGCTATTGTTAGGAGAAGGTTCTTATGAAAGAAAAAGTTAAGAAAATTGCGAGGAATATGGTAAAAACAACAATTTAATTTTCTCATATAAACTGTTCTACAGTAATATTCTGACAAACATTTTATGCTTATCCCGTCAATATGGTTAATGGTCCCCTCAAATTAAAGAACGTATTTTAATAAAGGTTTTGAATCGACAACATATATCCAGAATATTCGAATAATTGCGTATTTTAGATTTTAAAAATGTAGAATAATGTCAGTAATAAAAAGGGATTGACATATTTATTGGTTGTCAAATATTTATGCGTGCGTTCAGAAATGTATTTTTAAACTCCTTGGTTGTACCTGATTTACAAACGAAGGCAGGTTCGGTAGTCATCACGCTTTGAAATCTAAAACACCCACAACTATGCAATGGAATGCGCTTGGTGTTAAGAAAATTGTTGAGTAATGTTATTCACGTGACGATACTGAAAAGACAACTTAGAGATGAATTGGTGCTTGAGAATTCATCAATTAGATTGATCTAAGATTTCATTGATCCTAACAGGTATGACCATTGAGTTCAAACGAATTCAGTTCCCGATTCGTCAAGCCTTCGCAATGACGATTAACAAAAGATGTTTATGATCTTTTAGACAATTAAAAATATATTAAAAATGTATATCACAAGGTGCATCATCATCATCAGCCCATATATGTACGTCCCACTGTTTGGCATAGGCCTTCTCTGCAACTGAGAAGGTTTAGGCTTCAGTCCACCAAACTGATGCTTCAATGAAGAGAATTAAAACCGACTACTTACATACATGTTTAATTAAATCATGACTTGCGGAGACACGATTGATGCATTTAATTTTCGTACTTATTTATTTCTGTATTTTTATCTCAATAAAGTGCTGAACTTAATATTTATTTCCATACAATCAAAAATAAAATTCAGGTAATATGTAAATATGTAACATTCAATGACTGTTAGGGGATACAAAGTTTTCCGGGTCACATATTATAAATGTTAATGTTTTGTTTGTTACGCTTTCACGCCAAAACTACTTAACCGATTATCATGAAAATTTGTACACATAGTCTTCGAGATATAAAAAAGGACATAGGATTCTTCTTATTAAAAAAAATACGGAGGATAAAAGAATTGAAAAATGATTGAAAAAAGATTTGAATGACTTTTGGTATGCAGATAGGTGGGACCCACCGAAGTAACATAGGTGGGAATGGTTATCCTTACTATTATATAAATGTGAATGTAGGGATGTTTGTGACGCTTTCACGCAAAAACAAAAATTTTGGTATGACCATAAATGAGACCCTGTGAAGTAACATAGGCTATGTCTTATCCCGGGAAAATGTAATGTTCCCATTGGGATAAACATATTATTAAAAATACGAAAATAACTGTCAGAGTTTTACTTTTACGCCTCAACCATTTGAATTGATTTGACGTTTTTTTTTAAATTCAGTAAGTGCCATTTTGGGCACTTGAGGGATGATTTATAGATTCACTTATTATCTTTCTGCACCCAACCCTGAAGTCTACGCGGACGGAGTCGCGGGCAAAAACTATAAAAATTGCGATTACAAAACAGGTGTTGTTCGTAGAAGGGTGAAAATTTGGAGTTATATGTATTTTTCAATGCTGAATCATAAAAAAATAAAAACAAAAAATGTCCACAAAATAAAAAAAAACTTTTCGGGTTGGACCATAAAATATAGATAACCTATTCTCAGACTTATTGAATATACATATAAAATTTCATCAAAATTTCGAACTGTGACACAAGAATTTTATATATATATAAATAGATAAATAGATGTATATGTATATCTCACTCTTTACAATTTTGACCATATTTTTTTGTTTAATGTGTATATCGATGAAAGCAATGACTGTTATACGTATCATTATAATTTTTCAGTGCTATTATCATTTATTTACATTTTAATAAAAAAAAATCAAATTAAAATGGTCAGTATAAGATAGAGGTTGATCGTAGAAGGGTGAAAATTTATGATTATAATAATTTATCAATGCTGAATCATAAAAAATAAAGAAAATAAAGTCAATAGAAAAAAAAACATACCCCTAAATGTTAAACCCTTAAATGTTGACCGATTCTCAGACCTACCTACAATATACACACAATATTTCATAAAAATCAGTCGAGCCGTTTCGGAGGAGTTTGCCAAAAAACACCGCGAGACGAGAATTTTATATATATGGCAAAACAACGTTTGCCGGGTCAGCTAGTACTAGAATAAAATGAATATAATATTTACAACAAAACTTAAACATAGCTTTGTGCCATGAGTTGGCTTTTATTTTAGTCAATACCGCCAAAAACAAAGCAATTACAGAGAAACAATTCTATTATATCGGCATTTAAATTAGTTTTAAATAACAACACATTTCAAACGTTATCAAATAAAGCGAATGATTTCAATAACATTTAATCTAATGTAGCGTAAATTAGGCATGACAAAACATTGAAATTATTTGTTTATGTAGCATAAAATAATAATTCGTATTACTAATATCCCGTTACTATTTAAATTAATATGCATATTATTAACGAAATTGTCCATTAGCATAAAAACATAGGTATGTTATATCATTTGGAATAATTCATAGCTATTAAAATGTTGTTATGTAACACAAAACAATGTATGGCGATTGGCGAGCATTTTATCCTTTCAAGTATGACATGAAAGACTAACGTGATTGTTTTTTTTTATGTATTTTTTTATAAATAAAAATACACCCAACAGTCACATACATTGTTCTAATCCCACATTAAGAAACTACGAGAGACTTTTCGGTCTAACAAACATATGACTCGGTGCGGGGATCGAACCCGCGTTCTCGTTTCGCGAGCTGGTATCTAGCCAACTGCGCCACGGGGCTGTCGGAATTATGTATTCTTCTGCTGAGTTTGGTCTTGAGAGAAGTTATGCAGGTTGGTGGGCATTCCTTAATGGAATTTTTTCATCATCAAATCATTTATTTTTTCATCTTTCAATTGATAGCTTCAACTAATAAATCTTCAGATTGAAATTGTATAAGGTTCATTGGCAGTTCGTACTTCTGCCGTGCCATCTAATTATTGTTAAGCTTTGCTACCGCCTTCATCCTTTTTTTAAGTCTTAAGATAAAGAGTAAGGATTACATTGTTGCTGGTATAATTGTCAACATAGCCTAGGGCTTATTTTTCTTGGTAGTGGAATCGTTGCAACTTTGATGAAAAAGTTAACGATAGACGCAGTTATTTATTCTACCGGTGATGATAAACATTCTGTTCATCATCATCATCAGCCCTTATACGTCCCACTGCTGGGCAAGGGCCTCCTCTATAACTGGGAGGGTTTAGGCCATAGGCGGGTTGGCGGACTACTCACCTAAGAAATTCCTAAGAATTTTTAGATGTGCAGGTTTCATCACGATGTTTTTCTTCACCGTTAAAGTAAGTGATAATTCATTGTGAATACACACATAACTTCGAAAAGTCAGAAATGTGTGTCTGGGGTTTGAACCTGCGACCGCCGCGATTCTCGATCGCGCGAATAAACCTCGAGGATTTCATTACTTTTTTTTTCATTCTGTTAATATTACAAAATTGATAATTGCCTACATTGGTATTAGCAATAAAATTTCAAACATTTCCCTAAGGTCTATCTAAACTTGTAACCCGTGTGTCACCGTCGTAAGGGCGCCTTGTCTTAAAACACACCTGCTTAGAATCTTGATATTGAATTCCCAGACTTTGAAAACCAGTCGTGGAGAGCTCCCATTTCTCGCGAATCCCTTCATTACACACAACATTTGTAGGGACATAATACCAGTCACGGTGCTTGACATTCTGGTTATTTGATGTGTTAAAAAATGACGGCAGACGTAAACTGCATATGTTGATGTATTTGGAGCCTCGAGTTTATGCAATGTACTTATTTATTTATTTATATACGAGTATACTTTATTGTTTACCATGAATACATACAAAAAATGAATATTAATACATGTACATTGATTTTTATACTTAATTTATGTGGTATTCAGGCGTTTTGAATATAATTCTAAAAGCTTTGGGGACGGAAGTGTGTAAGCAGTCAAACTACGTCGCATTTTTCCGTGATACTTAAATTGAATACTAAGCTTGTATCGTTATTTTTTTATTATATACAAAAAAAATATATTATATAATTTAGGTAGGAATTCAGGAGTTCGAAATTAAGGGGATTAAATATAAAAAAAAAAACCTTTATATTAAGAAAGGTAGGATAAGCTTTATGTTAGCATTAGACTATGATTTGTTATATAAGATTACCTTAAAAACGCTTCTTAATAGATTTTTGACATAGGAGGGATAGTTTTTACTTCGTTAAAACTCGTACAGTGTATTTATATACCGTTTTATGTTTTTTTCTTAACGTCCTCTTTGCAAAAATCGACATTAGCAAGAACCGATTTAAATTTGACATTACACCAAAAACATTTTAATAAAGAAAAACATGGAGAGAAATAAATCCCATAAAACTGTAATTATGCGTTACAAACCTACATATCATGTCACCTCGAATCAGAACTCGGCGCAAGGTGCAACCACCGAGTGTGAAACAAAAAGCTGTAATGAAGATAAAATGGTCGATGAACGTGAAATCCTTGGGCAGGTGGGATCGGTGTCACTTGTATAAATACTGCTCACCGCTCTCTGGGGAGCCGACCTGCCAAAATCACAGATTATGTGGCGTAGATGAGACAAATAATATTTTACTTTTTTTTTTTTATACTGGCACGGCAAAGTGACTCCATTGCACCTGATGGTAAGCGTAATGGAGTCCATAAAAAGTGCCGACCAGCGAGAGATGATGATCTCCCGTTGGTCGACACTATCATGCCGGCCGAATACCTCTTCACCATTCTTGTGAAGAAGTATGGGGGACTAATATAGCCGTGCTCCAATATTGGCCCAGTAAATAATTTTGTGAATCTTAGACGCCGTCGATATAAATGTAAATGCTATATACAAAGTAAGCTGTAGTTATGTATATGGGACACAAAATTTTGACTTAAACAGGAAACTCTGTAACTGATCAGTGACCATTACTGTGTTAAAATTCTGGTTATGTGGTGGATTATGACAGACTTAGATATTTTCTCATTTGTAAAGGTTGCATTTGAAAAAAAATATCTCTGAAATAGCCAAATTTACTAAAAGGTGAGGCCTAGAAAGCGCCCAAGGGGTCAGGCAAATATATACAGCAGGCGAGCACATACTTGTACCGTGAGACTACGAGGCAGATTTTATTTTAATTTATAGTCTTTGTTGTGTATCCACTGAGCATTGCGCACCTGTTTTGTTGACAAAAAAGCGAGAGAAATGTTAAAAAATCAAGCAAGCTGCCAGCGGAACAATGCTCTTATCTATAGATAAGGGACATTTCGGACGTCGGGTGTTAATTGGACTCTAATATTGGCCATTTCCTTTTGTTAGAGTGTACAGATCCCGCCGATAAAGCGGTATTTGTGTTAGTTTTTTGTATTTTCATAAGTTTCGAAGAAACTGTTTCTTTATTGAATATTTTTTTTGTATATATTAATACATTTTGTATTATAGGGTTAATAAGCAAGGTGATAACGTCACTGGATTAAATTATAAAAAAAAAAACTGGATATCTCTAGTCTATTTTTTTTTTATCTAAAGTACCTATGTAGTACGAGTACATCGAAATTACTTAAATTCAAAGTATGTAATGGTAAAATTCATTTGCTTGTACTCGTATGACATGGAACGCTTATCCACAAGATCCGACTACTCAAAGTTGATATGATCGTTTTTAAAATAGATAGCACAAAATCTATAAACAGCAAATATTTTTATAGAACTAAATATTTGTAATAGCATATGTAACTTGATTTATGATAAGATTGAACTTTAGAAGCAACATTGACAAAAAAAAAAACAACGACAATGAACGTCTGCTTATACCGTACGTATTTTATCTACAAATAAGATATTTTTATTATTCTATAATATTAATTTATTAATTGCGTTTATAAAAATAAAATAAAATATTAAAATTTCAACATATATTGTATTTATTTTTGATATTTAGTTATTGATGGCGTCATGTCCGGGCTTTCGTAGTGCAAAAAAAGTATTTTTTTAGTGCTTGGTCATTCGTTTAACTTTATAAAATATATAGAACTTACGATATTATACAATTTTGCTGGACAACATGAAGTTACGGGAAAAATTAGAAAAGACTTAGCTTTGTATAATAGAGAATGCACATTGTTCATCATACTTATCTAACAAAATACGTGATATTTTGAGTAAAGGCGACATTAAATGTTTCGAGCGTAGAACAGATATAATCTACCCGGGGTAATGTGGACACAGTTTATTAAGAACAGTACGTAAATTGCTCATTTGTTTATTTAAATTTTTAGGTTTTCAATATATCCAAACATTTACATTGTCTCTCGTTCAACTCACTGTTTCAACATAAAACGTCATCATTGTGCCACTAACATTATGCAGCTGGTGGAACTGTTGGTCAAATGCCTACGAAGGAGAGAGACTGTATTTTCGATTTTCATACATAGGTTTATGTTTTAATACTAGGACACCAAAGAGATAACACTGCACTCAATGGCAAGTGTAAAGCGGTCCAAATAATGTGTATAATAAATCTAACTTTCTTACCTCGCTGGCAATCAACCAATATAAAAAATCTTTTTTTGTATGTATTATAATTATCCTACTTCTATTTTCAATGTGTGCAGCTAACGTCAAGTGATGACACATAATATGTCCCCTTAAATATCCCTTAAATACTATAAGATTTTCACCTACCGCAAAACATATACTACCTACTGTGTCACTTCGCAGTGATTTAAGAGTCCGCCATCCGACTAAGAAACCATAAAGATTATCACGCTTCGAGTTAATGGATCCTCTAATTAATTATTAAGAACTAGGTTACGGCTATTAATGTTATTCTACGGTGAATAATTGTTTTAATACGATGGCAGAAACTTTACACGCGAAATAGATTATTCGCGAGCACACCGTTTGGACAGTCGAAGTCATATTATTTAATCCCACTGTTTAAGTTGGCTAGGTTTCGTTCTCTTGAATATTTGTTTAAAGTTAAAGTGTTATGAATTATGATTGAAATATTATTTGAGTTTTTAAAATTAAGCTTTCATGGTTGATATAGTAAAGTTGATGATTTATCTCAAATTTAGATTTAAGGCTTTTAACAGAGTCTTACACTTTACAATATTATCCTTGTTTTACACAACACCCACCTGTAAATAGAACTGCTTTTAAACTGGTCAGTATCGGAGGCCAAAGTCAGGGTAAGCACAGAATTCAACGTTAAATATACGCGTTAGGGTTCCAAAAAAAATTTGTTCCGTGTTTTGCGTATTTTCGTTCTGACAAATGTGATTATTGTTTATTTCAAATATTGTAAGTTTCTCTGTACTGGATGATTAATCCTAAGAGCTGGAAATAAGGGCCTTTAATAATCACGTTGCTACGGCCGCATGTTATACGAGACTATAATAAAGTTGACTGCCTCGTAGTCTCGCGGTACAAGTAGTATGTGTCGAGCGATCTAGAGGTACTGGGTTCGATTCCCGGGTCGGGCAAAGTGTTATTGGGTTTTTCCATTAGGAAATTCTCAGTAGCAGCACGGAGTCTGGAATTGTGCCCGAAAAACGGCAATAGGCTCGCCCCCTATTACGTGAGACTGATACATACCTGGCGAAATGTGGGTGCAGAAATGCACCTCTGCCTACCCCTTCGGGGAATACAAGCGTGAGTTTATGTATGTATGTATGTATAATAAAGTTTAAGAAATAATTTCTACAGTTTTAAAGTCAGCTGGTAATAAACAAGGAATTTTCAATGATTCATTTCGCTGATTACTAATAATTAGTTTGTGAGGTCATGTTGCCATGCCAGAACATAAACGGTATATAATATCATAAGTCAGTGAAAAAAATAAACATTAAACAGGAATGCGTACTTTGTATTTAATGAACAAACTACAAAGTTTTGTAACTTTTGTTATCTGATTTATAATTAGAGCGTAATTAAAAAAAATCTTGTCGTTATATCAAACGCGTGTTCCCATTAGGTACATGTGAATTCATACAATTAATTATCTGACAAATTACCTTAATTTTGAGAATTTACCTTCATTTGTAGCACTAACATAGTACTTGTCCCAAGTGTTAGGTCTAGTGGGAATGGATTTGTTCTGAGAAATTAAGGCTCTGAATGTGTTTTCTTTAGTTGAATTATGTATAAAAGGACCATTAACAATAATAATTAAAGTTCTAAGTGAGCAAGAACTATGGTTTATTAAAACAACAGAAAGAAATCCTTCGGACTAATACAATATTTTTATAATCCTATATATGTAACAAAAACAAATATTTTATGATTGTTTAATGCTTTTAATAATTTTTGATCAATTCCATTTATCAAAAATTCCTACGCAGCTAGTGTACCTACTGAGGAAAAATATAACTTTTGCTAAGTTATATAAATTATGATGATTCAAACCAAACGACTTTAGTTGAGTGCTGAATACATCAAAAACTTTTTTATGACATTATCATATTTTTGAGATCAATCATAAATTCTCCCGCCCGAGGTGTCAACTTATCTACCTACATAAATATAATTCGATTAAGCTTTGTTGAAAAACAAAATTTAGTTCGGCGTGGATACGGTGTTTCGAGAAACCATCTCAATAGCACATGATATGTGGCAATCGAGGTCATCACGCGTAGGAAATACACAGATGCAATTGTGGTTGTGATATCGATTGCTATTGTTATTTTGTTTTAATTATTGTTTTTATTTTTAGTTTTTATTGTTTTGTATCATTAGTTTTTAAGTTTACTTTTTCAATTATTGTTACTCCGACTATACGTCTGTAATTCGCTTGGGCCTCCCATCGAAAATCAGCCTTGCAGTATCGTTCACACGTTACTGCAGCACGTAGCTGAATGGGAGGTAACATTGCTGGTGCTATTATTATTTTTTTCTTTGTTTTCTGTTTATTACATTTTACTTGTAAATTGTGCCAGCAATAAATACTTCTTTCTTTCATTCTTTCGAGATGTGGAGATATAAGGTGGCTACATTACCAGGGTTGAAGACCCTCACAATGTGGAAATCTAAGCGACCTCGTGAAGACGAGATCGATATTTGGGAGTGTCCAGAAAAACGGATAATGGTGATTGCGAAACGCGAGAGCCATGCGAAAGAGGCACGAGCGCTCTCGCGTTATCATGATATGTGGCACGATTCAATCAGACGTCTCTGTTCACAGTCCTGGGCGTCTCTCTCTCTCTCTTTCTTTAGACCAAGGCGAATGTCAGTAGTTATTAAGAATTACCACGCACTTCAACGGTGAATGAACATCGGCATGGTAGACGAGCTAACCGTGTATTTTTGCAATGCCTGAGGCATACCCAAGTCGGTAGCAAACGTGTTGTGAGGACTCTTTTTATTGTTGTTAGTAATAATTTTGAATCAGTTATATTTAACCTACGGGCTAAATAGTTTTAAAAACAGATCTAAGAGTTCTATGGTGTCAACTACGCTGCAAACCGTCCCTCAGGGAATGGAATTTAATGGTTCAGTTTTATGATTAAATCGCCTAATTTGATTATTTTCGTTGGGACTCATGCGTAATTTATGACAGACATTAAAAGAACATAAAATCAACACAGACCCAAAGCTTGTCGACTTAAGCTATGTCCGAACTATAAGTACAGTTATTAAAAGAATTTATAGTTTATTTTAACTTTTATGGGTTAAGTTAATGGGAACAGCGATTCAAATTCTATTGAAAACGTAGTGATAGGTGAAATAGCAGGTACTTAAATTTTTTGAACTTTTATATGCTACTGATTGCTACAGCGAACAATTTTGGTTTCTACAAAAAAAAAACACTGCGGGCTTAATAACTGCATAGATAAGTATTTTTAAATTATTTATATTTACCTAACTTATATGAACTCATGATGATGATGATTCCATTGAAAGAAACCCTACCCATAATTTCGATATTCGTTAATACAAATCAAATCAAATCAAATTATCTTTATTCAAATAGACTTTTACAAGTTCTTTTGAATCGTCAATTTTACACTTCTTAATTTTTTTTAACTATTGCCGCTTCGAAACAAACTACAATGCACGAAAAACTTATTTTTACTTTATTAGAACATTATTACTTTGCACGTGTACCATTGGTCATCAACGATACAATGGAGGAATAGGTGTTAATTATTAATGTTATGGCAACATATGTACCATTACTTTTGCTGGCATAAGAGCCAGATGGTTATTTTATGTTGAATGTGTGACATGAAGAAAGTACAGGCGCCAAAGGAATACGAAAATGCCGTTTGATCCGCTGATGTGTTTGGGATCTCATGACAGCGTGTTGCTGAAATCCGGGGAAGTATCCAATGTTTTTGTTCTGACGCAAGTTAAAATGTAAGGGTACTATAGGAAAATATTCTAGTGTGCAACACATGGGATACAAAAACCTTATCTTGTGAAGTATATATTTTGTTATTTGTGAATCAGCCATAAGTTTGTTAACGAATGATTAAATATGCTACACTGAAATTTTTAAGCACTTGAATGAATGTATGTATATGTATATGGACTGACATAGATAAACATAACTTTTAAATTCAAATTAAAACAATATTATAGTACGGTATATTTGCATATTATATTATCTTATATTTTTTATCGGTCTTAGGAGACACTCTTTGGTAAAAGGTCAGTAATACAACGCAGAATCGTGTAAAACAGCACGAGTGAAGAAAAACGATTTTACTATACGATAACCTTGCTCCGTCCATCTCCCTTGTCGCTGATAAAAATATTATTACAAAAAAAAACATCAATACTATGATTTCAACTACTTTAAATAGCCTTTATTAAGATTTATTGAAAAGTACGAAAACTTTCTTACTAACAGCTTAAACCAAATAGGTAAAGTTATGCCGTTTTATCGTGCAAATTCGCAAACTGGCGAGTAAATGCACGTTGTCACTTGACGCCGCGTCGCGTGAGGAGCGTTGTAATTACTCCGCCGTCCTCCGGTTAGTGTCTCCGCAATTAGAGAAATTCCTAGGCGTCAGCCGGTGGGAGAGTTATTTGAACTTGGTAATGTCATTTAGCGTGCCCTCTTTATGTTTCCTGTTTATTCGCATGTGAAAAATGTTGAAAATTATACGTTTAGGGATCTTTAGGAGAAACATTTGATGGGGTAAAACTCACCGGTGTTTAGGTTCAAAACTGTCTCAATCATATTAGAAATTTGAAAGCTGTTAGTTAAGAGGCGTCTACTCATGGCACATGCGTCATACTCGTGAACGAGTGCTGTTTGTGTGGACTACTTTGTCTGAATGCTTATAGTACATAATATTACCTAGTGACAGTGATTAATTTTCTTCATCTTTTTTGACTTAGGCGAATACTAGGATTTCTACCGTAGATGACTTAACTCTTACTGATTACATTATTCATATGAAATGGTAACCTTTAGTTCGAAATTAAGTAAATAAGTTGCCCTGATTCAGATCAATTTTCCAATATCTGCATTGTTAGGTGAACTTGTCATGAAAAGCTCATCTGTAGAGCCTTAAAAACTACCTTCTAAACTCTGGTGGAAATTAAGTTGATTTAAAAGTTAACAGAATCTATATATTTAACATTTTATGGATTCTAATAAGTATTTTTATTTCATTTTCACCACCAGGAAACTAGAACCTGTGGTAGGACGTACAATTAGTACAATCCGTTTGTAGTAAAATTGTAATACACCGATAACAAAGTTTCCTACTGAACTCACGGAGCTAAGTTCACAGACTCAAGGTTTTTTTTATTGCAGCAACATTTTAGGAATAAGTGCAGTTTTCATAGTGCCGTATCTAATGAGTGTTTTAATGATGCCAGTTGTCCGTACGTCCGCGCGACGTTTTAGTTTTTACACATAGATAAAGTGCCTCGGTATTATGGTGTATGTATACAATTTTGTTATTATACTCTTTAACTTCAATATCGTAAGCAATTATCTCCGCATTTAATGGTCGAAGAAAATGTTGCAAAAACAACTGCGTTCCTGATAATTTCTATGAGAATTTTAGAAGATTTATGGAGTCTACAAACTGAAATTAGGCAGGGCTGGAAGATCGAAGTCTAGTACTCATTGATATTTGTCCTATGATCGGATTATTTTTGTTAATAATGTATTTTTAAGCTTCATTTCTATGATGTTTGAAAATAAACTAAATACTAAATATAAGTTTTTCAATATCTGAAAGGTGCTAGATATTTCGCTATTTTCCTAGATCCATCATAAAATTGAGTGTTTAAAATCCCTTTAGCAGCAATTTATTAATAGATACATTTAATAATTGATGTATTCGTCAATCCTCTCTAAGCCAGTGCAGAGAAGCCTGTGTCTAGCAGTAGGAGGTAAATAGGTTGATGACGATATAATAAATCGTTAATATGCTGACGTTTATTTAAATAGCATTGCTGTCACTATCCAACAGATGATCATGAGGTCATATAATATCCCCTTAAAAAAAAGTTATAGGTAAAAATTTTGTACATGCATTCATACATACGTATGTACATAACCTCAAGACTGTATTCCCCGGAAGGATAGGCAGAGATGCATCCCACATTTCGCCAATTGTGTTTTTGTCCCACGTAATAGGGGGTGATCCTATTGCCGTTTTTTAGGCATATTTCCAGACTCCGAGCTGCTACAGTCCAAGCTGGCCGTCTCGTGGTCTTGCAGTAGAAGTATCTAATGTATGAAGTATATAAGTGATCGAGTGGTCCTGGGTTCAATTCCCGGGTCGAGCAACGTGTTTTGTTTTTTTGATGTTGTAATATACGTTTATTCAATCTAAAAGCACAGGTGTTTACCTGTCTGTTTCATGTGTTCACGTGAAGCGCCCCTAGTCACAATATTAATCAAAACAATTTTAACAATGTCAACATAAATTATCTATAATGAACTGGAAATTAAATTAATTATGTTTTGATTAAATTTTACATTGTTGTTCCAGAGACAACGTACTTTTGTGCTTGGTGTAAAACACAGAGTGTTATTATCTCTATAGCATTTCTAGGGAGGAAATTGTCTTTTATCATCATTACCATCAATTTTAACAGTCTCCAAATAAACATAGGTCATCATTATCTCCTTGACCTGTTCCCAATTTAATTTCGGGTCGGCGCAGTATGTTTTATCCTTCAACACATCCCTATCAGCCGTGATGTCATCATTCACCCCTATTTCATTCAATTATTTCAAAAAATGAGAAACGGCTACGATGACTCCACTAGTTAAGAGAAATTTGTCGATTTATTCAAAAATCGTAAAAATTCTGAAATTTGAGAGCTTGCATGTACTATTGCTTGTAATCTTACAGGGTACCTATACAGACACTTAGGAATTGTAATAGTTTTAGTTATAATCTAATAGTTCTTATTACCAGTAGGTCTGTCATCAACCAACCTACTATGAATCAAATATACCTGTTTTTACTGTCGCCGTACCTAGACAAAGCAGCGTGTTAATGTATAATCAGAGGTCCTCCAACGACTTTCACGTACCACTTTTGAAAGCAAAAAAAAACTTCATTTTCATAATGCGAGGGGCGGAAGCTATAAAACCGAATTGTTTTTTCCGTCGCTCCATTTTTTCCCAAACAATTTTTAAGTTATGTACAAAGGCACATAAATATCTGCGCCGGGAATATTAATATTAACTCTCATTTGTGACATGAAATTATTTCCATGTTTGAATTTTAATGTTTGTAAAATGTTTTTATGTTCGTCAACGCGTTAATTATTTTATGAAAAGAATTGAATGCTTTATGTTTATTTTTTGATCTGTTGTCCCGGTTGCGTAAATGGGCGTAGACGACTGAGGTTTTGTATTCTATCTACATAGACCAAACTGTTATTTCGATACGCCCTGAAATACATAATTTTATCGTTTTATTTTATATCAATTCGGAGATCGGTGTCATGATTGTTTATTGAAATTGGCCATTAATCTTTCTGCGAAAGTTTCGTTAAAAGTGCTTAGGCTATTTCGGAGATTATAGACAGAACAAACAGATAAAAGAAACAAACATTTTAAAATTTGTTTTTTTGTTATCATCATCATAATATGATATATGGGCTGATGCCCATATACGTCCCATTGCTGGGCATGGGCCTCTTCTACAACTAAGAGGGTTTAGGGCCTTAGTCCACAATGAAGGCCTAGTGCAGTTTGGCGGACTAGACACCTAAGAAATTCCTAAGAAGTAGTGATGGCCTCGAGGTTTAGGCGCGCGGTCGAGAATCTCGGCGGTCGCAGGTTGAAACCCAGGCACACACCACTAACTTTTCGAAATGTGTATTCACAATGAATCATCACTTACTTTAACGGTGAAGGAAATCAATTTTTTTTTAAATATTATAATGAAACACCAACACAAAGCCATTAACTTACAGACAATATTCAATTACTGGCAAGTACGGAACCAAGGCTGAAGTAATATTTCCTCAAGTTTAATTCCGTTCTCGGCGTCCGAGCACCCGCCCACCTGCCTCTAATATTGAACGAGTAAATCATCCCTCACGGCTGACCTCTCGGAAAAAATGCACAATAAGCTACGAATAGTTCTAAGTTATTTCCCGTTTCATGTCATTATTTGGCCTTATCACATTGTATTATTTATTGACTGCCTCGTTGGCCCCGCGGAATAAATATGTGGCGAGTCATTGAGTTATGCCCAAATTCTATTTACGAGCCAGGAACAGGATAACGCTAGTAACTGTTAACATAAAAAGGTTAAATAATTTATAATATTATTTTTAATTAAAAATATTAAAATACGTTTATGATAATGTATATTGCCAATACGAGTAACAGTTGAAATGTTTAAATAATTATAATCAATCCAAATCATAAATGGACTTATTTTAAACTTTCAAAGCAATAAATACATTCAGATTTTTAGTTTGTTAAATTTACATACGAGTGCCGCCATCTCTTAGCGAGTAAATGAAGCTCACAGCAAAAACACACACCGTAAACATTTTCTTTCATAAATTCGGATACTGGTTACGACCTCTCATTCGACCCTCTGGCGCTGCAAATCCTTCGGCCTTATCTTCCCGTATCATTTATAACCAGGCATCAACAAATGACGTCTGTTTGGGGTTCCTGCGGTTTACTTCGGGGTTAAGTTTCGAGGGAGGATTTGTCAGGTACGGAGTAATGACTACTCGAAATTTCACGATTATTACATCGTCTATTTCCTCAGCATGCAGGGTGTTTTGTGGCTTTGTATATATAGTATAGAGTGTTGTATATGTCCCTGTTACATTATTATGTTGACTGTCATTACTTTATATTACTGATAGCAATATTGGTTAAATAAACTTATTATCAGCACGGGCCTCCTCTACAACTGAGAGGGTTTAGGCCTTATTCCATAAATGTACGTTGGCGCAGTTAAGCACAAGTTTATCAAACGAGATGAATTCAATACTCGCACTCAGATTTAAAAAAAATGTGTAATCCACATATATTTTGTGCCGTTTTGGATGTTTGGAAATCGAAAAGTCTAATAATCGTAGTTTCAGATACTCGCGATGTAAGCCTTGTATAATAGTCACACATACACTACCGTCTTTATCCCCGAAAAGGTAGGTAGAAATGTATTTAAATTTTTATATCCACGTTTCGACATCTTTATGATTTCCAAGTAGTAGGTTGCCACTTTTCGGGCACAATTCCAGACTCCGTGCTGCTACTGAGAATTTCGTAATGGAAAATAAAATAACATTTTGCGCAATCCGAAAATCGAAACCGGGGCCACTACATCGTAAAATAGAGTGAAGTCCGATTCATCTGTCTTGGCTTCATGTACCTAACTTTGTTATCCAATCCAATCCATCAGCCAATGAAAGTCCACTGCTGGACATAGGCCTCTCCCAATGACTTCCACGAAGCAGCCTGCAACCAGCGACGTCCCGCGAACTTAACTAGGTCGTCCGACCATCTTGTCGGAGGACGTCCCACGCTGCAACTTTGTAAGCATTAATTAAATCCTTTAGGCCACACGACATATGCATAAATCCGGGATCGGCACTGTGTGTGGTCGTAGACTGTATTTATTATTATTTAATTAATTACTGGACCAAACCCTTATTTCCCATTTTATTTTACAAGACAACAAGCCCAGATTTATGTACATCCATAGATTATGCCTCCGAATATAACCGTTCATAACGAAATTGTAAGCAATTAATTGAATTTATTAGCTAATGTAGAGTCGGATACTGGACGGAGCATTTCTATATCGGTGAACAGGCATCCGTTCTCAGAAGCGGTTTGCATGTGTATGAATTATGTGTCAAGAAAATATTTTAATGCGTTCTTACTGGTAATGATCTGTTGGCCGAATAAAATGAAATACGTTCCCGGAACATTGGGACAGTTGTACCCAAACATTTTACGATTATGATTGGGATAAGTTGTGTATGTCATTCTGTTTCCGATCGTACACGTCCACCTATTTGAGAGGGATTTAACTTTATCTATCATAATCATCAGCCCATTATACGTCCCACTGCTGGGCACGGTCCTCCTCTACAACTGAGGGGGTATAGGCCTTAGTCCACCACGCTGGCCTAGTGCGGATTGGTGGACTACACACCTAAGAAATTTTAGGTGTGCAGGTTTCATCACGATGATTTCCTTCACCGTTAAAATACGTGATAATTCTTTGTGAATACACACATAACTTCGAAAAGTCAGAGGTGTGTGCCTGAGGTTTGAACCCGCGACCGTCGAGATTCTCGACCACGTGCCCAAACCTCAAGGCCATCACGACTTTACCTATGTTTACGAGGAATTAAGACACCATTCTAATTGTATGTGGAAGATTTACGTGATAGATCACGCACACTTAGTTGTAGAGATCGCGGATTAAAAGTAGATACTTAACCGTACAGGAGACCGGTAAGCAGGAGACGGAATTATGTAGGATGATATTGTTATGTACGTATCACCATCAGCCCATATACGTCCCACTGCTGGTCACGGGTGGTCACTACAACTAACAGAAATTAGGCGTTTGTCCACCACACTGGCGTACTGCGGTTTAGCGGACTAGGTAAGGGAGACCGGGTACCAAAGTAACATTTTGTACATTGACCATTGTTTCTAGCTAGGTGTTATTAGTATGACGTAACGGATATAAATATATGTAAATTTGGTTCATGTTCTTTACATTATCATCTTAATTTAACTTAATATTGAATTTTTTTAATGAAATCTAGGGACTTGAAAAAAAATCGTCTCTTGTTACTTTCGACCACGTTGGCAGGTCGGAAGTAACACAGCGTGGGTCGAAAGTAACAGGACAAAGTGGGTTTCTATTTTATTTAATAAAAAACATATTAAATCAAAAAATATTTATTAGGAACTGTATTAAGCAACAAGTTAACATTTGCATTACAAATGCACAACACTTACATATTTAACAAAACAAATCAACATTATTAAAGTCTCTTTCTAATTATTCTTATTTTAAGTATCTAATGAGATCTTTTAATTATAATCGGAGATAATAGGACTATGCAATTTCAGTCTCTTATTCAGACACAATTATGGCACACATAATTTCTCTCGTCATTGACACATTCAGCATGTGACCACATTTTGCATTCAATGCATTGTATCCACTGCTTATTTGGTCGACTATTGCCAAAACTTTCTAAACAAACGAGAGAAGCAATCCTCGTCGTCTGACTTATTTTCCTTCCCTTTATCTGTCTTCTTTTTTTCCTTTTCCCTTTCCTTTCGTTTTTTTCTTGCCCTCTTCATTATCAGGTGGTAAAACTTTCTTCTTGGCTTTATTTCTTAGTTGGTATTCTTCTTCGATTGCATTTTTTTCAGGTGTGTTCGTCAAAATTGCCGACTTACGTTTCTTACGTCCTTTATTTAATAATGACCTTAGCCCTGCTTGTGGTAAAGGTCTGATATCTTTAGGCGATATAAGATTAAATGAGTGAGATAAGATAGGTCGCTGAAATTCGCAGGTTCCAGGAACCGGTAATTACGCTAGTTAGTAGAGAATTAGCGTCAGCGGGGAAAGGTGAAAGTTGAGTGATTATTGACGGTGATTCATTAATTATCCATACGCTGATAGCGATCCAGCGGGATGTTGGAAGATTAGAAACTGTAGTATCTTGATCTATTTGTCTGGGAGGTGTTGCGTCAAAACTGATCAACAGACCATTTTGCGGAATTTCATTAATGGTTTGTAAAGGACGGTCAGTTACATAGGACAGGGCAAAGTCGCGGCATTCTGTTGAAATAAAGACACTCATAAATAATTTGCGTTAATAAATCCATACGGGGACAAAAGTAACATGTTACTTGTGTACACATATAGCTATGTTACTTTTGTACCCTACCTCATTTTCGTTAAAATATGAAATATAACCATAAAACGAAACGTAATAGACAAAAACGGATTAAAACACTCAACGATCAATTATATCAAGAAACTATATGCAAATATTCATGTTGATATCATACTTTTAACTATACGTAAACATAAAATAAGTAAATGTCAAAAAACTTACTTTTGAGCAGTAAATTCACATAGCGTCCTGTCACACCACCAAACAGCGCGGGGCGCGCACGGCAACTGTTTGCAGGGGAGGGGGGTGTACCCGAGTATCGCTTGACGGCAGCGACGCGATGTTTTGGTGATCGGATATACCTACAGGGCGTTTGTTACTTTCGACCCGCCGTTACTTTTATACCCGGGCTCCTACACACCTAAGAAATTCCTAAGAACTTATAGGTGAGCGGGTTTCCTCACGATGTTTGCCTTCACTGTTAAAGTACGTGATAATTCATTACGAATACACACGTAACTTCGCAGTCAGAGGTGTGTGCCTGGGATTTGAACCCGCGATCGCCGACATTCTTGACCGTACGCCTTAACCTCGAGGCCATCACTACTTGATATACCTATGTTCGTACGTTTGTATTTAGCAGCACGTACCAACAGCGCAGTTTTATAACCCTTTTACAAAGTCACCTATTTCAACTGTAGTATAAAAGATTAAGATAGACATCATTTCATAGCTTACCGTATTTGGTCTCTTCTCTGAATTAAATTATATTTCATCTCCAGTTTACTTTAGATAGAGCTAAAATTGATAAAATTAAACCAACACGAGGACGTCTCGTGTCAGTTCAAACGGAGTGCGACTCACTGAAGGATCTCTGATCTATAAACCTCCACGAAGTTATATTAATCATATGCAATAAGTCCTCGCTTCTGTATTCTGCAATTTATAATTGCGACATTCATAATTTATTCGGAGAAATTAGTTGAATTGCTGCCAGTTACTTGTTCCTTTAGCGTCGCTGTTACACGTGTATTTCATTCATCTTCGCTGAATTCAAGTGAAGTTGTTGCTTGAAGTTGGTTAAGTACGTTAAATGTAATTGAAGTTCGCGCACTCGTGTATAAATTTGAGGTTGTTTACAATAACGCGTCGAGTGTTTTAATAATAAGTAAGGCCAGCCGTTTTTCGGGCAGTTCAGACACCTTCCTGCTTTTAGGATTTTCCAAATAGAACAACCCACTAACTTCGCCCGACGTGGAAACCATTTCTGGGGCCGCGAGGTAGTTTATAATTTTTATTAAGTATCTTAGCATTTTATTATTTATTAATTGTTTGTACTATAAATAAAGTCGACAGCCCCGTGGCGCAGTTGGATAGACCAGCTTGCGAAACGAGAGGACGCGGGTACGATTCCCACAACGAGACAAATGTTTGTGTGATCCACAAATATTTGTTTCGCGTCTGGGTGTTTGTAAGACCGAAAATCAACGACACAGGACTTTTATCCTTCTGTGGGGTCAGAACTATGTATGTGACTGTATGATGTATTTAGTTATTTATTTTAAAACTTTTTTTTCTGTCCAAACAACAAACTTGCGAAAAATATGCAATTTATTTTCATCCAGTTATACGTAAAAAGCTTGCACGCGAGTAAACCTAATTGTTTTTAGTAAAATTGTTATAAGCCATTTTAAAGTAACGATCGTATTTAAAGCAAATAGAAAACTAATGAGTTGCTATGCCACGACATGTGGCGGAGGCGTGGTGTGGCGTGGCGTCGCGTGGCTTACCGTCACAAGGTACATAGGGCTGGCAGCCTCTCGTAAATACTAGGCAGCGATAGTCTTGGCGTGGATCGGGCTATAAGGCTGATAGCTGCAAGTTTCATTTCACGAAATCAATATTTTCCACATTTCGAAATTATGTACTTATTATTTTATTTATTTATTTATACTTTTTAGTACACTATACAATAATTTATGCTACATGATTGAAAACAATGAAGACAATAAGTATAGGCACAATAGGCGGTCTTATCGCTAGCTGCGATCTCTTCCAGACAACCTACGGGACTGGAATGAAAGGTTGTAGTTCAGGCAGTTGTCTTCAGAAATTGAAAATAATAATAATAATAATAAAAACAAAGAAATAACCAAATATATATATATATATATATATATATATATATATATATATATGAATTACATATAAATAAACATATATAAAGACCATATAGTAAGATAACATTTAATAGAAGATATAAGTGTAAAGTTTCCATTAGTAGTTTGCATGAATTAAAACAATCGTCGTCATCAGCCCAAATACCTCCCACTGCTGGGCACGGGCCTCCTCTACCATTGAGAGGGTTTAGGCCTTAGTCCACCATTTATTAAAACAATACTATTAATAAATGTATATAAATACTAAATACATACATATACTTGTATATACAAATACAAATTTACTAAAACAAATATAAAGTTAAGAATAGTGAGCTCTGAGAAGTTTTTTAAAAGTGGAACGTGTTTTAGCTTTTCGAATTGTCAGTGGCAATTCATTCCACAAACGTGCAATGCAAATTATTAGTACTTAAAGAGTAATCTATATGAATTTATCTAGTACGTGAAATATACCATATCATTTGAACTCAACATATAAATAAGATGTGTTTATGGGCTGATACGAAATAATTATTAAAATTTAAAAAATATAAGCCTAAGGTCATTTCTGAAAGTCAAATGAGAGCTTATCATCCCAAAATGCTGAACTACTACAACATATTTACCATCAAGTTTTAGTGTTGTCGTCTTGCCATGTTAGTTTAAAAAATGCCATTTCCTCCGCTGCTCAAAATTTACTCAAAGTATCAATGCAGTTGTAGCGTACCTTCGACTTACCTAGTATGTAATTCACTTGAAGTAGATTTTTTGGCGCGAGTCGTGGGCGAATGCATTCATTTAATGAGGTTAGGGTGAGTATAAACATACCTAGCTACTACCAAGCCAATCAATACAAATAAATAAAATTGGAGTGTCTGTTTGTAATATTGAAATAACCGCTTTTTAATAAATGCATATGGATGAATACACGGTACATATACCAAAATAACGTTTTTTACAATTTTTGTCTGTCTGTTTGTTCCGGCTGATCTCTGAAACGGGTGGACCGATTTTAACGGGACTTTCACTTGGAGATAGCTGATGTAATAAGGAGTAACTTACGTTTATTTTAGAAAAATCTTTTATTTTAGAAAAAAATGAAATTAAGTAGGTCAAGGTATCATAATAAAAAATATTAAAATATTAAACAATCGACTGTTAGGCAGAACGAAGTTCGTCGGGCCAGTTAGTTTTAAATATAGAGCACTAAGTTATACATGGAGTTCAGTTTAAGTAATGTGAAGTAGGTCAGTGAATTTTAAGAAAGATAATTTTATAACATCCTAAAAATGTTGCATTAGGAAATTCATGGAATTTTGTTTTTAAAGCCATGTTGAAGTTTTACTTTCATTGCAGAATTCAGACTTACTTTTTACTTACTGATAACACTTATTAAGAGGATATAACAGGGGCTAAAACCATTAATGAAGTGAGTATTAGGTCCTCAGTAAAATAAGCAAATGAAACCGTTTCTTATAAGCTTCATGTCAGTAGGTATATTAATTTATTTTTGTCTGGATAATGACCACCGAACATAAGGTGTAAAACCGATGCTTTTCTAACCTACTAAGTGTTTTAAATAAATAATTATGTGCGGCGTATTAATTTATTCATTTATTTTATGTATCCAATTATATAATTTAAAGATATTCATTAACCGATTGAATAAGATTTAGTATTCCAACTCTTCAGAGGCTACTTTCGCTCGCCTCTTTAAGTTTTGATTGCCGGTTGCCATTCACTTTATCGTCATCGACTATGATTAGGCTAAGGTGAACATTGCTTACAGCCAAGGCTGCTGTCATGTCTTTGTGCTAGCATAGCTATTGACATGGCTTGGCGCACACAGCATATAAAATTAGCAAAAGACCAGTACAATTGTACTGAATCTCTATTTCTCTGCACTGCATTTACCAACAGGTTCCAATCTATCACTTTACTGTGCTAGGATCAAAAAATATTTTCGCGCATCCCACGGACAAGGCTAAAAACTGTCGCAAAATATCAAAATATTGCTTCTGACATATACATGTATTCTACAAAGGGCATTCAGAATGACGTCGATGCTCGTTTTGCCTTTACAGTAACAGAGGAAGCGTGATCTGTATGCAATATGCTAAAAACACTCCCAACTTTTCCATCTACGCTGCAAAATAATTTTCGATTGCCACCTTAAAAAAGGTGAACTTTTTGTAGCAGACTCAAAACGGAATATGCTCACGGTCCGAAAAAATAACGATGTGCGCCAGCCCTGGTGTGTGATACAAAACAGCGCAGTTTGCAAGTTGGCGGCAATCACTTACAGCACCATAACTGATTGCATGCAGCACGGAATACGTTTCTAATGGTCGTTCATTTATTGTTGTTGGTGGGAGGCGATATTCATATCGCTTATTTGACTTCCTAATATGAAACGCCTGAGCGAACATAGTCTGGGATGCAGCTGTTGCAAATAATACTGGCATTACTAGTTTTTCTCAATTTAGGCACTGGCAATGGGTGTGATCTGTGACACCAAAAGATTATTAATGTCAAATTACAATTCTCATAGGAATTAAAAATGAAATTTATGTTATATTGATTTTGTTCTAGTATTCATCAGGTTTCCTGTTTTTCTACATTCTGCGGTATTTATTAATTGAGTCTGAGATTTGTGATGTCATAATTAAATATTTGTAGTTGCCAGAATATCAAAAATCCAGGTTAATTAGTATTACTTATTTGTGTTATGGTGAGATCTAAATACCGAATGAATATTTTGATTGTAATTTAATTAAATAGATCATAAGAAATGCGGAACGAACAGTCGGCTTCGACTGCCAAATTGGAAAGCCAGAAACCTAGGTTTCTTCTGGAAAAAAATAAACTATCATAGTGGTTGATTTCACGTGCAACCTTTAATGAAATACTCACAGTCATTGTTTTTGACCCTCGTAACTATTTAACGTCGCACTGCCGCCTCCTTTTCATACTATTTTTTTTAGGTATTATAAATTAGCCATGGTTATTTACAAGTTTCAATAAATTAAATTCTCTGCATGAGTCTCAAACCACGAATAGGTAGTTTTTGTTCATCAATTGAATGACTAATGTTGTCTAACGATGACGAGCACGTTCGACTAATGATATATACGAAAATACACGTTTTTTACTATGCACAAATCAAATTATTCACGTAATGAACAAACGACATGAAGTTGAGGCAAAAAGTTTGCTCTCCATCGAAGCGATATTCAAATACTCGTAGCGAGCAAAAAGTTGTATCGGAAAGATACCAAAATGCTGTTTTTTATTACACAAGGATACATATATACCTTTCATACTATTATGTTCACGTACATGTTTTCAATATTTTCTCAATTTTTGTTACAGGTACATCAGTAAAATAAAAACGTTTAATAGATTCTGATGTATAAATTATATCCTATCCCTAACTCTAGCCAAATTGCAAGTATTTCGTATGAAATGAAAAAAATCTGGGCAAATTTTTGATCTCGCAGGATCCAGCCGATTTAGAGGCTTTTTGGAAGAACGAAATAAGATAATAATAATAAACAACTGAAAAAAGAGAATTACGTGATTTAATATCAAATTGCTAATCATTTAACATTGATAATATTTTGAGGATGAAACATAATTTTTTAAGTTCTTGCTTGTAAAGTTTAAAAATAAATGAATGTTGAATTAACGTGACTAGGGTTATTAAGCTACGGAAATTTAGTGTCGACGTAAAGTGGCGCAGTCGAAGCAAAAAATCTGACACGACTAATTCACTGAATTAAGCTTAGCGTTTAATTTGTACTCTATTCATGTGATGAAATACTTATTGTTTTTGAATTCATTTCAAAATAAGATTACTTTTTATACATATTACGTATTGTATACCGTATAACTATAAATATTTACCAGATTTTACCGTAATATATGGTATGTTACGGTATTTTCTTATGCTTCGATTGATTTCCTCTAAAGTTTGCTAGACAGATTTTTTTTACATGGATTAGAGGTAGCGAAAGATGTAGACCGTTTTGATCGATGAGCAGTTATAGCAGATACAAAATTTGTTACCTTCTCTGATATTTTTACTACTTTGTCGCATGCATTTTAAATGATCAAAATTATACTTTTTATGGGTGGGTTTATTGGTGCAACCGAGGCTTAACAAGCTCAAATTTTCTAAACTTTATCCCGATGCATTCAGCTGTTCTGGCGTGATTAGGTAACAAACTTCCATAGCAAACTTTTGCATGTGTAATATTGGTAAGACTATGCGCGGCAGTCATCATCCAATTAGTCTGCTCCTTTGCTAGATTTAGATAATATGATAAAATCTACAGCATGTACTGTGATGTTGGTTTATAATTACGTAACGATGTGTAATGAGTGTGCTGAGGTCGGCGACCGCGTGCGGTTTGGTGATGTATGGACGCGGCTGTGGCAATGCTCACCAGGTCAAGTTTAATGGCAGTTACGTTCACACTGAACGCTATATTGATTTACAGAATACTACTATATTTTCGAAATACAATAGATAGTTAGAAATATATCTTGGAATTAAAAAAATATTTTAAAGGTTGCAATTTTTGTGTCTATAAAACACAAAAGAAAAATTTATCTTTAAGGAGAGTTTAACAAAGAAATTTGCTGTCGTATAGTGTTTTAAACTTCCGCGAAACTTGCAGTTTAAATACTTTCCCGTAAAAGAATTTCTCGAAAAGCAATAAAAAATATATTAATAGTTAGTTAGTTGCTGCTGTTAAAAAAATTCCGACTGGTTCGATATTTCGCAACCAACAATTGCGTATTACAGTTTGTGGTACTGTGAAATATTTAAAAGGTATCATGTATCATTTACCGCAAATTCGTGTTTAATCGAACATCGGTTACTGGGATTTAAATTTTTGTTTTGAAATTAATACGAACAAGATAGGCCTTTCATGTTCATGGTTTAAGTAATTAAAATATTATTTTTAACTTTTTAGTGTTACCTACTACTTATAGGTGTAGTTGTAATCGGTTTTGTTTTTATTTGATAAATGCTACTAATAACCCCCCATAAAGCAAGTTTTTTACAATCAAAGTTCTCATGTCTTTATTTTTACTATGACTATAAATAAACTGCGTTTTTAAAGCGTGTGAGCACATCTTTGTTTATATTTCAAACATTCAATCAATGCCAAGAGTGCGTGCACTGCTCACGCCTTGTGGTCAATCACATGATGAGTAAAAACATCATTAATATTCTGTGTAACTGTCCTATCATCTTGTCAGTATTTGCCTTCAATACATGTCTATCAGATTACTAGTTTAATTTTATTATTTGATACAACAGGCATTATTTGTTTCAACTGTTGGCACGAAACAATCATTGGAATGAATTATAAAATAATTTGTTGGATACATATCCATACTATATTTTAATAAATATAACGGACCTTCCGTTTTATCTTTAGATGAGGAGGAACGGGCTACAAAACGAGAGGTCCTGCTTTCTTATTGATTACAGATTTGATGACATACAAATAAATTATAGATAAGAGAGAAAGAATTGATATAATTAATTTTAAACGACACTCATACAAAAATCAGTGTGACCAATGGCATGCAGCAATATATGCAGTCCTGTTTCGCCTGTTATTTAGCCACACGTTACGATAACATATCTATTGCTGTATACGGGCGCATTTCTAAATTCGTGCTTCTAATGACAATTAACTGACTAAAAACACGCTTCGTTCGCTTGGGAATAGAATCCAGAACCTTCACACACCACATTTATTTCTTTATTTTATTTTATATCTTTGGGAAACACACAGAACAATTAAAAATATAAAGTAAAAATAAAATATAAAATCTAATACAATTTCCACTAATAGTGGAAATTATTAGGTATATTGTGGCAACAATAATGCTTAACAGTTCCTCAGAAAAATTGCGATATTTAAACTTGAGGGTTATGTATAGCAACAGACGTTTCCATAATAATAAAATATGTTATTATGGTAAGCCATACGTGTAATTGTGAGTAATTAACATCCTTTTCAAATTTTACTTTTTTTATTTTCTTGTATATAAATCTTTATACCATACGTGTGCCAGTGCATGTTCAACAGGGAGTAAATGTAATCGCATAGAAATAATTTGATTCTATTTTGAATTTAATGCCCCTGTGGTAGAGTTCAAATTAGTAATTCTGAGAGAGGTTCGTGACGTATATAATTTGTTAACGAAATTATTAGTTTTTCAATATATTCTAAAATGCATTGGAACGTTAATTATAAATAGTAGTTGCCGGTTGGACTGACGCTTTGACTGACAGTTCTTTTTGCATACCTGCTCAGGTTTAAATTCTTTGCTTTTCTACTTGAGCTGTTAATTCGAGTTAAATACGGGTTGGAACAGTTTAGTTTGAACTTTTTCAAATGCTTACATTTTCCCGTGTATTTATGTTAATAAATGAATGCTGTTGAACCAACCGGACCTTGGATCTCGTTTCTGCAAGGGGTATCAGTATTTGCAGTGAGTATTTAACTCAACAAACCAAAAAAAAGTAGTGATGTCCTCGAGGTTTAGGCGCGCGATCGAGAATTTCGGCGGTCGCAGGTTCAAACCTTAGGCACACACCTCTGACTTTTCGAAGTTATGTATTCACAATGAATTGGACCGTTTATTTTGAAAGTGGTGTAAGTCCATTTTTGAGAAAAATGAGCTATCACCTAATACATGCTTAATTTAATGTAATTTTTTTATATATAACTAGTCCATGTTTAATTTCTCAAAAAAATCCCATGATTTGTACAACTTAAAATCGGTCGGTAAATGAAATTGCATAATCATCGATTATGAAAGTGGTGTAAGTCCAATTGACAGAGGTAGGTGGCATAGCAGATGGATGCCGATCAGTGTTTTGTTATTTTTCATTTATTTTATACTAGCTGTGTCCCGCGGTTTCACCCTTTTTTGCATTGTTTCCCCTCCGTGTTTCCACTACTTGTAAGTTAAAAGATAGATATTAAAAAAATAGAGAAATGTATAAGAAAATGTACAGCGCATAACCTGTGAGAAGAAAATAAATACGAAATGGCATAGAGAAAAATGAATTTTGTGTACACACCACAAGATTACTATAATGTAATAGCGCAATGTAGAAAACAGGATAAATTCATTTTATATGAATTGAAACGGGAGAATTTCATTTCAACAAAAAAATCTCCAAAATGCAATAAAAAACAAATAAAAAAAATACTAATCGGGAACAGGTCAATTGGTTGCAAATATGTTGGTTGAGGTTCCTCAAAATTGCACCATATACCATTTTTTATAAAACAACGATGACGGACGCAGAATTTAAAATTATCAATTTATTACCTCTACTACGTCTAAATTTGAAAAAAATCGCCCTGGAGCCTTTGTACCAAAATGCCAGACCTATTACGTACGAAAAATGTAAAGACATGAAGCAGCTACTACCCTATATACCTCCGGTGCATCATGCATAATATTTTGAAACACTACCACATGCAGAGAATAAGTAAATTCTTGTAATCAGTATCTTGTTATGACAATGTAATTGTCGTCTAAAATAAAATGTTATGTGTTGTTATGCGTATTTATTCGTATTTGTAAACAAAATTATATTAAAATGAAGTATATTTTAAGCGATATTTGATTTTTCAAAATTGAAATTATACGATTTTTACAATTGTCTAATTTTGAAAGTGGTGTAAGTCCATTTACAGCACATAAATATGTGTTATCGTAGTCTAATTAGCCAAAAACAAATTTATATAAACAAATTAAATGTTGATAAAACAATAGAAACAATGCCAGACCTCATATGATTTGCCTGTATTTTTAAATCAACAAATATAGTAACCTTTAATTTTCTCGAAACAAAGAAAAATGGACTTACACCACTTTCAAAATAAACGGTCCAATTATCACTTACTTTAACGGTGAAGGAAAAAACATCGTGATGAAACCTGATTTCTTAGGAATTTCTTAGGTGTGTAGTCCGCCAACCCACACTAGGCCAGCGTGGTGGACTAAGGTCTAAAACCCACTCAGTTGTAGAGGAGGCCCGTGCCCAGCAGTGGGACGTATGTATATGGGCTGATGATGATGATAATTATATATTGAACGTATACATTATAAACATCAGTCAAACGAAACCACGTTTTGTTCTACACTACAGAAATATCAGTAAAATGTTTATAAATAGAGTATTAAACTCTATTTCTGTTTTGTTATAAAACGGCTAGCAATGTTTATCCGGCTCTTTTTTCTAAAAATCACATTAAAGACAAAGTTTCTACCAAGCGGTTTTATTTCACTTAAACGAACGTCCTCTTAGTAAACCTTGTTTGTAAATGTTACGGCACATCGTCAATAGATGTCGCTATACACAACTTAATAAAAGGTTGTACATTTTCTTAACCTTCATCCCAGTCAATTAGCTTTATCTATGATCAGCTTAGTCAATCCGAACATCAGGACATAAAAATATGTTAATAGAGGAAAACATACGCTGAGTCATTAAGTGGGCATAGATAAAAACATAAATAAGCACAAAAGTCGCGGAACTCGCATTACATGTCAGCACAAAAAGACACCTTATTATGTCTGAAGAGCAATTTTTAAATCTGAATACCCACATAGTTTTTTAGGTGATAATAAGTTATTAGTGCGTGGAATGGTGGGAGTGTTACAGTGGCGTTGCAGTAACAGCTACTGGCTTCATCTCTGAATCAATAATGTATATTATTCTCAGATTTGCTTCGGACCTGTATAAAGCGATATTAGTAACTAGGAAAAAAATCACTATAATAAATTTAGTGAGCCGTTTTTTTTCTACGAAGGTAAAGTTCATTAAGAATTTACAAAACAATATTTTTTTACAGAACATAATTTTCCCTCAAGATAATTTTCCTATTATTTTTCACCCCTCTCAATGACAGTGTATAATGAATATAAAAAAAGCGAGTCAATTTTTACGTTGATTTTTATCATAAATGCCGTAAAGCGTTCCCTCCCCCTCGGATCGGGACAAACCTCAAATCGTTCGTTAGTCGTTTTACAAGCAGAGCATGGTCGGTAACGTCACGCAAATGGTTTTGGCACGTGCCTGTTCACCCCACTTGGATAGCGGATAAATGTTTGCTGTTTACCGATTTGAAGATATAGGGACGCGGTGAGCTTTCCAGCGATTAGCGGACACGGAAGCTTCTAAAAAAACAGACTAGACAGATATTTTTCGATTAAGAGACACATAAAATATCGCTAAATATATTTTTTTATTTTTATTATTTCAATTGTGATGTCTAAATGCGGTATAAATGCCGTTATAGTGGCTTATGAAAGCGGGTAATATTATTTGCCTGTCTATATCCGGCAACAAACAGGCTGACGTATGTATCTGCGTTCATTGATTGGTGGGGAAAATCGATTCGCGTTTATTGACACGTTGTTGACCATACTGAATTTAACTGAAGAGCTGTAGAGGAGGCCCATGCCTAGCAGTGACGCGTATTTGAGCTGATGATGATGATTGAATTTCACATGAAGTGTTAGAGCGATCACTTTATGCCAGAACAAAATAGGGTGCTTTTCTGGTCACATCATACTATAAACAATAGAACTATTTTCATGAGTATATTTGCAGTCAGCCATAATAATCTAAATGATTTAGGCCGAATGGGCCTTCACAGATAGCTGAAGAAAGGCGGCGGCGATATGATTGGCAAGACAACGATACTTAAAACATCAAATTACTTCATAAATAATAATATTGCATTTCTTTTGTGAACACTGGCCTGTTTTTGCCAATTACCTAATGGAAAAAGTTTTCAAGTAATACTTTTTTTAAACTCAGAAATAGCGCCGATTATATCAACGCCATTCTTTTCAATACGCTACCCGCTAGCATTGTCACCGCATATCTATTCATTGAGAGTTTATCATCGATACGATCGCCCCTCGGGAATAAATCAGTTTGTTATTGATTGGCAGTTAGTTACGCCCCGGTTAATTCGGTTTTCTTCCTCATTTCGTTATGTCGGGGTTCATGTTACATTATGTTAATGTATGTGGGATACATTTTATTTGCATACTTCCCCATTTTATGTTATTTTGATTGGGATATTACATGAAAATGGCCGTGTAAGATTTTTGATGGCATATTGTGTTATTCCTGAGCAATATATTAAAACCGAGCCGTGCCCCGTAGTTCCCATCATAAAAAGTACCCGTTTTAGTATTATTATCATTCCATACGACAAATTTTATCAAGATTCGCCAATCTGTTCTAGCTCCAGTCTGTAACAAGCATACATATTATCCAAACTTTCACATTTACATATATTAGTGGAAATTAAGATGAGTAATTTTACAGGTAGGTAAATACTTAAAAGTCATACTATAATTCATATTTGAAAATTGTGTTATTGAAAAATAATCTTCTGTACTATGTCGGGATTGGCCTTGTCAGGATACTTTGACAGTTACTCCGAAAGTCATAAGAGCTTTATAGCTTTATATATTTATATTAGCGTTTTTTTCAATGAGTGATTAAGACTTCTAGTACATAAATTTTCTTTCGCAAGTTTTAATATTTCTTTTACATAACTTTTATAAACACTTAAAAAAATGGATCCTTATAAGTCTATTTAGGCAATAAAATATCGGATTATAAAAATAATGATCGTCTTCAATTGTTGAGGTTTTTCGTTTCCGCTCTAACTATTATATGACGTCGATCGAAGTTCTATTGATTTTCTATTTAATGCTTTATATATCAATGTTAAGACAATAATGACTAGGATTACATGTCAGTCGATGAGTGAAGTGATTTCGCTATCGATAATTCTACATGATTGGACACTTTGTATTTGCCGATTGCTATTATCTCTAAAGTATTCCTACATAAAAACACGGACAGATCAGATTGTCCGCTAAATTCCGCTGAATCATCTATCTTTATCTGTGAATTGCGAGTCTTAGGTCTATTTGTCAAAATACTATTGACAGTTCTTATCTATAATCGCATCGGGTTATTTGTTTGTTGTCTTGGTAGTAAGGCGATTTCATTTATATCCTTCGACCAATAAAATTTGCTTAATTTCTTGCTTGTTTTCTGAGCATATGAGGTGTATATTAATTTTGTAATGTTCTTTGTCAAAATTAAATAAATATTTATACTACCACTATAATTTATTTTAAAATATTTTTTTGTTTTAATACTATATACGTGATTGTCTGTTCACAATTTCATATTATTTCCTTTAGCGCTAAATAGTCGACGCAGCTAACCTTGTGAATTATCTCAGCGTGTAATGAAAACCTAGTTGAAAGATCTGGAGGACATGCATATTTTTGGTTTTCATTTTATGAAGTTATGGTCAAACACCTTGACTGATTTTTCCTTTTCTGTTATACTCGTATACTCAGCCTATCGCCGTCCACTGCTTAACATAAGCCTCCCTAAGTAAGCGCCAACCATCCCGGTCTTGAGCAGCCCTCATCCATCCGCTACATTTCTCAAGTCGTCTGTCCATCGTACTGCAGGGCGTCCCACGCACTCACACACGTACCACACAAGTCTGTATTTTGTTATGCGCCTGTTAAAAGACGAAGAACTTGTAAATAGCCGTGTCGTTTAAATGTCTAGACTTTAAAGTAGGTAAGAAATAAACTTTTGTGAGCACACCTCGTGTAAAACAGGGTTAAATCTCTTAAGATGTTGGAAATTTTACGCGCGTCTTAAATTTCTTACTTTATTTGAAAACTTTGAGGAATAGTACGTTCTCTTTCGTAAGTAATTCGGGAGAGGCATAAACATTTTGTGTCCTGTGATTTATTTTATAGTCGTGATGGCCTCGAGGTTTGGGCACGCGGTCGAGAATCTCGACGGTCGCGGGTTCAAACCCCAGGCACACACCTCTGACTTTTCCAAGTTATGTGTGTATTCACAATGAATTATCACGCACTTTAACGGTGAAGGAAAACATCGTGATGAAACCTACACACCTAAAAGTTCTTAGGAATTTCTTAGGTGTGTAGTCCGCCAACCCGCACTAGGCCAGCGTGGTGGACTAAGGCCTAAACCCTCTCAATGGTAGAGGAGGTCCGTGCCCAGCAGTGGGACGTATATGGGCTGATGATGATGATGATGATGATTTATTTTACTTTTTTTATTTAGGAACAGCATTATTTTTGTTTGAGCCGGCATTTTACGAATCTCTGATGAGTACTGTGTATATCTTTTCTTTTCTGTAAATAAATGCCGAGAATTAAGGATACTTATGAGTAATTTCCATCGCATATCACAATTTTATAGCAATTTGTCGCGTCGCGTAGTTTATAAGCATACCAATAACAGAGGAAGCATAATTATGTAACATATTACTAACTTAGTGTCGTCTCAATCGAGCTGTGTTTTTATTGTATTATTTATGATTTATTACCAGTTGGCGCAACATATATTTTCATATTTCGGATAAATAATTCGACTTATAAATGACCGCCTGCTAGATACATTATAGCAATTAATTAATTCGAACTAAATAATTTAATTTCTTGACTTAAGAACGCAACAAACTCACTCAACTCACTGTTCGTAAATTTGCTACGTTAGTTAAAAAGGTCGGAATATTAAAATAAAGCTGTCATATTATTATAATATGTTACCAACTCGTATTTACTTATATACATCCTCACGCCTGTATTCCCCGAAAGGGTAGGCAGAGGTGCATTTCTGCACCACATTTCGCCAGGTATGTATCAGTCCCACGTAATAGGTGACGAGCCTATTGCCCTTTTTCGGGCACATTTCCAGACTCCGTGCTACAACTGAGAATTTCTTAATGGAAAATCCCAATAACACTTTGCCCGACCCGGGAATCGAACCCAGGACCTCTAGATCGCACGGTATATACTTGTGCCGCGAGACCACGAGGCAGTCGTATCTACTTATCAGGAATTTTGCATTTTATTTAATCCTTTATTCGTCAATGAAACCAGTCATGGGGAATTTAATTCCCTTTTGTTTCTTCTTTCTGTGATGCACAGCAGAGTAATTTCAGTGCGCCGTTTGATCAAAGGTACCCTATCAATTACCTTAAGAACTGCTTTTGCTCTTGATATAATATTTATTAATATTAATGAAAACCACAGACTTGCAAATGTTCGTCAGTTCATTATTATTAAACTGAGTCTATTTCATTATGGCAAACATACCACCCGGAAATACGAGTATTTACCAATATATTGCAAGGACTGCACATGCTGGATACTAATGCTGCCCCTTAATCGCCAAATAATGCGTTTAGTACTCTTGCAGATCAAAACAAAGCCGATTTGCACCAGTACATTCTGGAGAAATGTTAGATGCTTTTCTTCAAAATAAACGAGCGGTATTAACTGCTACCATATGTTCGGAATACTCATGACGGCGTTGACGTTTTTATGCCCACTGTGCGTGTGAAGAACCAAAATAATTGTTCTTTTATGGTTTATTATTTTACCAACGCATTGCTCAGAAGCGCTGACAGGGCGATGACGAGATAATAGAATTTATGGTATTCGGGCACCGTGTCGATTATCTTTGTTTGTTTTTTAGTGCTTCCTATTTGAATTGAAGCATAATCCGTATTTGTTTGTGTAAGAAGTTGTTCTTGGTGAAGGGTGGGATAACTAAATACAAATCATATTTCCCAGATATTTTCAACTTTTCGTAAATATATCGGTGGTAGGTTCAATTATATAATTGAAATCGTTATGAGGGTAATGATTAGTGTAGGGTGTAGTCTAGTATTATATATATTCAACTTTATGTGCTAAAGCTAAATTAGATCAGAGTCGAGGTTTCTTCACAGCGGAACATAAATAATTATCATTGACATATAAAAATATTATTAACGAAGTTTTTTTTATTTTATGCTTTTTATTACAAAAAAAAATCAATATTTAATCTGAGCTATCTGAGGTAATAAAATGACCACATTATCAATTACTTAAGCATCACACACTTAAGCAACCTATGTATCACGCTCAATAGGAACATATTAATTAAAGCTCCAATTCATCTGCGGGCACGTGTTTGAAGAAACTCTCAACGTTATCGATAATTTTGGCGACGACAGCTTTGACTATAGGAGGACCGACTTCCACGACGATCTCGTTACTGCTGTTTTCAAGAAGCTCTCGAGCGGCGCGACCTGGACAAATACGTATAGTAATTAATTAATTTTCTCAAAGGCCGGCATCGCACCATTAATTCCTCTGGTATTGTGGGTGTTCATGGGCGGTTTTGACCACTTAACATCAGGTGGCTCACTAGCTCGTTTGCCTCCTTTCCCATAAAAAAATAAAAATAATCACCTATACATACTTACGCCTTTATCCGAACTGTTAGGAAGATATGTTTGATTTCTATATCCATACTTAACCAGTGAATGAGGTTTTATTGACTATTTGTAACGGAGAACATAAAGAACCTTGCCCTATGCAAAATCAAAAACTACTTAAGGTACATACGTTCATACATAGCATTTTTTCATCTACTAATAGACCAGTATAAAAGACTATACTATACGCATAAGCTCACGCCTATGGTCCCCGAAAGGGTAGTCAGAGGTGCATTTCTGCACCCACATTTCGCCAGGTATGTATCAGTTCCACGTAATAGGGGAGCAGCCTATTGCTGTTTGTCGGGCACATTTCCAGACTCTGTGCTGTTACTGAGAATTACTTAATGAAAAAACCCTTACCACTTTGCCCTGCCGGGGAATCGAACCCGGGACCTCTAAATCGCTCAGCACATACTTGTCCGGCGAGACTACTAAAAGTAGTCTACTAAAAGTACAGTATGTTATAAGTACAAAAGCAATGTCATGTTTTGTTTATGAGCGCTCATTTGTTATACTCGTACTCGTATACATACATATGTAGGTACATGTAAAACTAAGGCCTGAACCCTCTCAATGATTGAGGAGGCCCGTGCCCAGCAGTGGGACGTGTATGGGCTGATGATGATGTAAAACTATTTTCAATTGATCATATACTAATATTAGTCTACTCTTTCATATCATTATTATTGAGTACTTATATAATGATGTCTGGATACATCATTAAAAAAGACAATAAAATATACATGATAGTAGATATATGAGTAGATGAGACCCGTGCCCAGCAATAGGTAGTTTATGTGCTGATATATAATATATACTATATGGTTTTGTGTTATAACTAACAGGTAAAGTATGTTAGTTTTGAATAACATAGTGTTATTATCAAATACTTTTACGAGTTTTCATTTATCTTTAATAATAAGATAGTTTCACGTACCTAGTTCTTCGTTTCCTTCGAACAGGTTTTCCAGTTCAATAGTAGCTTTGTCCTTGAGTTCATAGCTATGATTCCAGCCCTTAATCGTCCAATGTTTAACTCCATTAGCGTCAATGGTCTCACCAAGATCTACATCAGCATTGATTTGAGCTTTTCCTGTAACAGATTAATCGTTCTTTGGTTTATCGTGCTTGCTTTTGCAGTCGTAGTTCATAGATTGGATTTTAATCATCACATTTATAAAAAGACGATTGTTGAAAATTCGCTTTATATTGTGCACAAAATAATGACTACCTTTCAATGGAAAAAAGCTTGTAAAGTTTGCATTCATAAATTGCTCTTTTTCTTATTCTATTTTTCTGTTATCATTTCAAACACAATGCGGATTATATTTTAATAATACTTATATTCTATTCTTGGATAGCGTTTCTTGAATTTTTGCTTATTTTTTCTCATGGTTAAAAGCAAATTATACGTTTCCTTTGTTTATGTCAAAATTCAGTTTTCATTACAATTGAAATTAAACCTTTTAAATTAGTTTGTGTAGTTTTTTACTTCTTTAGTATTTTAATTGTTTCGATTTGTGACCATAAATGTTTCATTTATCACTAACCACCAGTGCAGCCATTTTACAGTATTACAATAAAATTATTTGCAGATCATTTTTATCGGTACGCCAACAAACTATGCATAAATAATCACGATGCAGTTCCTATAGAAAACTTTTCTATAAATATCTACATACGTTTTTATTTACATAAACAAAACAGGTTTTTTAAAATACTGGTTACATAGGCAAGTTTTTATGGCCCTGTTCAAGTTGTGTTTTGATCGACTTCATTACTTTTTACCAAAAAATAATGATATTAAAAGTATCGGGAATCTTAAACCTTTTTAACGTGTGTTAGTGACAGTCCCGTCGAAATCGATCCTATGGCTTCAGAGGATAGCCAGTACGAATAGACAGATAGATTTAAACATGAATACAATATGGATTATTAAAAAGCTATTCTTTGAAGTCACAGATGTTCAATTAGACGTAAATGGGTCTCTATTAACACACATTGTGGACTTTATAAGGAAGAACAAATTAAATTTACATACTGAGGACGACGTGTGCCTTGCCCTTGCCCTGAATTGGTAAAATAAGCAGATGACCCTTCATTTCGTATTGACCTTCGAAGTCTACCGTGCACAGCAGCTTTACCAACAGTTTGGATTTCGCCTTGTCTCGCCTGGAAAGAGAGTGATAATGATTAAATATTCGACCGTCCCGCGGGATAAACGAGATTCAAAGGTTTTAGGTCACGCCAAGTTACCTATCTGATGACGGAGTTGTGAGACTCTATGAGGATCTTTTCCGTCTTACTAAAACCGGGTTTAAGACAAAAATTGTGGATTAAATAAATTTTACCTCATTACTAGAAGAGGCCCGTGCACAGCAGTGGAGCGTACATGGACTGACGATAATGTTGGCAAAAGTATTTATGGATATATGGACAATAAACTTTGTCAAATCCTAGAAAATCCATCTGCCAAAGGATAAAAGCTTCTTTGAGAGGCTTTTGAGAAAAATCATAATAAAAATGTAACTTACTGTACTTTCTTAGCTATGCAGTCCTTTAAGCCGGTTCCTTTAATATCTGTCAACAAAAGCTGAAGATTGGGAGAGCTAGCATCCAACCGCTTCATAGTCATTGGATCCAGTGTCTCAACACCAAGGCTTTGGATACCCGCCGCAAATATTTTGATAGCAGATTGGGTTGACTCCTTCAAACATTTCGAATTTTCCGCTGAACATTTGTTGATGAATGGAGCTGGAAATAATTAACAAAATATTTAGCTAAAAGAAAACTCGTTGGTTTCACAGCACAACTGAGCGTCATGTAATCAAGATGTTTGGGAGTCCGTATTCCCAGCGTCATCAGTGCTATTGGATGTTTCCATAAAATGATTAAAGTAGCAGTACTACGTCTGGTAATGTGCCTCAAAAACTTCAATAGGTAAAAAATCTGGTGCTACGTGAGAAAAAAAATCATGCACGTGAGTATATTGTTATATGACAAATATAAAGTCCGATGAGAAGTCCTTTGAGGACAGAATACAATATGAGTGAAACGTTATTTGGAACGGTTTTTGTTAATCCCGACACGCCATAGAAATCACGTGAATGCCCTGTGGTCTACCGTCACAAGTATTATTATTTGTTGACATGTTTCCAGACTCCGTGCTGCCCCTGATAATTTTCTAATGTAAAAACTCAATAATATATTGCTCGACCCGGGAATCGAAGTTAGGACCTCGAGATCGCTCGGCACAAACTTATGCTGCGAGACCACGCGGCAGTTACATTATCACATTACTGATTTGCAAGTATAAATTGTGATTTTTATCATCTAATTGTTCTCTTAATTATGTTTTAAAATGTGGCTCATTATACTACCACAAAAAATGAGGTAGATTAAAATAATTAAAAAAAATATATTAATTAATTATGAGGAAAATATAAAATTTGCAAAAAAATGTTCAAGGTTGTATGTTTGGGGTCTGGTTTTTGTTTCAAATCCAGGCTTTGACTAAGAGTTGTTGATGAGGAATCTGCTAACTATCCATTGATTTAGACAAAATACAATTTATATCAGATTCGAAGATGTATCATTATACTGCTTAAAAAGATTTTCAATTATTTTGTAGTTTCCTGAGTTTAATATAAATATTTTAGATGTAGGTTCAATACAAAGCATTTTATGTGATCCTAGTTCAAATTTATCAAAAAAAATTGACATTTAGTTAATTTAAGATAGGTTAAGTATATATTTATAATAATTCATGTAATAGAATAAGGTACAAGATATGACGGGGTTGACATATCCTTGTTGGATAAAAACCCCTAAATAAATAAAGATTTAAAAAAAAAAATGTGCTACCAGCAATTACCTGTGGCGCAAAAACTTAGTCTCTCACTGTGGGCTTTATCAGCGTGTTCACAATAGTTGTGCGACTTCACAAAGAATAAATGAAGAGTGTGAATATATACATATGACGAGGGCAACAGACGGTATTTTCCTAAGAGGTTTAATCACAAACGTATAGATCCGTAGAATAACCAAAGCTACTGACATAGCCCTTCGGTTTAATAGGAAATAGCACATTTTGCGCTGAGCCCGAAGAAGAAGGAAGGAAGACGTATCGTAAATCGCAATTTGGGACATCCATTCACAATATGGTGTGTTTTGTCCTCCAACACGTTCTTAGTCAGCCGTATGGGCTTTTATAGATATAAAACTAATTATTGCTCATTATAAATTTATTGACGATATATCGTAAATTGCGGGAAGCCGCTGGATACAGGCCGCTTCCGACAGAGCGATTTGGAGGTCTTTGGGGGAGGCCTATGTCCAGCAGTGGACGTCTTTCGGCTGATGATGATGAATTAGGGATGTTATGGATATGATATTTCGGATCTGGATACGGATACGGATATAGGAAAAAAATATATATCGGTTTCGGATACGGTTACGGATATGTAATTATTTCGGATTATCCGTTAGTTTCGGATAATTTCGGTTACGGATATCAGATTGAAGTAAAATATAGCTGTTTTCGACACCCTTGTAAAGGTATCAGCTGTTTGGATGTTTTTGGTTTTTGTTGCTTATTTTGTTACAGCAATAAAATATCTTTGTAGGTACTAGTCACTGTGTTTGGATTTTATATGAAGTTTCAGTGGAGGCACTATGGCTTCTTTCCGGCTAAAGTTTTTATCACACTGTTTACATTTTGCACAATCTACATTAACTTGATAAAAAAAAATGTGCAAATTAAAGTCAATATTGGTCGTTTTTATCTATAAAAAATAATTTAGTACTTAAAACAAGACTTTCTTAAACTATCCGAAACTTCTGAAACGGATACGGATACGGTTACGGATATATTTTTATTTCGGATATCCGATAGTTTCGGTTACGGTTACGGAGCTCCATAACATCCCTGTGATGAATGATAATGATGATAAATTCATTATCCCTAATCAAGCGTATAAGGCTAATTGATACCATGTATTTTTCTAACATATACATAATTTGATTAAAAAAAATTAATTTGTCATTTTCATTCATCAATTTAAATATCGAATTTTGCTTTAAATGACGTCACATATACGGCGTAACTTGCATGCTTTACTTATTTGCTTTATTTATCTACTTTTGCTATTACTTTACGAAATTCTAACCAAAACCAAAAATATTGACGAACGATGCTTCGTTCCCTAAATTGGCGGTGAACTGCTGTTTCCGTGAATCATTTTTGTATTATTTGTTTGTAATAATGGATGGGCAGAGGATAACATCTCAGTAAACCGTGTAATCTTCTGGGACGTCATCGCACATTATCTCATTTTATTTTCTTGTCACCGAAATTAGCTAGGTAAATAGTATATTTTTGTTTTAAGCTTATTCAGATTAAATATCAGATTATATAGGCAAGTTTTCTGACAATTTCTTTTTTATTTTGTAGGCTTCATTAAATATTAACAAGAAAATAAAATAAAATAATAAATTAGAACAAAAGAAATCACATACCAACTGCAGCATTGGCGGTGTACAGGCAAGCTACGGCGAATATTAGTTTTAAGCACATTTTTGATGAGTTAACCGTAGGCTAGTCAACAACACTATGATACTCCAATATCTCATCCGTGAAATGTGCTTGACTCCCTTAAATAATGTCTGTATGTAAAAACATTTATATGGGCATGAATAAATTTTATCTTGCCAAACTTGTTTTTATTAATTGGACCTGTTGGTGTTAGAGATCAGTAGCAAAATAAACAACCATTAAATGAAATTAAATAATTTGAAAGAGTAAAAGTCAATGATATTAAATTTTAAATCAGCCTAGCCATATTCCAGGAATATATAAACAAATAAATTTGTTTTTAATTTATACTGATTTATAAAGCTGATGTGTTTGCTTACTTGAATGCGCTAATCTGAGGTTACTAATTACTAGTCCGATTTCAAAAATTATTTCAGTGTTAGATAGCCTATTTATGGAGGAAGGTTATCTATCATCACGCTACGACCAATAGGAGCGGAGCAGCAATTGAAAACGAGGAATGAATATTCCTATTAAAGTCTAATGTTTCTCTCACGGAGTTGCGGGTAACAACTAATAAATAATTCAATAATTATAATAAATACGAGTACATCCAACAGTCACGTACATAGTCCTGACCCCATATTAAGATACGAGTCTTGTGTCGTGAGTATCAGAAATTACGAGAGACTTTTCGGTCTTACAAACACACAGACCCGAAACACATATTAGTGGATCACACAAACATTTGTCTCGGTGCAGGGATCGAACCCGCGGCCTCTCGTTTCGCAAGCAATTGGTAAGACCTAATTATATGGAGCGTTGAGATATAGTCGTACATATTTTATTAATCATTTTTATTTAACCCCTCCAGCTCTTTAATCAGGAGCCGAGCCATTCATTTTGCTACTCCTTTATAGAAAATATCTTATTTATACGATAACTGAACTGTACTGAACACAACTGTTTTGTCAGCTGAATTTAAATCTTTTAAATACATTTCTTTTGCTATTTTTTAATTAACACAAGAAAAAATGTAGGAAAAAAGATTCATTATAATTTTAAAACCACCATTTGTAATAGCCTCGTGTAATTTAGTCCGAGGACATTGCCTTTGGCGAACCAGTTCATTCAATTGGAGATTATAATCATTATATTTTTCATCGTGTTTTTTTTTAGTATATGTTATAAGACTTCTATTCTAAAGCTAGGATTTGATCACTTTTAGCGCTTTAATCACAAACAATCTTTAATAAACGAAATTAAAGACTTTGCTTTGAATAAAAGCTATTTATGCGAGGCTACTCTGCGAGTGTAGAATAAAACACAAATATATTTTGTACTAGCATTTGCCCGCGACTCCGTCCGCGTAGACTACAGGATTGGGTTCAGAAAGAAAAGTTGTAGTCTATTTTACTATTATATTATTATTTTACTCATTTTTATTTTACTCCCTTGTTTGTATTTACATAACTCCGAAAAGCCAGAGGTGTGTGCCTGGGGCTTGAACCTGCAACCGCCGAAATTCTTGACTGCGTGCCTAAACCTCGAGGCCATCACTGCTGCTCATGTCATACTTATTTATATCTAATCAACAGCCTAAAAAATAAGTTTCAAGCTTCTAGCTTTAAAATGACAATATTTCCATACAACCTTTCATCCCCCCTTTCAACCCCTTAAAACCCTTTTTCCGCAATAAAAAGTCTATGTCCTTTCTCGGGCACTAAACTACCTGTGTACCCAAATTTCAATTAAATCGGTTCAGTAGTTTTAGCAGGAAAGCGAGACAGACAGACAGAGTTACTTTCGCATTTATAATATTAAAGTAAGGAAGTAAGGATTTAGACCATTGTAGAAAATTTTAAACATGTTTAGTTATATTAATAATCATCATCATCATCATCAACCCATATACGTCCCACTGCTGGGCACAGGCCTCCTCCACTATTGAGAGAGTTTAGGCCTTAGTCCACCACACTGGACATGTATTAATAATACATATTTTTATTCCAGTAAGTAGTGATGGCCTCGAGGTTTAGGCGCACGGTTGAGTATCTCGGCGATCGCTGGTTCAAACCATTGTGTGCCTGAGCACACACATTTCGAAGTTATGTATGTGTGTATTTACAATTCAAGTACTTAAACGGTGAAGGAAAACATCGTGAGGAAACCTCGATACCTAAAATTCTTAATAATTTCTTAGGTTTTACGAATACATATTATTATTTATTAATATATGATTTATGAATAAATATTATTATAAAAATATTATTATGTTTGTAGTCTGTCAACCCGCACTAGGCCAACTGGGAACTAAGGCCTAACTACTCTCAGAATGAATGAAATTATTACTTTTTAAATAACAAATTTACGGGTATTGTCTATTAAGACTGCTGATATTATGAATGATAACATATATGACGTAGTTGGATTTAATGGAACTGCATGATGGAGCAAAGAAGAAACTCTTTTTAAAGGTAGGTACTACATCTATCCGTCTACAGCGTAATGCTTTGCCAACTTATTTATTTTTATTTAATATTCTTTATTGGACACCACAAAAACATAAAATAAAACTAAAATAAATACAAAGGGCGGTCTTATCGCTATTAGCGATCTCTTTCAGACTTAGAACGAATTTGAAGGCTCAGAAGTTTATTTTGCGGCGTTTCATCACAGCATACGTAAAAATAGCACATGGGTTCCTTCTACATTCTTCCTCTTGGGCCCTTGAGCAAAGCTTAGAGAGGAATCTCATCCAGAAGCTAAAGCTAAAAAGATTAACGTCTCGTGCCAATAAAAAAAATACACCCAAATAGTCACATACATAGTTTTGACTCCACATTAAGATACGAATCTTGTGTCGTGGGTATCAGGAACTACGAGATACTTTTCGGTCTCACAAACACCCAGACCCGAAGTTTTGAAATTGAAGTTCCATCCCAACCATCTGGATGAATGGCGTTCTTCAACAGTGCGGTTCAAATGCTGTTTCCTTCCTCGCACAACATCTTTGTGGAATCAGCTTTCCTCGGCGACATTTCCAAATAGATACGATTATTAGGGACCTTCAAGAAAAGAGTCTATATTTTACTAAAAGGCCGGCAACGCACCGATAATTCCTCTGGTATTGTGGGTGTTCATGGGCGGTGTTGACCACTTAACATGAGGTGGCTCACTAGCTCATTTGCCTCCTATTCCATAAAAAAAATATTAAAAAAAAAAATTGTGGATCACGCAAACATTTGTCTCAGTGCGGGGATCGAACCCGCGGCCTCTCGTTTCGCAAGCTGGTGTCTACCCAACTGCGCCACGGGGCTGTTGATGCCTTATTTTGTCACTCGTGGAATTTTCCGTTTTTATCCGAGAAACAATACCAGTAATTAACATAAACGCAATATTGCAACGATAATACGTCATTCGCTTGATCGAGTAGCGGTTTACATAGGTGAACCGCAATATCCCTGGTTTAATTCACAACAATATTTTGAAACTTTTTGTATTCGACAACCGTGGTTGGCCCGGAAATCATTAATTACTCGAATTAATTGACGTCAGTCGAGCGGCCGACCGTTAAATGATAAATAAATTATATTACGCATGAAAATCATTGTGCGTATTCCACTTGTCACGAAAAAAAAGAAATCATAATTGGCATTTAATTGTTGATTTTACAATCGGTTTTATATATTTTTAATGTATCGCAACGATATAAATACCTGATAATAAGGGTCGTCTGGCGATCTCAAATAAACATTTGTAGACTGTGGGTGTATTTCATAGAAATCCTCAAGAAAAGCGTCTACTTTTACATTATAAGCCGGCAGCGTTCTTTGAAGTTGTGGGTGTTCGTGGGCGCCTTTGACACGTTTTCAGACGGCCTTTTTGCTCGATCGGATACTTTTCCATAAAAAAAAAATACCAACGTGTATTCAAGTCAAATTGAAGTCAAATTTATATATTTTATTAGGAATCTCTCAATAACAGCACGAAGTCTGGAATTATGTCCGGTAATGAGTACCTTAACCCATTACTTCCCAAGCATCGAAAACATTGGTATTTTTTGATGAAATGTATAAATTAAGTTCTTAATACATTAAGATAAAAAAAAACGGGATATATGAAGTGGGATCATAATGCTCTTTCTTAGTCGACAAAAATTATGAATTTGAAAAAAATACATGAAAACACTTTAAGACTTTTTACAGCGAAATAAAATTAATAGAAAAATAGTGTAAAATTAAAATTTTCATCAGAAAAAATAAAAATAAGAGCCCTAACAACAACAAAAAATGAATATAGTGTCCTAAAAATAGGACACAGGGGGAGGAATGGGTTAACACAGATCTGGCAAAACGTGGATGTAGATATGTACCCTGGCTACCCCTTCGGTGATACAAGAGATATATAAACATATCGATTGTATATCGCACTTGGCTCAATAATTTAACAAGCAATACGGTTTAATGCCTATTTGACGACAAAACTTTTTGAAAAAATGTTTTATTACTACTCGTATTTGAATTTTATGCATATATTTTTTTTTACGGAATATGGATTTACTTTGAGAGTTGTACATCAACCATATTTGTGCCGGTACGTTGCGCCGAAACGAGTTCAAAAAAATTAACGACCGCGAATATGTTAAAAAAATATTTTTTCGTAATTATAGATGTTCATAATTAATTAGTTGGTATAATTGTTCCCTTTGCGTACTAGTGGGAATATCGGTTAATTCAAGATGAGTAAGTTAATTTTGAAGCTTGATTTTGAATGTAAAAAAAAGTTTTTGTAAAGCCTTTTTATAAAGAGTTAGGAAGAGGAAATAACGTGAAAATGACTTGCGCGCAGATTTCTGAAGCAACATTTCAAATTTACGAATAATTATGAAGTTCTAATTGATAAAATAAGGCACACACCTCTGACTTTTCGAAGTTATGTGTGTATTCACAAGGAATTATCACTTGCTTTAACGGTGAAGGAAAACATCGGGATAAAACCTGCACACCTAAAAAGTTCTTAGGATTTTCTTAGATGTTTAGTCCGCCAACCCGCACTAGCGTCCGCCAGCGTGTAAACCCTCTCAGTTGTAGAGGAGGCCCGTGCCCAGCTGTGGGACGTATTTGGGCTGATGATGATGATGACCTGCGCGCAGATTTCTGAAGCAACATTTCGAATTTACGAATAATTACGAAGTTCTAATTAATAAAATTCATCAGTCGATAAATAATAATAATAAAAATTCTTTATTTTTCACAGTACATAATCAACATTAGGTTAAGGAAAAAATTGTCTAAAAAATTAGGCATATTAAATTGGTGCTCTTATTGGCAATCTCTTCCAGACAACCTTGCATGGAGAGGAATAAACTAGAGTAAATGTCAAAAATGAAGATATGAGAAGCGTATTTTCATCAAACCTCGTCCTATTGGATACTCAACATTCCGCAAGAATTTACGAGTTATTTTTTTATATTATTACTTAGAAAGAATGCGGAAACCGTTTTCAATATAGGCATAGTTTATGTACTAAAGTAGCGCAGAATAGTTCTGTCCTGGGAAAATCAAAGTTCCCGCGGTGTAAATACCTATAACAATGGAAACTGGCGCCACCGCTTATATTAAATGTTGTCGTACAGTCAGTGAAGTGTGACGTAATTTGTCGAGCCGGTTTATTAACACAGCTTTATCTAGTAAAAATTTACGTTGTGCTAAAGGAATACTAAAAAGGAAAGACGGTTTCGCTGCTCTTTGTGGATGCATGTGCTGCTGTAGATTTTGATAGACTTGGGTGTTATAAAAAGTTATTTTAAAGTCGACCCACATTTGAAGCTCTCTTGGATAATTGTTGCCTTTCTATACACAAAAACCTAGTCTCACCAAAAGTCTGTAGGTACATACATATATGTATGTATATTGGTTTCATTAAGCTTTGTACCCGCAATTTTTATTCACCTTAAAACAAACATCTCAATCTCAAAAGAAGAAGCGTAAGAATTATTTTAAAGAGTACTGACAATGGCTGTGCTTTGCATGATAATTGAACCAGTGGCGTTACTTCCATAGAAGCCGAAAAGCAAAGTTTGCCTTTCGAAATTCCGAATAATATCTTTAAGCTTTAAATCTTTATTTAACAAAAGCAATTTGACATATAAATGAGCATATCCTGACCCCACAATAAACAATTATAAACTAGACTTTACACAATTAACGGGTAACGCTATTGAGCTTCTATGGAAGTACCGCCACTGCTGGATTGAACATAATATGGAACGATGGAATGACCTGAATCTAAGATAAAGGCCTACATTGTAAGAAGGATCTGTTTATTAGCCCGAACCACCGGATAGCGACCACCGAACTTAAGGTCAAAATCTTGGGTGAAAGGAAATTTTTCGAGTGTGATATCTAAGATTATCGTACTAATAAATAATATTAGGTCTTCCGGTTAGTTCTGAGGGATTTATTAACGAAATACTTTTGTTGTCTTGTATTATAAAAAAAGATAATTTAATTTTAATTAAATATGCTCCATTACTAGGCTTCAACCTTTTGCCATTTTTCGGGCAACAAATTAATTACATCATAAAAAAACTGATATTTTTTTGAAGCGATCCATTTTTTGATACATACGATTTTTTGATAAGTGCTGATCTGCAAATTTTTATGTTGCATAAATCGAAATAGATGGTAATCAGAAGGAGCGCAATCTGGCGATCTCTGAAGAAACAGTAGTACGAAAATGATATATTTATCGCGTTCCATATTTAATCACACTTAAACTTGCATGCATTTACTATAAATGAGTTACTTCGAATAATAATTAAAGGGCAGGCTAAAACGCGCAACATCGAATATCTTAGTAATTTGTACCGATTTGTCGCGACATCCACTTGAAACGTTCCCTCAAAACTAACCGGAAGACTTCAAAATTAATTCACATGTATCGGTGAGTGTTTGTGGAAAAAAAAATTACCTCGCCAATAAAGCTGGCACCTCTACAATACAATGTTTTAAAAAATATCAACAAAAACTTAACATACACATAATAATAGTCTTAATACCACAAAGTGTTTATTGTGTGTTATTTATGCAGTAATATTTGCAACTTCCTATATATTGAAGGTATAAAAGACGTGACCTTGAATTGTTTGCCGATTCAAGATGTAGAAATATTAAAACTGCTGTAGAATATAAGTTTATCGTAAAAATGCGACAAAAAAATCTCAATCGTCAGTTTTTCGAAATCTTCACTACAAAGCATTAATATAAATTAGCGACTGTTCATTATTGCTACTACTAAATTATCATCTATCAGGTTTTCGAGGTTTTAAACTTCCGAAGGTTATTGGGAGTTTCCCTTGAAAAAGTTTAAGACATCATAAAAACATTTTAAATACTAATATCTAGAGGTTGCAATGTTTCATTAGGAAATTTAAGAATATAGTAATTTTAGAATTATTCTAGGAAATCTAGAAATGTGCTCGGAAAACTGCAGTAGCAGTATACCCTTCAGTCCTACGTCAAATACAGCTGACGAAATATAGAAACAACATATACTTAATTTTAGGCGATACAGACATAAAAGTATGAATGGGTAGTGTAACAGGTTAAATAACTTCAAAATAAGGAGAAGGTTCTCAATTCGACTGTATTTTTTTTATGTTTGTTACCTCAGAACTTTCGACTGGGTGGACCGATTTTGATGATACTTTTTTTATTTAAAAGCTGGTGATTCCCGTGTCCCATTTTACCAGTCCAGTTGTGACAATGGCTTCCTTAAGAAAACCATATAAGTCTTAAATTTGCATTTATTATGTTCGCGACAAATGGACGAATATCACGCCAACCGATTTCGATGATTCGATGTTCATTGAATGTACTTTAAGGGTAGTTTGACGAGAGTTTGGTTAGGTTCTGATTATAGGATCCATGACAAAGTAACGGGACTCTTCAATTCTTAGGAGCAAATTAACGATACTCGGACGAATCTTTTATAGGCTATCCGGATATTTGAGTCACCTACCGCAATGTCGTAATAGTCAAGTAATTGTCATGGTCGAATATGATGTAAATGGAACTCCAAAACGGCTTACAGTAAGGGGATCAATATGTAGGTACGATCTATGTGTTTATTAGGTAAAATTTTGATTCAAATAAATATTTAAAAAAAACGAAGGTTGACAAATTGGGATGCTTAATATAATCAATCACGTGATACCAAATCTTTCGATTTGCCTTCTTATGTGTTCATTAATATAAGACTAGGTTGAACACGCTTAATTTTTACCTCAAGTTGTACGTAATGTTCTAAACTGCAAATTGAAGTGATTTATAAAATTCGTCTTAAAATATGTTGCAATGCGGATAATGAACAAAATTTTAAAAATAACTCGAAACAGATTTATTTAAAGATTAAACATAAAATAAACAAAACTATATCGAGCAACAAGATCAAAACAAACGTAGAACAATAAGAGACAATTCAAAACTAGATTGTCTTTGACCATGAATCATGTTTATTATTAAGCGGGAGATGGTATATTTTGTGCTTTCGACTGAGTTCCTATATTATTATCTATACTATTATAATAAAGAGGAAAGGTTTGTATTTTTGGATTTTTGGATTTTTGTATTTTTGTATTTTTGTATTTTTGTATTTTTGTATGTTTGTTACGAATAAACTCAAAAACTACTGAACCGATTCCGATGATTTTTGGTATGGAGATAGATGTAACCCACCGAAGTAACATAGGATACTTTTTATCCCGGAAAATGTAGTATTCCCGTGGGAATGGGTATAAGTAGCTCTGTCAATATTCTGCTTTTACGCCTAAACCATTTGACCGATATAAATGAATTCTTTTACAGACATACATGTGATCCTATAAAGTAACATAAAGTACATTTTATCCCGGGAATATGTAGGGTTCCCGAGGGATGAGCATATAATGTAATGCGAAAGTAACACTGCCTGTGTTATGCTTTCTCGCCTAAACCATTTGACCGATTTCGATGATTTTTAGTATGGGAGTAGATGGAACCCACCAAAGCAACATAGGATACTTTTTATCCCGGAAAATGTAGTATTCCCGTGGGAATGGGTATAAGTAGCTCTGTCAATATTCTGCTTTTACGCCTAAACCGTTTGACCGATATGGATGAATTATTGTACAGACATAAATGTGATCCTATGAAGTAACATAGACTATATTTTATCCCAGGAATATGTAGGGTCCCGTGGGATGAGCATATAATGTAATGCAAAAGTAACACTGCCTATGCTATGCTTCCACGCCTAAACCATTTGACCGATTTATATGATTTTTAGTATGGGGGTAAATGGAATCTACCCAAGCAACATAGGATACTTTATATCCCGGAAAATGTAGTATTCCCGTGGGAATGGGCTTTCACGCCTAAAATATTCGCTCGATTTATATGAATTTCGCTATGGATTTAAATAGAACCCTATGAAGTAACATAGACTATATTCTATCCCGGGAATATGTAGGGTTCCCGTGGGATGAGCATATAATGTAATGCAAAAGTAACGCTGCCTGTGTTATGCTTTCTCGCCTAAACCATTTGTTGATTTAGATGAGTTTTAGTATGGGGGTAGATAGGACCCACTGAAGCAACATAGGATACTTTTTATCCCGGAAAATGTAGTATTCACGTGGGAATGGGCTTTCACGTCTATACTATTCGCCCGATTTATATGATTTTTGTTATGAATATAAATGGGACACTATGAAGTAACATAACCTACGTTTTATCCCGGGAATATGTAGGGTTCCCGTGGGATGAGCATATATTGTAACACGAAAGTAACATTGCCTGTGTTATGCTTTCACACTTAAACCATTTGACCGATTTGGATGATTTTTGGTATGGACAAAAATGAGACCTTAAAAAAGGACATAGGCTATTTTTTTTAATCCTTACTAATATTATAAATGCGAAAGTAACTGTCTGTCTGTCTGTCTCGCTTTCCTGCTAAAACTACTGAACCGATTTAAATAAAATTTGGTACACAGATAGTTTAGACCCTGAGAAAAGGCATAGGCTACTTTTTATCCCGGAAAAGGGGTTTTAAGGGGTTGAAAGGGGGGATGAAAGGTTGTATGGAAGTATTGTCATTTTAAAAGCTAGAAGCTTGAAACTTATTTTTTAGGCTGTTGATTTAATATAAATAAATATGACATTCAAAGTTTGTAAAAAAAAGTACATTTAAGGGGGTAAAATAAAAATAAGGGTGAAAGTTTGTGTGGAAATTCGTCATTTTTGAAGCTAGAATGATGAAACGACGTGTAGACGACTGAAACTATATGTAACTATATGTCTGTTACGCTTTCACGATTAAATCATTTGACCGATGTAAACGATTTTTGATATGGACATAAATGGGAATCTGTGGAGTAAAATAGACTACAACTTATTTTCATTCTGAACCCAACCCTGTAGTCTACGCGGACGGAGTCGCGGGCAAAAGCTAGTGTACTATAAAGAGAACGCGTATTTTAGTCGAAAAGTATGTTTTTCTTGGACCGGAGTCCCAAGATTCAAGCTTTGAGGTCCAACCCAAGATCGTGTGCTGATGGTGTGATTCCTGATGATGTTATTACGAAGTGGGTTTACCCCGAAGTAATATATATTTCCTGAGCTTATTATCTTTAAGGTTGATTGACAGACAACAATACAGAATTACATACATACATAAACTCACGCCTGTATTCCCAGAAGAGGTAGGCAGAGGTGCATTTGTGCACCCACATTTCGCCACGTATGTATCAGTCCCACGTAACAGGGGGCGAGCCTATTGCCGTTTTTCGGGCACATTTCCAGACTCCGTGCTGTTACCGAGAATTTCCTAATGGAAAAACCCAATAACACTTTGCCCGACCCGGGAATCGAACCCAGGACCCCTAGATCGCACGGCACATACTTGACAATACAGATTCTTATCATTACTTAAAATAAAATTGGTTAAATATATGTAAAGGCAAAACAATTGTAAGTAACTCAACGTCATACGTTTTTAAAAATGTAATATTTAGTGTTGTAGCGAGTCTATAAGGAACCGTTGTTTCTAAATAAAAGCAGTTTTATTTTATTATTGTTTTATTTATTTTTTGTTACATAACTTTAGCAATTTTTAAAAACTATTATTTAATATTGTTAACATATTTAATCAATGCTAAGGTCTTCAACAGGGTTGGCCTTGAAGAAATTTTTGACACCGGTGACGACCCTATCCACAGTAGTTTTGATCATAGGCCCACCGATCTCCTTGACGATATCGTTTCCGTTAGTGGCAATAAGTTCTTTTGCAGCTTGAGCTGTAATAAAAAAAAAACAAATAATTTGGAGTCACATGTCAAAAAATGAATGAAGCATGAAGAATGATTTTTGCAAAGAGAGACTATTTTCCAGTAGTGGACCACTATAGATTTATGATGATAATGAAAAGGAAAAGTAGGCAATAAGAAAAGTAATTTAGATACAGAAACGAAGTAGGTACCTAGTTTTTCGTAAATATCGCCATTTTATTTTTAGAGTTTTAGATTTTTAGATTATTTGATTTTTAGAGTTTTGATTTTTTGAGATATAATCGTTACTGATTAAAAAAATCAATCAGTAATATAATATAATAATATTTGGTCATAAAATATTAATATTTTGTTTCTGCTATGGAGAGACGCGGACTTTTGTCTTTTCTTTCTGATCAGTTAGTTTATTACTAGCTCCGTCCCCATAAAGACTTGCTGAGCTTCGTTGCTCGGTTTCACTTCTGAGCGTTTACTATCAGTTCTAGTGTACAGGAGTTCGTGTGGGTGGGCGGTGTTATATATCTGTCTGTTATACATCATCATCATCATCAGTCCATATACGTTCCAATGCTGGGCACGGGCCTCCTCCACAACTGAGAGGGCTTAGGCCTTAGTCCACCACGCTGGCCTAGTGCGGGTTGGCGGACTACACATATACTATACATATCGGTCTCTATACTAAATTCTATAAGAATTCCTCAAATAACGGTGATCGGTTAGTCGGTTAAGCGATAGTGAGCCTGAATGCCGAGATTTAAACAGTGTTTTTATTAATATGATTTACTTATGCTGTTATATTAATTGTAGTTAGTTAGACGCTATGTAAAAGAAAATTGTTTAATCATATAATTCTAACACTAGTTTTTGTCCGGCAAATCCAAAACCAACTATTAAATATTGAAAAAAGATATTAGAGATGTTCTCATTATGCGTGTTTTTTCATGAACAAAACGTGATTAAGCTGCTCGTGTTCTCTAATAATAATACACTTTGTAATCTTAACACGTAATACTAATCCATATTATAACTTTTGATCAAAAACAGAAGCTTGTACACAATTAGTAGCAAGATTAAAATTTTCCTTTAACTAAGTGACGTATGATATTATTTTTGTTGAATCCATTTATGTATGTAAACACGTCTATAATATTATCTTGTTTTACTAATAAATTATTCATTTGTCTTCGGAAAATTTCTTACTATTAGCAATTGACTTATCACAATAAACAACGCACTCTTGCATAACCGATCATTATCAGCGTTACAATCCTTAAATATCTAAAGACGTAAAATATTGTTATTATTAAGAATCTAATCGTACGTTAAGACTTAAATGCTTTTTTTGCATGTTAACTGTTACAAATAATCATTTATACCGCTAATTATATAGTTACAAATAAGTATTATAAGTTCTATTTCATGACAATGAAGTATTTTTAGATTATTTCTTATTAGAGCAAAGGGCTTTAGAGAAATAAATGTTTTCACACTTTTATTTTGATAAAGCAAAAAAGCAAAAAATTAAAAATGTTTTAACTTACCCAAAACCTCGTTTCCGTCGAAAAGATTTTCGAAAACAACATTAGATTTCTCTTTCAAGTCGAATGAATGTGACCAACTCTTGATGTCCCAATAAGTTTTTCCATCATCACCTTTTCTGTCTTCTATATTCAAGACCAGGTTGATTTGAGTGCTTTCTGGAATTAAGACGTTATTATTAAATAAAACATATTTGATAAGATTACTATTTTTTTGTGAACAATAAATCCCTTTCATCAATGTTCTAGAGTGGAGAGTGAGTACTGCTCAGTAAATTCTCAACGTAGTGTAGCTCTTAGATAAGTTAGATAGTCCCATGGATATATAAGATATAAGAAGGTAGATATAATAAGGATACAAGATGGGAGTCTGTGAACCGCTGCTTTTAAAAGCGATTAAAAAAAATAATACTGTATGTCCTAAATGAGTAGACAAAGGTACATTTTGGTACCCACATTTCGGCAATCTATTACCTACTGTTTATCGGCCACAATTCCAGACTCCGTACTACTACTCAAAGTTTCCTAATAAAAACACCCAACAATACTTTGCTTGACCCGGGAATCTTACCCGGGACATCTACGAGTAGATCGTACGACACATACATACGTCATATGTTTACCATGAGACTTCGCGGCAGTTAAATAAGTTAAATTAAGTAATTAAAAATGTTGTTTAATATGTAATGACAACTACAAGTTTTTTTAATAATTCGACATCAACTTGCTGTTGATCACAAGTGAATACGTAATTGGCCCCTGTAAAACAGAAGATATATAAAAAGAACAAGAAGACTTAAAATTATCATTAAGAGTACTTACTAAGATCGACGTGGAGTTTTCCCTTTCCGTTGATGGCTAGAACAAGCAGTTGACCTTTGAGCTCATAGTCTCCGTCTAAACTTGCTTCACATAAGAACTTAAGTTGTATTTTTGATTTATCGCGTCTGCAAATAAAATTACAAATAATTAAACATACCATAGTTTTGTGTCGTGGGTACCAAAAATAACGAGAGACTCTTTGATCTTAAAACACGTTTTATTATGTCTAAGAATATTATTTCCGGAAAGACTTATTCATAAGTAGGTGATTGGCTGTGAATTCATAAGCCTGATCAATGAAAATAAATATCGGAGGTCAAGGTTAATGAGTCGGCTTAAAAACCGTTAAATTATGAAACAGCCAATAAATGCGAATTTTAAATTTGCTTGTATCCATTCCTCGTCTTCCGCCGATGTAAAGTCCGGGACCAAATCTAGAGGTTTGTTTCATACCATGCTATCAATATTAATAAACTGTTCCATTATCTTGAAAAACAGAACCTTTAGTAGCGAATGACCGGTTTTAACCAAACGAACAAAAAGCTAAGCATGAACATAAGTACTATTTCGTGCCTTTTTAGTGTAATGTGTAATGAACTTTTTAGTGTAATGAACAATCAGTAGAGTCTTTGCGAAATCAATCAGAACAACGAAAGAATGTCTACGGCTGTCAAATATTGATAGAGTTGGCATAGAATGAGCAGTCGCTCGTTTGGTGTTAATCAGTCTTAAGAACATTGAAAACCACTTACTGGACTTTCTTAATCTGGCAGTCTTTTAATCCTTTTACTGTAACATCCCTGAGAATGAATTTCAGATTTGGTGTACTTGCGTCCACGAACTTAAATACCACAGGGTCTAATTTCTCAACATTGCTCTCTGGTAGTCCCTCTGCGAATATTGGTATAGCCACTCGCGTTGATTCCTTAGCGCATTTTGAATCGTCTGTTTTGCATTTTGTTATGAATGATGCTGCAAAGGATTTTTTTAGAGATTTAAAGTCAATTTAGTTGAAAGTTATTGAACTTTTTATTTCAAATGAAACCTATGGTCCACGTATTTATTTTCGTTTGAAATACGTGAATAACCTAATAAAAAAAAAACATCATCGTCGCCCCATATACGAGTAGGTACGTATCACCGTTGGTCACGGGCCTCTTCTAAAACTGAGCGTGTTTAGGCCTTAGTCCACCACAAACATATAAAATACTGAATTTAATACGAATTTGCTCATGCTATATCGTCGTTCCCAACATGTAAGTATTTTAGTATATCTATTTTATCAGTAAATAATATTAGGTACTGAATCAATTCTTATGCAAGACACCAGCGGATAAAAAAAAACCAGTAAATAATTTTTAATCGAATCGACGCCTGAAACTTTGGTTTGTTTGATTTATAAAATATATTAACGGTCTTTGCAAAGATTATTTCGTATACAGGGTGTAAAAAGACCGTAATCGAGAACTTAGGCAAAAGTAACGGTAATTACAAACCCATTGACGTTAATAAAAATCCCGACAAAAAATAAATACATTTTCCTAATCATATCTACATTTGATAGGTACTTATGGTTGTTAGGAAAACTTAAAAAATCGTAACTATTACGTGACTAAGTATTCGATCGCGGTCTTTTTACACTCTGTAGGTATAATAAGGTAATTCAAATATAAATCTCCACAAAAGTTTATTTATTTAAATAATCACTGAATATATAAAAATGTTTCAAAAACTTACGTGGCGCTGCATTTGCAAGGCATAAAATAGCAAACGAAGCGACGGTGAATAAAGATTTTTCACACATCTTCACTAATTTGTTGAATGTTAAACAGAATCCAATGCAAAAGTGAGATATATTGTGGACACGCTACTATTTATATACAAGACCATGATTTGCTGTTTTAACTTTTTACAGTGGTTTTTATTGTTTTATAGAGATCAAATAATAATACTCGTACATGTTAATATTTGTTACATAGGCACGTCCTCAGTTGCGACTGGCCGGTTGTGTCGCAAAAGGTGGTCAGTTATATTTCCGCATCGGATAAATTTAACATTTATTAATACTAGCGACTTCATTCAGTTCAACTGGACACAATTTTTTAAAAAGCGTTTTGCAATTAAAATTAATATTAACTTTTAAATTACTAATTTGAGAAATAATTTATTGAATAAATTATTATCCCCTACTTTATGACAGCCCCGTGACGCCCCGTGACGCGAAGAGGCCGCGGGTTCGATCCTCGCACCGAGACAAATGTTTGTGTGATCCACAAATATTTGTTTCGGGCCTTTTTTTTTCTTTTTTTCGAGGGGAAAGCTGTTTATGGCTCTACTTCCCGTCAGCCCTGGGGTTGGGAGACGAGAAGCGTATGTCGGGGTTACCGGCCTTCCAGCCCGGCGCGCGGTGACGTCACGTCCGCGCAGATGTTAATGCCGGGCTCGCGCTATTGTTGGTGGCGACCTCTCGCTCACGGCCGTCGTCTCTTCGATGGTCGGAAGTCCGAGGTCATGGCGAGCGATGCTCTCCTTCTGCGAACACGTCATGTCGCAGAAGGAGAGCGCGGAGCGGGGTCGAGAGAGAAACGATCCCGCCCGCCAAAGACGTCAGAGAAGGAGGCGCCGGGTCAATAGAGATATTTAGACCCGGCGCCCTGCCCTGTGGCAAGGGGCCTTTAGAATCCCACCACGGTATCCCCTGCCTGTCGTAAAAGGCGACTCAAAGGGGCCCTTGGGGTTGATTTTAATATTTATTTGAGTTCACCCTCGCTTATTGATTGTAAGTATTTTCTTAAGTATTTTCTTATAGTCGTGATGGCCTCAAGGTGAAGGCACGCGGTCGTGAATCTCAACGGTAGCGGATTCAAACCCAGGCGCACACCTCTGACTTTTCGAAGTTATGTGTGTATTCACAATGAATTATCACGTACTTTAACGGTGAAAGAAAACATCGTGATGAAACCTGCACATCTAAAAATTGCCAGTACCACTAGGCCAGCGGCGTGGTGGACTAAGGCCTAAACCCCCTCAATTGTAGAGGAGGCCCGTGCCCAGCAGTGGGACGTATATGGGATGATGATGATGATGATGATTTTCTTAAGCCTTATCCATCCGATTTCTGTAAAGTTGCAAATAGTAGAAAAATGATGTCATTAAGAAGTTTCACTTCTTACCTATGTACTCAGGTACACACACATTTTTTATTTTCTATAACCAGCTACAAAAATAAAAATCCCTCGTGGTCTCGCGGTAGGTATGTGGCGTGCGATCTAGAGGTCCCGGATTTGATTTCCGGTTTGGACAAAGTGTTATTGCGTTTTTTCACTATGAAATTCTCAGTAGCAGCACGGAATCTAAAAATGTGCCCCAAAGACGGCACTAGGCTCGCCCTCTATTACGTAGGACTAATGCATAGGTACCTGGCGAGATGTGGGTGCAGAAATGCACCTCTGCCACCTCCCCGAGGAGGAGAGAAGGAGGTATTTCCCGAGGAACACATCCGCGAGGTTATGTATTTATGTAAAAATTAATGAAAAATATTGTAGTGACTAACTTTTTAAAGATATCATGCGATCTAAATGTAAATAAGAAAACATATGCACATTTTGCAAAATTCAATCGCTTTTAATGTCAGTCAATCAGTGATGGCCTCGAGGTTTAGGCGCGCGGTCGAGAATATTGGCGGTCGCAGGTTCAAACCCCAGGCACACACCTCTGACTTTTCGAAGTTATGTGTGTATTCACAATGAATTATCACTTGCTTTAACGGTGAAGGAAAACATCGTGATAAAACCTGCACACCTAAAAGTTCTTAGGAATTTCTTAGGTGTGTAGTGCGCCAACCCGCACTAGGCCAGCGAGGTGGACTAAGGCCTAAACCCTCTCAGTTGTAGAGGAGGCCCGTGCCCAGCAGTGGGACGTATATGGGCTGATGATGATGATGATGATGAATCGCTTTTAATAAAGCAATGTACATTTTGTAGCCCGGAAGCATCTGAAGATATAAAAACCATAATGGACTTGGTTTTTGCTCTGTTGAAGTATTATTATATTTTGTACCCCTAATTATTTAGACATCACACGTCAATCTACCTATTGCGCTAGTCGCTGTTGCGCTCAAGACCCAATTAAAATTATAATATTATTTGTTTTGGCGCAAGATTTTTTACTGATGATTCTAAAGACATTTGGGATGTATCAAAACTATTTTATTATCATGCTAACAATTTGTGCCTGAAAAATAGCAATAAACGCGTCCTTTACTATGCGAGACTTATTAAATGGCGAAATATAGCCATGCATGTGTTTATTGTTAAGTAGCTTTTGTTCGCGGCTTCGTGCGCATTTATTTAGATTTTTGTCAACCGATGCATCGTTTTGATGGAAGAATCAAATGTTGTAAAGTCAAATACTTCAATTTGTCACGTTGCGCTTAGTGATTTAGTCGTAATAAACAAACTTTTTTACGCATTTAGATATTATTAGTAAGCATTGCAATATTAAATTGAAATATTGTAGTATGCCTTTTCATTTTTCGAGTATTACTATAGGGTTCACATGGGTTCTATCCTCGCGCTAATAAATATAAATGTGACCCACAAATATTGGTGTTGCGTCTGGGTGATTCTCTGACCAAAAGTTAAAAAGAAAGTGATTTCAAAGTGAAGCAAGAATTTGGTATTTGTATTTGGATCTATTTATGAATTAAAGCTTAAAAAAAAAAACACCATTAATTAATGTTGTACTAATCCGATATTGAATAAATGATTCGTGTTTTTAGGATTAGTATCGCAGGTGACAGTTAGATGATGTATTAAAAAATGTTAACAAATTATTACTCACAAATTATTGCTCACTTCTCTCCAATTTAATGTTTACTATTTATGAAACATAATTATGTATTTACATCTCGGTAATTATTTCTTTTATTAAATGTAGAATATTTATATATGCATATATATGTGTATATTTATGTATGTATGTATTTATTTATATATGAATGTGTATGTATGTATGTATGTATTTATGCGTGTATATATATGTATATTATTTATATGTATTTCTGAAGACAGCTGCCACAACTACAACTTTTCATTCCAGTGGGTTGTCTGGAAGAAATCGCAGCTAGCGATAAGACCGCCTGTTGTAACTATATATCTTTTAAGTTGTATGTTATTTATGTTATTTTTCCTTGTATAGTGTACAATAAAGTATATTAAATAAAAATAAATAAAAAATAAATATTACGAATGCCTCGTGGTCTCGCGGCATAATCATCTAGAGAACAGCTGATCTAGAGGTCCCGGGTTCGATAGCAGCTCGGAGTCTGGAAATGTGCCCGAAAACCGTCAATATGCTCGCTCCCTATTACGTGGGACTGATACATACTTGGTGAAATGTGGGTGCAGAAATGCACCTCTGCCTACCCCTTCGGGGAATACAGGCATGAGGTGATGTACTACGTATGTATCATCATCAGCCCAAATACGTCCCACTGCTGGGCACGGGCCTCTTCTACATCTGAGAGGGTTTAGGCCTTAGTCCACCACGCTGGTCTAGTGCGGGTTGGCGGACTACGCACCTATGAAATTCCTAAGAACTTTTATGTGTGCAGGTTTTATCACGATGTTTTCCTACACCGTTGAAGCAAGTGATAATTCATTGTGAATACACACATAACTTCGAAGAGTCAGAGGTGTGTGCCTGGGGTTTAAACCTGCGACCGCCGAAATTCTCGACCGCGCGCCTAAACCCCGAGGCCATCACTGCTTCTATGTATGTTAACAGATTATACTGCATTATACTACGATTATACTACGGTGGTATGAAGCACAGGTGCATTTCCGCAGTTGTGTTTAGTCTGCTTTTGAGCCCTAATAAATAAAAGGCGATCCAATTGTAGTGTACGGCGATAATTTCCAGTCTCCGTGATGCTTCTATGTATATTGAACATAATGTTATATTTTTGTATTTCGCGCCTATTTGTGCAGTTAATCTACGGCCATTCCTAGCTGGCTCTTTCTCCTCTGTAACTTCAAACGACCGGTATATTACAGTGTTATTTTTTGTATTAATTAAATAAATAGTGGTTAAAACAAGAGCTACGCCTTTTAACTCAAACTTCTTATATTTTCCTAAGGTAAAAATCTTATAGCACGTAGTGGACCTGGAAAAAACTCGAAGCATTACGATTACAACCAATAAAATTAAATCCACGCGGCCATCATGGAATTTCACTTACAGTAAGATTATTTTCGTATAATAATGAAAACACACAGTTCAAAAATATTTTTTAATAATAATACCACCGATGTACAGAGTAAAAATCATAAATGAATACTGAAAATATTAAAAGTCAATTTCGTAATGAAAATAACTCTTCCATTTATGTTAGGATACACTATCGTAAAATATGATTCCTAAATAATTTGGTCTCTACACGCTTCTACTTTTCCCATATTCCGATAGTGTAATATTACCAATGTGCTTTAACTGATAACAAGGTCTTCTAGGGGTATTGCGTGGAACAATTTGTTGCAGTTCTTAGCAACTTTTTCGACGACTGCTGTTACGATTTCTTGACCGACGTCGATAATTACTTCATTGCCATTAGTAGCGATCAGATCTTTGACGGCTTTACCTATAAGAAAAAAAAAACACTGTAAACCTATTGAAATTGTAGAAGAATTAGAGTCGTGTCATCTAATAAACTATAAGTGGTCGATTAAACATATCTGGTTGTGGGAAAGCATACGCGTTCGAATAGCGATCGCTGTACATAAAAATGGCTGCATAATGACAGTTTTTGCAGTTAACAACTTGATAAAAGCCACTCCACCTACCAAGAAATCTGTATGTTGTCAACACGTATTGGTGACAATTTTTTCAGAAGTTTGCAATAAAAATTATTAACAAATTTTGGCAACCATTAGGCCATTTTTAACGAAAAAAATCTAAAGGATATGGTTTTTTATTTGTCTACATTTACATACTTATGTTACAAACATTAGTAGGAAACAGAAAAAATGTCTGTCACGTGGACGAATAAATTGATCGACACGTTTACTGATATACGTAAGTAACACTGTTTTATGGGAAATAAACGATGAAAACTATATAAAATATGGAAGAGGAGGCAAGGAAAGGTTAAAGTGACACTATGTGTCTTATGCTTCCGTTTTTTTGCGTAATAAATATACACTGCGGATGCCTGCATAATATGATCGTTGTTTAAAGAAATATTCCCAAATGGAGATAGTTTGTTATTGTTTGCGACTCGGTGAAATTACACGCGATATAAAAATTGAGGATTTTCAGGACAGTTGCAAACAATTGGATATATTAAAATTGCCAACAATTTTCGTAGAAACGCACCTTTTGGAGCCAATAGCTCTTCAACATTTATATTATTTATATAGAAGATATTATATGGCCGAATACTGAAACGCCACTTAATCTGAGGGCGACTTATTCGGCCGTAAATCTTATTAATTTAGGTTGCTAATTTATTATGATCGATATGTATTTATATATCATCATCAACAGATGATATATAAATATATATAACGTATTTAATTATTATTGATCTCTACTTTGAGTATACCTTACAGTTGCGTACATTAGATATTAAAGAAGTAGGTGTTGTCTAAGAAAAAATATTTGAAATATCAAGAGTTGTGATAGTAAAAAAGTTGGAATCTAATGTTACCTAAAACTTCATTACCACCGAAGAGGTTATCAAACTCGACACTAGACTTGCCCTTCAGTTCAAACTCGTGTTTCCATTTTTTAATGTTCCAGTGGTTCTTGGAGTCCTTGCCAACTTTTTCTTCTATATCAGCTTCGGCATGGATTAAGATTTCGTCTGAAAATAATCAAAATGTATTTTGAACGCCTACGAGTAGGTACTTGTGTTGTTTTTAAATATTTAATTGTCTGTTTCAGTTCAATAAAGGTTGTCTGGTTGGCACTTTGCGGTACCTATTGCATTTTGCGGTTAAGACAAAAATAAATGATAATTATTGATTACCTATAGGTATTCTTACTAATAACACAAGGTCTATCAAACAACTGTAGATATCGTATGGTTATTTATGATAATAAAAAAGAAAATTAAAAAGAGGAAAGCCATGTCACATATTTTCTATTACCACACCGTAATAACCCATGAAACATCTTAGTTGCAAAATCATTAGCCGTTTTTTATGACGAATGTAAATAAGGAAGCCGGTTGGGGCAAAAAGCCTCTTGGATGAAGGTCGCGTATCAGTTAAAACGATTTGTTCGTTCACCAGCACGCAAACCGGTTTCAATATTCTTTGGACCTCAAGTGTTTGATGATTACGATTATGGTATAAAAAAAAGGAAATATTCTTAAAGACATCTAGCAAGCTTCTGGTAATACTAGTATATTTGTAAGATCAAAATTAGCGTTCCTGTATATTGACCTTAACTCGAAAGACCGGGTACTTATCCAAATGGCTTTGTTGGAACCAATTTGAGGATGTCGGTATTTAACGCAATCCAAACTTCGGACCCTATAGAATAAAGTATTTAGCGGATTAGTTCAGCTAACTACGGCAAAAGTTTTAAACTCGAATAACAAGATGGACGTAACAATGACATCAATCGACCTCAACGTTAATTGACCTCTTGTTTGCGGAAGTGTGTATCTTATAGTTATTTTGAGGCCTCCTGCCATATTAGTAGAAGAGGAAAACTTGTTACCATATCGTATTTTATATACTGTCACCGCAAAGTGACAATACTGTACCTGACGGTAAGCATCTGGCGTTGTTATAGTAATACTCGTATAGTAATAAATTGTAATAATTATTATTTTACTTAATAGTGGTAGTTATGGCCTCGAGGTCCAGGCGCGTGGGTGAGTCAAATCTCGGCGGTCGCGGGTTCAAATCCCAGGCACACGCATTAGGGTTAGTCTACATTGCATGCAAACATTGTATGGTTTATTAGATGGGTAATATACTTACTAAGAGTTGCTCGCATTGCTCCTTTGCCCTCAATAGGCAGCAAGAGGAGTTGCCCCTTCATTTCATAGTCCGCAACCAACTTGCCCGTGCATAGAATGTTGACAAAAAGCTTAGATTTGGCGATGTCGCGCCTAAAATCAACACAAATCATCAATAACGTTTGTATATAAATAAATAAATAAATTAATTAATAAATACACCCAATATGTAAAATTATATTCTAAGGTTTTTAAACGAGTTTCTACTGCTGTCAAATTAATTGCTTTAGCACTTTGCAAATTTAGTTATTAGGGCTATGTATTTCTACAATTGAACGATAGGAACTGCCTCGTGGTACAAGTATGTGCCGTGCGATCTAGAGGTCCTGGGTTCGATTCCCGGGTCGGGCAAGGTGTTATTGGGTTTTTCCATTAGGAAATTCTCGGTAACAGCACGGAGTCTGGAAATGTGCCCGAAAAACGGCAATAGGCTCGCCCCCTATTACGTGGGACTGATACATACTTGGCGAAATGTGGGTGCAGAAATGCACCTCTGCCTACCCCTTTGAGGAATACAGTCGTGAGTTTGTGTATGAGTGTGTGTGTGAAACCTTAGACCCTTCAAATTTTCGACCTGTTTCTGTTTTACCAACTCTTAGTAATTGATTTGAAAAAAATATACTTAATCAACTATTGAACTTTTTCAATAAAAATAACTTACTTCATCAAAACAGTTTGGATTTACTAAGGGTAGATCAACTATTGATGCAGGGGTCGATCTTTTAAAAACTGTGTTTAAGGCATGGGAAGATTCGCGGGATGCTATTGGTATTTTCTGCGATTTATCCAAAACCTTTGACTGTGTCAAACATGACATTCTCGTCAGGAAACTTCACCATTATGGCATTAGAAACAGAGCCCTCAATCTTCTGACTTCTTATTTGAATAACAGAGTTCAGAGGGTTGACGTTAATGGAAAACTTTCTCCAGGATCGTCGATTACCATAGGAGTGCCACAGGGTTCAATTCTTGGGCCGTTTCTGTTTCTTGTGTACATTAATGACTTGCCTTATTACGTAGGGAATAAAAACGAAATCGTGCTGTTTACGGATGATACATCTCTTATATTTAACGTAAAAAGACGTCTTGATAATTTTGATGAAGTAAACTTTACAATGCACTTCGTAAAGTTGTTCAGTGGTTTGATAATAATAATAATTTACTTTTAAATGCGAAAAAACTAAATGTGTAAAATTCACAATGCCCAATGTTAAGCAATTAAAAACCACTGTACAAATTAATAGTAAAGAACTCTAATCTCAGGAACTATTGGTTCGAATTGAAAAAATCTTCATATTTTGCTGTCATCTGTTTATTTGAGGAAGGCTATCATCACGCTACGTCCAACAAAAGTAGAGCAGCAATAACTAAAATGGAAAATATATTTTTTCTTGAAATCTAAACTTTTACATAAGGAGTTATAGGCCACAACTAGTCAATTACATATACAGGGTGTATTCAGACCGTGATCGGATACTAAGGCAGGTAATAGCTAAGGTCATTACCATCAACTCAAACGTCAAAATTTTTATTTTTTATCGGGGTTTTTTTAACGCCAGGAGGTTTGTAATGACCTTAGCTATTATCTATCTTAGTTTACCATTACGGTCTGAATACACCCTGTATAGAAATGTAAATTAATTCAACTTAGCAAACTCCTCTGAAAATACCTTTTTTATGAACTGTAATTAGGATCTTATCTCGATCGCGGTCGCATTAAGAGTTAATTTTAAATATTTGGGAATGTATTTGAAGGTCGTTTAAATATTATTCATGTAGTTATTAGCTCTTTTTGAATTAGTGTTACCGCATAAATATCTCACTTTTTAGCATCTGGATCATTTGAGTCATAAAATTATTAATGGCTGTAGTGATCAAATGGACATTCATTTTGACTCTAACTCTGGTGAATTTAACCAAATCCGTCTCCGATTGTATTTGCAGCATGGAGCTATAATAACATGGCATTACAACCTTCCGGCGATTAGGCGATTATTAATCTAAAATTTTTACTTTTTTTATGATTATTATTATTTAGCACTTAAGAAATTAAATTATGTATATAAAATAAGTTTTATATTAAGGATATTTTAATATTTTTTCTGTTGTTTTATTTGCTTTATATAGTTTTTTAAATATATTTAAAGCTCCACTGCCTCGTGGTCTGGCGGCACAAGTATGTGCCGTGCGATCTAGAGGTCCCGGGTTCGATTCCCGGCTCGGGAAAAATGTTATTAGGTTTTTCAATTAGGAAATTCTCAGTAACAGCCCGGAGTCTGAAAAAGTGTCCGGAAAGCGGAAATATGCTCGCCCCCTATTACGTGGGACTGATACATACTGGCGAAATGTGGGTGCAGAAATGCACCTATGCCTACCCCTTCGGGGAATACAGGCGTGAGGTTATGTATGTATTTTTTAAATATTTTTAGTTAGTACTGTAACTGATTTAATGGTGCATGCGGTGTTTTCGTGTTAGTGATTGTTGCATTAAATATTTTTTCTTTTCTATTTTGTTATTGTCTAATATGAATGTAAACATTTTTTGGCGAACCATAATAATAAATAAATAAATTTGCTTTTAGATTGGAGCTAGAATAAACCAATACTTAATTATACTGTAACATTAGTACTCAATAATCTACATTGATATGAGGAAAATAATACGAGTTAAAGAATGTCACAGCCTCTAGCCACTCGTAACAATTAAGTAAATCGAACGAGTTAGCCTTGGTTTAAACTCGGAAAGGATGTTTTAAGCAGTAATTACATTAAATATAAATACATTGGTGGTTTCAATAATTACTTATTATGCTCGTGATAAATGATGAAACGTTCCGAAAAAGAAATCTTGTTTTAATATTCCAATTGTTTTATTCTTATCAGTTTGTGTCAGATAGTAGGTATCGTTCGTTTTCGCAAAATAATAACCTGTATCCTTTGAGATCTGGGGTCAGCCCGTATATATTATGTTTGAAACATATGTTGTGAAAGATAAGATCATTGTCGAATTGAATCTGACATAAAGTTTTAGCTCGCACTGCAATAGTAATAGTTTAAAAAAGTGTAAAATTGACGATTCAAAAGAACTTGTAAAAGTCTATTTGAATAAAGATAATTTGACTTTGAGTTTGAATAGTCTGGATCTGTAATACATATATTAAAAACATTTTCAAATTTTCCTAATAATCTGTTCTTTCCAAATAAGTTTTCCTATTGGGGAAATGTATTTTTCTTTACTTACTCCATATTCTGTGCTAGGCAGTCTTTGAGGCCTTCTAGCTTGATGTTTCTAATGTTCAATTTTAAGTTGGGTTTACTGGCGTCGACTTCCTTCAAGACAAGAGGATCCATTTTCTCAACTCCAAGTTCAGGGATACCCTGCGCCATTACGGGAATAGCAGCCTGTGTTGAGTCCTTGATACATTTTGAATCATCCCACTTACATTTTGTTATGAATGATGCTGTAACGATAAAAACATCTTTAACATTCAGTCTTCATCAATAAATATATAATCTAATAATTTCTAGCTCTTTCCTGTGACTTTCGAGTTGGTTCGACTACCGAAAACATTTTTTTTTTAATTCACACTAACTAAAATTAAAATTACTAAAATTATCGTTCTTATTTTCTTTACTCGCGTAAATATTTTTCATCACTTTCATATAATATTATTAAAATTATATACTGCTCACGGTCATTGCATGCCTAAAAAACTCGTGTAGAGGTCCCTAAAAATGCAGGTTACTATCCAATTTTTTTTCTTCGTCGTAAATTGCATAGTTACTTATTGTACACTAAGATAATTTCAAAAGATAAAGTATGTTTGCATTAGGCTTAAAACCGCAAATACTATATCATTAACACGAAACGAATAAACGACTCCATGACTAATTATGAATAAAAAAAATAAAAAAAACCAACGATAATTTTGTTTTAAAAGAACGTAGGTTCTATTTTAAAGAATGCGATCGATTACGTAAGTGTTATTGGTTATTATACCTTCATGTTCTATATTTGTAACCTAGAGACATTTTTCCCACTGCTGGGCACGGACCTCCTTTACAACTGAGAGGATTTAGGCCTTAGTCTACCACGCTGGCCTAGTGCGAGTTAGCGGACTACACATTTAAGAAATTCCTAAGAACTTTTAGGTGTGCAGGTTTATAATTCTTTGTGAATACATTTTTATATTGACATTTTACAATTACATCTATGTGTTTTGCGGGAGCAGTTTCTTCCATTGTTAATAATATGTCTTTCAGTTTTTATAAAAGTAAGGTGGTGTCCATACTGGTTCCAGATGGTAAACGTGTACAATATTGATTAATGAGATACGATTACGAGCGTCACGATTTGAAGGTCTGTTCGAAATACAATGTTCATTGACCGATCATGGGACGCGTATTGTTAAAAAAATATGCGAATTGTTTATGTACGTTAATTATTATCCATCACCTTATTTGCAATGAATTTAAATTTTTTATCATTTTTTTATTAAAATCAGGCTATCGAAAACCTATTTCCATTTAATATCTTCAATCTCAATAATTTGAACAATTAAAATTTCTATAACAATTTTATAAATAAATAAAAAAAAATATGCAGGAAGCTTTTTTTATCTCTCATTAAAATAAATATCTCAAAAAATAAAAACGCGTAATAATGCCTCGTTGGAACTATTTTAATGTTAAAAGAACACATATGGGAAAAATTTAATAATTAATTTTATATTTGAAACTGGCATTTTTTAGCCTTATATATAGGTATATGTTGAATCCTTGGACCACTGGTAAATCTATATCTAACTAGGTCTATATAGCTGTCACAATAATTCATTTCAGGATACACAAAACATGATACCAGAACCCGAGACCTTTGAGTGGGCACTTTACTGCATTTCAAAATGACTACGGCTTGACTCTAACAGTTGCGTTTATTACTAACGTGATTTTCATTAACATAAACCAAAAATCCGTTCAACTTATGTCGGTACAGATTAAGGTTAATTAAAGCAAATAATTATGATCCAGGACTCGATTTCCAGCTATAGTATTCATCAAACTAATTAGGCACCCCGTCTTCAAATGCAAATTAAATCAAAGTCTTTTAGATATGCACCTCTGCCTACGCCTTCAGGTATAACAGGCAGTCTATATGTATGTCCTGCCTTTGAATACATATTATATCGCAATGTATTCGGAATCTCACTTTTACATTTTATTTATAAAAAAATATGTTATAGTAAAAATATATGTATATTGTTGTGTCCTGATTGCCAGAAACTTCAGGGTATTATGATTCAGATCGTATGTATTTGATATGCGTATGAAGTACTTAAATATTTGTCTCTGTACGGAAATCGAACCCATGTTCCCCTATTTCAAACCATTTATAAATTAATAGTTACGCCGCGAAAGCCTAGAACTTAAAAATAGACCTGACCAGGGATATTACATATTTTTAATGCTGGCGCGGCCAAGGTAACGGCAAGGTAGAGGTGTTGAGAGAGCAGCTCAAGTAGACGAAGACAATAATCACACGTGACTTGACAAAATTATGCTGGCCTGCTGAGATATTTCTCCGCGCTATGCCATAAGGGCCCAAGGTTATAGGCACTAGAGAATATAACATTTTATTAATAATTAATAATATTAAATAATTACCTTTATTGGCACTCGCCAAACAAATAATGCCGAAAAAACACAATATATTGAATTCCTTTTTCATATTGATATGTAAAATTAATTTAAAATAAATATTGAACACACGATAATCTGAGGTTCGTGCTTCGGGTGAACTCCCAGCATCGATAAATTACCACATTTATATAGGTATGAGCGAGCTGTATAAACACGTATCTGTAATATCAATATCCTGCTCCTGTTCTTATTGGAAGTTGTTTTTGACAGTGATCCATCAGAACGTAAAGAGCAATTAGGACATTATTTTGATATATTTTTTAGAAAACGTTATTTTTTGTTTTTCTTTTGTTATTCTAAGCGGCTTATCCCATTTTAGGATACCATTTAAGCCTTTAATTTTTTAAAGATGTCAATATTTTTTTCCGTACACATGCTATGCTGTTAATTTATTAATTGAACTGATATTTGAAACAATTTTGACATAGTTTCCTTTCATAATTAATCGGTTTAGATGTATTTGGAAAGCTTGGCTGGTGCAACATGCACGTTACAATACACCTCTTTGTACACACTCAGGAATAAAGTTGTGTATGCATACGAGTAATTAATTAATTGTTCCAAACTAATTTTATAAATGTGTATCTATTATGTTTTCACTAAATAAAAAAAAAGTACTTTGAAAAGAAATTCGAACATTTTTAAATTTTTACTATAGGCCATCATACTCGTATACAAAGCTGTCATGATAATTGTACAATTATTGATGAATTAATAAATGACAATCGCAGCAAGTCAGCCCAGAATGACGTATATTCTAATTTCAATTTGATGAAATTTTATTCTCTTTTTAATATTTCTTGCCCATATAATGATAAAGCCGGCTTATTTTAACACATAACACGCATTTGAACCCGCTGATTTTGATGTTTGGCTAATTCCATTAATTTAATTTGCATACCTGTTTTTGTTTAAGAACTGGATTAGCACGTTTCTTTTTGTAGGTAAGTACCAATAACTTGATGGGAATAGGTCACTGACATCTATTAACATGAAAAACTTCTGATGAATTCTAGGAATTCAAATGTCGATATGATTTAAGATAGTGTTATTCTTATCACCTTAAAAAGACAAATCCTTATGCCATTATGGAAACCAATTTTGGCAGGTATCGAGAATAGTCGTTCCAGAAGGTTATACTTTGAAGCTTATGATCGTCTCGCCAATTTATATCCTTAATTGAGAGTATCAAAATAGCACCTTGTAACAAAGAATTATGCAACATGAACCAAATTACCCAAATATTGTCCTAAATTCATTTGAAAATGTGTTTGTTGGAGCTATGCACGTTAACATGGGCTATACGATATATTAAACAAGGAATTGTGAGGATGATGTAAATTGCTTTAGCAAATAGCAAATATTATTATTAGCCCATTGAAATCGATTGTGCCAGGAGACGAAGACGAAGACCACGTTAACGTTAAGATGTTAACTTATTCAAGGACTTAATTTATAATTGCTATTAATAGAACTGAATATTAATTTTCCTCATAATTCTACAAGGAACAGATAAGTAAAATGTGTTAACCTTTCCTGTTTACAGCGTAATTTTACCAATAATTTTTATTAATAGGTACGTATTATCTTTTAACGTAATGCTATTTTTTTATTTTTATAACCAAAGTTACATTCATATTATTTTTCCGAACTGTCGGTCTTTTATTGTCTACAGTCGACTGGAACCAATGGTTTTGCCTTTTTTCATTTAGTAAGTTTCATTGTGAGCGTCTAATATTGTTCTTTCTTTCTTAGTATTTAATGATTATTGTAGTAATGGCCTCCAGGTTTAGGCGCGCGGTCGAGAATCTCGGCGGTCGCGGGTTCAAACCCCAGGCACACACCTCTGACGTTTCGAAGTTATGTGTGTCTGTGTATTCACAATGAATTTTTATCACTTACTTTCACGGTGAAGGAAAACATCGTGTGGAAACCTGCATACCTAAAAGTTCTTAGGAATGTCTTTGGTGTATAGTCACCAACCGGCACTAGGCCAGCGTGGTGGACTAAGGCCTACACCCTCTCAATGGTAGAGGAGGCCCGTGCCCAGCTGAGGGACGTATATAATGGGCTGATGATGATGATGATGATGATGAATAAGTCTTGAGGTTCATCAAGCTTCATGCTTTGTATAAATACAATGCAATCATTTATGTGTAAGGAATAAGCAATAGTAAGCTTTAACACAATAAAAGGACCCTAAGAGGATTGAAACTATTCTTGCAAAATTGTATTATTTTCAATTATTTTTACTTTCCGTCGCGTCGTTCGTATGACTACATGGTCGCGACCATAGTCAAAAGCGTCACAAACTAATGAGAAACACACGCGTAAAATAAGGTTTTTTTTTTCATATACAAGTTGTAAAAAGATCGAAAGCTTAAAACAGGTAATATTACTTACGGTGATCACAAACAAATTAACGCTAAAAGTATCTCGAAAAAGAAACTTTGACGTTTCCCTAATCGCCATATACCTTTATCGCCATGTACATTTAATATTTATAAAAAAACGTAAATTTTTTCGGTTTTTTTTTTTTGCGTCAGTTTGTTTGTAATCATCGTAACTTATACCTGACTTAGTTTTCGATCACGGTCTTTATACACCCTTTAATATGTATGTTTCTTATAAAACATCTTTCTTCTTCTCATTAATCATTCTTCTTGTACCATAGAAATCGAAAAATAAAATACTGTATATGAGTCCAACATCTGTTTCAAGTTATTACATTTTCCTTTATAATACATACATACATAAACTCACGCCTGTATTCCCCGAAGGGGTAGGCAGAGGTGCATTTCTGCACCCACATTTCGCCAGGTATGTATCAGTCCCACGTAATAGGGGGCGAGCCTATTGCCGTTTTTCGGGCACATTTCCAGACTCCGTGCTGTTACTGAGAATTTCCTAATGGGAAAACCCAATAACACTTTGCCCGACCCGGGAATCGAACCCAGGACCTCTTGATCCCACGGCACATACTTGTGCCGCGAGACCACGAGGCACTGAACTCTGTTATTCGAATAAGAAGTCAGAAGATTGAGGGCTCTGTTTCTAATGCCATAATAGTGAAGTTTCCTGACGAGAATGTCATGTTTAACACAGTCAAAGGCTGTAGTAGTAGTGCTGTAGTTGGATAAATCGCAGAAAATACCAATAGCATCCCGCAAATCTTCCCATGCCTTAAACACAGTTTTTAAAAGTTCGACCCCTGCATCAATAGTTGATCTACCCTTAGTAAATCCAAACTGTTTCGATGAAGTAAGTTATTTTTATTGAAAAAAGTTCAATAGTTGATTAAGTATATTTTTTTCAAATAAATTACTAAGAGTTGGTAAAACAGAAACAGGTCAAATTTGAAGGGTCTGAGGTTTCACCACATTTAAAAAGTGGTATTACCTTACTAAGCTTCAGCAGGTCAGGGAACATTCCAGATGCGACGTAACGATTTAACACAGCTGCTCCTTTATAATAAAAATATGATTTATGACAAAATTGATTAACTGGCGTCGGTATTATATTTGCATACAACGATCTAACACTAGAATTATAGCTTATGTATTATATGTCAGTAATGTTTTTACAACTAGTATTTAATTTTTTTGTGCTATATAAATTTATAGTTTTTTTATATGTACTAAAATAACAATGTTACCGCATTGACACTTGATGAGTATACAGCAAGGACAGTGCGGTTTATATATATAATCAATATCTATGCACCGTTGCATAATACATTATTATGGTTTTCACATTTCGTAAATGATCGCCGTCTTCTGGTTTATACTAATATCCCATAATCTGCGATTCGGGTACCTGGGAACCTTATTCACAAAACGACGTATACATTTTTGCCTGTTGGGACCAGTTACATTACACCCTACGCTATGGCATGGGGTACTTGCGTAAATGCCGACTTAAAGGCACCCGTGGGGTCGCTCGTTGTGCTTCGGGAATACCTGTTAGATATAAGGTAAATTATTCACAATGAATTATCACGGACTTTCACGGTGACGGATAACAACGTGAGGAAACTTGCACACCTAAAAGTTCTTAGGAATTTCTTACGTGTGTAGTCCGCCAAACCGTACAGGCAGGCGTGGTGGACTAAGGCCTAAACCCTCTCAGTTAGGTGATTAGGTAGACGTACATACAGCGGCGGTACTTCCATAGAAGCCCAAAAGTGTTACACATTAATTATGTAATGTCTAGTTTATAATTGTTTATTGTGAAGTCACGATAATCTCATTTATATGTCACAATTGCTTTTGTTAAATAAATATTTAAAGCACAAATCCGGAATTTTGTAATGCAAGCTGGGCTTTTGGGCTTATATGGAACCACTGCGTACATATGGTTTGATTTTGTTATCATAGTTATATTCCTTTCGTATCTAATTGTTTTTAATTACTAAAATTATAAAGCGTCAATTTTATGCTGATATTGGACTTAATGAGAAATCAATTTGGTTGCTTAAATTCCTAATAAGTTGGAATTTATATACGAAAAATAAATGTTTTAAGGTCACTTACCAACATTTTTTAATTCCAAACCTGTTTTACAATAGAGATAAAATTATATTGCTGTGCTTAAATCATCAAAATATCACAATAAAACAATAGATGATCTTCAAACTATCTGTTGTTATCAATTATTTTGTTTTATCTTGTCCAGATATTTCTTCTTAAATCCTATAATAACTCATGGAAGAGATATATTTTGTGAAGTATGTGTGAAACTACCTACGTGATGCTCTATATACGTGTCCGTACTTTTGGCAGCATCGTGTGTCGGGACAGTCACTTCCCTGCAACGTGCTTGTGGAGGCCAATGGTTGGCACATGTGTCACACTCGTAATGAAGTGCTGCTTGTGTAAACTGGTCTGCTCCGACTTCTCTACGTTTTTTTTATTTAAATTTATACCTTCATTGGACTGCCTCATGGTCTCGCGGTACAAGTATGTGCCGTGCGATCTAGAGGTCGTGGGTTCGATTCCCAGGTCGGGCAAAGTGTTATTGGGTTTTTCCATTAGGAAATTCCCAATAGCAGCACGGAGTCTGGAAATGTGCCCGAAAAACGGCAATAGGCTCGGCCCCTATTACGTGGGACTGATACATACCTGGCGAAATGTGGGTGTAGATATGCACCTCTATCTACCTCATCAGGGAATACAGGCGTGAGTTTATGTACATACATAACATACATATGTTATGTACCTTCATTGGAAATTACGCATACCTACCTGTATAAATTAAAAATAACTATTTATTCTCGTAGTCTCGATGCACAAGTGTGTGCAGTGAGATCTACAAATCTAACTTGTGGGATTTTAAATCACAATTGGCAAGACATGGGAGCGGAAATGCGCATTTGCCTACCTCTTCAAAGTCAAAGTCAAATAGACTTTTACAAGTTCTTTTAAATCGTCAATTTTAAACTATTGCCGCTTCGGAACGTGTTATCGCTGTGGAGAAGAAACGGCAAGAAACTACCTCACATTTGATGATGACATTATTTTTTACGTTATAAATATCATAATCATAAAGTCGTGATGGCCTCGAGGTTTGGGCACGCGGTCGAGAATCTCGACGGTCGTGGGTTCAAACCCCAGGCACACACCTCTGACTTTTCGAAGTTATGTGTGTATTCACAATGAATTATCACGTACTTTAACGGCGAGGGAAAACATCGTGATAAAACCTGCACACCCAAAAAAAAAAAAAAGTTCTTAGGAATTTCTTAGGTGTGTAGTCCGCCAACCCGCACTAGGCCAGCGTGGTGGACTAAGGCCTAAACCCTCTCAATGGTAGAGGAGGCCCGTGCCCAGCAGTGGGACGTATATGGGCTGATGATGATGATGATGATGAAATATCATAACTGTAGTAACAATACTAACTGTAGCAACAAAACTCTGATCAATTTACTTACTCCCAGGGCTTATTATGTTCAATAAAATCGGTTTTATTTTATGGAAAAAGGAAATTTTGAAATTTTATAGTATGCTTTTTTGTAAAGTTTATCTTTAATTGATTCTTTAAACTTTTTAAGGGAAGCCCAATTGCCTTCGGAAGTTTTTTATAGAAGCGTATACATTGCCCAATAAAAGAGTTATTAACTTTCCGGAGACGAGTTACGTGTTGACCGAGATTACATTTGTTCCTAGTATTTTAATTGTGTACAATGTACATTACAAATTTCATTAAATTGATCAAGATTCTTTTGGGCGTACATTAGGTTTCGTATATAAAGTGACAAGTGAAGGCAAGAATATTTATTTCCTTAATTTTTCCCGAAGTGATGCCCTGGGACATAAATTATAAATAGCCCTAATGCAGGCCTTGCCCTCGGCAATGCAGATGTGGGTGTATATATGAATGTATACATGATTTATATTTAATTAGGATCCAATTATAAAGGCCATTTTCTCGAGACAAGAACTGCCAGTTCTCTTTGAGAGCAAAATTTTAAGAAACAATAATGTTGCTCTGTTAAAAACTCATTTTCAAACAGTTTGATCTTAATGTTCGTCGAATATATGAAAAGTGTACAATTAAAATTACTGGGTGCTCATTATTATTTTGAATAAAAATTTTATGGTCTAATTAGAGTACTGATATTATGTTTTCAATCCTCAAGGCCTTGTCTTATTATTCGCTGACTTTCAGTACGGAAAATATTTTTGTTAATAAAATTCTGGTTTCAATTCGAAGGAGGTCGCCTAGTTCGAAAGTTCTTAGCAATATGTTTCTTGACTCATATATAAATTTTGCTATGTACTATTGTATTTTTTTTAAGTTATTATCTACATATTATGTATTATATTGACGTGCCTAATTACTTTACCATACCATAATAATAAGTATTTATTATAAATGCGAAAGTAACTTTTGTCTGTCTGTAACGCTTTCTCGCATAAACCACTGGATCAATTTGAATGATTTATAGTATTAAGACATATTGTACCTAGGGAAGGGACATAGGATACTTGTTTTATATTACGCTCGGGAGAAGCCGAGCCCAACAGATAGAATACAATCAAAATACTTAAAATTAGCAATGGCTGAGATGAAGCTTTATAGAATTAAATTGATATTCATTGTGAATACACACATAACTTTGAAAAGTCAGAGGTGTGTGCCTAGGGTTTGAACCCGCGACGGCCGAGATTCTCGACCGCGCGCCTAATTTCCTTTGCGAATTCGTAATGTTATCGACAGTTGCCGTTAGATGGCATCAGAAATTAAATAATATCTGTAATTATAATTTCATAGTGTTTAACGAAAAATTTAATATGAAAAAACAGTATTAGAATTAAATTTATCATACAAGTCGGTCTCATTAAAAGTTATTTAAAATTTACGGAATTTTATTTTTAATTTTGCAGACATACTCGTATTTGTGTCTAACAGTACACACCCACCCTTATTTTGAGGTAGTAAAAATAGAGGTGATTTATTTAACACCTTGATTATTATTACACCATAAACATTATACATGTCACATAATATAAAATACAAAATATTTATAAGGCGTAATCATCAGCGTTTTATGTATAGAATATTATCGCTTTACTTTGCCTTTACTAACCGTCCGGGAATTTTGTTCACACATGATATACTGACAATAAACTTTGAACGCCATTAAGAGCGTGCTCAAAGTAATGAATAAATAAAATGCCATATAAAATTACTATACTCATATTAAATATATTAAAATATAGTCTTTTAAACTCTCGACAGGAAAGTCTGAACACCGAAATTAATAATCAATCCAAATATCTTTGTTGGCTGATCTGTCCAAGAATAAACCGAAACCTTTACTTAAATGATCCAATATTACCATATATCTGGATATAATAGGAATAAATTTTGAAATTTGGTCGTCAGTTTTACATGGTTCAGTCAAAGATCATGAGAGTGTAATATGATCTTCCAACGCAATCTTTTTTAAGTACTCGTTAGACACTTTTGATATTTTATTCACGTCCGCTAAAAATATAGGGTCTTGAACTTCTTTGGCGATTTTCTTCCAATTCTGGTTTACGTATGCATGCACGGCATCAGCTGAAAAAATAATGATTAAATTTAGATACTGTACAGGAGAGCCTCGTTGGCCCGACAGCACGAGTGTACCGCCGTGGCTTTGAGTCCCGAGTCGGCAAAATATTAATGGGTATTTCCTTTAGAAAACCCCCCCTTTTTTGTTCTCGAGGTGAAAGGTGTTAATGGCCAGCCCTGGGGGGGGGGGGGGGTAAGCGTATGTCGGGGTCACCGGTCTTCCAGTCCGAAGCGCGGCGACGTCAAGGCCGCGCAGATGTTATTGCCGGGCTGGGTCCCTAACAAAATGGACGACCACGGTACGTGAGCAAGAAATCCCCACCGTAATGCCGCAGCCGCCCGGTGCGCCTCCGAGACGTAAATGTCTCGGCCGTCTCGGAGTTATAGGGGGCGCAGTTGCATCCCCACAAGCTTGGTTCGGGCGCCCCGGTTGTGGATGGGCGCCCGCGACGTACACAGGCCACAGTGCCGCCGCCCCTCTCTTAGAAGAACCCCTGCATATTATATCTCTGCCAACCTCTTCGGTGATTTAGCTTGAATGTATATTATATCTGTATGCCTTTAAGTATCAGCCCATACAAGTCCCACTGCTGGATAAGGCCACCTCTACCACTGTGAAGGTTCAGACCCCAGTTCAATACGCTGGGCTAGTGTGTGTTGGCGGACTACACACCTAAGAAATTCCTAAGAACCTTCACCATTAAACTGCGTGATAATTCATTGTGAATACACACATAACTTCGAAATGTTAGAGGTATGTGCCTGGGGTTTGAAGGGTCTGAGATTCTCGACCGCGCGCCTAAGCCTCGAGGCCATCACGACTATGTACATATGTCTATAAGTAACTTTAATAATATACAATGTGTGTTATGTGTATTGACCATTTATATTTAGGACGCTAATTTAACGTTTAACGTTAATGGCAAGTTCAGAGTACCCCACTTAAAGTTTGAAGTCCGTTGGCGATTGACTATGATCTCTCACCAATCCGCAAAATCAAAAAAAAAAAGTAGTAATCAACGATACCTGATTGAAGTCGTGATAGCCTCGAGGTTTAGGCACACGGTCGAGAATCTCAATGGTCGTGGGTTCAAACCCCAGGCACACACCTCTGACTTTTCGAAGTTATGTGTGTATTCACAATGAATTATCATGTACTTTAACGGTGAAGGAAAACATCGTGATGAAACCTGTACACCTAAAAGTTCTTAGGAATCTATCAGTTGTAGAGGAGGTATGTTTATGGGCTGATGATGATGATACCTGATTGTGATCCTATAACTATGGGGAGGGGATCATCTTACTTTATAACGTGGCGGTATTTCCATAGAAGACGTTGCCCAGTTTGCCGTTCAAAATTCCGAATATTAATTTTTAAGCTTTAAATGTTTATTTAATAAAAGCAATTTCTTGAATTAAGATCCCACATTAAACAAATATAAACTAGATATTACACAATTAACGTTTAACGCTTTTGGGCTTCTATGGAAGTAGGTACCGCCAATGACTTTATAATGTAGTTTTTGTGTTTAGGTCCGTCAAAATAGGCACCGTAACAAAATATAGTCTATATCTAGATTAAAATCCAGATAGTATCTGAAGATACAGATATGTCTTGTGATTCGTGTTGATGTTGTATGTCTTGTGATACTTTGTTTGCATCTATAACACACTAAGCTTCCAAAGTTGAAATGAGATAAATAATATTTTAGTCAAGGCTATTTCAGACATAAGTCAAAGTCAAAGTCAAATTATCTTTATTCAAATAGACTTTTACAAGTTCTTTTGAATCGTCAATTTTAAGCTATTTCATACTAAACTATTTATAAAGGTGAGCGTCCAAAATAGCGTAAGTGGAGGGCATCTTAAGCCCTCTCAATTTTGAGGAGTCCATAATTGCATAGTGCGCTGGGCGGCAGCAGACCATTTAGGGCGCTTCTCGCCCTGAGATGCCGTAAAACCGCCCTAATGCGCGTGATGATCACCGAGAGGTTTTAGTCGGTATGCTGGCGTAGGATTTTGGTTAGGGACCCAACTCAGCTAAGCGGACAATTGTTTCGCGCGCCGAGTTGACCCCGAAATACCCCTTTCAGCCTCCCCCGATGTACCGAACAAGGGAGCTTAAGGAGCTTTCCTCTCGTAAAAAAAGGCTATTTCAGACATACCCAGTTCCTTATTGCCGTTAAATAGGTTGTCAAAATCAAACTTGATGCCCTCCAAAGGTTCTGCTTCGACAGTGAAACTCTTTATATGCATATAAGTTTTGCCACCTTTTGGTTGTAGCTCGGTATTCAAGTTCATTTTAATCCGATACTTGGCTGAAAAATAAAATTCATTCAAGTAGATCAAAATATTTAATTATGCATTCGAATTGTTGTGGACGGGAAAACGCTGTACTGAATGTAGGATGAATTTACTGTTGAACTATTTATAACTCAAAGAATACACATGTAATGCTCAACTGTAATTTAAATCATCAACATGATGATGATTCATCAGCCCATATACGTCACACTGCTGCGCACGGGCCTCTTCTACCATTCAGAGGTTTATTAAAACCGAACTTAGTCCACCACGCTGGCTTAGTGCGGGTTGGCGGAATACACGCCTAAGAAATTCCTAAGAACTTTTAGGTGTGCAGGTTTCATCAAGATGTTTTTCTTCGCCGTTTAAGTAAGTGATAATTCATTATGAATTCACACATAACTTCAAAAAGTCAGAGGTGCCTGGGGTTTGAGTCCGCGACTGCCGAGATTTTCGACCGCGCGCCTAAACCTCGAGGCCATCACTACTTATAATTAATTAACGTAGTTTAAATATGTACATCTAACACAATTACTTTATATTTAATTGATACTTACAAGCATCGATTGTATAGTGTCCATTGCCTTCGACTGGCAAGATATCCAAGCGCCCTTTAACCTCATATTTTCCATGCATCACTAGTCGAGGACAGATTAGTTCAATCTGAACCAGTTTCTGGAAATCTGAGCTGAAAACGAAAATTAGATGAAAGTTAGAAAATTCTGTAGAAGCAAATATTGATAAGGTTTTGTGTTGTTATATAAATCTTTCTTTTTTAATTCCTACGTCAAATTATTACGTAGAATGACTCGTACATATAAGCTTAGCAAAATTTTCATAACCCTACATTGAGAAAACATAGAATTTTCGTTGAAATGAACCATCATGACTAAATAAACTTACCTTACATCCTCCACTACGCAGTCCTTGAAACCTGTTGCAGTAGTATCCATAAATTTGTAATGTATTATGGAAAAATTTCCCTCGATTATGTCATGGTGCATAGGATCCAATCCGTTGTCATTCTCAAACATTGATGAATATAATTTTTTCGATAAGTTCAAGAGACAAACACCGTCCTTGTTTTTGCATTTTTCGGTGGCTGTTTCGAAATAAAAATGTTATAATAAATAATGTATAAAAAATTTATGTTTATTATTAAAAGAGTGTAACGAGGACCGAAAGAAAACAAGTGTAACCGAAAAAACTATGTAAATGTCTGAGTCACGCAGTTGTCCTGCTGGCTCACAAGAAACTAAAATAAAGCAATTTTTTTTTATTTTTTTTATAATAATATTTCACTCTATAGTAAGCACGGTGATGTTCACATTAAGCATCAAGTAGCCAGAGATTCCAAGTTCTCATCACTCATTCAGGCCTGCTGAGAACATTGCTTTATTCGGTAAAGGAGATTGCTGAAGGCTCAATATATCGGTGGTCAAACATTTGTATCTCCCTAGATTACTATCACTGTCCATCGGTCTAGCATTCCACATTGACATGCAATTTTGTCGTGTTCCGGAATCAGGCTGTGTATATCTTGAATGTATTTAAATGCAGTATCGTATTGACATAAAACAGATAAATGTAATCAGTTTTTGTTCACTCGCACTCTTTTTGTCCACCGCACTTACCATAAGGAACCATTGCAATCGCTATGCAGTATGCGAAAATATTTAATTTTAATATTTGCTTTGTGCAATATGGAAACTACTCTTAATTATCCCCGCATTTATACCTCATTTATTTGGGTTTTTTGGCCTTTTTTGGGTTCTCATTAAACAAATTTTGGATTTGATTCATTAAAAATATAAAAAATAGTTGCAGAGAAGGTTCGTGCCCAGCAAATTGTATGTATATAAGAGCCAATGTAGATGATGTAAGACAATAAAATTTGTTTGCTTAGCGTTCACTTTCGGTTAGCGTTGTATATGTCGTAGATTGTATGCATCACCTGGGCCAGAAATTAAATTTGCAAAATGGTATTAAAAAATATTACACCACTAATAATACAATTTAAAACTACCCACATAAATGTTACAATAATTAAGATCACAACTGACCACCGTTTTTTCGAACTTTCACGCGTAGAATAGGAATTGACGCTATTATAGAAGATTTAAAAAAGTACCAACTTAGAGAATTTCTAGGCATGCACTCAGTTTTAAAATATTTCATATATATTAGCGAAAGCAAAAACATATTTTTTGAATACTCACCGGTAGTTGCATAGACATAAGCACAAATAATTAATAACAGACGCAACATCATTTTACAAATAACTTAATACCTTAAAGAATAGAAGTAATATGAGATTTTAAGTAGGAACGCAGCTTATATGTGCTATTATATATTATACCAAACAAAACGAACAAAAACTTAGAGGTCACCCACCACTCTATAGTGAAAAAATACGTATTGTTAACAACACATTCAAATTAAGAGAAAAAATATTGTGTCGTGAAATTTCTATAAACTTACGTGAAAATTTATCTATACAAAAAATAAAATTGGAGTGTCTGTTTGTAATCTTGAAATAACCGCTTTTTAATAAATCCATATGGATGTATGTGTATACCGTGTGGTACATATACCAAAATAACGTTTTTTAAAATTATTGTCTGTCTGTCTGTTTGTTCCGGCTAACTCTGAAACGGATGGACCGATTTTAACGGGACTTTCACTGGCAGATAGCTGATGTAATAAGGAATAACATAGGCTAAAAAAAATTTGAATCGGCTGTTAGGCAGAACGAAGTTCGTCGGGTCAGCTAGTTACATATAAATATTTAATTTATTTATTTTCCAGTATTATTCCTTTTCAATTATCCATCCTAAGGTTGTCTGGAATAAATTGCCTAGAGCGATAAGACCACTTCTTGTTTTTTAAATTTAGTTTGATTTCTTCATATAATTTTTATTTGTACAATAAAGTGTAAAATAAATAAAGAAATATAATATAATACTCATAAGAAGAGATGGATTCAAATAATTGTCAACACCCCGACATAGCGAACTTTGCTAAAAGACACAATTATATTTACTAATACAAGTTTCATCAAAATTATTATCTGCCACAAAACGTATACTGTTGGATATAGAACTCTAAAGCTTCACAAGTAAGGCTCCACGGAGGTAGTTAAAAATCATCATCATTAGCCCATATACGTCCCACCGATGGGCACGAGCCTCCCCTACTACTGAGAGGGTTTAGGCCTTAGTCCACGGCGCTGGCCTAGTGCGGGTTGGCGGACTATACACCTAAGAAATTCCTAAGAACTTTTAGGTGCGCAGGTTTCATCACGATGTTTTCCTTCACCGTTAAAGTACGTGATAATTCATTGTGAATACACACATAACTTATTAATATTTAGTTTAGTTTAGTTATAAATATGCTTTATTAAATTAATATGGTCTAGAACATTTTTGAAAGATAAGTAAGCAATTCAGTACATAGGTACATGTATTGTAGCTACAACATTAGTATATTTATTGACCTTCTTATCTAATTAATCGAATTTTACAAAGGAATATAAAATACGTGGGTACAGACGTAACAAACTGAAGCAAAAAATGTTAATTACTTCTTATGTTTAATTACATTGTTATTAATTTGCTGAATACATCAACGTTATAAACAAAGGACTGAAGTGCATATTTTTTTTTGATCTTAAAATAATTTAATTAGAATTGTAAAATTTATATTACTTCATTAAAATGCATTAGCTCCGTCAGCAATATCAAAAAAGGGTACCTATTTAAATTTATTTCTTTAAAATGATTGTTTTTTCGTCCGTTGGCGCAGACAAGTGTTGTATTGGAGTGGAGACCGCGCTTAGGTAGACGTAGTGTAGGACGTCCTGCAGCACGATGGTCCGACGACTTTGGAAAGGTAGCGGATGGATGAGGGCTGCTCAAGACCGAGATGGTCGTTGCCTACTTGGGAAGGTCTATCTATGTTCAGCAGTGGACGGTGATAAGCTGAGAATAATAATATGAAATGTATGAAAACTCGTCTATTAAGTTAGGTTCAGTTGGAAATTAAATAGTTTAAGCGATAGTAATAAAAAAAGTCGGGCTCATATAAAATTTCAAGCGAACACGTCGCGGTTTTTTTAAAATGCAACCGAAACTATAATATTTATACGACTCAATTTATTTTGTGTGTTCACTTAGGTTATAAACAATCTACCATATATGCCTTTCATCCATATCTATTCAATAGAATTGCGAGACGGCGTTACAAATAATTGTTATGGATTATTTGTACGAAAAACTATTTAATGAACCTTGCTGATTTTGCATGTTGATATTTTTTACGAGATACTTTCATCTAGGTCGTTAGACTGTTGGCAGTTTTTGTACAATTGTTATAGCGCAAGGCTGAGGTGGTACGTAAAACTATAAAGATACGATGAGGAAGGATACGAGAAGATTGTCAAGATATGTGTCAGCGGATTTACTGGGCAAAATCAAAATTTAGCCTGTAATTATTAATATCGTCTGTTTTTATTTTAAAGTTATATACAAAATATGCGTTAATATTATATTAATAAGATTCTTTAGTGCAATTTATTTTGCTGTTTCTCTTCGAAATCGATATTATTTGATGGTATCGACCTTTTGCAAAAAAAAAACATAATATTTATAATATTTACCTTATTGGAATAGCAATTTTAATATTTACAATTAACGACCTGCAATGTTATTCCAGTCCAGTCCAGCGTAGTGGACTAAGGCCTTAAACCCTCTCAGTTGTAGGGGAGGCCCGTGCCCAGCATTGGAACGTATATGGGCTGATGATGATGAATGTTATTAAATGGAAAAACAGGTTTAATTAATGAATTTATCATATTATAAAGTTAATTTCTCTTTGTGGGTATGAAGTGTGGTGCATAATAAGCTATTGTTTCGGATGTGGATGTTATATATATTGATTTAGGAGTCTATTGCCATTAATCGCGCTCATATTAAAAAAAAAACATAAATACTTTGTTCAACTATGGGATCGAACAGGGAAATGATTACAGTTCCATAGTATAACCTATTATTTCAGTTATATTACGACAACGAATGCCGATTATGGTAAACTTATTAAATTTTTACATGTGTTTTTTATTTAGTTTTATCTACAATAAGTATCGAAAATCCTTATAGCATATTAAAATCACTTTAATAATTTCACGTCTATAGACCTGCATAATATTGTATCATCTTCACAGATACAGATGTTTGTGTAATAAATACACCCAACAGTCACATACATAGTTCTGACCCCACATTAAGATACGAGTCTTGTGTCGTGGGTATCAGAAACTACGAGAGACTTTTCGGTCTCACAAACACCCAGACCTGAAACAAATATTTGTGGATCACACAAACATTTGTCTCGGTGCGGGGATCGAACCCGCGGCCTCTCGTTTCGCAAGCTGGTGTTTAGCCAACTGCGCCACGCGGCTGAAAAAACGCGGTTTTGTGATGTTACATTGTCGAGATGCTATGGTCAGCATGATCGTAGTAACTTATTGCTACTAGTGAGCAGTGGCGGTACTTCCATAGAAGCCCAAAAGCCCAATTTGCCTTTTAAAATTCCAAATAATAATTTCTCTCTTCTTTATTTAACTTAAGCAATTCGTTAAATAAAGACCCTATAATAAACAAATATAAACTAGACATTACATTACATACATTGGCTAGACACCAGCTTGCGAAATGAGAGGCCGCGGGTTCGATCCCCGCACCGAGACAAATGTTTGTGTGATCCACAAATATTTGTTTCGGGTCTGGGTGTATGTGAGACCGAAAAGTCTCTAGAAGTTTCTGATACCCACGACACAAGACTTGTATCTTAGTGTAGGATCAGAACTATGTATGTGAGTGTTGGGTGTATTTATTTATTTATTTAATTAATGATTGACGCTTTTGGGCTTCTATGGAAGTCCCGCCACTGCTAGTGAGGACCTATTACCTTACCTGAGGATACTTTATTTGGACTGCAACACGTATCACGTATCAGGTGTTCTCACTTTGTCGCTTTAGTATGAAATAATGACTGTGCTGCAAAATTCTCACAAGTTGAAGAGAATAATTGAGCCATTTTTCATAAAAACTAGCTTTCGTTTTTGATTTTACTAGTATATTAGTAATATTTTTTGTCCCAATAATAAATATAGATTAATAAACCTTTAAATAGTCCAATCAATATTTATCAAACTCACTTTAATTTTTTTTTCTTATTGTTTATTCCTATCACAATGCTTGACTGGTCTGTGATATACTATTCAACAGAACTGTGAATGTAAACATTAAATAAAATAAAATTAACATTTTTGAAAATAAATTTATTTTTACTCCACAGTTTCAAACAAAAAAACATAGCAATAGTATCACATTAATGCACTCAGATTTTTAATGTTTAACAGGAAAAAAGTACGATTTTTTTTATTTATTTTTTAATGTAATTCCGAATATTCATCAAAGTATAAAATATTTCTGTAAATATGATTGTTTGAAGTTCCTGTTAGCCGCTGTCACTATTTTACTTAGCCAGACCTGTAAGAATGGGTCTTGCACTTCTTTGGTCACTGATTTCCAATTTTCATTTATTAATTTCGATGCCTGTTCTCCTGAAATAGATAATTATTTATTAAAAATGTTTTCTGGAGTATTGTAAATGCATTAATACTGATTACGAATATAATACGAACTTAATTCTTTGTTTCCGTTGAACAAATTATCAAATGTGAAAGTGACGGAATCCAATACTTCTGCGTCAAAAGTGAATTTTTTTATTTGCATTTGCGTCTCAGTTTCAGTGCCCTCCAGTCCTACAAGCATGTGGTGCTTAATGCGATAATTATCTGAAAATTAATAAAGTACATTAGTTGTTTTTTTTCTTGATAGTCAGTCATATTCAATATACATTTGTAATCATCATCATCATCATCAACAGCCCATATATAGTGCCTAGTGCGGGTTGGCGGACTACACACCTAAGAAATTCCTAAGAACTTTTAGGAGTGCAGGTTTTATCGTGATGATTTCCTTCGCCGTTAAAGTACGTAATAATTATTTGTGAATACTCAGATAGCTCCGAAAAGCAGAGGTGCCTGGGGTTTGAACCCGCGACCGTCGAGATTCTCGACCGCGTGCCTAAACCTCGTGGCCATCACGACTTGTAATAACTTATGTATAATATTGTAATTTGGCACTTTGCACCGTAATTACTCACAGGCTGCTACTGTGAAGTTTCCGGTACCTTCAATTGGCATGTTAAACAATTTTCCACCTATATCGTAATTTCCTTCCATACTTAATAGCGGGCATGAGAAAACATCTTCAAAATGTAGATTTTCAACATCCACACTGTGAAGGAAAAGATACACATATATAAAGCACAAATATTTAAATATTAACTCCGGGAATTAAACTCTCGCTAGGAAACTTATGTCGCGAGGCAGTGAAAAAATATGCTTAAGGCCTTACATACGTCGAGAATTTTCAAAAAAATAGTTTTTGTTTGTTTCACGTCTTAGGCCCATAAATTATCAATTTGGCAATGTAAAATCTTACCTAGCGTCAATTATAACGCAGTCTTTGAACCCTTTGACTATGATATCTGTAAATTTGTAATGGAAGTCTCCCAATGTCCCACCAATTTCATCATTGTGCATGGGGTCTACGCCATTGTTTTCTCCTTTAAAGAATTCTTTGTACACACTATTAGTTACCTTCAGCATACACGAGCGGTCTGTGATCTTGCATCTGTCTGTTACTGTTGGAAAATATATTTATATTACACTTATGATTTTATATCAGAAATTATAGCATCTTCATCATCAGCCTATATACGTTCCACTGCTGAGAATGAGCCTCCTCTACTACTGAGAGGGTTTAGGCCTTAGTCCACCACGCTGGCCTATTGCGGGTTGGCGGACTACACACCTAAGAAATTCCTAAAAACTTTTAGATGCACAGGTTTCATCACGATGTTTTCCTTCACAGTTATAAAGTAAGTGATAATTCTTTGTGAATACGGAAATTATAGGCAAGGGTGTATTTCATGGATATTTCCATTAGGCGTCCTACAAATATGAAATTAGTAGTGGAAAAACTCAATAACAATTGCCTGACCTTTGAATCGAATACAGAAACTCTCATCGCTTGCCGCAAATTTTGCTACGGAGCCAACTAGGCAGAAGTTGTAAAATATATGTGTACAAGAAAATTGGTATTTTAAACTGAAAAAAATTATGGTCGAGGACAGTCAAGAGGTTTATTTTTATCCTAGTCTTTCAGCTTTGTTTTACTCGTTATTTAAAATGACATGAAATTGCTTTGCCTCTATGGAAATTTATTTTTACAGCATAATTAAACTTGATACTTCTCGATAGCATTTGCCAATATATTTTTAAAAAATTCCTTGGGACCAAATTAATCAGACGCGTTTTCAAATGTACCTTCAGCAATATGTAATACTGTTTTATTTAAATAACAGTTGTATTTGATTGGTTGTCACATATTGAAAAAAAATGTTTATATGATAAGAGTATTTTACTTTTATGTATTCAGTTCAATTATTCACGTTATAAATATTTATCCATTTTGATAATTTCGAAAACGTTGAATGTGTTTTCCAATAATAATGATTAATAAGAATTCACAAGTCATAAACGAGGATATTCTCTTTAATTTAAAGATAGTCCACAAGGTGTAAAAAGTAACATATATTTTAATTTTTCTCCTTGTTTGGTGCCACTAAAAGTACTCACCCGCACTGCACAAAACAAATGACAGAGCACAGAACATGAATACGTGAAACATTGTAAATATCTTATGCATCACTGTTATCGACATCACCTCAATATTATAGTGGAATCCGTCAAATCTTTTATATATAAGTTAATATACTGTGAAAAAATTATAACAATAGCGATTAAACAATCAGTTAATGCATTTTTTTTTACTTTTTTCGTGGCAACGCTTACCTTTTTTATTTACATTATAAATATTTTTGCGCTTACAAACACATGCACACGCACACACTCTCGCATAACCACGTCTATATATTCCCGAAGAAGTAGGCGGAGGTACACTTCTGCACGCACTTACTTTTGCCTTTTTTGGAGCATAATATAACCTCTTGTTCTGTTCTGTGCTGAACCTGAAAATTTATTTTCAGCCAGTCTCCCTATATTTGCCTTTTATAAAACTTATAACCTTAAATAACTTACAATTAACAATTAATTAATTGTTAATTGCTGCCACTGCAATTAACAATTGATCAATTGTTATTGTGAAAACAATTAATTAATTGTTAATTGCAGTGGCAACCATTAACAATTTTGTTAATTGTTAGTTCAATTAAATTTTGCCCAACACTGCTCCTAAAAAATATATGCTTACCTTGCTTTCCATCAACAGAATAAATAAGTTAAATACAAACAAATGAATGCGATGATGATTATATTTATTTAGCAGTATTATAGCTGAGAGCAATCTCTTTCACACAACCTTGCAAGGAGAGGAACAAATTTTACCATAAGGACGGTTTTTAAATCTTATTATAAAGTTTTATTCTGTATATTACGTATGTATTTTATTCTCTTTTATTACGTTTGTACATAGGTTCATATTTCCCGAAGAGATAAGCAGAGGTGCATTTTCGCACCCACATTTCGCCAGGTATGTATAACGTAACAGGGGCCGAGCCTATTGCCATTTTTCGTCCATATTTTCTGGCTCCGTGCTGCTATTAAGAATTTTCAAATGGAAAAGCCCTATAACACGTTGCCCGACCAGGGAATCAATCCCGGGACGTTTAGATCGCACGACACTTACATATATGAACCGCGAGACCACGATGCAGATAATTATGTTTTATATTTTTTCATGTTTCCTTTATTTAAGTAACACGAAATCATAAAATATAGATACTTAAGTACGACAGTGTGAGAATGGAAATAAACAATGTGACGTAAATCAAAACAATATTTTTAATGTCAAAGATAATATCTTGATTTGGAATAAACAACCTTGAAATAAATTTAGTGAATACAAAAACACTAAGTAGTTTCGCTGTTGTATAAATACTACTAATTAATTGTTTAAAATTGTCAAAAAAAATTGTGCAAATAATTCCTTTTGTAAATTCAGGTTGATGAAAACAATCTTAAAAGTGTGGGCTAACTCGGATTTACAGCACGAGAAAAGAGTACGACGGAAGAGGTTTTAAAGTACCTTCTGTGATAGATAGATAAGCTAAAAAGGAAACCGTCTGGCATGGTATCGGCATGTTCTGAGAAGAGACGAAGCATATGTAGGTAATAAAATATATTTTTTTATAAATAAATAAATAAAAAGTAATGAGTATGAAAGTTGAAGTATGGACAAGAAAAGGAGGGCCAAAAAAAGATGAATGAAGTGTGTGAGGGACGATATGAAAGAAGAAAGGATGGAGACGATAGGTATATTTGTAACGAGAAAACATACTGTGCAGCCTTCAACAGCAAACGAGGCAAACATTTTTATTACATACATTCATAACTTTATCCTTGAAGGAATTGCAAAATCCAGAGAGCATGCTAGAGGCTAGCCTATTGTCGTTTCGGGCGCATTATTAGACTACATAGCTAAGATATTTTATTGGAAAAACACAAGGACATTGTTTCTGTCCCGGGAGGGTAAAAAAATGTCGCAAGTCCAACGACTTATTGTTAACATTTTTGTTTGTTGGTCTCATCAAATTATTTTATTTTTCTATTTTTGCTGCAAAGGCCGGTAATCGTTATACGATTTAATAGGACGTTGTCGGTCTTCATATGCAGCGATCACTCTTCATGACGTCATAACTTAGTCCTTTAAAAACCTCATTTTACTTTAATCCATTAAACATGGTGGTGGCAATTTCTCAACTCTCAACTCTCGCAACTCTTCAGACACTCATGCTTCAAAATATTTCGTTTTTGACATCTGTTACATAAATGTAAAGATTTCCTTTACATTAGTCATTAATCTGAAAGTGATTTAATTTTAATCAGGAAATAAAGGAGTCAGAAGGAAAATAAAAGGTGTTTTTTTAATCATGCTCAGAATATATTATTAACCGATGTGTTACTATTTCCTCTTTGCATTAATGCACTTTAGTACAAATTTTAAGAATTTGGCAAGACATTTTAAATTGCACATTAATCCATAATTTTGATTATAAATTCAGTCATATAATACATATTCGACTTTAACAACAAAAAATTAACAATTATATTATCGTGAGTTTCTGCGGTGATCTTACACAATTCTGAAGAATATTTCATCAGCAGGTACAACTGCTAAGAATATATTTAAGTGTTCAAACGTCTTGCCCATAAAGGAGTACATTATCGGGTAATGAGCGTAGGAACTGACAGCTTTCCAATTGTCGTTGAGGTACTTGTGCATGAAATGAGCTGGAAAAAAAAACAACATATAATATCGTTGTTATTCATATTTTAATGAGTATTAAAAAAAATAAGGGTAAACAAATCATAAATTAGCGCCTTTGAATTATATCATGGCTTGTAAAATTAGAAATAAAATATCTACTCATTTATGGTTGCAGACGTGAGTGTCTCTATATGTATGTGATTATAGAAGATTTTATATAATAAATAATCCCTTCATGCACCAAGAGCAACAATTTCTTTTGTATTTAAATTTCTTGTTTTGTTTTTAAATACTCTATTTGTAAAACATGTTTTTGTTATTTAGCTGACCGTAAAGGAATTTCGTGACTTTTGGTTAGATAACGACATCTGTTGGAACTACGATTTAAATTAATACAAGGTCTTGACTTCATTATATACATACATATGTATAAGACCAAGTTATAAATTTTGGTAAAGTTCTTACATTTAACAGCATCACCGTAGTATAAATTTTCGAATTGATATTGTACGTTTCCAACGACTTCCAGACGATTGAAGTCGAAATTTCGGATTATGAAGTGTGGTTTGCCGTTGGCTGCTGTGGCGATCTCAAATCCGCCATGCATGCTCATATGGTAGTTTTCTAAAACAAATATTACAGTATATCAGAATTTTATATAATTTTAATGTTTGTAGAATGTATGAATCTGTCCAGGGTCGTATGGCGACATTACATTAGGAGGATAAGCCACAACTAACACACGCCAGTGTGTTATGTTTTGAAAAAAATTAGCACTTTGCAAATTTAGTTTTTAGGGCTATTTCTACACTTGAAAGATAGGAACTGCCTCGTGGTCTCGTGGTCTCGCGGTACAAATATGTGCCGAGCGATCTAGAGGTCCTGGGTTGGATTCCCGTGTCGGGCAAAGTGTTATTGTTTTTTTTTCCATTAGGAAACTCTGTAGCAGCACGGAGTCTGGAAATGTGCCCGAAAAACAGCAATAGGCTCGCCACCTATTACGTGGGACTAATACATATCTGGCGAAATGTGGGCGTAGAAATTCACCTCTACCTACCTCATCAGGAAATATAGGCGTGAGTTTATGTATGTAAGATAAGAACCCTCGCTTTTGATTGTCTCTAGACAACACTTATTTTACTTGTAGTCTCGATGTAATATATTTGTTAATATTGACACGGTGACAAAATTATGCAGAGAGTATTTGTTATAGATTAGATTTTCTTCATACTTACCATGCACGATACGGCAACGTCCTTTTCCTTCTATGTAATTTCCATCAATTAAGCCAATAGTCTCATAGTTTGACTCCAGAATCAACTTAGGACAGTTTATAATGAAAATCCAAGTCAATCGCTGCAAGTTTAGACTGAAAGAATCGAAGAGTGGCTTTAAGTTTTATTTAATTTGTGTATGTGTAGAGAAAAAGAATCACACTACAGAAGGGCACATTTGACTACTAGGCGCAGGCAAAAGTTTAATCCATATGTTGTTGACATACCCAAAAGTCGAACTAAACGGTTTGACAGATCATTTTTGGTGAGAGTCGCCAAGATTTGGAACGACCTGCCTGGGTCTATTTTTCCTGATAAGTTGAACTCTGGAGCCTTTAAGAGTAGAGTGAACAGGTTTCTTTTGGATGGGCGTGTACCAACCTCGTCTTCATCTACACTTTCCATCAGGTGAGATGGAAAACAAACGCCTATTCCATTTAAACTATATAAAAAAAAAAAAAAAGCCTACACCGAGAGTGGCCGAGAGAGGGCAAGCGCAGTGTTGGCCGACCAGCAGCTAGATGGGTTTGATTAACGTGGCTGGCAGATCCTGGATGCGACTGGCCCAGGATAGAGACGAATGGCATGCCAGAAGAGAGGCCTATGCCCAGCAGTGGGATGAAAAAAAGGGCTGTGGATGATGATGATGAATGCCTACACAGCGAATCACGGTGTTACTATATTGATTCGTTCTGTAAGTAAGTTCATTACCGTAGGTCCAGATTGATAAGGATAGGATATTTACTTTTGGATGACGTTCACTTTGAATAAAGCACAGATCTATGGCTTTAAGACGTGTTCTGGTATAAACCGGTAAAACCGTCCGTTACATACATCCTGGTGCAACTACGTCGACACAAATGCCATAGCAGTCATGATGTAATATATTTTAAGTTTCACTTTACAAGTGGACGGTAAGTCTAACGTATCGGGTATTCTCAGGTTATAAGAGAATTGAGTTCAGAATTTGAATTGAGTAAATAAAAATATTTACTCAATTCAAATTAATTGAGTAACTTTAATATTTCCTATAATAGACTATGGTGACATGTGCTATTTTGACCTGAATGCAGATCAACTCAATAAACTTGACCGCCTTCTGAATAACTGCATTCGATTCATATTCAATCTTCGTAAATACGACCATGTGTCTTCCTTCCGGTCCCAACTGAAGTGGCTGCCTATTCGTGAGCGCCGAAATCTACGAGCACTTACTACGCTATTTTCTTTTCTTACTTCTCCTAATGCACCTTCATATATAGTCTCCTACTTTAAATTTCTACACTCCAGTCACGAGAAAAATCTTCGGTCAGCTAATAATCTACTTCTTCTTTGCCCATCCCACACCTCAGACTTTATTCATTCATCCTTTCCAGTGCAGTCGATACTTCTTTGGAATGCGCTTCCCTTAGAGATCAGGACGTGTACGAGTCGTTACTCGTTCAAGTTGAAAGTTAGAAAGTTCCTGTCAACCAGAATAGCAGATTCTTCACATTGATATGTATAGGTATGTATATATATATATATATATATATATATATATATATTGATATATGTGTATATTTATGTACTAGTATTATATAAGTATGTATTTAGGTTATCTAGTTACGGATATTTATGTTTTGTATATTTTATTTCTAATAAGTTAATTTACGTACCCACGCCTATCATCTCTGCACCACCTAAGGTTCGACTGTCAGAGAATGCCTCAGGCATTAAGTCCACCTTTACATGTATTGTATGAAGGGTAAATAAATAAATAAAATAAATAAATAAAATGTTACCTATGCTTCTCGACATTGCAATCCCTCATGCCGTACAAATAAGCGTCACTGAGTATGTACTTCAAGTCAGGGACGAATCCATGTATCACGTCTTGATGAAGAGGATCTGAAGTTGGAACTCCAATGTCTGGACGGCCATTGACAAGGTCTTTGAACAATGGATTAACAGCTGAAGTGGTACATTTGGAGTCTTCTAAGGCACACGGAATCTTTTGACCTGGAACCAAACACAATCAAGATTACGGTATCTAAAGTATTTGATGGCCTAAACTATAACGCGCGCGGTTTGTCAGGACACTTTCTCGGTCTGCTTCTTGACACTTATGATTCACCTCTCTGATTTGTGTATGTTTTTTGTCTTCACCGTCTGTCTGTCTTGACCCGCGACCGTCAAGATTTTTGACCGCGTGCCTATACCTCGAGGCCATAACTACTACTACTACTTATATGTAAAAATATTACTTATACTATGAAATGCGCAAATTTTTTGAATAGTTTTCCTAAATTACTTAAAATGCGTTGAATATTTTTAAATATGTTACATGAATGTAAAGTCACCAAGATATACATATCATATTTATTTTCTGGATAATGTTAAGCTTTTATTGAATCTTATTTAAATTAATAGGGTGTATCCAATTGAGTTTTGGTTACCGTTTGTATAGTAACCTTAAAATGTATCCATGTACCTACATGGTGTCGAGATTATTGAAAATTTAATTGAAAGGGTTAAATGAAGTGTAACATAATACATTTTGTAGGTAAAATACGTTGACTTACCCTTAGAAACCACATTTGAAACTCCAAATAGAAAAACAAACAAAGATATATTTTTCACAAACATTTTTGCAAATTCGCAGACTTGATGTGTCAAATCACATCAAAACAGTGCCGCACAATGCAAAATGTTTGGTGCATTTGCTTTTAAATATTTTACAATCGTTTTTATTTTGTTTTTATTTTTGTAATTATTCCGAATAACCTAATCGACCTGAGTTTGTGCCGTATGTTTCTTAATTTATTAATATAATTGCAGTTTCGGTAACTCTAAAATAATTTTATTGCGTCGTTAGCATAATTATTTGAGCAATGGCCGATCCTATAGTAACGAGTAACATAAACGTAAACAAAAAATATATAAAATTTATGCACTGTCATTGCCTATTATTGAAGTAGTTAATTCTTTCTTGAAGTCGTGATGGCCTCAAGATTTATGCACGCTGTCGAGAATCACGACGGTCACGGGTTCAAAGCCCAGACACACACCTCTGACTTATCGAAGTTATGTGTGTTATTTACAAAGAATTATCACGTACTTTAACGTTGAAGGTAAACATCAACATTGTGATGAAACCTGCACACCTAAAGGTTCTTAGGAATTTCTTAGGTGTGTAGTCCGCCAACCCGCACGCCAGCGTGGTGGACTGCCTAAACTCTCTCTCTCTGTTGTAGAGGAGGCCCGTGCCCAGCAGTGGGACGTATATGGGCTGATGATGAATGCTTTAATCCACATTAGCTTAGTGTTATACTTCTTCTAGTAGAACTCTAAGGGACGCTAGTTATCCCCTTCTTGTCTTCATGTAGGAAATGATTACTGGTATTTAAATAACGTGTAACATATAGAAATATTCAATGTTAATGCGACCATCATGGCCATACTAGTATTTCATGAATTTATAGAATACTACAAAGACATAGCATAGAGAAAATAGCATAACTGGTCATACAAGAACAATTGTAGAGAAGAAATTTTTTTTTTTTAAAAATTAAGAAAAAATTTTTTTTTTTTAATTTTCTTAACTTTGTTATACATGGTTGTTTTTGTAATTTTTTGAAGTTTTCGAAAAAAAATATAACGGTTAATATTATTTGTTTATAACAAATTGTTAAGTATAACAAATTGTTAAGTATTTTTTTTTCTTTTTTAAATCATCATTTTACCTTTGCAATAAGATAGTAAAAAAAAATTTTTTTTTAATCGCAAAATAGACTATTTGTTTATAAACAATTTCTTAACAAATGACGTAACAATTTTTTTTCCAATGTTAATTACTACCTATATTACATGCAAAAACAGCAATAATAAGATATTACCAAAAAAATATTTTTTTGATAATTTTTTTAAAAAATTTCATTTTTAGTCTATTTAAAAAAAATATAATTAACAAAATAATAAACTTTAATAATTTTTTTTTGCATAACTTTATTAAGTACCTAAGTACGAAGAGCTCCACGAAGCGAAATATTTTTAGACTAATTTTTGAAACTTTTATGCCGTAATTTATAAAAACAGAGATTGGAAAAACATTAGTTAATTAACAATGGTGTAACTTTTTGAAAAGTTGTAAAAAAAAATATTTTTCGCCGTGGTTATTTTCGTTCAAGTGTCTAGATTACACCATAATTTATTAAATTTTTTAAATTGTTATTTAATATTAGAAATAAATTATTTTAGGTGATATACCGGCTTTTAAGACGACGCGCCTATGTCGTAACGCCCTCGCGGAGCGCTATTTTCAGCGTTAAATAAAAGTTATAAATAATATAGATAGAGTTCCGGGAGTAAGGACTTTTTTATTGGAAATTTCCTCCTCTTTCAGGATCTTTTTTCATAATTCCTTAAATATCATTATTTTAAAAGTTATTAACGAAAAACTAAATACCTTGTTTTTTTTTTCTTATTTTCTTAATAACTATTGCAATTTTTTATGTGCTAATATGCCCTTAAAAAACATTTTTCTAGACGTCATTCCGAATCGAATGAGGTATGGCACATATTTTTAGGAGCTTTATTTCTATTTAACACGTTTTTGAACTTGTTGACTAGACTATAAGTCTAGTCTATGAATTACTTAAAAGAGATATCAACTCGACTGCTTCATGGTCTCGCGGCGCATGTGTGTGCCGTGCGATTTTGAAACCCCAGTTTCGATTTCCGGGTCATGCCTGACCCGTCTTATTGGGATTTTTCATTAGAAAATTCTCAGGTAAATTAGGTACAGAGGATCAACCTCTGCCCACCTTTTCGGGAAAGCAGGCATGACTGTGAATATATGTGATTATTATGTAAAGGATTATTAAATACGTGTTCGCATTTCAGGAGGGTTATTTATCTGTATTATGAAGTGTTTGTAGAGGAATTCTAAGTTCCACGTAAGTATGGCGGAAAAGAACAACAACTCTTTTTTCAACTCGGGTATCGAACCCGGCGCCTCTTGATTGCGCACCGCATAAATGAAATAGTTAAGGCAGCTACTCTTTTATTACTCCTTATCTTTAAAATCATATCATTCATCACTTACAACTATTCTTCCTGTCTCTTATTCAAGGGTATAAATAAAAAAGAATTTGTGACGAAGCTCAATTTATTTCAATATAACATACAACGACGATACGAAAGACCGAGACAATGCAAAACAAAATTTTCGGATATACGTTTGTCTTTAATTGTTTTTTTTATACATTTTAGTTATTGCATTTTTAAAATAAACTACACAATTGGCAAAATGTGGGTGCAGAAATGCATCTCTGTCTATCCTTTCTTAGAATATATATAATATATATAATATAACTATACAAACCATTATAGATTCACTGCATTGAGAGATTATAAAATATTTCCTCCAATGGTATAATTTCGAAGTACTTATTCATGTTCTTGATACATTCCAGAATGAGGGAGTACATAGCCGGAGCCTGGGCTTCATCGCTCACAGCTCTCCAATTCTCATTTATAATTTTGATGAGAGCGTCGGCTGTTAAAATGACAGTATTATATTTTACAAACGAATTTTTCAATTTATGTCGTATGTTGGCGAAATAAATAATAAATAAATACACCTAACAGTCACATACATAGTTCTGACCCCACATTAAGATACGAGTCTTGTGTCGTGGGTATCAGAGACTACGAGAGACTTTTCGGTCTCACAAACACCGAGACCCGAAACAAATATTTGTGGATCATACAAACATTTGTCTCGGCGCGGGGATCTAACCCGCGGTCTTTCGTTTTGCAAGCTGGTGTCTAGCCATCTGCGCCACAGGGCTGTCAATAAATGGTTTGTCATAAATTAATGAACACATTATTTATTTAGCGTGTAACAAATTAATACGTATAGCTCTGGACTCACATTGAGATACATTTGGGTATCAATAAAATAGGAATTCCTTGGCTTTTGGCCTGTTGAAAAAGGTTCTTTGGCCTCTCAATTTGGCGCATGGGGATGTTCACGCACATATTATGAGAAGAACAAAGCAAGAAGCATCCTAAAATTGCCCTTCGCTTTTAATAAAAAATACTCACCGCGTACTTTGTCGCCATTAAACAAATTGGACAGTTCATGTGTGACGTATGCCTTATCATTCAGCAACAGCTTGTAGTCTTTAATTCTCATGTGCTGTTTGTTATCGTTGTCGGTGAATAGTTCGATTTCGTTTTGGAATGTTATGTTAATGTTTTTTTTTTTTTTTTTTTTTTTTTTTTTAATAGCCTATACTAGATCCCACTGCTGGGCAAAGGCCTCCTTCTTCTTCTTCCACTCCTCTCTATTTTGTGCTATGGTACGCCACTCCTTCTCAAAGGCGTCCAGGCTGTCTCTCCAGCGCATTCTCGGTCTGCCACGCTTTCGGCGGCCCTCAGATGGTATCCAATTAGTGGCGGCTTTCGCCCATCGGTCGGGATCCATCCTGCAAAGGTGGCCGGCCCAGTCCCACTTCAGCTCAGCGGATCTTTTGCCCACATCAGTCACCCGAGTTGCGGAGCGCAGGTCGATGTTTCTTACATGGTCTTTAAGTTTAATTCCAAGCATGCTGCGCTCCATCGATCGTTGACAGACAGTTAGTCTGGACATCTGGCTTTTAGTTAGGGACCATGTCTGTGAACCGTAAGTAAGGACAGGCAAGATACACATGTCGAATAACTTTCGTTTAAGGCAGGTAGGTAAATCGCTCTTGAAATATTCTTTAAGGGCCCAGTAACTCTTCCACGAATTCTGTATACGTCTTTCGACCTCCTTATCCTGAGAATTGTGGAACGCCACAACCTGACCTAGATAAGTGTAGTCGTCAACATAGTGTATACACTGCCCATCAACGGTAATATTGCGTCGCGTCCTATTCGTCATTAACTTTGTTTTGCTCATATTCATGAGAAGTCCGACATTAAGGCTTGCCGTTGCTAGCTGTTGAAGCATTTCCTTAAGTTCCGAAGCCGATGAGGCGAATAGAGCAATGTCATCGGCGAATCGAAGGTTTGTTATTCTCTTCTCGCCGATGAGAATGCCTTTCTGCTGCCATGAGTCCGCAAGATCTTGAAACACTTCTTCCAATGTTGCAGTAAATAGTTTCGGGGACAGAGGGTCTCCCTGTTTAACGCCCTTTTCTATTTTAAACGTGGATCCCTTCGAAGTGAGCTTAATGTGTGCATAGCTAGTGTCATATATGGCTTTAATTAAATTGATATACCTTGGATCTATTTCTTGCTTATGTAGTGCTGCAAATATAGAAGAGTGAGAAATACTATCGAACGCCTTACTATAATCTATGAATGCCAGGTATAATGGGAGATTGTATTCATGCGATTTTTCTAAAATTTGTTGGAGCGTATGGAGATGATCTGTAGTTGAGAAATATGAGCGAAAACCAGCTTGTTCAGGCGGCTGTTTACTGTCTAATTGTTTCACGAGGCGGTGTTGGATAATTTTCATAAATAGTTTATAAATGTGGGATATCAAGCTTATAGGTCTATAGTTGCTGATTTCTGATGTATCGCCTTTTTTATGGAGTAAAATTATTTCTGAATGACACATATCTTTGGGAAAACTGGTCGAGTATAATATAGAGTTAAATAAGTTAGCTAAGTAGGGCATAAGGGTTTGAATTCCTGTTTTGAGTGTTTCTGTTGTGACGCCATCTACACCCGGGCTTTTTCCATTTTTCATAGTTCTTAATGCCAAATGTACTTCGTAGGCAGATATAGGTGATATTGTATCATGGCAGCCGTCAAGTGTAATATAATAACTATTCTTTAACGGATCGGCATATAATTGGGCATAGAATTCGGAACACGTTCGAATGATTGTATCACGATTTGTTTGTTTTGAACCGTGCTTGTCCTTAAGACTAGTGATCCAGGACTTTCCTTTACAAAAACCCTCCTTAGCTGCGCGAAGAGATGCGTTGGATTTCAGAGCCCTTTCAATTTGTTGAGTATTATATTGTCTTATGTCGCGGCGGATACTACGTTTAACTTGTCTATCTAGTGCTCTAAACTGTGCGGAACCTCTTGCCATTTCTTCTCGCCTTTTTTATAAGTACTATTGTGTATTTAGTAAGCTTTCTTTCTTTCTTTCTTTCTTGCTTGACTTTTTTGCTTGCTGTCTTTATTGCCTCTATTATTTGTGAATATTGGTTGTTTACACTATTGTCGTTGTTGTCGGTTTGAAGTAATGCAAAATAGTTTTCCAGCTGTAAGTTAAACTCTTCACAGTTGGCTCTTAAAGTTTCTTTATCAAGACTTCTAATATTATTATGAAATAATTTATTGCGATGTATTTTAAAATTGAATTTTATTTTGGCTCTTAATGGTCTATGGTCTGAATTATGATTAAATTTATTAATAACTCCAACATTTTTAATGATTTCTTTATCGGAACATAGTATAAAGTCAATCTCATTTTTTGATTTGCCATCAGGCGATAGCCAAGTCCAACGCCTTTGTGGTTTCTTTTGATAGAAACTGTTACTAATATTAAAATTTTGACCAAAAGCAAATTGAATCAAACGATTTCCTCTATCATTAGCATCGCCAAGCCCAAAAGGTCCAAGTATTTTGGAGTGGCTTACATTTGGATGTTTTTTATGGTTCCCTATTTTGGCATTAAAATCACCAAGAACAACAGTCCATGTGCCTCTATATTCATCACAGGCCTTGTTTACTACATCATAAAAAGTTTCTACTTCATCTGCCGAATGAGAAAGAGTGGGGGCGTAAATTTGTATTAGCGTCAGTGTCTTAGAGTCTTTGATCCTAAATCTAAGTACCGCAATCCTTTCAGAGCAACCAACGAATTCAATTATGTTATTTTTCCACTTCTTAGATACCAAAAAGCCAACTCCATACTGCCCTTTAGTTTCCCCAAAGTAGAAGAATATGTTTTTGTCTGATTCTATTGTTTGTTCTCCTATTCTCCTAATTTCACACAGCCCGATAATATCCCATTTAATAGAGTCAAGAGCGTTTTCAAGTTCTAAAAAGTATTCATCCTTCATAAGAGTACGTGCGTTATATGTCAAAATATTAAGAGAATCGGTGTCCATGTGATTATGCGTTTTAGTCGTCTGACGGTGTATCGATCCCGCCCGGAGATTCTTCGCACCCCTAACCCTGGCACGTGTCCGGTGTCCGTCATCACTGGCCACGTTACCGGAGTTGCCGGGCACTTGGGGCCGTGATATTTCGTAACTTGTCATAAAGTTGTAGAATAAAAGAAGGGTTTGGACCTTGACCCACCACGCTGGTCCAGTGCGGGTTGGTGGGTTTTCGCTGGAGCCTCGTCTGTTAGTCAGCAGGGTGCACCGCGTGCAGGTGAGGTCAGCTTGGGTCGCGAAAGATTGTGATAGGACCCCAAACACCCCATGTTAATGTTATCCATCTGAAATTAATAGTTTTTTTTTTTATATTAGTTTACAAAATACCCACAGAATAACGTTTCTGTATTCCTGGAGGTGCGAAGAATTAAAATAGAATGTAAAGTGCAAGTCGTACGTATTTAATTAAATCTACAATATTATGTATTATATTATCATCATCATCATCAGCCCATATACGTCCCACTGCTGGGCACGGGCCTCCTCTACAACTGAGAGGGTTTAGGCCATTATATTATAATATAAGGGAAATCGTCTTGAGCAATATTGTGGGTAGGCGTGCTCGAAGAAAGACTTTTTCGGGGCTTTTAAAGTAAGACATTGCTTAAGCTATAGGACCTTCACTTAATGTTAATTTTTTTTTTTACTTGAACATATGAATGGTTTACGTATATTCTTCTAAGAGTGAAATAGTGTTTATATGTAAGTTATTTTATTTATAAAAACCATATACAATAGGTACTTACAAGAGTCGATTACGATGATTCCTTTTCCGAAGACATCCAAGTTGAGTAGTTTACCATTAGCGTCATAATGACCTTTTGTGACTAGCCTGGGGCACATCACGTTGAAGATGAAATTGGCAAGACTAGGCGTGAAACTGTAAATATGTATGTTATTACGCTTCTACAAATTGGCGATCTTGATTTAAGACAGATATCAAATGAATTAAAGAATCTAACGCACGCACAATTCTCTGACATCGGTAACATACAAGGATTACGTCATGAGTATCTTGTAGCATTAAAGAGACTTTACGGTATAACTAACAATGTATATTTGAAACAATAATTATTGTTATAATAATTATTATATATTATATAATTACACCATTATTATAATGGTGCAAGAAGATGTTTTAGGTATAAAATTACTATTAAGGTTTTGAGTCAAATTGCTTGTTATAGTTGTTGATGGTGTGATCGCTGAATGTTGGAAGCCTTTGTACCATTGGATGGAATTTTCCATTGCAAAATGGAATTGAATTAGATGAGACCAATGGTGAAAAAGGACTTAATATGGAGGATAATGGTAATAATACTTTGGCTTAAAAAATGTGTAGATACTCACAAAGCATCACGAACTTCACATTCTTTTAAGCCAGTAAAACTGATATTTGTAAGCACATATTTGAAACTTGGTGTAATTCCAATAATTTTATCCTTATGTATAGGATCTGAGGGGTGAACGTCAAAAGCTGGTAGGCCATTGATAAGTTGTCGGAATGTAGTATTGAAGGAATGAGTAATACATGAGCCATCTTCTAAGACACAAGGCGTTATTGTCGAACCTGGAAATGATAAAATATTATTATTACAAATAACGTAAACGTTCATTGTATTCTTATTTATTAATATACATATATGTGAATTAAGGATATCGACGGCGGAAAGCGAAAAAGTATGATTTTGTTTTATTGCACTGTTCGAATCAGAAAAAAAACTGCGTTAAATGGTCCAGGTCACGTAAAACTACGATGAATAGTTTATAAATTAACATTTTGAAAAATCAGGATTTAACTTAAATGCCTGCATACACAAACGCTGTAAGTTTCAGAAAAAAACAGTAATAATTTATACTATGTTGATTACGACATTTTTCGTTTTCCGTAAATATAATGCATGTTAGCAGGAATGTTGGCTCCAGTGCGGACCTACTACGTTTTCGTTGCTTGTGTTTTTATACGTTTTAACTTTCTGTCGAATTTAAGTCACAATTCGTGTCACACAATTTGTATTACCCCAAACCAGGAATAATTTTAGTTTACAGCATATCTAAGAGATGGGATTCATTAAATAACCACGTTTATAAAGTACAGTTGAACAATCCTAGTTCAAGTATTACATTTGACTCAACTCCATACAACTCAATAGTGCAATTACAGCATTTTAACGTTCTGTAAAAATAGTTCAAAATGTCGTAATCAGCAAATTTTGGCAAATATTTTTTTAAATGATATTTAAGAGTTAGAATTACATTTAGTAAAAAATAACAAGTCTACTATCCAAAAATCGTGAGTCTGAGTTTAAAAACACGCTAGTTATGATTTTTTTAAAAATCATGCAAAAGTTTTTTGGCTCTGGTGAACATTTTCATTTTTGTGGATTATTACGTTTTCGCTTTCTGCCGTCGATATGTGAACCAATGATCATTCGGCTGCTGTGATGGATTGCCAAGCAGTGGAACTTATAAATTTAAAATATACCATGTGAAACAATGATTTGCGAAACTATAATTGGTGGGATTTTAATTTTATTTACTGATGAATTAAATAATATTTTTAAACATATTTTTCGTTGCTTATCACTTGGCATTATTTTTGACCAGTGTTCAGTCGTAGCAACTAAACTTTTCAGAAAATTAACTCCACAAAGATTTCTTGGCAAGAACTCTCTGGCACATTTGTAAATCATACAATGTTTTTTTTTTTCAAAACGAAAAAGTACCTCCCAGACTATACTTTCCGAAATACAGACGTGAGGATAATAATGTATCTATGGCGTTTTACATGCTTTCAAAGTCAATGTGTAGGTAACTAGTTTGCTTATCTTTTTTTCCCAATTATTTAGACTTTTTGGAAACCACATTTACAGTCCCTACTTAATCAATGATATTTTTTTACTGTATTGTGGGGAAATGTTTTGAAATAGAATAATAAGCATACATTACCAAAAATATTAATGTGCGGAAGACGGTTTGTGATTAAAAATAAAGTACATAAATCAGTGGTTTAAGAAAAACAAAATAAAATTAATAGGGGAGATATGCATCATGTTTAAATATAATTAAAAGTCTAGTTATTGAACCCCAAACAAAGACAAAAATAGCCAATGTTAATATTCATGTATATACGAATACGCACCAAAAACGCCAGCGACGAAAAAAATGAAACTACTATGACTATTGGCATCGCCATCTTTCTTATTCTTCTGAAGCACGAATGTTTGCCGCATGGATGCATGTAAATGTTTTATATGTAAATAATATATTCAATTAACTAACGAGTAATAATATTGTTTTTTTTACCATTCTATAACAATCAAATTTATAAATATGCATTATTCCGAATTTACCTTGGACAAAAATCTCACGATGAACAAAAATGATAACAAATATATTTATGTACCTTCGCATTCAAATTGTGTTTGTATTAACCTAGACAGTGATAAATCATTTGTTTATTTTATTTTATTACGACCTCTAGTTCTGCCGCATAATACGGCGCGTGCAATTCGACCTCTTGAAATGGACCTTCAGATCGAACAAATATGTTTTTCCCTTACAAAGTTTTCAGTAGCAGTACTGAAACGATGTATTACAAAGTGCTGAATCATCTTCTCCTTTTTTAAATACAGGTGCCAGTCCAAAGCGTTGTGCTAATAGCGCTCTACATCCAGCGGGTTTTTCTTGTCTTAATAAGTCTTCTACTATACATAAGTTAGTGATTGAACAACTCTGAGTTGCATGTTGGATCTACGTAAAAAAATGAATTACTATTGGTTAATGTTCTTATTACTGAACTTTAAAGGAACGTATAAGAAAAAGTTAAAATAAACAGTTTTATAAGTCGTGATTCTCGTGATGGCCTCGAGGTATAGGCGCGCGGTCGAGAATCTCGACGGTCGTGAGTTCAAACCCCAGGCACACACCTCTGACTTTTCGAAGTTATGTGTGTATTCGTAATGAATTATAACGTACTTTAACGGTAAAGGAAAACATCGTGATGAAATCTGCACACCTAAGAGTTCTTAGAAATTTCTTAGGTGTGTAGTCCGCCAACCCGCACTAGGCCAGCGTGGTGGACTAAGGCCTAAACCCTCTCAGTTGTAGAGGAGGCCCGTGCTCAGCAGTGGGACGTATATGGGATGAAGATGAAGATGATGAAACAGTTTTTTACAAAATCTAATTCAACAGGACCATTCTGTCTTAAGTTTCGAAAATGGTACGAATATACTCATTCCGAATACAAACTTGACCCATTGGCAAGCGAAGGCTTCCCGCATATTATGTTAGGGTATTTCAGCCTAAGTCGACTAAGCTGGATCAATCTGCCTCGGTGGACGAATGGCTTTTATCAGAATTGTAGCTGTAGTTTCGTGACTGACTTATTAAGGCTTCCAGAAATGTTATAACGCGATTTAACAATATTGCTAGCAACTGTTTGTATTGTTATAATGTCGTCTTCAATATGATGTTTATGGTATATTGTAATACATTTAAGATAACTGATCTACTGCCTCGTGGTCTCGCGGTGCAAGTATGTGCCGAGCGATCTAGAGGTCCTGGGTTCGATTCCCGGGTCGGGCAAAGTGTTATTGGGTTTTTCCATTAGGAAATTCTCAGTAGCAGCACGGAGTCTGGAATTGTGCCCGAAAAACGGCAATAGGCTCGCCCCCTATTACGTGGGACTGATACATACCTGGCGAAATGTGGGTGCAGAAATGCACCTCTGCCTACCCCTTCGGGGAATACAGGCGTGAGTTTATGTATGTAGGTATGTATGTGATCTAATGTAACTAAGCGCAAATCCTCTTTGTAGAGTAACGAAGATATCTCAACGAAAATTAAAATCTTCTGTTAGACCGTAATGACATTTCGATATAATATGATACGTACTCGTAAATGATTCTTTACTACATAAATCATAGGAAAAGCTACCTTTGGAATAGAAGTAGATATATTTGGGGGTTATAACAGAGCCTTCTGGATTATTTCTTACAGATATTAAAAAATATATTTCACAAATAGCGTATTGAAACGATGTTTAGGGTACCTATACACAAACCGAAGCAAATTTGTTGAAAGCGTAACTGCTGATTAAAATTGAAAAGAAGGACGTCGCACCTTATCATTGACAAACAGTGACTTGAAAGATTGAATATAAAATAGAATTTAGCAAAGTTTTCTTTGGACGATAAACCTATACAAATTTGGGGCGTTCGAGCCTATCCACGTTGGCGAGATAAAAGGAAAGTTTCAACGAAATGGATCGAGACCGTGAGTTTTATCAGATTTCCCTTGAATTTGTTCGCCGAAACACATTTAGCCGTGCTATCTTTTTGCGTGAACTTTCCTCTTTATGCGAAAACGCGGTTTTTAATTAAATTAAAGTACAAACAGCAACCTTAACACGTACAGATCTTTTGCACGTACTTCCTTCTATTTCGCTACTGGGGCAACAGTTTTGTTTTGCTTTTAATAAAGATTATACAAGTATCTTACAAACTTAGGAGTTAAATTTACTTCGTGGGTTTTAATTTAAAGACGTAACCAAGGTAAAGGAATGTGATACACATGTTTCTGGGTAATGAATTAATGATACGAGTAATACAATGTTCGGTGTTAACATAAGTTTACGACTTAATTTTTGGTTTAGAGAAGAAGAAGAAGAGGAGAATAGTTATTACTTTTACATTGACTTTATTTAAAGAGAAGTTGAGTATTTCTAGAAATAATTATTGATATACTATTATGGTTCTTGGCTTCACTTTCTGAAATTAATTGGGTATGTATAGGTATCAAAGTTTCGTTGATGAATTAAAAGATATTATGCTAATAGGAAATGATGACCGCCTGGCACCTGTTGTTAAAAAAAATATATATAATGTAACCAAAATTATATACCAAGCATATTAACTTGTTTAACATTACTAAGCCAATTGACATAGCTGGGAAAGATTAAACATTTCCATATCCAAACATTAACAGAATGAAAGCAATATACAGAAACAATGCAGCAAGAGTGCCATAACACAATGTTATCGACATTCAAGTTGACCGTCCAAGAACATCTCATTCATAATCTGCTTGAATTGCTCAGCCGTCGTAGCCAACGAGGCGTCAAATAATCTAGGGGTTGCGCTCCAGGAATCCACGGACGGCTTGCTGCAAAGACGCTTTAGAACAAAGAATCATGGAGTCTCCTTATCTTTATTAAAAATCTATAGATTAATTGCTGTTGTTTTCTTTGCCGATGTAAAAACATGCCGTTGTATAAAATGAAGGCTGATAGCTAAAGTAGCTTGTGTTCGGAAGATGTTTTTGTGGAGCAACGTAAATAAGGTGATTTGAAGTCGTGATAGCCTCGAGGTGTAGGCACGCGGTCGAGAATTTCGACGATTGCGGGTTCAAACCCCAGGCACACCTCTGACTTTCCGAAGCTATGTGTGTATTTACAAAGAATTGTCACGTACTTTAACGGTGAAGGAAAACATCGTGATGGAATCTGCACAACAAAAAGTTCTTAGGAATTTCTTAGATGTGTAGTGTGTACCCGCACTAGGCAAGCGTGGTGGACTAAGGCCTAAACCCTCTCAATTGTAGAGGAGACCCGTTCCCTGATGATGATGATAATGATGTTGGTTATGGCCTTCAATAAATATCTGAGGGGGATTTTCAATGTTCGTTTTTTTGATATACCAAGCTTATAAATACAAAAATAAAACTCTACTTTTTATATAATCTATACTAATATATAAAGCTGAAGAGTTTGTTTGTTTGGTTGAACGCGCTAATCTCAGGAACTACTGGTCCGATTTGATTAATTCTTTCAGCGTTAGAAAGCCCATTTATCGAGGAAGGCTATAAGCTATATAACATCACGCTACGACCAATAGGAGCGGAGCACCAATAAATAATGTTTCAAAATCGGGGGTATTTTTTTCCTTTTGAGAACTTCCGCTGCGTGCGCTGCGGAAACGGTTAAAGTTTCGCTAAAATAATGTATGACAGAATTGTTCCCCTTTCAAAGTTCTAAAAAAAGTCCGCGACAGCATATGTCTATCTTTTAAGGTTGGCTCACTATAACCTTTTTTATGCTAACCAAATTTGTTCTAAAATAAAGCATTACTTGTGAAGGTGTTTTCATAAAGATGATATTAATCCTTATCCAAATAAATACGTTATTCATCACAAGTATTTAATTTAAAAGAAATTTGCCCGTTACATCATTTGATTTTAATGAGTATCTTAGAAGATATCGCAGTTTTAAAATAACACCGCAGCGAAAAAATTATCAAGCGCCGGCCGGCCGGTGCACGTCGGCACACGTTTCACATCTATTTAACCGATTTGAATGATTTTTTGGTATGGACATAAATGGGACTCTGTGGAGTAAAATAGACTACTATTTTCTTTCAACCAACCCTGTAGTCTACGCGGACGGAGTCGCGAGCAAATGCTAGTTATATATAAATTCCATTGGCTTCCCTCCATTTTTAGTTTTAGTACAAGCGTTTCAGTCCAGACATCTAATGTCCTACTAAATCCGGCCACATCGGTTCCGAGAATAAAGTGTGTGGCGTGCGATCGAACGGTTGCTGGATTGAATCTCGGGTTGGGCTAAATTTTATTGCGTTTTCCATTAGTAAATCCACAGTAATAGCACTGAGACTGGAACGTGGGTCTTAAACAACTCAGTCCCCAAAATGTAGGTGTAGAAGTATTTCTACAGAGGTTTTATTCTTCTGCCTACCTATACAGAGTTACACAAGCATGGACGTTTTTTCAACTCCTCCTTATATTGTCTTTCTGATTAACTTCGTTGCGGGATTATGACAAATTTAGGTCCCCTTAGATCCGCTGAGCTTCATTGCTCGGTGTCATTACTGTGCGTGCCGCTGTTGATCCTGGAGCACAGGAGTTACAGTGGCGGGTGTGTGGTGGGATAGGGACATTAAAAAAAAAGCATGGACGTATGTAAGAATTGTAAATAAATACAAATTTTATTATGAAGAGTCAACTGTAAAGTTTTCATATTCCACATTAATGTGCTCCATTTACGCTGCAAGTTTTATGATTATCTTCTATGAACAATTTAATATTGTTTCGACGTGAAAAGTGTAGCATCCACTGGGCGCTTGATAAAATAACAAAACAAAACGAAACATCGGAATATTCTCATTCAACATTGTTTACATTTAAAAATGTTATAAAAAACGAGATTCCATTTTGCTTCATAGTTGTCGTTCATATATTTATACGAATGCTAAACGTTTAAGTTGTCAATTCCACTATTTTCCTTTAATATAATAAAATATTACATCATCATCAGCCCATATACGTCCCACTGCTGGGCATGGGCCCCCTCTACAACTGATAGGGTTTAGGCTTTAGTCCATCACGTTGGCTTAGTGCAGATTGGCGGACGACACACCTAAATATTCCTAAGAACTATTGGATGTGCAGGTTTTATCACGATATTTTCCTTCACCGTTAAAGTACGTGATAATTATTTGTGAATATAGACATAATTTCGAAAAGTCATAGGTACCTGGGGTTTGAACCCGCGACCGTCGAGATTCACTGCTTAAATTTCCGGGCCATCACGACTTCACTATTAGATATTTGTGTATAAACAATGTTTATAAATAAACTACATATTATATGGATTTTTCCACGCGCTCATTTTATAATTTTTTTAGGAATTCGTTGCAACAACGCCATCTATGCATCCAGTGCCGAACTATGCGACAAGCTCCCTCATTAGACCTTTTGGTACTCTGCAAAATCGTACTGCTGATGTATAAACGCATATTATATATATTTATTTTAAAATAAAAATGTTTACAGTAAAGTCTATAATCGTTTGTTATTGGAATCAATATAAATATACCTATCTACTAGTATTCTATTGGATTTTTTGCAAACGGTATAATTGTGCTATGCATCATTAAACAATTATAAATAAAATCGTATACGTGGCAATGAGCAATGGCAGACTATTTACTATTTATAAGATACTATAATGATGAAGTAATTACTATTAGGTACATGTTTTTTGTTTCACTTAGACCAACATTAAATCTTTCTTCTTTATGCAAATTACGATAAGGCCTTACTATTCACAACTGGATACATTTATTTGAATGTTTAAATATACCACATATAAAGTCTCGAGAGAGAGTGGCTATCACTTTATCAACTCAACCACATAAAGCATAAATTTAATATGCATTATTAATGAGAAGAGAAAGGTCCATAAAAAGACTCCAAATGATTTCCAAATTTAAATTTTTATACAGCAATTGGAATTTTCCTTATTGAAACATTTTTCACTCGGCCTTGTGACTACAATGAACCCTATTTTTAAATACGGTACTAATTTACAAAAACTGGAAGTGCAAACTATTCCTGTTGTTTCGTCACGATGAAGCAGTCATGCTTGGTCATGAGTGACGAAATAAAATAAAAGTTCTATTTGTATTCTTACAAATTTTTTTTATTGCTTTATTTAATGGTACCTACAAAGTATTTTATAACTGGCCGTTTGATTATTTTGATTATTTATGTGGGATAGTCCATATAATAGTGTATTATTGTAAATAAGGTGACGTTGAAGTTTAGTAGCAAATGATGCGAATTTTTAAAACCATGTTTCTAGATTCACGTTGTAGCATAGCAATGTACGTATTTGAAATGATGTGATTGTAAATGACTGCTAGGAACGTTTGACTATCGCTACATAATTATCAGTTAGCTTATCTGAAAGAAAGAAAGAAAGAAAGAAATAGTTTATTTGATTACAAACATCATCATCATCATCAGCCCAAATACCATCCACTGCTGGGCACGGGCCTCCTCTACAACTGAGAGGGTTTAGGCCTTGGTCCACCACGCTGGCCTAGTGCGGGTTGGCGGACTACACACCTAAGAAATTCCTAAGAACAAACAAACATACAAAACAAAAATAAAAAATAAAATAAAACAGACGTAAAACCACTTAAAAACTATGTTTGCAACAAAAAGGCACCAAATCAGCAATATGCTGGCAATACAGTCAATGCTGGTCTTCCGTTGGGCCGTTCGTTTTGAAATGAAATGATGTCACGTAAGACAAAAAAACATACATCATATCTAATACATCTTGTATAATTTACCTGCAACCAAAACTAATGTATAGTTTACCAAAGCTTGCGAATCGAGAGGCCGATCGAAGAATTTCTTGTAGTTTTTATCACCCACGATTTTGAGTATTATCAACTCATAACTGTTTATAATTGCTAGCTTTATTGATGAGCAAGAATATTATAAAAAAAAAAAAAAAAAAAAAAATGTAAGATCCCATTAACATTTATCGGCAAAAACTCGGGATGATGCGTGGCGCACGGTTGTCGTTCATTGTAAGGTGGGCTGTGCATTGTGAGGTATGGATCCAAAGAGGGTATAAATTGTATTGTTGCATTTTAGTGATGATACTGTTAGTAATCGATAAGCGTATTTGTAAAAAGATCTAGACCTGAGAAATGTCACAGGTTCGAATCTAGGATATGGACGACTAAATTATTTTGGCTATTAAGTTTGAATTATAATTATGTATGTGCGTATAAACATCGTAAAGAAACCTGTACTCCTAAAATTTCTGAGGAATTTCTTAGGTGTGTAGTCCACCAACCCGCAGTAGGCCAGCGCCGTGGACTAAGACCTAAATCCTCTCAGTTGTAGAGGAAGCCCGTGCCCAGCAGTAGGACGTATATGGGCTAATGATTATGATGATCATGATGCTTCAAATGTTTTTTGTGTGAACGGGAGCACTACATTAGACAAAGGGCCTAATCGAACCGTCCCATGTGTTTAAGGTACTCTCAACTATAGCTACTTTTAAAATATCCGGTAGCATGGAGCAGTTATTATTACAGGTAGCATTGTTTTTTTTTACCTACATCAGTTGAGCCGTCTTAATACTTTGGAATAAACTAACTAAAATTCAAGGTTCTCTCGATAGCGAAAGCAAAGCTCATAAATATCTTAATATGCTAACCAAACATTTGACTAACTAAATTCATATCTTGATTCATCGATGCCTGTTCAAACAAATTTATCAATCGAATTACTAGCCCATCCCTTGGCACCCTAAACGTCTCGATTCGACAGAATAATGACGCGCCCACCTCGGCTCACCATTGAAGCCCACAGCGACAATGGCATTGCAAATAGCCATTATTAATGATGCAAACCACGACCCTATTAATACAAACAGAACTTCGAGTATGCGATTATTGGGGTGGAAGTTATTGGTATTAGAAATTTAACGATACGGTTATATGGAGCTGAGGTAGACTTTCAGTTTACTTAATGTTATTATAGATACGTTGTTTGTAAGATTCCGTTGTGTGGTTTAAGGATATTCTTATCCCCGACGGACAGACTGAATACATATTATCTCTAATAAACGGAAGGGTTCCTTAATGTCCTTCTTAACGGTTATTTGACTAGTTTACATAGGAATCTACACAATTTTGTTACTTCCGCAAGCAAGTTCAAGTAGGGCTTTTACGAATTTACACAAGCTTACAATTGGCACAGCGTGTACTTTAAAATAATAATGATATTAATTGAGAGTTAAAACAAATCGTTGCGGGTCCGCCAACACGTACTAGGCCAGCGTGGTGGATCAAAGGTCTAAAGCATCTGAGTTGTAGAGGAGGCCCGTGCCCAGCAGTGGGACATATATGGGCTGATGATAATAATGATGAGGTAAAAAAAAACTGAACATATTTACTGCATTTTTTGATAGCAGGCTTGTAAATAATGGGAAAGAAAAAATATATGTTACTGTGAAAATAATTCTAGTATGGTTTCCAATTCATATGCGTTCCGCTTGTGGGGTAGAATTTAAAATTTGTTGTGTTATTTTAATTTCTAATGGCTATTAAAACACTTTAGTATATATATACATATGTGCTTTGTTCACTTTTACAAAATAGCAAGACTTTTCTAAAAACAACTGTTCTTATCATCTTCTTATGATAAAAATAAAATAAATATTTTACTTTTATTATCTTAAATTTAACAAAAATCCGCGTACATTTTCTGAATGAAATATTCATACAGCATTTTGAATTTTGAATTATTAAGACTCAGATCTAACATTCTATCCTCTTCCGAAGCTGAGAAGATAAATTCTCAAAGTGGCATCAAAGTACCATTCTCGTGAAATGCACTGAATATAAATTAGTTCTTGAGAAACGGCACGTTCGACATCTGTCACATCTAGGATGTGGAATTGTGAAAAATGGGTGATCCGACGTAGACACTTCAGTAAAATTTATAGGAACGCCTTCATGGCTAAGTTATATCTAGAAAACAATACTACTTTGCATTTTAAGTTGTAGAAGGAACTCCATAAACTTTAAGAATACCTATATTTAAAATGGCCACAAAAGATGCCGGTGAACTTAGTAGAGCAAAGTCCAGCAGAGCGCATTTTTTTGGAGTTCTATTAGCATACCCAAGAGTTCTATAGTTCCTGATACTTTTTAGGAATAATTCTGGCGTTTTTGCCTGAAAAATCGATAGAAACAGACTTATAACTAAAAATATTTATACTAATGTGGAACTTTAAAGGCTACCAAAATATTTCACTTTTAAAGAACATTCGCAGAAGCATTATAATTGTCTTTATTGCAGACTTCAACATGTATTTGCATATAATACAATGAGTTACAATTTAATTGTTATAATTGCAGTAACAATAATAGAATAAATCAAAAGTGGCTGGAAACTTAAAATTAACTTTTAAAATATGCATAAAATCCAACAAAATAAGAATTTTCATTTTCATTACGACTGCTAAAAAATTAATTATTATAATTAATCTACTGATACTGGTTAGGTGGTTGGACAACACTACGAAAATAAAAATGATACAACTAACACTTAAACATATAATTTTGTTCTTAAATTAAGATTCAAGTCTATTGTCTTTTATGAAAATTAAGAAGAGTTCTCAGCTTCTCGGATATTAAATTTCGATTTTTTTATTTATAAAAAACTATCTCAGGGCGACAAACAAATGAGAGAAGGTTGTCAGAAAATCGGCTTCCTAAGACATTTACGGTGTCACTTATATATGTACGTTAGTTAATTTAACTACTGCTTAATCATGTTTTGACCTGCTCTAATGGTTGACCTGTGACGCAAGAGAAAACGAGACAAAGCATGTTTAAGCAGTAGGTATGCCTCAAACGATGGGCCAAGGCGTATCTATACACGTTTATTATACGTGTTTCTTATATTCTGTGTATGTTATTTCTTTAAAGAAAGAGCCTTTTGCTGAGAACTTTTAAATTGAAAAAAAAAAACAACAATTTGCTCAATACACGAATCGAACGTATGACCCGTAGATCGCAAGCCGCACTCGCAAGCCAAGGGATCGCAAGATATTTTTTAATTCAAATTGATGTCATTCGTAACTAAGATTGATAGTGTATCCACCTGGATTTACATCTTACAGGCTTATTATATGCATTAAAATGCTAATGACAATGAATAACGACTAACAAGACAAGTATGAAAGCAGGATCGTTCATCAATATTTTTACACTTCAGTGTTTTTGCGGAGCTGTCAATCACTTCTTGCGAGATAGATTTTTGCTGGTTTCATATGAAGAATATAAAATTACATACTCGTGATCGACTCAAGAAGCCCCGGGTCCTAATTTCCGCAACATAATCCTTCATTTGTAAATTAATTGTATATTATTGATTGTTTGTCTCTGCACGTAACTATCTTTCTTATAGTGTTTCGGAGAACGCTATGCACACCTTAAGTGTTTATCAGATGTAGTGCCTAAGAAAATATTATTAAGCTGTAATTGTATTAATATTTTTGGTGTGGTTGTGCTCAATAAATAAATAAATTTGTTCTAAAATTTGCTTAATGATATAAAATACTGAAATTACGGATTGCCCCTTTGAATGTCTTCCTGTTAGATGTCAAGTTTATTTATTAGACATGAAAAAATCGGGAAAGTAAACAGTTGCAAAAATAATTGACTTTAAGTATTAAAGCAAATAAATCAACAAACCCAATGAACTCAAAGTCGCGGCTATGAATGAAGCGCGTCTCAGACAATTGCTCAAACCCATTGTGCATTTAAATTCTATAAACGCAACTGCACGGGATTTATTAAATCGCCTTCATCTATCTACGGCAAAAAATATTTTGTGTATTCGCAAACGGCCATCGTTCCCCGTCACCAGACGCACAAAGCATTTTTTTCGTACAATTGTGCAATGATCACAACACAGGCCATAAATAAAACACGCCCAGTTTCATGCACCGGATGCGCGGGGCTTTGAATTCAGTTTTATCAACACAGTTCTGTGGGATACTGTGCATGGAAAACAAAGGCTAAACAACCTTTGATCGCAAAAATAAATACGATTTGTCAAAACAAAAACGGGGTTCGAGAATTATTTCACAGCGGATTGGTTAATAGGGATGTTTGGATAGGTCGATGACAACTTTGCACTTTTTGCGTTTGAATAGGTATTTTAAAAATAAACATGCGTTTGCTACCCCTTTTATAACAACAGAAATAGAAGACACGACTTAGTTAGGTTTGACAATTTTGACAGTTTGTTTTAGTTGACAGGGATCGATGTAAATGTGTATGTACATATATGTTATAGCTGTATGTTCCTTAGAGAAGATCTAAAATGGTCAGCATTACTCCTATCTGCCTGTTGTGCGCCGGGAGACTAGGATCAGCTGCAAAAATGTTACAGTCGAACTATGTCCGTAATCTGCCCATGCCGGGATAACGACTTATATTCTCAATTGCCTTCAAATTTGATAGTAAAGTGAACTACAAAAGAAAAAGTAAAAACAATCTTCACAACGATATTAGTATTCAATAGCGCTAATGGCTTATTTTAACAGCAGAATCGTCTCAATTAGGTTAGATTAGACACATACCACATGTCACACTGACAGCATTTGCTATGCGCTGACCAATCTCCGGAGCCTCTGTTAAACGTCTTTTACTCATGGTATGTCTTTGTGAGCCTTTAAAGCCTTATTGTCATGAAGAAGCCCAGCTTATGGCCATCAATGTTACATCAATAATATGTTGACGCAAAATCTATTTGAGCACTCATACATATTATGCATACACATTCACGCCTATGTTCCTTACGGAGAAGACAAAGGTGTATCTGTACAATAAATTCTTGCCATCAGTTTTAAGTCAACCGTAACAGAGATTTAGCTTATTGCCATATTACAAGGCTCCGTGCCGAATCCTACCAATGATCATACAATTGCATTTCTTCCACATTACAAACGAGGTAGTATAAGCTAACGTAAAATATTATCGTTAATATACCGTCCCACTAGTATCCATAAATATCAGAAAAATGAAGAGGCAAACTGAGCTTTGAAAACATTCATTCACTCACAGCTGTAGAAGGTTTGCTTAGAAAAAACCGCAAGGGTCCCAAAGCTTTCCATGTCGCGATTAATCCGCACGATAAAGGTACAAAGACACAAATGTGTGCCGAACAGATTTCAGATCGAAAGCCGATAAACTCACCTTTGTGGTCGGGTATGTTTTTTGAGTGAATTATCATGTCATCAGGGATCTCTGACGTTTGCCGGGAGCACGTGTTTTGACTCGTTATTATATTTTTGCAGGCCCGAGACCGCTCGCTTTCAATTGCTACATTTATGTTGTGATCTTATCTGTAGATGGTTTGTCGTTAAGGATAAGTAGCGCCATAACTATGAGTTCTAAAGTTATGTAACGAAAACGTGTTTTGAAACAGCTTCTTTGGTATTTGGTCATCTGTGACATACATTTCGTGTGTAATTTTCATATAATAAATAATAATAAATACACCCAACAGTCACATACATAGTTCTGACCCCACACTAGGATACAAGTCCTGTGTCGTGGGTATCAGAAACTACGAGAGACTTTTTCGGTCTCACAAACATCCAGACCCGAAACAAATATTTGTGGATCACACAAACATTTGTCTCGGTGCGGGGATCGAACCCGCGGCCTCTCGTTTCGCAAGCTGGTGTCTAGCCAACTGCGCCACGGGGCTGTCACATTCTTGTAGAAATAATTTTACCACAATAGTGTATGTTAAGTGTTGTTGATACCCAATGAAAAATATCGTTTTAAATCGTAAAATCGTGTTATGCGAATGTAAATATTTAAAATATAAACTAACTAAAGAAATTATTCATATTAGGTTTTATTTTCATATTAAGTTTGCAATTAAAAATAATATTATGTAGAGAATTAAATTATTTCTATACATTAACAAAACGTAACATAAAGATTAAAATAAAAGAAATTCAGTGAATTGGGTACCTACCAAATACTTGGAATGGTTTAAAAATAAAAATTAAATTATGGAACGCTCACGCGACACAAGGGTTGAGAGTAAGCATTTTGCCATTAGCTAAGCTTCGTGTGTGGCTGTTAGACGCATCACTGATCAGAAGCACGATAATGACCCAAAACTTACGGAGCGTTGGAAAACATGAAAGTCACGTTGTGACATACCAAAGGTCTTTGTCATTTTAATAGCTCAAACACTTAAATACTTTATAAGAACGCGAATACACTTTCCTTGACATTATGATTTTTGAAAGAAAACATCGTGATGAAATCAGCACACTTAAAGTTCTTAGGAATTTCTTAGGTGTGTACTCCGCCAAACCGCACTAGGCCAGCGTGGTGTACTAAGGCCTAAACCCTCTCTGTTGTAGAAGAGGCTCGTGCCAAGCTGTGGGAAGTATATGGGCGGATGATGATGATGATGACTATTTTTATGACCGTATACTATTTTTGGACATACAAAGAAATAATTTGGATCAAAGTACCTACATATATTCGTTTCATGTGAACATTTGAAGTTTATTAACTTAATATTTTAAGCTTTAGAAAATAGTAATAGCTGAAGCATAATTAGGTTTTAGAAAATATAAGGTTTTTTTTAGTGAACAACTTGTAGGCCTTGCCAGTCTATATCCGCGATCACACAAATTCTCCCTCACCAGAAAATTTTAAGTTTTATAGCACTTTTACAAAATAATAAAAAAACTGAGTAAACTTTGCTGATACAATTGGACGCAACAATAAAGCAAAAGTGGCTATTTTTAGTCGAAATTATTGCCGCACCGGACGCGCACCACAATCTGACTGTAAATTGAAACGGAAGTGGCCGTAAACGTGTTAGTTTATGGACGGGCCATGCTTTTAATGAACATTTTTAATGAGCAACAAATGAAACATATTTTACTATTTACACTCTGTGAAATATAGCCATTGCCAAGTTTGAATTTATACTTTTTAGTGTTTTTCATACATACTTCATAAATAAAACTACCTACTATAATCATCATCACCCATATACGTCCCACTGCTGGGAACAAGCCTACCATACATTTGAGAGGGTTTAGGCCGAGTACACCACGCTAGCTTAGTGCGGGTTGGCAGACTACGCACCTAAGAAATTCCTAAGAACTTTTAAGTGTGCAGGTTTCATCACGATGTTTTCCTTCACCGTTAAAGTACGTGATAATTCTTTGTGGGCCTACTATAATATAAAGCATAAAAAAATATTTTGTTGATATAGTGGTAAGGCCCCGCGACCCGTTTTTCAAACTTCTTATCCGGATACGAGTAAATCATCGAATTGTTACTGTGGTCTATAAGCGTATCAGATAGAGTTACTTTTGTATTAATAATATTGGTATTGATATAGGTAAGTATAAGTCGTGATGGCCTCGAGGTTTAGGCACGTGGCCGAGAATCTCGACGGTCGCGAGTTCAAACCCCAGGCACACACCTCTGGCTTTTCAAAGTTATGTATGTGTGTATTCGCAATGAATTATCACGTACTTTAACGGTGAAGGAAAACATCGTGATGAAACCTGCACACCTAAAAGTTCTTAGGAATTTCTTAGGTGTGTAGTCCGCCAACCCGCACTAGGCCAGCGTGGTGGACTAAGGCCTAAACCCTCTCAGTTGTAGAGGAGGCCTGTGCCCAGCAGTAGGACGTGTATATGGGCTGATGATGATAGGTAAGTATATATTTAAACAAGCAGCTTCACTTTTAATAAATACATTCATAACCTCACGCGCGTATTCTCCGAATGTTTAGGCACACTTCACCAAGTATGTAGTACTTAATAATAGGGGCTTAGTTATTACTAAATGGGGGCGAACCCATTTCCGATTTTCGGGAACATTTCCAGACTCTGTACTGTTACTAAAGATTTCCTAATGGAGAAACCCATGACACTACAATATGCTCCAATGCCAATAAAAAGGAATTCACTTAGCTTTCTTATTTTTTATTACATTGGCTACGTCAAAGGCTACTGTGATTTTAATGAAATGCGGAATATTGAACAAATTTGTGCATTTTTACCAATTTAGCTTAGGGAATTTACAGTTTTCATACAGAAAGGAATGAAAATTCATAACAAACATATGTATATCCAAGTTGATCGTTTGATCACGAGCACTACTTTATACATACTCGTATAAATATATTTGGAGAGGGATGCTGGGATACCAGCTCTAAAGTTGTATACAATAAAATATTATCAGATATATTATAACATTGGTATTAAGAGTAAAATAAACACACAATTGTGCCTTTAGGTAGAAAAAAATCTATTTAGAGTTTCATGGATATTCATAAGGAGAGGAAAAACCCAGTAATACACTGTTAGAACCGGGAATCGCGAACTCTGAACCTTTCAATCGCATGGTGCACCAACAAGGCAGTCTGGTTTTCCTTCACCTCTGAGGTGAGACACAATTCATTATAGATACATACATATTTTTAAATTTTAAAGTTTTGTACTGTGGGTGTGTTGATTGTATTTTGTTTACATTCTTGCTTTGCATTTAAAAAAATCGAAATGTCATGTGACCATTACATAGTTTATTTTAAATATGGATTAATATTCAGATTTACAAAAGTACATAAATAATATTCTGATACCACACTAAGATACGAGCCTTGTGTCATGGATATTAGAAATTAAAAGAGACTTTTCAGTCTTACCAAATATCTCAAATACCCAGACTCGAAACAAATACTCATAAAACACACAAATATTAGTTTCGGTGCGAGGATCGATTTCGTTTCGCACGCTGGTATTTAGCCACGTACGCTGTCATAAAAAAGAATACAGAAAATATTATTCACATGGAATATATTTTTAGTGGGCAACCCCAAGTATGACCCAGTTTTAAGGTCCGAGGTGCACGTTGCATGCTGTAAGCTACGTGACTCGATGCTGATATAAAGTTTTTATTTTATTCTTGACGTCCACGCGACAAAATGAAATACTTGATGTTGTAATTGAAAAGCAAAATACTTATGAACATATAAAAATAACCACAGTATTGTCGACATGAATTGTTTGAAAACGTTTTCTTATCCATGTGATTAATATTAAAATAAAAATGCGTTAAGCTGTTGATACGCCTAATAAGGACAACGCAATATGAGGCACGCTGTTGAGTTGTTCCCTTTAAGTTTGGACATTCTTAGGTTCCACGCTATTGCTGAGTAGGTATTTCTTAACAGAAAAGCTAAGAATACTGCGCGAATGGGGATCAAACCCAGTCCACGCACGCACCAAAACCTGTCATGAGCAGTAAACCATGATAGTAGATGATGACAGTGATTTAGAAAAGCCAGATAATATATTGATATTTTGTCTAATTGCGAAGAATTGTAGGTTATTGGCCTTTCAGAAACCAGCTATATTAATTGTTGATATATTTTTTTATATCTTATGAATAAACATAAAAAAATTGTAAATCCTATTGTTATACATATAATAGTCATTTGTGTGTAGTAATTGCTTTTTCATACAATCATCATCATTAGCCCATATACGTCCCACTGCTGGGCACGGGCCTCCTCTACAACTGAGAGGTTTTAGGCCTTAGTCCACCACGCTGGCCTAGTGCGGGTTGGCGGACTACACACCGTGCGCCTAAACCTCGAGGCCATCACTGCATACAATATTATATTTCATACAATATTAACATGAAAAAATAGAATCCCTACAAACCTCACAATTTGTGGTACAAAATCAACGGATAAACAAGTAAGCTTGATACCGCTTTGCAATGGCTGGAAATAAAAGAAAAAAGAAGTTCAATATTCTTCGCAAAATATTTTCCCTTTTTAAGAAGACTTCAATTACTATATTTTTGTTTGACGATGTCCTACTTCCTACGCCAGAGTGCACTTTGATAGTTATTGCAAGTCTTGAGAAAACGGCTAAGAGCAAACGCTGGTCTGTCGGTCAGTGCACTTGCTACCTTGAATATTTTATAATTCGGATGCTATGCATAATACATATATGGATGGAAAACGTTTGGTGTTCATTTGGTAAACACTTGATGTCACAAAATATCTATCCAGTTTTATAACTAGTATGACGTGATGGCCTCGAAGTTTAGGCATGCGGTCGAGAATCTCGACGGTCGCGGGTTCAAACACCAGGCACACACCTCTGACTTTTCGAAGTTATGTGTGTATTAACAAATAATTATCACGTACTTTAACGGTGAAGGAAAACATCGTGATGAAACCTGCACACCTAAAAGTTCTTAGGAATTTCTTAGGTGTGTAGTCCACCAACCCGCACTAGGCCAGCGTGGTGGACTAAAGCCTAAACCCTCTCAGTTGTAGTGGAGGCTCGTGCCCAGCAGTTGGATGTATATGGACTGATGATTTATAAACAGTACATTAAGTGGAAGCTGAATTCTAGATTTAGTAAATGAGTACCTATTACAATTTAAAACATTACGTTTGATTTGCATACGACCTATAAAGTTACGTGCCCTATATTATTTTTGGGTTTAATCCATATAAATATCAGGCCATATTAATCCCATTGATATCATTGACCTTCACAAGCAAACAAAGACGACTAAAGTGGAAGTCTTAATGTACCACGCTTGGGTAAGTCGACTGGTCTCAAATTCTTGTGACGTAATTCAGACGTAAAGATTCACGTTCTATTTTCATTTAAAATTAAAGGTACTTATGATAACTATCAAAACATTTGGTTATTCAAGAAGTAAAAAGTGTGTCTTAAGCTCGTACTAATGCCACATAAAGTAACATGTCGCTTATTTGCTTTGTAAAAAAAAGGCTATGTCCAAACGCATTATCTCAACACGATTAAATAGCCACATTACAGTACTCTGCAATAAACATTCATTGTCTAGCCTTTACGTAAATGAACTGTTTCCAAGTGTTTACATTAATTTATTTGCTGTATCCATTATCTGAACATTTATTCCTATGCACAATTGCTATTATAATCCTGGGTTATTAGCGATTGACCAATTTGCATTGACCCACCTTGGTTCCCTCGTTTCAATGTAAGCTATGCACGTGAGGGGTTGTGAATAAGTCCCCAGGTGTCTAATTGAAGTGGCTGTGTTGTTACCCCAAGCACGTTTGACAATTAATTCGAGTTGCGACTGGCCGGTTCATTAGAGAGCGCAATTGCCGCATGCTATTCAGTAAGTTAATTAATTGTGTATGTATAATTTCGTATACAGGTAGTGAATGTATAGCGGAATAGTTCGATAGGGGATAATGTTTGATGAAATCGTGTTCGGATGCATCAGATGGAAATTGCTTTCGGATATTAGATACATTCTGCGGCTTACCAGGATTAATAGTAGCTCAGCCTTGTCTAGTTGGGATTAATTTTCTCCAACAGTCTGAGATATAAGTGAACGATGGATTTATACCTGAAGTAAGAGCCTCCGATTTAGTGATAGCCAAAATAATTTCAACTATATTTGATTTGAAGGCGTAGGAAAATACACTGGTTTTCTTTAGTTGAATTCAAAGTCAAAGTCAAAATCATCTTTATTCAAATAGACATTTTTACAAGTTCTTTTGAATCGTCAATATTAAACTATTTTTTAAAACTATTGCCGCTTCGAAACGTGTTATCGCTGTGGAGAAGAAACGGCAAGAAACTCCCTCAGCAACACGAAATGTCATTTTTTTTTTAAATAATAAATATAATTATTGTAATTACATTTTTTAAATGTCATTATATAAATTTAATCTTATGTATGTCATAACGATACAAATTGTAGCAACGAAACTTCTGATCAATTTACTTACTCCCAGGGCTTATTGTCTCCAAATCAATCTGCATACATGCACTGCTTTTTTGAACTAGCATGGCGAAGTAATTTAACCAAGCGATCGTAGTGATCTTAGTGCCTTCCGAATTGCACACAATCAATGGACTAAGACGTTGATCCATTCTATATAGTTACATGGGTTTAAAATACAATAGAGTATACGTTGTTGTAATTATATCCATCTACAGTAAATGTAATGTTTTTGGCATTTACATTGCATCCACCTTTTCTCATGAATATGGGTTAAATTATTCAATTAATAAAGGACAAGAATATGAAACAATATATTGGAACATACAAGTAAAACAAGCATTAAAACACGTGAATATTTTTATTTAATGCTGACACAATAACCCGTATATACAGGCTAAAGCATATGCCATATGGTGTCCAGTGAGCCACTAATATTAGTTAAGCAAATTAGCGCGCACGTCCATCAATACGCGAGAGTAAGTGAGGCCGGCGAGGACATCGTCCAGCTGGATTGATCTCGATGATTAGCTCGCTGTCGGGCGTGTGTTGATTAGTTCGCGTGTTTGACTCGCAGCGATAATTATGAGCGGATATTTTGATCACATCCATCGAAATTTCTGTCGACGTTGATGCAAATGTAATATTTTAATGTCAAATGGTTAGTCATTACATGAGAATCAAAAATCGCTGTGATTATTTTTACGGATAAGTAAACAACCGAAAGGGTGCACTCCCGGAGTGCCACCAGTTTTTTTAAAACTATAAGTCGGCTTAGGGTTTTTATTTAGTCCCCTAGATTACACAGCGCCCACGCTTATTCTCGCTTAAATTAAACCGGATACATCTTGAAACTATTCTCAGTATTTGCATGTTTGACAGTTCATCATCAGTTCGACTGGGTTCGTTCTACTATTTCACAGGAAGCCGATGTGAAGTAATTCCCATTCACACGAGTTTGCTAACAACAATTGTATCTGCTATTTTGGTGTGGAGCGAGTTACTCCATAAATACACATACATACGCTCAAGCCTTTATCTTCAAGGATTACCTGCTTTTTCATTGACCAGATCGGTGTTATTAAACAAATTACACGTAGATAAAAACTACCTAAATCGTGTTTAGTTTGGGAACACGTATCGTGGCAAACGTCGAACTTCCCCGTTATTACAATAAGTAAACATGTAGTAACTTGTACAGAACTTGGTTCACTTCTGATTTCTTCGTTTATTAGAAAAGTTATGATTGCCTTCCCCGTAATCAGATCTAAATGTTTTACTCCGGGGAATCGGATTGTTTCTTTTATTTGTTGCTATTTTTTTATTTCTACAGTGGATTTATACTTAAAGATTTGTTCATTTGATTTAAGAAATATGTCAAAAGAAATTCTGTCCGCAACTTATTAAGAGATAAATTAAAATGTCTTAGTGAGAAAAACTTAGAATACATCTTGTGGTCCATTTTATGGGAATATATTACCTAGTGCATTTTCAACAAAAAGTATCTTTAATTCAGGTGATTTCATTAAAATGTGTCTAGTCCTTTTTTGTTGAGCCAATAAATTATCTCAATTATTATCTCAATAGCGAATTTTCATCCTCTTGTGTAAAATCCGATAAACAACAGGAACTGTTAAACTCTCCATGCTAATGCGTGTTTGCCCAAGGCTTAAGACTGTTTACATCTGCGACGAAACTTAAAGTATAAAACATCTTCGGAATATTCGCTTCATGGTTCCTTTCGTCGAGTTTTAAGCACTCAATCTTCATAAAGAATTCTCAGAGAAAATGGTGCATTAAAACAAAGTAATATCATTAAGTGTTACCTGCACCTCCCGACGTGGAGATGATCCGTCTATGTACAGGCTCATTGTCAAGCAAGTTTGAAAGGCGCGACCCAAATATTGTCACAATGGACTGGAGAGCCTGAGGACAAAGAGCTACGTATAATTAATGACTGACACCACGAAATGTCGCTGTCTTGCGCCGGCAGTGGGAACAGAAGAGTTGTTGAGCGGTCTTATAACATTCTTTAGGGTTCAGATGGTATGAACTGCACCTACTTTCGCTTTTTTCATAGTAGCACAGTGACGTTGATGGTATGGTTCGGTACAAAATTCAGTCAAAATAGAATAATGTTATTAGTAATAACAATTAGCTAAATTTAATGTAAACGGATTGATAAAATATATTTCAATATAAATTTTATAACTAACAGAAGGAAAGAACGTAGTCGGTTGATGGATGAATCTAAAACGGCTGAATGATAATGTATTTTTTAATTTATTATTACAAAGAAACATCTTACTAAATTCCTTCTATACAACATACTTAAATAAATAAATCACCCAACAGTCACATAGTCCTGACCCCACACTAAGATACAAGTCTTTTATCTTAAACCACGAGAAACTTTTCAGATTCACAAACACCCAGACCCGAAACAAATATTAGTGGATCACATAAATATTTCTCTCGGTGCGAGGATCGAATCCGTGGCTTCTCGTTTCGCAAGCTAGTGTCTAGTCAACTGCGCTACGGAGCTGTCAAATACTTATATAGCACTTATATTTATTCCTTGTGATATAAACTTCGTAACAGCATGCCTGTTGCCTACACCTTGAATGATTTTCTCACATATTACTAAAACGCATCTCTAATGATTTGTTGTCCTAAGTTTGCTCGGAGCGACGTCCATATCGTTAGATTAAGATAAAACTAAAACAATAATCCTTTTTATTTCTCCTACAGTCCTTTATTTCAGGCAACTATGAATGGGATAAGCAATGTCTTCATATCTGTTGATGACAAAAAACTGTGTGGGATGCGCTTTACTGCCATCTTTATGCCTTTTGTTGTGCTGCGTTGAGCTATTAAGGAGAATATAAAACATTATGAGAGATACAGCCTTAGGTTTCGGAACAGATAAGCAGCGCGCGAGGCTCAGAGTCGTTTGTTATAGTTAGAATTTTTTTATGTAAGTTACGTTGTGTCATAAAGGATAATAGAAAATAGTGTTTCTGTTCTTATGGCTATTAAAAATGGCTGAATGTCTGTAATTATAACTATGATGGATTACCTATATTAATCAATTAGATATTTAAAATCACTCTAAAAAGAGAAGTCAAAAGTGCTTTTTTTTACGTCTTCTTTTTAAGTCGTCAGTTTTAGTACAGATATTAATGTAACTTGGAGAAAGTAATAAGCTACTTTTATAATTCTTGTGAACAAAGTCTATATCAGAGTGATCTATAGCAAAGCGGGTAGCCAGAAATAAATAAAGTACAAATTAAAACATCAAGAAGTCTACTAAAAGCTACGCTAATTAGTTTCAGTGCACCCGAGGTATTACTTTCACTAAACGTACACCACAATATTTTGTTTGAAACGCGACAGAATTTCACATTAAAGTAACAAAATCAAAAGCTCGCGAAACCGCAGGCTTCATCGCATCTTTTTGAAAATAGCGAGGGCTCCGCAACACCGACGCTCGTACCTGCGGTTTCTTAATAAAGCAAAGGTGTTTAATTGGCTGACAAACTGCAAGCGAAGTAATTACGTCTTGGCTGGCAGCGTTTCAAACAACGCGTCAGTCGACCCGACTAGAGACGTATCAACGTTCACGTCGACTTGGTTTCTTTATTTTCATCCGTGTACTCTAATTATCTGGATGTACTAATTGACAATTGAGATTTATTGCATTTGTACTATGCGGTGAATTGTTATAAATGAGCAATAAACGAGCAAAGAGGTTGTGGTATTCAAAAGGGTTAATGAGCACAGCACGGTAAGACAACAAGTTAATTATAGGATTGGTTTGTTTAGGAACCAATTCTTTGAATCAAAGACCAATTGTTTTTGTTTTTCTTGATGATCAGGTTTTAGAACTCTTTTGGAAATAGAGAAAACAAAAATATCTTTCCGTAGTGATGGTATTTAATTTATTTTTAAAAAAACTCCGCACGTTTCTTCAGATTTAAGTATTATTAATTTTTTACTACAAATTATTTTTTTAAGAATAAATTCAAATAAACTACTAGACTCTTCAAAATCTTCACTAACTAATGGGACGACTTGCAGTCGGCGTCTAATAGCAGAGAAATCGACTTTTAACTACATCTCACTTGACTACTGCACTTATTACTGGTACAAGCGTAATTGCCACTGTGAACTCCCCAGGTCTCATTAAAACAACTTCGACTATTACCTCTCCGAATATTTATAAAATAGAAAATTTATTGACTTATTTCTCATAATCACTAATCTTTGATACTTTTGCAAGTACTTCAAGTATCAAAGACACTTGAAGACGAACCGTCGCGTCGCGTCGTTTTATTGGCCGCAGTGCTTTGAGCAATCACTTTTACTGTCAAGAGATTTTATACTTGTGCAGCAATTAGTTCCTCGATATCGGCAAAATAAACAGTGTCTATTGATTGTATCACTATTCCCTGGGGAATTTGCGAACATTTCAAGTGTCAAAGAACAGCTTCATACGGAGCTGTCGCGTGCGGTTACAAGCTATTACTGCTAGCGCTGTTGCAAGCAATTGCTTTCATTGCTCATGGCAAACGACGAGCCGGCTTTCTGCTCCAATTAGTTTTTTGGTTTTGTGTCTTCATTAACCGATTCAAATCGACTGTAATTAGTGGAACGCGTAAAGAATTGGCGCTTGACAAATATTTAAGTTTTGCCATTGTAACATTTGATTTGTGAACCCGTCCATGAAGTTAAAAAGTTTACTCACCAAAGATATACTTAGATATTATTTTTTGGAGTTTAAAGACCTTAACAAAAAGATTTAAAAAAGTTTTAAAAAGTAAATTTTAAGAACTACAAAACAACCTTTTAGTATGAAAGCATGAAATGTATTGATGCCCCCTTGCTCTAATTAATTTTTCTTTACTTAAACAATTTTTGTTGTACGATCCTCAAATGATAATTTTCCCTCAGACGTTGATGCTGGTTCGTTTGTCGTGCGTGTAATGATATCATCATCATCATCAGCCCAAATACGTCCCACTGCTGGGCACGGGCCTCCTCTACAACTGAGAGGGTTTAGGCCTTAGTCCACCACGCTGGCCTAGTGCGGGTTGGCGGACTACACACCTAAGAAATTCCTAAGAACTTTTTAGGTGTGCAGGTTTTATCACGATGTTTTCCTTCACCGTTAAAGCAAGTGATAATTCATTGTGAATACACACATAACTTCGAAAAGTCAGAGGTGTGTGCCTGGGGTTTGAACCTGCGACCGTCGAAATTCTCGACCGCGCGCCTAAACCTCTAGGCCATCACTGCTTTGTTGCTGCTTGTGTAATGATATAACATAACCTATTTCCCTCGGTGTTCTGGAATGTGATATACATACATAATACTAACATTAATATGCGCACACATAAAACAAAAAATATAAAAACCATGTATAATCTATAAAGTAATCGATGCAGGGGATTTTATGGGTCATGCATATGTATCCGCGGCAATGACTTTTCATATCTGTAAATAAAAATCCATCGAAGGGTGATCTCGACCGACTTGTACTTCCGTCCACAGTAATTCTAGATAAGGTGTTAATAAACGTATCAACCCATTGGGATTTACCAAAACATTCAAAGTCGTTCACGGACCCTTCAAAATATTAAAGTCGTCGGATATGCTTTATAATTAAATCCTTTTTAGTGCCGTAATAAAACGTTAGAAACTAACCGGTGTGACCTTATCACGTGTTGCGAGGTTTATAATTAATTAAGGGGAGCTCGGGTACAGGTGTAATCTTGTAGGCGGCACATCTACCAAATGGCGCAAATTTTGGTTAGTTGGGTTTGTGTAGGGTTCTTGAAATGTCCTTGGCAGCGTTTATCGAGCCCGGGAACCTTGAAAAACTTATTATTGTCATGGTTATCGCGTAAACAGTATTGATTGAAATTATGACGTTTTTTTTGTTTGATTAGTTCTGTTAAGTAAGTAAAGTTTATTAGTTAAGTCGTGATGGCCTCGAGGTTTAGGCGCGCGGTCGCGAATCTCGACGGTCGTGGGTTCAAACCCCAGGCACACACCTCTGACTTTTCGAAGTTATGTGTGTATTCATAATTAATTATCACGTACTTTAACGGTGAAGGAAAACATCGTGATGAAACCTGCATACCTAAGAGTTCTTAAAAATTTCTTAGGTGTGTAGTCCGTCAACCCGCACTAGACCAACGTGGTGGACTAAGGCCTAAACCCTCTCAGTTGTAGAGGAGGCTCTGTTAAAGTAAATAATTAAAGTTGTTTGTAAATTCATCACGCAAAAACGGTTGTATAAAGTCGGCCAATAGATAAAAATAGCATTTAGGGTCATTTTTATTCCATAAAAATTAAAGCGGAGCACGACTAGTAACATTCATAAATCATGTTCACGATTTTTATGCTTCATTTAACATATTTTTTTACTTACGCTTCGCTATCAAGAAATTCTCTAGAATACAGGGTTTCCCCATATGTTTACAACGCGTCGTGAATGTCAAACATTTGTTCAAATTCTTTACTACAGTATTCACCTCGAGAAGACAATGGCCAATTACGTGTACCACGGCTGTTGGTGCAATAAGAACAAGATTTTGTTATTTCTTAAGCAATCAATATCCCATCCAGTGGCTTCATCAATTATGCTGATCTAGATAGCTTCATAGGATACCTTTGGATACGTCATCCTTTATACACTAACGAACATGTGAACTGAAGTTTGAAGTTTAATTACGAAGTTAATATCAGATAATCACGAAACGGAGTATTGTGCAAAAACGGATGTTTAAACATGATTGAGTGATCGCGATGGTAATAGAGTTGTGAAGTTAATTATATACGGCGATGTATAGCGCCGTGTAATATATTAACGACTAGTGTGATTAATAGATAGCGGACACGACAAATCTTCTTTTGCGGTTCTCGTGGTGTAACTGGTTAGAACCTGACTGCCAAGTGGTTGGTCTAGCTGAGACAAATGTTTGTAAATTCTACAATTATTTATGATCTCGAATATTGTGAAACCAAAAACCGTATTTTAAAGTAAGGTTAGAGTTAGACAAAAAAGCGGACTCTATTATAATTTATCTGAAATCGTTATCAGTTTTGATTCAAGATTAGTTATCTATCTACATTTTGTTTGGTGAGAGGCCTCGTTCCGTAATCATCGTTCGCATTGTCTTTGGACTAAAAATAAAGTACATAACGAAAATTGAATAATTCATAAATGCCAACCGCTATAGTCTGAAAAATCCAAATGAGTAGAAAATATCTGTTTTGGTAATAACATTAATAGCCACCGCCCAATATCAAGCGAAATACCTAGATATTTTAAAAACTTTTTCAATGAGTTTTGGCAGGGAAAAGACAAAGAGGGCGTGAAATACAGAGTTATTGCGTCTTCGCAAATCCTATTCAATATCTATAAGTGGTACAACCCTAGTCAGTCCAACCCATTGAAATTAAACTAATAGCCATATATAGGTTTTAAAGTTGTACATCCCAGATATACAGAGTCTTATCTTCCTTTATTTAATGTGAGAGTGAGTGACAATTATGACCCCAGAAGAAGCGCGAAAAAAACTTAAAAGTGAGTTTCGTTGCGACGAGGGTTCAAAAGGCAGCTTTTAATTTCAGCAGGGTTTTGGAAACTGCGCCAAAATTTTTGTCATTCATATAGCAGTTGTGTGTTTTATGTTACTCAACAGTTCGGTAAATTGTATATACGTACTTACGTAGAATTTTAAATAATACATTAGTATGAGGTAATTACAATGGATTTAAAACCACGATAATAATGTTCAGCGGTGATAACTTTTCGTTTTAATTAATACAATGTTATATACATAAACTCACGCCTGTATACCCTGAAGGGGTAGGCAGAGGTGCATTTCTGCACCCACATTTCGCTAGGTATGTTTCAGTCCCACGTAATAGGGGGCGAGCCTATTGCCGTTTTTTGGGCACATTTCCAGACTCCGTGCTGTTACCGAGAATTTCCTAATGGAAAAACCCAATAACACTTTGCCCGACCCGGGAATCGAACCCAGGACCTCTAGATCGCACGGCACATACTTGTACCGCGAGACCACGAGGCAGTCCATACAATGTTAAAGCTTATAGTTTCGGGAGATTTGATGATCGCATATTTATACGAATTTCATTAAATTCATCGTCACATTCAATTGATTGGTTTTCATTTATAATGTTTTATGTTCGACCGAAAATTTTGACCTTCGTTTTCTGCATCACAGAAACTATTAGGTTTTACAACGAGAACTTCTCTGTTCGGGGATGGAGTTTGAAGATAAGCTCGCAATAAGAAGCTACAAATATCATTCATTTTGTGGCATGTAATACCCATAAATATGGGTGCAGAAATATATCTACCCCTCGAAGAATACCAATAATTTTGTCTCATATCCGCGTCAATAGTTCCGTATTGACTAGTGAAAGAAAAGGCTTTGCACTAAACTTTTTCATTATTTAATAATCAAATCTTCACTAAGATCCTAGCACAGGATTTCCGTATCACAAATATCTGAATCCAAATCGCATATTTGTCCCAGGAGAGAACAATATATTAATAAAGAAAAACCTAAGCAGACGTGACAAAGGCAAATAAAAGTAGATTATTATTGATGAATCCAATTCCGACACTGATAGTACTTTGATTTCCTTTTACCATCGACACAAATGAAGATATCTCCGATACGAGCAATAAATACCCATTTGCAGCGCAAACAAGGGCGGGGGCGCAAAAACATTGTCACAATATCATAAAGTATTATATTTATCCTTTAGGAAAGGTATCCGTAAGCACATATAAAGAATATACGGCGGGGAATGCGGTGCTAACAAGCCAATACGGGCGAGATTAGTGCCCGGTAGCGGTTATGAGAAGTTGTGTGCGTATTTAAGAGTTGATTTGGGGGTATTTATTCACGTTCCCATACAAAGTGTAAACAGACCGTGATCGAAAACTAAGACAGATAATAGTTATGGTGATTACTACGTCATTGACGCTAAAAAAATCTCAAAAAAGAAATAAACATTTTTGATGTTTTACTAATCACCTATCTATTTCCCGTCTTGGTTTTCGAGCACGGTCTGTTTACACTTTGTATAATGTACCTATCTAGATTTTCACAAGTTCTTTGACTTTAGAAAAGGTTAAAGAATGTTAAGCCAGGCGGGTGTCGAAGTCAAGCAATCTTGTAGATTAAAAGAAAAACGGTTCTCTTCTTTTTCGGTACGAACAGGCTAATAAGTAGTAATACGGCTAATAAGTAAGTAGCCTAAATTACTACAAACAAGCAGGTAAAAAATCAATAACTTTTCACTTAATTTATATTTTTTACTAAATATGCCCTTAAAACATTCAAAGCTGATCTTCCAGAATTTTTTAAGTGCCTTATATTGCTTTGCATGCCGTAAATTTGTCAAGTCTACAAATTGAAGTAGCTTTTCAAAAGAGTTAAAAACTATAAATAAAAGCAGATCGTGTTGGATTGCTTTTTTTATGTGCAATTTATTATGGGGGGTCAGTCTCCCATGAAACTTCCTAGCGTTCCCTCTTGTAATCAGTGTCCGGAGGTTTGCGACGCAACATGTCGCCGTATGTCATATGAATGTGAATTATTGTTATGATCTCAGACGTAATAAAGGTGCCTGTGTTTTCATCAATGTTCTTTACGCCTTTAATACAAGGATGTAGATAGACATATACACGATGTAGGTTTGTATAAATAGATGTTGTTGGCTTATTATTAATTGTACCTATATTTAACATGTGTATACCATCATTAATAATTTCATTGTTATTATTTGCACTAATTACCAAATTAACTACAATATTATGAAAACATTAGTTAGTATAATAATTATTTATGTGCAATTTACTTTAGTGGTTTAAACAAAGCGTTGAACAGACATAATTGACACTTTAAAAATTTATATTACGATTATAATATTGTTTACTTAGAAAGAAGAGTATTAAAAATACCTTTTCCCTTATTGCGGAATTCGGACCTATTAACAAACTGATCATCTACGGAAAATGTGCCCATTTTGCTTGACCTGAGAAGTGAACCCGGGATTTTCCAATTACACGCACACGTACATATGTTGCGATACCAATTCGGCAATCTGAATACATTAACATAATACTATTTAATTAAATTTTATTTAGACAATAACAATGTGTATTATGATTGAAGTACTGGTACTGGAACTGGTACAACCAGGGTAGAACCTTTGAATTGCAAATAAAAATTAATTTAAAGTTAAAATACATCATCATCATCAGCCCATATACGTCCCACTGCTGGACACGGGCCTCCTCTACAACTGAGAGGGTTTAGGCCTTAGTCCACCACGCTGGCCTAGTGCGGGTTGGCGGACTACACACCTAAGAAATTCCTAAGAACTTTTAGGTGTGCAGGTTTTATCACGATGTTTTCCTTCACCGTTAAAGCAAGTGATGATTCATTGTGAATACACACATAACTTCGAAAAGTCAGAGGTGTGTGCCTGGGGTTTGAACCTGCGACCGCCGAAATTCTCAACCGCGCGCCTAAACCTCGAGGCCATCACTGCTTAAAGTTAAAATACAAATACATAAATTTGTGCAAAAACTAAATATGGGCTAACGCTTCCCAACGTTCCCCAATTTAAAGCAACAGATTAATCGAATGTCTATTTTCGCCGATCTAAACTAGCCCAGACAATGGTTTATGCAAGTGCAGAAATTAATAACTCAGAGTGAGTTTATGAAACATCGCCACTCGACAGTTTCCAATAATCGAACGGCAGATGTCAACAAAGGAGGCAAACTTCCGAAAGAGTTGGAAAGTAATATCGTACTCCCACGAGTATTGAGTCAATAAACAAAAGGGGCCCGTTTGATACACTTGTAAACTAATAACTCCACCCCTCTGGACGCGTTTAATAAACAATAGACTGTCGCAGCCTGCGTTCTAAACCAGGAAGTACGGGAACTTAATTGGAAAAAAATGCGTCTTGTTTTCACTGAGTCGATGGCTCCCGTAGTGCAGTATGAGACATCTGGAAATCGAAATGCTGCGAGTTCCTGGCATCTATATATATATATGTATATTTGTGGGATTTGTAAATATTTGCGTGGTCTGACTTTTGTGAGACTTAGGTCTGGAGCCATTATTGAGATGCATTACCAGACGTTCAGTTCAGTTCATTAAGGTGGCGTCGAGGTGATAAGTGTGACTGTGAGATACTTTCTCTAACAAAAGAGTTATTCTTCATACTATAATTCTAAAATATTTTCAGAGCTATCGAAAGAAATACCAGCTTATCTATAGATTGTGGCAAAAAATATTTAAAGTTATATAACCCTATCAATTTAAATAACTTCCACTTGATTATATATAATCATCATCATCATCAGCCCAAATACGTCCCACTGCTGGGCACGGGCCTCTTCTATCATTGAGAGGGTTAGACCTTAGTCCACTACGCCGGCCTATTGCGGGTTGGTGGACTACACACCTAAGAAATTCGTAACAACTTTTTTAGGTGTGCACGTTTTATCACGGTGTTTTCCTTCACCATTAAAGTAAGTGATATTCATTGCGAATACACACATAACTTAGAAAAGTCAGAGGTGTGTGCTTGGGGTTTGAAAAAAATATTTAATGATATATAACCCTATCAAATTAAATAACTTCCACTTAAATATATAATAATATCCTTTGAAATTTATTAATATTGAATCTCGCACCGTAATTTGCCTCAAGTTTCAACTAATTTAATTAAAGCAATTAGTTGGTAATAATTTAAGAACATCTTACTTAGGTTGCGGCACTTATCGCTGCTTCGAAACTTCACAATGGTGTATTGAGTTTCCAAACTAATACAGGTTTCGTCTCCAAGAGGCCTGCCATTATGAAGTTATAGTAAATCGATGTAGCGACAAATAGCAGGTTCAAATATCGAGTAACTTCGGGCGTTGTACGCTCAGGGCGTATCTCCAATTTCTGAATTAGAAATTACCAAGTTCCAATGTACCGATAAATTGTGTTGGAGTAATAACTATTTTCAAATTAAGCTTTGGGAAATTCCTGTTACTGGAAACTAGTGATGTGGTCAGTAGTTAGGAATGTGTGCCAATTGATGACCTAGTTTACAGTATTTCATTAACAGGAGACAATGAGGCCTGCGAATTAATGAATTATTACTTAAGAAGCCACAATTGGCATTTGTCACATAAGCACATACACACACACATTCTCATCTATATTCCCGAAACAGTAGGCAGGGGTGATATATTGTAATAATAGTCTGAATAAGTCGTGATGGCCTCGAGGTTTAAGCACGCGGTCGAGTATATCAGCGGTAAATAAAGTCATCGTTTTCTTCTACGTCGAATCTTGACCAGACTGGGTACTTCTCGATAATAATAAATTTAAAAAACCTCTAAATTGTTGATCTCGTTTACTGAACACGAAATAATATAAGTCAAATAAAAATTTTTTTTTCAAAAAAGCTATTGTTATGCTGACCGAGTTGAGGTTATATGATGGAGTTTAGGATATAGTGTCATTAAAATTAACCATTGTACTAGAATATTTATCTTTTTTATGATAATAAGAATTAAAGGATTTCGATTTATTTGTGTGTACAGTGGTCACTTTTTCGTGTAAATATGTCTTTCGATGTCTTAGTTTAAAATTTAATTGATCAAGACATACCTTATTTATTGTTAAGGTAAATTTATAAGATTAACTTAAAAAAGAATTCATTTTCGTCAGGAACAAAATCGATTTCGAAAAACCCAAAGATCCCACCTGGACCTCAGGAGAGGAAGACGTTATTTTTTGTACATTTTAAAGTACACAAACAACGCCGTCCCGGTAGGCGCCTCAATGAGTTAATTATTTACCTTCCGACACGCAGCCTGAACACGCATCGAAAAAAAGTAACGTGAAATCACATTTCCTAACTTTGCTTTGTCCGGATCCTAAAAAAGGGTTCCCTGTGGGCCTGCTTGTGATCGATAATAATTGAAGTTAACTTTACTCAATCGTGACATATACTTGAATAGAAATCATAGGAAGCTTAAAGAAAACATCTGTCTTTGGAATGAAAGACGTCTAATGACGCCCTACGCAGGTCTCAAAGAACCGTAATTTCGCATCTTCGCCGTACCATCAAGTCATAGCTCCGTTTGGTTAAAATTCGGAATTCTTTCACTAGATGGGATCCTAACAAGTTTGAATATACCTTTTCTCAGCTACTTTATCTTTCATATGGACTGGTCTGTACTCGCCATCCACTACAGAAACATTGTACTTAACGACACGCTAATAAATTAAAACTTCATACAAAAAAAAAAAAAAACATATAAATATCCAAAAAGCACATGTGACGTCACACTAAGACATAGTGTCGTGATGCTTATTTTTTTATATTATGTTATGTCAACAATCCTTTATGTGTGGTCATTTCTTTTTAAGATTTCCTTGTAACTTCATAAAATAACTTGTCAAATTTGGTTTATACTGGTGGTTTTATTATAATACACAAAAGATACATATTGCTAAGTGGCAGCACTAACAGACACAAAACGAACGATCCAAGGAAACATGTCCTCAGGCGTGATTCGAAAAAAGTATTTCAAAACGCCGATAATTATAACTGGCCGGTCACGAATTCGTTAGTGATATCAAAATGGTATAATTTAAGGGCGCGTATTGTGGCGGGTCGATGCGTTTGGTCGCGTGATCGCCTCGCGTGTCTCATGCCAGGCTCAAATTAAAACCGAGCCGATAAGACACCATGAGCCTCACGACAGTCGCGTCTCCTTTAATTACGCACCCTACGAAACTTATCTGTCCCGTTTTAAAATTCGAAATGTATTTGTCCCGTGTCCTAAAACATAGTTTGTAATTAGTGAATTTTTAAGTATTGAATTTATGGCCATCTCGGCTCGGAGTTTATTCGGTTACGCTGTGGGGCTTAGAAGGGAATTATCATGGGCTCAAAGGGTTCTTTGTTTTTATAATAATAAAACAATTTAATACATGGCTCCTTATCAGCTCTGTTATTCTACATAATTACTAATAAGATTAAACGTTGGCCTATGTGAGTCTCATGTTCCTTAACTAAAAAAACATAATATATAAATTTATAATTTAACTGTGGTGCAGCTTTAGGGGGCAACCAAAATACATATGTTATGGAGCAGCGTAATAAATCGAATACATCACTCAAGTAAGACAACCATTTCCACCTAAATAAAGCAACTTTCTGGTTGTATTTAACAACAATCATTCCAATAACGAAGTCATAACTTTAGCGCCTTGTATTTGTATGTTTAAATCTTAATTCCATTGTGTTGGATTTAAATCGTATTTTGTAACTAGAGCTGTTTGTTATAAATTTATAGATCTATGTATGTATGTCACAGCAAACCTGATGTTTTGTAAAGCAAATATTGCTCACCTAAATCCACTCCGATTCTCATTTGTTCATTTTTCGTTTACAATATCGTAAAATAATTTACTACAGGGCATACTGTCAATATCTGTTAAGTGTTTTAATAGGAGAAGTAAATAAATAAGAAGCTAACATATAAACTGGCAGCTTACTAGAGCCTGTTCCACCGGCAAAGACAGATTTCGCTTCATTAAAATACTCAAGAATATTTTCTGAGCAAACATCCGACAGAATAAAATTAATGGCGTCGATTAACAGGCGTCGCCTCGCGGGCAGATCGCGTGCGAGTGATGCGGGCCTCGACACCTCCAAGCTGTCTGTGTCATTTTTAATTGGGTTAGAAACTTTTTGCTGTTGTTGCGATGCGGAATGCGATTAACCCTTATTTATTATGAGGTCACGATATTAAATAATTTAATTGTCGACAAATATAATGACTTACACTTCGAGCGCTTTAGACTTAGCAATTATTACGGATTGCGCAATTTATTTTCAAGCTATACAAAAACATATTTAATATTTAAGGTGTCAGTAAGTTATGTTTCATATTTAAACTCAAGGCATAAGTCTGGCTTTTAGAATTGGCATGTGGTAATTATAGCTGATTTTAATGGCAGAGCATAAAATCGTGAGGAACTCGGGTTGTCTAACAGCTTTACATTAAAATATCAACCGTATGAGTGGATGTAGTTAGCATATTTTTGTTTTCCTAGAAGTTTAAATTAAAGCCTCACCATTTAAACAAAAGAGAAAGTTTTTGCTCAAAAGTGGGACGTACATATATGAACTAAAAAAATTAAAATATATAAAATGTTTCTTGTCAAGCTATATTTATAAAACTCTTTAGGATTTTGAAGTGACCTTCAAATTGAGTGAGGGTTTCAACAAGCTAGTTGTTCAAAATTCTGATAAAAAATACATACATACATAAACTCACGCCTGTATACCCCGAAGGGGTAGTCAGAGGTGCATTTCTGCACCCACATTTCGCCAGGTATGTATCAGTCCCACGTAATAGGGGGCGAGCCTATTGCCGTTTTTCGGGCACATTTCCAGACTCCGTGCTGTAACTGAGAATTTCCTAATGGAAAAAACCCAATAACACTTTGCCCGACCCGGAAATCGAACCCAGGACCTCTAGATCGCACGGCACATACTTGTACCGCGAGACCAATCTTCTTTCTCATATTAAGAAGTAGGTATATGGCGATGAATAACCAACTCGGTTACCTAGGCAGGCTTTATAAGTTATTACACTTAAGACATCACAGAAAAAAAATGGGCTTTGAGCAACCTTATACTCGTAGTAGTTTGTTTCGTTCGAGCCAATGGTGCCATCTCAGAAGAGCCGATCCATCCATACAGCAAACACGTCTGAGCACAGCGTGTCTTTACCATAAATTCATCTACCGTCAGGTGAGTTCTTTCTCGTGTAAACTACGCAATGAAAAGCTTCTACCGAAATAAATAGGAGTCAATAAAGGTATAAACTCTAAATTTATTATTTTTAAATTAAAATCATAAAGCACATTTATTAAGTCAAAAATAATTTTCATTTATTAACACGAGCACGACACATTAAATATCGCGGCAAGATGATCTAATTTCATGGTGCGTGGTCTATTCTACGGTCGATTACGGTAAAGCAAATTGGATCATTCATTGCTCGCGACTAAGTCTCTGGGAGCGGCTCGAAGCGTCCTATTGTCTAAATGAGACTGTTATCTTAGTGTTAGGAATAAACCGTCTTATTGCTCCATTGAATGGCCTTTCAGGATCCCAGCTTTATTATTACTGAACTTTATTTTGATTACATTGGTACCTTGCCAATAAACTGTGTTGCTCTTAATGAAAAAGCTACAGTTGGTTAATTTTTGAATGTTTATACCATGTCTAATGGTTGTTGCGTTGAATTGCTAGTTTTATGTAGTGTTTAAACTTATTGCTTAAACCTTTATCTGTACATACATAAACTCACGCCTGTATTCCCCGAAGGGGTAAGCAGAGGTTCATTTCTGCACCCACATTTCGCCAAGTATGTATCAGTCCCACGTAATAGGGGGCGAGCATATTGCCGTTTTTCGGGCACATTTCCAGACTCCGTGCTGTTACTGAGAATTTCCTAATGGAAAAACCCAATAACACTTTGCCCGACCCGGGAATCGAACCCAGGACCTCTAGATCGCACGGCACATACCTGTACCGCGAGACCATGAGGCAGACCTTTATCTGTCTTTCTCTATTTTACGATTGTGTCCAATAGTTTGCGACTAAGTCGTTGTTTGAATAAATCATCATCATCATTATCATCATCATCAGCCCAAATACGTCCCACTGCTGGGCACGGGCCTCCTCTACAACTGAGAGGGTTTAGACCTTAGTCCACCACGCTGGCCTAGTGCGGGTTGGCGGACTACACACCTAAGAAATTCCTAAGAACTTTTAGGTGTGCAGGTTTTATTACGATGTTTTCCTTCACCGTTAAAGCAAGTGATAATTCATTGTGAATACACACATAACTTCGAAAAGTCAGAGGTGTGTGCCTGGGGTTTGACCTGCGACCGCCTAAATTCTTGACCGCGCGCCTAAACCTTGAGGCCATCACTGCTTTGTCATAAATGTATGTCAATAATTATAAAAAATGGACATAAGTATATTAAGTGGTATTTTGAAGATTCGTCTTACAAATCTTTGCAAAAGCATGAGCACAGTAAGAGAAATAGAAACTGAATCAAATATATTTTAAATGTTCATTCATCTGTGACTGAATTAAGGGAAATTGCATCGCTTCAGCGTTAAGAAAAATCGACTGAGACATGGAGTATAATTTCAGCAGTTGCTATTTTACTGCAACATTCATTTCGGTAAGTGGCTCGCGCGGCACCGAACGCGCAGCCACTCCAGGGATTCATACAATCGACTTTATAGACTTTCATAGTTGTAAATTCTACGTTTCTTGCGCTCACAAAATATCTCTTTCGATTTTACTTGTACGTACTTTAGTTTTATTGAAAAAATTCGATTGAATTTAAAATTTTGCCTAACACCATTCAGATTCGTTGAATTTTATTACCTTATTTCATTTGGGGTATTAAAGTAGTGATTTACTTTCTTACTTCTTTTATATCTTTTATTTATTTATTTATTTATTTATTTATTTAATCTTCATATACATACATGTATGTATAAAGGCGGACTTAATGCCATAGACATTCTCTGCCAGTCTACCTTTGAGGAGTGCAGAGATGAAATCTGGTGGGTGTATACCATAAAGATTTTCATGTTTTACATAAATAAATGCAACATACATAATATTTATACATAAAAATACATAAATATAAATACAATACATATATATGTATGTATATATATTAGCGGAAGAAGTGGAGGTTATATTATCGAGAATATGGTGTCGCTTAGCATTACATACCACCTGATTACACCGATTCCTTACAACCTTAAATGACGTCCAGTTCTCCTCTGTGCGGCGTTTCCTAAATTTTGCAAAGGCCCGATCCCTATGCCTCATCGCCATTCGGACTTCACTTGTCATCCAAGGTGCTGGAGAACGTTTCAGCTTCACTTTTTTAACGGGAGCATGAGTGTCATAAAGTGTCTGGACTTGAGTGTTAAATATACTCACCTTGTCGTCAATTGATGAAGCTGCCATCAGTTCATTCCAACTAATCTTGGCAGCATCTTCACACAACCTGCGTCTATCCATACGACCAAAACAACGCACGCGCAATAACTTAGGCTTGGATTTGGGAGGTTTAAGGACGTAGGATAAATAAATGAGATCATGATGGGAGAAACCAGGAGCAGGTGACTGACCGTGAGAATAAACACGATCAGGGGCGGAGGTAAGGATTAGGTCAAGCCAGGTATCCTCTCCCTCGATGTTGTGATGAGTAGCTTGCAAAGGGAGGATGTGCAGACTGGCAGACTCAACAAGGTCGAGGAATTTACGTGAACGTATGGAAGAAGAGGCAAGGAGGTCGGTGTTGAAGTCTCCCATGATGATGTGGTGTGCATAATCTGACCCTAAAGATTCCAGAATTGAGTCAAGACTGGAGAAGTAATCTATAGAGGGAGGACAATATACCACACCGAGTAAGGTTTTGGCTCCCTTGACCCAAACCTCAAGGAAAAGGTATTCAGCGGAATCGGAACACAAGGTGGGAGAAAAGGCTATAACTTTATATGAAAAGGAAGTTTGGATATACTTAGTTAGCCACCCCTTCCCCTCTCCTGGCGACTCGATCATTTCGGATTAGAATAAATCCAGGCAGGGGGTAAGCGGCGGAAGGAAGATGAGGTTTGAGCCAGCTCTCAGAAACAAGGACGGCGTGCACGTTAGCGTCGGTGAAAGTTACAGCTAGTTCGTTACAGTGACTAGCTAGCTAACTAGCTTTGCGCGTTAATGTGACAAACATTAAAAGTAAGGCGATTTTGGGGATTAAGTTTATCACGTATCAGTTTAGTAGTAGCAATTGTCGAGCAGAAGCTGTCATCACTGTGTGAGGGGGAAGCAGATTCATTAGCAGTGTAATAAGAGTCATCGTCAGAGTTCATAATAAATTAATATAAACATCTAAATATATGTACAGTAATAAAAGTAAAATAAAATATATGTATATTTCTATGGCGCAAACAAAAAATATAAGTACACCACTATACCGCGATTAATCATACACTGCGCCACCCGCCAGCTAACACTATTAAATATAAAAAGCAAATTTTACATAAAAAGAAAACGAAATTTAATTTTATCTAATGAGATGAGAAAAAAAGACAACAATAAATTATTGTAAAAAGGAACGTAACATTTATATCACTCAAATGTCAAAAGTGACATAAAAGCAAGAGAGAGAGGGAAATAACAAAAATACAATGAAAATGTGGGTAGAATAGAAAAACATAGGCAAACAATAACAATTAATTATAAACGGACATAATACGAGTATGTTAGTTGACTTCTTACAACATCATGGCTTGCGCGTTTTTAAATCCGAGCGCGATAATTCCGCCGCCCCGTGGTTACTTACGGCCGCCGAAGATAATTCCGCTGTCTTCGGAAACTTAACCATTAAAGAGTTTAGTTCCTCAACGGTAGTGACTTTAATTCGGCTTCCATCCGGAACTTTGATGACAATAATGCCGTCCTGTGTCCAGCAAAATCGCATACCGAAGTGCTGCCGACTTTTGCTAAACACAATTTGTCGTGGTTTTGTCAGAAACTCTTTAATGGACGCGGACGAGCCTTTTAACTTGGACTTGGCCCGCTAAACAGCTGACCTGTGACTTACATTAGTGAACCTAACGAGTATAGGCCGATGGTGCTCTTTGTTCGGCGTTCCAATGCGATAGCAAACTGTGATGGAAGACACTGAGATATCCTTAAGCGACAAGGCACCGTTCACCAACGACAACACGGCCTCAGTACAATTTTCTTTGTCAGCCTCAGGCACTCCGAGGAATAACAGCGCTTTTCGACGATGCCTGGACTCCAGTGCGTCCACCATATTAACGCACTCCGTAATTTGTTGCTGTAGCAGCCGAAGCATATTAAGCATTTGCTCTCTAAAACTCCGGAACTCCTCTGCAACTCGAGCAACGGTGTCCTTGGCAGTGCCCCCAGTGTGAAGTTGTGCTTCTAGTTGAGCCATTCGTTTCGAAAAAAACTGTCCTCCAGATTTTTCTGTGCACTTTGGATGTCCGCGAGTGTTGATATTACGAATTTCGTATACCTCAGGGATTTTTCCTCAAACAAGTGATGAGTGATATGTGTAAGTGCTGGCAGATGGTGCAGAGCAGGATCACATATAGTGGCACTAGTGTAAGTACATCGGATGAACTGTCTGTACTATTACACATTACAGTACACTACATTAACTAGCAAATTTCCAATTTTAAAACAGTAATTTTAAATCGTAACATTAAAACACGTCTTCTCGATACACCGACCGCAGGAAAAAAAATTTACGTAATTTATATAGTATGTTTCCTTTCGTTTCACTGTTGCAAGTATTTTAAAGCATATGAATATATTATTTTCAATGGATTTTAAACAAATATTTTTATTCATGCATATAAAAATACTTTGTAACATCATTATGATTTTTATACACCACCTTCTTCAAAACTTCTAGCGTTTTATAAGTCCTTAACAAATAGGAACTAAAATATAATAAAAAGCTAACACGAGTAAAATAATCATTAAAAATAATATAATATTTAAATTCTAGAAATAGCTTTTATTTTGTTTACAATTCGTAAACTTAGGGCATCTGTTTTACATCAAGTGGCAATTACGAACGTTCTTAAAAGCCAATAAAGTTATATGGATGTACACAAACCACCGCAGACGAGTAATTTGAGCGTTAGAATAATTATAAAATTCCTACTGTATCACCACTAATTGGGGCTGATGTTGTAAATGTGTAAAAAATGTTCTCACAGTAAACAAATATTATGCCACCGGAAAGTAATAAATGGTAAAAAAAATTGATGTATTGTATTAAATTATTTGTCTACTATTCCAGAAAAACTATTTTGAAGAAAAATGTGGAGATTTTCTAAATGCTACCTTACTAATCTTCTTTTTAATAACAAAACATATTAAAAACCACGAGTATTAAATCTATGTACTAGTTTTTAGGAAAACGTATTGTTATTTTATTTTTTATCGGCATTTTTTTAATGTCAAGTTGTTTATAATCACCGTAGCCTGTCTAAGTGTTCGATCACGGTTTTTATTCACCCTGTATAATGAAGTCAGGTCAGCGTCGTACTTACTAAATGACCATTATGACGTCATTGTCTATTAAAGACACAAGATAATTGACTTATCCGTGATGAATCACGAATTCAGTGTTTCCAGCGCTTAATTCACACATGTCCTACGTGTTGAAATAAAAACGGAAGACATTAATCATAACAGGGTTGTTAGAGACGAGTACGAAAGTCCTTACGTCGTTAGGTCACCCCTCGGTTTACCTACAGCGACGCTCGTCGTTCTCACCGCGACTTTTTGGAACGGATAAAAATATTTTAGATCATTAACACGACATCTGTACTGAGGGTAGTGATTTGCTTGGCCGTTGAACACGTTTTAAATTTGTTCGTATAGTTTAGGTGGGTTTTTAACTGTCTGTCGCTCGGTAAAGGTAAAAACGTGCTGTAGAGACATCTTCGACTTGATTCCCGGGTTAGGGAACAAGAACATGTAAATATTTTGACAGCGGCGTGGCGTAAGTGGCTAGACACCAGCATGCGAAACGAGAGGCTGCGGGTTCGATCCCCGCACCGGGACAAATTATTGTGTCATAATCATCATCATTATCAGCCTAAGGAAGTCCACTGCTGAATATAGGCCTCCCCCAATGACTTCCATAGTGACTTGTTGGAGGCAGCCTGCATCCAGCGATGACATTCACCAGGTCGTCGGACCATCTTATTGTGTGATCCACCAATATTTATTTCGGGTCTGTGTGTTTGTGAGACCGAAAAGTTTCTCGTTGTTTCTATTACCCACGACACCAGACTTATATCATAGTGCAATGTCAGCAGTATGTATCTATGTGACTGTTGAGTGTATTTATTTGTTAGTTGGAGAATAGATCCAGGCTTACCACAAATTTTACCGTCATATTTGGTCCAGTGAGTGGGATTCTGAGAGGCCCAACAGCCTCTAAAACTTTATTGTCGTCCAAGTTAGGTTCACACTCGCTTTTTTTGTTTCATTAGTCCTATTCGCTACTAAGCTGTTTCTCACTTGATAACAAAATTAATTTAACGTTTCCACACATTCTGCATCGCAGAGAATTTTCAGTGAACAAAAATTAAGCCAATTACACATAGCGTGACGCGTCCGACGTGATTAGCGCACGTGCTTGTGACGTGACATAGATGTCCGTGACAAGCAGCAGGCCGAGCACGCCCTTACACAACTATCTGATAACACGTCCAAATACAGGCTTTCACCGCGTCACAGTTCAAAAACATGGTTTGTATTTTAATATTTGACGAATATTATACCTACTCATGAATAAACATTTACATATATACATAATCTCTCGCCAGTATTCTCCGAAGGGGTAGGCAGACGTGTATTGCTGCACCCCCATTTCGCCAGGTTTGTATCAGTCCTGTGTAATAGGGGGCGAGCCTATTGCCGTTTTTCGGGCATATTTCCAGACTTTGATCTGCTATTGAGAATTTTCTAATGGAAAAACCCAATATCGCGAGACAACGAGGCAACAAATCAACATTTATTTTATCGTTCATGGAAAACACTATGAGAGAATGTACAAGACGCTTATATAATCAGCCTATCGCCGTCCACTGGTCAACGTAAGCTTCCCCAAGTAAACACACGCCATTCTGGTCTTTAGCAGCTCGCATCAATTAATAGAGTCTATCAAAGTGCATTGAAGAAGCTCGATGAAGTTTCGCCTTAACTCTCTTATTTTGAAAAGACCGAGAAATATTCAGAAGACATTTTCAAAGTTAGTATTGATTTCCTAAAAAAATGATTATTTTAGCCATGTTTTTATGTGAATTAAAGATATTTGAAGCAGTGATGGCCTCGAGGTTTAGGCGCGCGGTCGAGAATTTCGGCGGTCGGAGGTTCAAACCCCAGGCACACACCTCTGACTTTTCGAAGTTATGTGTGTATTCACAATGAATTATCGCTTGCTTTAACGGTGAAGGAAAACATCGTGATAAAACCTGCAGTTCTTAGGAATTTCTTAGGTGTGTAGTCCGCCAACCCGCACTAGGCCTGCGTGGTGGACTAAGGCCTAAACCCTCTCAGTTGTAGAGGAGGCCCGTGCTCAGCAGTGGGACGTATTTGGGCTGATGACGATGATGACGAAAGATATTTACGAACACTGTTAGTTTAATTGAAATAACATTACTGATGACTTTAATACATAATGAAGCTGAGTAACTTAAATACAGTACTCAGTACTAAGGTGTACATATAAGCCGTATCATTCTAAGAATTTACACCGGTGTTTTGGACCCACAGCAACCAGATCCGAAACAAATTCCGGGACGTCTGGTTTCATTAAGTACATTAAATAACAAAATTTCGATGATCAAAGATGAAAGTGTAGAGAGCAGATAAGTTATCAGGGCTTTATATAACGTTCATTAAAATTTAATCTAGAACTTGCTTGAACTAACATATAGTTTACGTAAGTAAATTGGCTCTACTATAAAGTCAACATTATATAAGAACCAAATTATTAGTTGATTAAACCAACACAGACGAGTTATTTAGCAACATTCAATCATTAATACCTAAATAGTTGTTGACTCTCGCAAGTTATTTCGCTTGTATAGCTAGTAATTAATTAATCTATCCTACAGACATGAGATAAGATCAGAAACATGCCGTATTATGGCGCTAATGGCGACTGTCTTGTACCACTATTTCAATATAATCTTTTAATTAAAATGTGTACTTTATTTATGTGAAAAGGTTTTTTAATTATCAAGTTTTTAAAAGACGTTTATTAATGTGTATAAGAAAAATATGACTGTCTCGTAGTCTCGCGGCACAAATGTTTACCGTGCGAACTAGAGGTCCAGGGCTCGATTCCCAGATCTGGCAAAGTTATCGGGTTTTTCCATTATGAAATTCTCAGTATCAGCATGGAGTCTGGAAATGTGCCCGTAAAACGGCAATAGGCTCGCCCCCTATTACGTGGGACTGATAAATACCTGACGAAATGTGGGTGCCGAAAGGCACCTCTGTCTACCCCTTTGAGGAATACAGGCGTAAGGTTATGTATGTATGTATGTAAAAATATGCCTGAGATCGCGACAGTTCTTAGTTAAGTAAAATTTTCACATGACAAGAAATTTAAAACAAATAGGTACAGCTCTAATCACTATTCTAACAGCCACATACACTATATTGATATTCGAGTTTCCTGTCGTAGGCTTTTCAGTGTCAAGAATTATCATGTACTTTAATGGTGAAGGAAAACATCGTAATGAAACCTGCGCACCTAACATAAGAAACAAATATTTGTGACTTTATCCCACGACCCCTAACTCAGTATCCAGCAAATTGTGCCATGCAGGCTTTGATATAAATACAATAATTTATAGTATGGTCAAATGAATAAGGCTGTGTAATCACTACCGGATTTGCGTGGATCACTGCGGCAGTTATCATGTTATGTACTATGAATGCTTTTCGGGCGCATTTGAATGTCCCATCACCAGTATGCGAGATTAATTTTGCGCAGTTGGCTAGACACCAGCTTGCGAATTGAGAGGCCGTGGGTTCGATTCCCACACCGAGACAAATGTTTGTGTGATCCACAAAGATCTGTTTCGGGTCTGTGTGTTTGTGAGATCGAAAAGTCTCTAGTAGTTTCTGATACCCACGACACAAGACTTGTATCTTAGTGTGAGGTCAGAGCTATGTATGTATGTGACGTTTGGCTGTAAAAATAACACGAATAAGCAAACAAAAAAAAAAAACAAGATAAAAACACATTGGTCCTTCTTTCTAACAACTTCCTTCTTCCTCCACGCGAACTAATTTATCCAATTGGTGCATCCGAATGGTCTATCAATCCGAAATACTTGCACTTAAATTCAATTAGTATGAAATGTCGGCACGTAACTGGTGAAGTTCAAGAGCAATGGGTGGTCGTGGTACAAACGAGGCGGAACGAGGCGCGTGCTCGGGACGTGATTCGGGTCATGTCATGACTCATGACTGAGTGAATCGACTGGTGCGCTCGCACTTAGCCACGCGATGGACAGATTATATAATTGTGCTGCTACTCTTATGTCAATAGAAAATTTTGTCCACAATAAATTGTAGATATATTTTATTATCTACATTCTACATCAAAATAAAATTTTCTAAACAAGAACTTTCATTTGATATGTCACACGATGCCGTTTTAAAATATATTTTTTTTAATTTTCCATCTTCCCCCCAAAATGACCTCCAATATACAGATTTCATTTATTTACGTCACACCTCTGCGTTTGGGTCACGGAAATTGATGTGTGTACCAGATTTCAACTTAATCGGTTGAATAGATTCGGAGATAATTGACTGTGAGCGACGGACAGACGGACACACGAGTGATCCTATAAGGGTTCCGTTTTTTTATTCAGACGAACGGAACCCTAAAAAAGTTTTCTGTACTATTTCAGTAATATGTGACCTGCGATGACTACGTAAAAAAATTCAATATTTTTGGCTTTCATAAGAGCAATGAAATTATAAATTCATAGTACAACACTTTTATTATAATATACACAAGGTAGCAATATTTTCATAACGAAATAGCGTCATGACGCGAAAAAATGCCAACAACTCTTAATAAATAACAACCCTTACACATAAAGGGAGAAAGCAAGTAATAAGCCTATTAAATTGACAAATCCACCTCCGTGCCATGAGATACGCAAAAAATGATTCAATTAATCAAACAGTCACACCGTGACTTGAAGATCTTCCCGACACGAATTGAAGTCATTATTAGTCTTCCCTTGTAACGAGTCATCGAAGGGCGTATTTCAATTTAGTCTAATGCAAATTTAATACGCTCCCTGCGACCCTCGAAGGGTTCCAAATCGAGTTTCTTTGTTTTCCTCAACGTGCCGCTCGGTAGCTAAGAAAAGTACGTCGATTTTACTTTGGCCAGTTCAATTATTCCTTAGGGTGGTAGTGCTAAACTGCAAGCAATTAATCTTGATTAATTAAACTTTTTAGTTGGGGGAAATGCTTTGTTGTTTTTCAAATTGAGAACATGCGAGTACTATTAGGCTAATTTAAATTTCGAATAGCTGAATAAATATTAATGCTCGATTTTTTTTAATTGTCGAAGCGTTTTTAATTAATAAATATTGTTTTAAACTTTATAAGCAACGATATTTGTGGAATAAATATGCGAAATATTCGGTGCCATTTGTTGCGCTATTACAAACTATGTTATTGTTAGTATTTCATTAATAGAGATAAACTATTTTCAAAACTTTTACTTTACTATATTTATACTACGTAAAAAACGTAGCCAATGTTATTTATCTATAGGAGAAGGTGGTAATGTGGCCCCCCACTTTGTTTTTTAAGGTTTATTTCTAAAGTAATGGAATTAAAAATATGGAAAATGTTTTATTGGGTTTCGTATTTATTTGTGTGTACATATCTTACTATGAAACAAAAGAAACTCGCTAAATAAAATCAAAATTATCATTTATTCTTAAGTAATCAAATTTGGCATCTCGAGATCAACTGATGGTAATGTGGCCCCCGGGGTAATTGTATCAATAAAATGCCTGAAAATTTATCAATAAAATGCCTGAACCATTCAGTGAACCAATTGGATCGAATCCAACCAAATGGATGAATTTTGCCAATCGTTCCAGGAGGTCCACTTTTTAACAAAATATCCGTAAAGATTTTGCTTGGAAAAATCATCGTAGGCGGCTCAAATATACCTGATGCACTCTTGCATGCACGTCTCTGGTTTCTTCATCGAAGATAGAGGCAAAACAGTTTATCTAGGCATCTGAAACCGCAAAATAAAAATATGTGTATGATAAGCAAGTCATACTTGTTATGTGCCCCCGGGGCCATGATACAACCAGTGTCAGGGGGCCAAATTAAAATTATTGAAAATATTTTGATAAACAACCTAAAACAATTGAAAAAATGTAAAAAATGTATATTTACCTTATATATCCCGTAGAAGACAGTGTCACGAACACAATATTCAAAACAACAGCAAAAACTATCATATTTTTTTTAAATTATGGAATAAAACTCACAGTCGAAAAATAAGTTTGTCGGGTACGAGTTTCGACTTGTTCAAATGACGAACGAACGTAACCGCCCCAAGCAGATTTGTAGGGTAATAAATCAATAGTATACGGAAATGGTCCCGTTGCACCAAAATAATATAAGACGGCGTTATGCGAACTAACTATTATTCAAGGGGGTCAATATACCTGCGGGGGTCACATTACCACCTTCTCCTCTATCATTTAACAAAATAAAAGTAGGTTCAGAAAATCATATATGGAGCAACTTTCTTCTAATTATAAGCCGAAACAACATCGGTATTAATATAAAAGTATTTTACTCACTCAAAAGAATTTCTTAATTCGTAAGGATCAAATCTACCAAATACTTTCTGCCTATAAACCATAGATGCTAGCATAAACCCTCTTTTGTCCAACTATAAAGTTATTACAGCTAACGGCCAGATAAAATAAATTATTGAGGTAAAGAAAAATTTGCGACCTGGAATGTTTTTCCGATAATGAAATTCTTGTCTCTATACGTACGTGATAGAATGGAGGGGAGCGTGTGGCTATGTAACATGTAATGGACAACCCGCCGTCTCACCTGCCTAGTCTTTTTAAATTTTAAACGGCTGGATACTTGTCCTTTAAGCCGGTGTTTTAATTTACTTTGGAGTCGTTAAGGAACTTTTAATATGGAAATCAAACGGGTCTCGGGTAAGAATTTTTAATACGTATTAAAATTGTCTGATATATTTTATACAAGTTTAAAAAAAAAGAAAAATCGTGATACTTTATTGCAACTTATACACTCACAGTTTTCCTTTTTTATTGAGATATAAATAAATAAAAATCTTTGTGTGTAGTCCGCCAACCCGCACTAGGCCAGCGTGGTGGACTGAGGCCTTAACCCTCTCATGTGTAGAGGAGGCCCGTGTCCAGCAGTGGGACGTGTATGAGCTAATGATGATTGAGATATAATCGTAGTCGTGTGTTCATATTCTGTTTAGACCACACCACTTTTCGTCTGGAGACAGTGCGGTCGCTTTGTCATTCCCTCATACCGTATAATATTTTTATACTCATACGACCTTTACTGCAGTCGATGATATTCCATTGACCATTCCAACGGCAATAAGTCCAAAGGAACTATAAGTTAACAATACCATGATATAAAAGAGGACATGTCCTCATTAACATTAAAGGTAAATAAGTCCCGGTAATAATTTAATATTCTATACACCGACCTCCTTTGTATCCTGTCCGTTATGTTTATGTCATGACGTCATTAGCATTCGTGCATCCATAAAACACGATTATATTATCCATGGTATAACAATCAGGTTAATAGGATAAATAAATACTATTTTTACAACAATGCTTTCAAGAATGAGGTAGGCGTTAATCTTAAAATTGTACACTAGTTCTACAATCGCGGATTCCAACTCATGGCACCAATCTTTGATGTATACTCGTAGAAGTATACTTCAGGCCTATTTTTCTGATAGCATAGAGAGAAGTAAGTAGTGATGTCCTCGAGATTTAAGCACGCGGTCAAGAATCTCGACGGCCACGGGTTTAAACACCAAAGGCACACACCTCTGACTTTTCAAAGTCCTGTGTGTATTCACAATAAATTATCACGTACTTTAATGATGAAGGAAAACATCTTGCGGAAACCTGCACACCTAAAAGTTCTTAGGAATTTCTTAGGTATGTAGTCCGCCAACCCGCTCTGGGCCAGCGTGGTGGACTAAGGCCTAAACCCTCTCAGTTGTAAAGGAAGCCCGTGGAGTGGGAGGTATATGGGCTGATGATGAAGAGAGAAGAATTTCTATCAGAGACCAACTCAACTACGGTGTGGCTCTACCACTCACATCATAATCTAAAGTTAATTTCCTATAAATGTTAATGCCTAAACCCTCTCAGTTGTAGAGGAGGCCCGTGCCCAGCAGTGGGACGTATATGGGCTGATGATGATGATGATGATGATGTTTTAAATCCAAAACTTTACCACATGTCCTTTCATATAAACACGGGGGTGATTTTATTAGCCCCCGGCTGACCTATCTGCTTCGTTTGATCTGTATTCTTGGGACCCTTGTGTGCGTTACGGCTTCTACGAATTTGTGTTCCTTTAATCTTTAAGGGTAAGAAGCTTTTTCCTTAAATAATCTACATCAGTAAATAAAATTGATAATATCGTAACATATTTATTTGAATCCTTCATCATATTTATTTAACCTTCATATGTGTTCGTTACGGGGTATGGGCCTCTTCTGTAAGATAGAAAAGATAGATTTTAGTCAACAACGCTAGTCCGGGTTAGTGGACTTCACCAATCAAGTTATATTCCTTAACGACTGTAAAGTGCCTGTTGTGTATTGTCTGGAAAAGATCACAGTCGGTGATAAGACCGCTTATTGTCACTTAGTCCTAAATTTTTTATTTCATGTTTTAAATGTATATTCATGGTGTACAATAAAGCGTGTATTAAATAAAGAAATAAATAAGTGTTCTTTTTTCTTTGAAATGTTTTTCTACCGTTCAAGTACCAAGTACTTGACAATTCATTGTAAATACATACATAATTTCTAATCAATCAAGAGTTCTGTATGTATCCCATTCATTTGAATTCCCGACTGCTAAAGACATTACCATTAACAGCCTTCAGACTGTCTGCATGGACGAAAAAATTCAACAACAAAAGGTGATAAAACGATCGAAGCAATATTATTTTAAAATGAGTTAAAAGGACGGAGTTAATAGCTTTATAATTTTCAATTATAGCTATAAACTTAAGTGAACTTAAGAGTAGCATAATACGCTGTGCTTAGTCCATTGTGCACTAAGTACCTATTCAGGAAAGTTTGGAAGAACGTGGACGGTTTCGTAGTCCCCTTAATAACGTGTTATAGAGACATTATTATGACATTGTTTTTTTAACTACCGATGAGAATCCCCCCTCCCCTCTCCTACTTGGAACTTCATAATCTGCTGATTAATAATCGTGGGTATAGAAATGCACCTTTCCCTACCCAATCGGCCGCTGAGGTATATTTTGCGTGTGTATTTTTGTATGTGGTCAAATCTGTATATAAGCTATGGTCTATTAGTATGGTTAAATTTTATTCACCCAATTGTTGCAAAACATAATCGCGATCCCACGCCAAAATCAAAGCTTTGCTTGGGTATCGAATAAACAGAAACACAAATATTTACATTACAAGGTTTTGCCCAAGCCGATGCTTGCGTTGTTATAGCTCGTCAAACAATGATATAATCACAAAGATTTAATAAAAATAGTACATACATATATACAACCGTGTCTGCAATTATAGGCACTATGCTTTAAATAAAAAAAATGTTCAGTAAATAGGCGAGAAAGTGTACAAAAAAATACTTTGTCATTCATTGAGTTTATTTAATTTATTTTTTCTTATGAGTACATAGTTAGAGACCCGTTTCAGTGTCGTAAGTCATCACTGGTAAGACACACTGGTTAAAGACTTTCGTCTTTGAACACTGAGGTATTTTGAGGTATTTTATTTATTTATTATTTTATTATTTTGAATTATTACCAAGCTGAAGTTGCAATGGGAAGGGCACGTAGCTCGTAGATCTGACGGCCGGTGGGCAGAAAGGTTCTCGAGTGGAAGCCGTGCATCGGTAAGCGCAGCGTTGGACGTCCACCCACAAGTGGGCCGACGATTTAATAAAAATTGCGGGAAGCAAAGCACTTTGGAAGTCTTTGGGGGAGGCCTATGTCTAGCAGTGGACGTTTTTCGGCTGATGAAGACGATGATGATGATGATTTTTAGTCAATTTCGATTTTCAAAACTTTAAAGATCAAAAGCATTTTTAAATAAAAGTATAATTTTAAAACAAGCAACTAGATATCACCTTAATAATATTGCACTGTTAAATTGGGCTTCACCTCTCTAACCAAAAATATACAGAATTCCTAATGTACTTTAACACGCGTGTTATCTCTGCTGTGGTTCTCACTACGAGCGTATAATGACGTCATATTCCCATGCCCTTATGTTAACAATGGGGCTGGAAATTCGTTCCCTGCTTGAGGTTTCTCGTAGTTAAGGTTTGTAGTTTCGATGAAATAGTGAAATAAACCTTTATTATATATGAAAAGGCAGAACTTGCCACGTTTAAAGAGTGTTAAGATTTATTTCCATAAGGTGCTCTTAGTTCAAAAACATTCGTTGTTGATTGAACTGCTGCATCATTTTTACAGAAATACCAATGAATATTTTTTGTTTCAATAGTATAGAATACCAATAATAACATAATTAAGAAAATTATTATAAAGAAGTCTTCAAGTTCTGATACTCTATATACTGAAGTGTTTATAAAATAAACATGAGAAGTACATACTGGCCACTTTACAGTTACCGTTTAACTGCGGAAAAAGGAAAAAAAAGACACCACATGAGCTCAATGATTTCATTCAAAAATCAAACTGGCATTTCCAGTGCAAATTCTTTTCTTAATAAACATATTATTGCTTATCGTGAAGTGGCACAATTAGCGTTTATTTTTTAAACATTCTCAAAGGCACCGCAGGCTATGGTCAGGTATCTGTCAAAACCGAGACAGTTGACCCGGATTAAGATTTTGACATTATTCCGTATTATCGACCGCTGTTCATATTTTTTTCCTTGATGCATACATCACGTCGAATTAAGGCGTGAATTAAGCGGTCTTAAAGGTTAGTGGTTAACCCGAATTTAAGAAGTTGGAGAATGTGTGTAAAAGTGGTTAACTTATAGAACTTTCTACACAAAATTTTGGGTAACATTGTTTATGGTATGTGTGAAACTATTGGAATAATTAAAATGTATTTTGAATAAACAGCGGTCGGCCATCGTATTTTAATATAATCTTTTCAGTCCTTGCAACAACATGAGCGTCATTTATATGTATTATGTGGAATACGAAATTGTATTGTGCTGCAAAATATTTTTACTTATTAATACTGAGATCTATTAATGTTAACCCTACACTGCATGATTTTTTCTTTCTTTAGTAAAAAAATCTTACCTACTCATATTTGTGATATAAAAACTGGGAAAAATAGTTTAAAAATTAAAAACAAATAATAATGGAGAAAAACGGTTTTTTTATTTTGTGCCATATATGGCACAACATGCAATGACTTACCTATATTTTTTACAAATATAGGTGAAACAAACGGAAGCAGTTTTTATTTTTTCTTTGAAACAAAGTTCGACCAGGTACATTTATCGCACGCAACAATCGACTTTCCTTTGCAGCCAAGATACTTGCATCGTTGGCACTTCTGTCAAGGAATATGGGTATAGGAAAGTGCTCATATCCATCACGCCTTACGTCACGAGGAGGAAGACTTGTTACATTTTCTCTCAATCTTTTCTTCACTATATTCATTATATCCTTACTTGCAGAAGACGATCGGCCTTTTTTCTTTTTCATTGCCTGACTGTGGTCAGTGTGTGCATGCAGAGGCTCTTTGCCACTTCTAACTTGAAGTCTTTTAAATTCAGCGGTGTTGCTTCTTGACGCATCTCTCCAACTCTTCTATATATCAATCAACTATTTATGGTGGCGATGTCGAGAAAATGGTAAAAAAGCCTCAAGTACCACTTCTTTGTCCTCATCTTTATTTTGTACTTTCCCAGGAATGAGTCGAGCAAGTCGACTCTACTCATGTGCTGATTATAGTTGCGTACAATTCGGAGGCAGCCGACATCTAAATAATGCCGTTTTTTTTACAATACCTCCTTACTTTTTGAGTGGGCTCTTTTCCAAAAAAACTTATGCATTTCTTCTACGATATTTTACGATATTTTATTTTACGGTTTAGAAAATCATTATCAAAGAAGTACAAGAAATATTACAATGGCGTTTCGAGTTCTGTAATCGGTGGCTCTAGATCGGTTCGCCCACAAAACTCACGGTTGGTTGGTTTGAAAGCTGTTATTTTTTTACAAATAATATTTCGCTTTCTTCTGACTGCGGATGTAGGAGGTGTAGAAGTAGCTTCCCGTGGTACAGTATAAGCGGAACATACAACCTGGCGTGTTCGTATAGCAGTTGATCTAGATGTTCTTGGAATTGCAGGATTTGAACCCCTGGGGTTTATATGCTGCTGCATATCAGTCACATTATTATGGAAACCTGATAATGGTTCAGCGAGATCATTCCTCTTTGGTGAAACATTGCTCTCCATCATTCGCATTGCTAAAAGTTTCAAAAAGTCCGAATTGCGGCAATATCATCATCACTTTCAGCTCTCAGTCTTGTTCGTCTTTGCTGCCTGATGGTATTGTCAAATAATTTTGGATTTGAACGCTAGATAAACTTTTCTTCGCCATTATGTAAAATAAAAACAACATATCAAAATTATTAAAAGTACCTAATTTTGGACCGTCACTGCATGAAGTGACACATCGGGAACCAACAGTAATTATAAAATTTTAGTATCAAAACAATGTCAAATCAAAAAATAGTACTTACATTTGCTTAGTACACAGTTTTTTCGATATAAAAACATTTTTTCCACTGTCGCACTCCGTCAATTACTATTATTTTCTATATTTTCAAATCTCATTCGAACCGCACGCGCCAAATAATCAAACTTTTTCGATTGAACGGCTAACTGAGGGAGGAGGTGCGGCCACCTAACTCCAATAAAGGTACTAATTGATTGTCATTGACTATTATCACTATGCTATCATAATCAAAGACTAGTTACTTAGATAAAATTAGAAAAAATATTAATTTTATTGGTTGTGCCATATATGGCACTGAATGCAGTGTAGGGTTAAAAGCTCACATGAGTGACGACAGATTAATGTTTATTGCTGCTTAAGTCTAGACAGACCAGTACTTACCATTAATTATTTTTGCCGAATTACAAGTAAAATTTTATCTAAACAAGGAAATCATATCTAACTCCCATATTAGCACCTATAAAAATAGCATTCCTCTTTCTTTGTTTAAAATGTTCCCAAGCTGTGACTCACCGCAAAGAGAGTATTATTATACAATTTCTTAGAAGTGCTAATGCAGGGTCTAGAGATAAGCTCTCTACCTGAAGGGTTACACGTAATACCGGTGGTTAGGGGTTGGATTGAATAATTCATATTTATGACAACAAAGCATTAGAAATAATAAAAGTTATTGTTAAAAATTTATGCAAAATTATTACTTATTCCATAGGGGCAAATTATATTTTGTATTAAGAATATTATAAGCAGTAAATGTTAATAAAATATAATAATATTAACAGCTTCTTAATCAATTTGTATAAATAAAAGTAATCTGAATAAGTAGGGTGTCTGTCACGAAAACAACAATTCACATTCCATACTCGTTTCGTATGTGGTAAAGCAAGATCAAAGGGACCACGCAGTGAAACGTTAAGCCGCGGATTGGATTGAAAGAAATATTGGTATGATACATTAATATTTGTTTCAGGTCCTCAGGTCAATCTTTCCAATTTTCAAATAACAAAAAAATATTATGTGTTAGATACAGAGTAATAACTATATTGTATTTTTTTTAGAATTATAATGTTTTGAATCTGTTGCTTTAAACTGATTAATCTACAAGAAAGTGGGATGATTTGGATGAGCCATCTTGTTAATACTAACCACAGCATGATCACACTACAGCGTGGTGGACTAAGGCCTAAACCCTTTCGGTTGTAGTGGAGGCCCGTGCCCAGCAGTGGGACGTATTTGGGCTGATGCTGATGATGACAGTATGGCCCTACCACATAATTAAATGTATTTGTACTAATTACAGCCGTTTGATGCGTTTATTGTGTTAAGAGCCCCGTGGCGCAGTTGGCTAGACACCAGCTTACGAAACGAGAGGCCGCGGGTTTGAGAAAAATGTTTGTGTTATGCGCAAATAGGATTCGTTTTGGGTCCGGGTATATGTGAGACCTTCAAGTGATTCGGATACCCACGATTCAAGACTCGTATCTCAGTGTGGGATCAGAACTTTGTATGTGGCAGTAAGGCTTATTTATTTATAGCATAATTACTATACATTGTAAGAACTATTTTAACTATTTTTGTTTTCTACGGGCATAAAAACTGAATATACTGCCTTCTGATGTTGTTCCAATTAGAAATCGACAGTTTAGAAACAGTTAAGGTTCAATTATTCCATCTGTTTTGCATTGGTTTGGATTTAGACCGATTCCAGGAATTGGAGTAAACTTCTATGGCGGATTTTACGCTTTATATTGTTCCTTATATTCAAATACCTACCAACGGTTAACGTATATAATTCGTAGAAGATTTTTTCTAAGCATCTTCGCCGCATGTTATGTAATGTCTTAACTATTATTTAGACATTCACCGTTGCTCCAAAGTATCTCTTAGAATACCTTAGAATTTTTAGGTATTCAACAAGCGCTATCTGGGTCTCGGAGATGACAGGTGGTCATCTCATGAATCATAAGATAACATATTTCGGAACACGACGCATAATATCAAGCTATGTACGGAATTCAAATAAGAACGGGTGTATAAATTGCCAAATAATTGGCTGAATTCTCCGCATTAGTGTATTCTATTTCGAGAGTAGAATATAATATTTATCTAAGTATTGTCATACGAAGCACGAGGTAAAAGTGAGTCAGTATAATAGTAGTAAAGATTTTTGTTTTTGCCTTTTAAAAAAAATAGAACAGATGAAATACATTCCCTAGTATAAAAGCTAGACGATGGCCTACAGAATTGAGTTCTTGGACTATAAAAAACCTTTTGAGTGGTCGAGCGTTATGAATAACCTTACTACTTTGATTAGAAATTCAAAAATACGTCGTCGCGGATTACAGGTTAAGTACGACGCCGTTGCTAAGACTTTTCATACTAGCTGACCCGGCGAGTCGATTTTCTAATTTTTTATTTTTTTAGCCTAAGTTACTCCTTATTACATCAGCTACCTGCCAATAAAAGTCCCGTCAAAATCAGTCCAGCCTTTTCAGAGATTAGCCGGAACAAACAGACAGACAGACATACAAAAATTGTAAAGTATGTTATTTTGGTATACATATGTACATACCGTGTATACATCCATATACATTTATTAAAAAGCGGCTATTTCAATATTACAAACAGACACTCCAATTTTATTTATTTATCTAGATGTTAACTGTACTAAAAGTCACAGACATACGTGATAAAGACCTAACTTACCACTTTTAAGATACAAGAAGAAAAATTTGATACGAGACCTAGATAGAGATTAAGTCAAATTTATAATATTAAAAAACTCCCTTTCTTTTAGAAAATATACAAAGAAGTGGTTCGAAATGTAATATTGAATGATATTATAAATATCTCACATTTACGAACACCAAAGTATGTTGCGTACCAAACAACAAGACTTCTCCATTTTTCCCCGTCTCGTATATTGAAAGTACTTTTCAAGGTTCCGTGACTGAAATAGGGAAACTTCGGATACATCTTCGATTTAAGGCTAAAGGAATTTATATACAAAATAACGATGCAAAGAGAAGCAAAAACATTTATAGTGATCAGTGGAGGAAAAGAGACGTAACTTCTTAATGTTTAGTATATTAATTAGGTACAATTGATTCAAGTATATGTAAAAACTCACTACATATATTAAAACTATTATTTCATGTGATTCAACAATTTTCTAATAATATTATTAAGAAACAAAAACGCTTATATGAGCATAAAAGTATTAAAGTATAGTTACAGTTTTTTGAATTCGCTAATGCTTCCACTTATTCATTTCGTTAATTGAACAGATACATTTCTATGCCACCCAGGCCACCCTGACCTAACGTAAATGCATGAAGCGCTTGTTGAAAGTGGATGAAGCAATGAGTGGAGATCCATAGTCGCTGCCTATTCCTATAGGACACCGGCCTATTTGCATGTAATTTCTATACATTGGAAATTAACAATAACATTTACTTATTTATTTACAAATCTATTTCTCATTTCTGCTGAATCATTAATGATGTTTGCATTTAAAAAACAATGTTACATTACATATTCGCAGTACTAATTACTAAACAATAATGTTTAATTAAATACAAACGTCAAAAGAACCTCATTTAGAACCAATCTTTTGCCAGATTAAGAAATATATTTTACGTTCCGGGATCAGTCAGTATATCCGCTTTACACCAGGATGACATAATTGACTGTTGACAGTTGTTGTTGACTATTAGACAATGGTCGCAGTTACGTCTTCCATAATTATAATAATTATATAAGACATACTGTTAATCATACTTTGTATATTACGCTACATTATATTGGCAACGAAGAAAGCTTTTATATTTACGAATATGAAGAAATTAAAAAAGTGTACACGTATTCTTTTTAGTCTACCATATATGCCAAGCTTAATATAATCATTGAACATTTGATTAGAATAATGGATTATATATTTCCGTTTTTCTATTATTCTTCTACGACAATCTTGTTTATCCCAATTGCATAGTGAAAAATAAATCGATCACCAAACATAATATGTAAAACATGACATGCACATGTGACGCGTTCGGAAATCAGTCTATGTATAACCGTTTATATTCTTAAAGACATAATGTGACGTCATAACATGTTTTGGCTAGTGCATAATACATAAGTGCATAGGTTCAAGTGTGGTCTTTACCATATAAAAAAAAATCAATAACTAATATACGGAACCATCACATAATCAAAATATACATTAAGAACACCTTGAGGCGCAATAAAAGATCGGAGTGTATTTTCAAGTTCCGTTTCGTCAAAGAAAGTGTTATAACAGAGTTTACGAGTGTAGACGTGAATTATGCTAATGACTTGTTTATGACTTGAAGGGTTGCGAATAAACACAAAGAATAAAATATTCAGCCAAGTACATTAGGGTTGACGAATATTGCATCACTCAGATCGTAAAAATAAGAATTAAGTATTAGACTAAGGCTTTCTTATATTACGTTGCCTGATCTATAGCGAAGGATTGCTGCTGAGATTCTATCTTGTTTTCGGAAAATAGCGCGCAGCACTAACTAAATGTTACTAACAAAATCTATCCTTGGTAATAATGATATTTATCTTGATTTTATTTGCATAAAATATAATTATACAATGTATTTTTTAGAAATCTTCTTAGTAAAAAATTCATACAAAGTAGCGCCATCTATGGTCGAATTGTTGTAAAGAAGCTCTTGTTATTATTATTACCGTTCGCGTATAAAGGTGATAAAACAGATTAATATGTAGTGGTATTGAGTATTATAAAATTCAAAGAAGACATGCTATTATGATGTTAATCCACTTAATAATAAAATTATGTACATTTAAAATGCAACCATTTATTACAAAATTAGATGATGCTCACATAAACCCACAGAAATTATCCTCGTAATCATATTCTACAGAAATCTAGTGAACAAACCGAATGACTGTTATAAAACATAACCGTTTAATAACACTCATTCGCGATTATAAAACACAATTGTTTCTACAACATTATTTAGTTTGAAATTCTCGCTTAACAATGTTGTGTGTTTACTTTGTATACAAACGAATTATTGTTGCCCTGCATACATTGTAGTTAGTAATATCAAGGACTTAGTTCTTGCTATTGGACGCTAGATTACGCCACACGTGTTCAAAAACACGCGGCGAGCTTACGCGGGGGGCAAGCGTCAGGGGGGGCTAAGTTACGCGCCCCCGCTGCCACTTCAACGAGTCAAACGCTTTACTCGGCAGTCGCAACGCAACCGCGCCGCGGAAAGGTCGTGTTACACCACGCGGCGGTTCATATCACGCTATAAATATTTAATACACAAACTGATCAAACGACGAACTAACATTAATGAGTGAAAAGTATAAATCTGGACATTGTACGAGGACTATTATGAAATAATACACTAAGGACTATTGTGCAGTGAAATGTTAGAAAGTTTTTCTTCAACATTCAAGTGTATCGCGGACTTTGTTTCGGAAATGGTGATATCGACCCACGGGGTGTGTTTATGAGACGTTTTGTAGTGAAATGAAAAATCTGTGATAATGTATGCTATTGCGGCTGTATTCTGTGCGCTGCTGCAAGTCAGCTGGACTGTGATGCAAAATGGCTCGGACAAATGCATCCGGGTCGCGGACAGGGGATCCGAAGGAGGAGTCCTTTGCAGGATACGAACTCTTGAAGGCGAAGGCGGCAGCATTGCTTCAGTGTCATCCGACTCTAGCCGTCTAACCGTCGAGTGCAACAATCTGCTACTTTTTGAAAGTTCCCTCAGGGCGCATTACTTTGCCCCTGTTCCTGCTCTATCAGACTTATCAATAAATAACTGCAAGTTACTCAATGTGCCCGATAACACATTCCAGGATTTGAAAAAACTGAAACGATTAAAGTTACGTTCCAAGAACTACGAATGGAGTCCTACCAAGAACTTGGAGCTTTCTTTGAACGCTTTCAATGGATTGTCGGAACTGCAGTCGTTGGATCTCGCTCAAAATAACATCAAATTCGTTCCTTCCGGTGTGTTCTGCGCTCTGGAAAATCTCAACACATTGAATTTGACGCACAATAGAATAAAAACGGTCGGACAGATTGGATTCGGACAGGGATGCGGTTTGAGCTTACATAGTCTAGACTTGAGCCACAACATGATCAAATCACTGCCAGAGGATTCTGAGTTATTGAAATTAAGGAGTTTGCAGCATTTATATCTTCAAAATAACAATATAACTGACATATCAAGCGAAGCATTCAATGGGCTCGTGTCAATGCGAGTTTTAAACATATCACACAATCATCTACACAGCTTGCCCGAGGGAATATTCGCAAATGCTCGAGAACTACGTGAAATATATCTGAATGATAATACGCTTTTCGAATTGGCTCGGGGCGTATTCCACCGTCTTGAGCAACTTATTGTTTTAGACTTATCAAGTAACCAACTTACAAGTAACCATATTGATGACGGCACGTTTTTGGGTTTGATACGCCTAATTGTGTTGAACCTTTCGAACAACGCTTTGACAAGGATCGATGGGAAAACGTTCAAAGACTTGTTCTTTCTTCAGATATTGAACTTGAAGAACAACTCAATCGGTTACATCGAAGATAATGCATTCTTGCCGCTTTATAATCTACATACATTAAATTTGGCAGAGAACCGTCTGCATACTATAGACGAAAACCTGTTCAACGGTTTATTCGTATTGAGTAAATTGACGCTCAATAATAATTTATTAGTGAACATCGACAGAAAAGCTTTTAAAAATTGTTCCGATCTGAAAGAGTTGGATTTGAGCTCCAATCAGTTGTTGGAAGTTCCCGACGCCCTATGGGAACTTTCATTTCTGAAAACACTCGATTTAGGAGAGAATCAAATATCTGACTTCAGAAACGGATCGTTCAAGAACTTAAACCAATTAACTGGATTAAGACTGATTGACAACCAAATTGGAAACTTGAGCGTCGGAATGTTTTGGGACTTGCCCAACTTGCAAGTGCTCAATATTGCAAAGAACAAGATCCAAGCTATCGAAAGGGAGACGTTTCAACGGAATGGACAATTGGAAGCTATTAGACTCGACGGAAACTTTCTGTCTGACATCAACGGTGTGTTCTCAACGCTCGCGAGTCTCTTGTGGCTCAACTTATCGGAAAATCATCTAGTGTGGTTCGATTACGCGTTCGTGCCTAGCAAACTTAAGTGGTTGGACATTCACGGCAACTTTATCGAACACTTGGGAAATTATTACAAGTTACAAGATGAAATTCGTATAAAGACTTTAGACGTTAGCCATAATCGCATCACCGAGATATCGGCGATGTCTATACCTAATAGTGTAGAATTGTTGTTTATAAATAATAACTTTTTAAATAGTATCCATGTGAATACGTTCTTCGATAAAAGGAATTTAACGCGTGTGGACATGTATGCAAATGAAATTGTACATTTGGAATTGAATAGTTTACGTTTATCGACAGTGTCGGGAAATAGGACTCTGCCGGAATTCTACATAGGTGGTAATCCGTTTCAATGTGACTGTACTATGGAGTGGTTGCCCATTATAAATAATATGACCGCCATGAGACAATACCCGCGTGTGATGGACTTAGAAAATGTTTTGTGTAAAATGACAAACACACGTAGCGGAACACATGTGCCCTTAACTAACCTTAAGACATCAGATTTTCTTTGTAAGTATGAAACTCATTGTTTTGCCATCTGTCACTGCTGTGACTACGATGCATGCGACTGTGAAATGACGTGCCCGCAAAATTGCACTTGTTACCACGACCCATTGTGGAACACAAACGTTGTCGACTGTTCCGGACAATCGTCCGTTGAAATACCGCATAAAATACCGATGGACGCAACCGAAGTATTTTTAGATGGCAACAACATCCGAGAGCTACAAAACCATGTGTTCATTGGAAGACAAAAGATGAGATCTCTGTATGTAAACAACAGTAATGTGGACAGCATACAAAATAGAACTTTCGCCGGTTTGAATTCTCTACAAATACTTCATTTGGGTAATAACAAATTAAAGGAGTTAAAAGGATATGAGTTTCACCAGTTGAGCAATTTGAAAGAGCTTTTCTTACAAAATAACCTCATTAGCCATATCGCCAACATATCATTCCTATCACTTAAATCTTTAGAAACTTTACGACTTGATGGAAACAGACTGGTTGATTTTGAAGTATGGAGTTTTAACAGTAACACCAATCTGAGAGCATTGTCTCTTGGAAATAATTTATGGTCGTGTAAATGTCGCTACCTGCAAGAATTAACGGCGTATTTGGCCGAGAATGCGCAAAAAATAATCGACATCACCGACGTATGGTGTTGGAACGGAGACGCGAAACCGCCACAGAAAAAAGAACTCAACTTAAACGGTACTGCCTGCAGCGATTATTATGCCGACAATTCAGTCATCGGAAACGTGCTTGTGTCGAACTATGTTCCCATGATGGTCTCAACACTCACCGGTTTTATGTTAATTTTATTGGCCCTCGTCGTACTATTCCTTTTTAGAGATACGCTCCGAGTGTGGCTATACACGAATTGTGGCATAAGAGTGTTCTCATTCGCCGGGACCTTTGAAGAGAGCCAAAAGTTGTACGACGCCTACGTCTGCTACAGCCCAAAAGATGAGGAATCGATCGTGCAATCACTTGTGAACGAGTTTGAAAATGGAAGTCCACCGTACAATCTTTGCCTTCATTACCGAGATGTTGCGCATCATGGCGCTCAATACTTGCCATGCGCGCCGCCCGTCGTTGAGACTGCGGAAGCATCCAAGCGAATAATCATCGTATTAACGAGAAATTTCATGCAAACTGAATGGTCTCGATACGAAATTAGACAAAGATTACACGAGGCGCTTAAGGGCTGTATTTATAAACTAGTTTTAATAGAAGAGAGTTCTGTGGTGGCGGAAGCGATGTGCGACCCTGATTTGAGACCATACCTTAAAACCGGGTCGAGATTAAGATTGGGCGAAAAAAGGTTTTGGGAGCGTCTTAGATATATGATGCCAGAACTGTCAGGACAAAGCCATAAGACGCGATCTCATAGTTATAGGAAGAGTATTAACACATATACGTTAGATTCATCCGTGCCTAATGGAGGGAGCACCGCGCCATTTCCTGACAAGTCACCTGTGCTGGGAGGTGCTGTTCAAGGTGTGAGCGCCCCTCCGGAGTACAGCACTGAAGTTCGGCAGTCTCCGTCCGCCGTGAGACAGACTCAAGGCGTGATGTATGGGCCGGACGGCAGGCCAATATCAGATCACATTTACTCGTCCATAGACTCTGACTATTCGTCCCTGGAGCACGGTATGGCTCCGGGCAGAAGGCGGGACGTGCGCCAATGGCCGACGCCGCCCCCCGTCGTCGACACGGGCAACGCCGTTCAAGGCTACCTAGTCTAGGGGTGTAATCCCAACTTCCAGTCAAATTGTAAATAGTTTAGTAAAATATAGAAACGCTGTAAATATTGTAATTATTAGTTCGTAAGTGCTATACCAAATCTATGTAATTGAAATATTATTGCCTGTTCGTTATCCTGTGTATAGAACGATAAAAATTTAAAGACTGCTGTAGCATATTATTATTGTAAATAGAAAAAAAAACAAGTGATCATACTATATTATTACTAGTACAATATGGCGTTATTTATACAAATAAAAATTAATTGAAGATTTATTATATAGTTCTTTATTTGGAATATCCCATACACTGACACACACACAACACAAAATCTTTGAAAAAAAAAATGAGTCACAAATAGTCAAAACAAAGAATATTATGGACAGTAATAAACTTAACGATTGCTCACACAGCTCCAAATAGACTAATGAAATCACATTCGTAATGACATTAATTTAAAAGCTTAAACATATTTTAATCATGGAAGTGCAAAAGCAAATAGTATTTACATATTTATGAAAGCCGCTCGGCTTTAACCGCGCTCTGTTATAAATGTGTCGTTACTGTACTGAAATAGAGTGCATTTCATAATGGAAAGACAGACGAATACGGTTGTACGCATATCTGGGAACAACGCTTCCTGTGCAACTGATATTAATAATTGCATATTTTAATGATATCAGGTTTGTTTTGAGTTTAACGATGAGAAATGTTTTTTTTAGACTAGCCTTTTTGACACATAAGATACACAGAACTTTGTTGATAAAATAATAAAACTAATTACACTTGTTAACGCAAACATTAACAGTATTAAAATCAATTTTGAAAGAAGTAGTTTTTGTATCTCTGAACATATACCTATGTATAGTAAAATAATTGGTTTATGTTTCTGGCTTACACTGTAATGATAGGTCAGTTTTATCATCTATTACCTACAGGAATATATAGGGTTACTGGTTAAGTCCACCTATTCCCGTTAAGAGCTTGTAGTTTAAATTTTTCTAACTGATTTGACTATGAGACACCCTATCCTAAATCTAACCGTTTTAGAGATATTTGAGATAGACAGATGATATATTTTATAATTATTCCTTAACTATAAGTGATAAGTAACATATGATACAATTTCATATTTTTGGTGTCAAATGTATTTTTAATATATCTGTATTTAAAAGCTCAATACATTGAAAAAAATTACAATTCTATGCTTACAAATGAACCATATAAAGACAAATCTTGCATAAATATCTTGAAGTATAATATAAACTTACACCTAAATTAAATTACAAAAATACTCAAATATATTGACAGCCCCGTGGCGCAGTTGGCTAGAGAGTATAGACCAGCTTGCAAAACGAGCGGCCGTGCGTTCGATTCCTGCACCGAGACAAATGTTTGTGTGATCTATAAATATTTGTTTCGGGTCTGGGTGATGGTAAGACCGAAAAGTAGCTTGTGATACCCACGACACAAGACTCGTATCTTAATGTGGGGTCAGAATTATGTATGTGATTGTTGGGTATAGGTATTTATTATTATATTAGAATACGTACATATTATATCCATTTTGCCTCACTAATACTTAATCGCTTAAGTAGGTGAGTGCTATCTTACTTTATTGCTTGTCATCTAACTAAATATAATCATAAATAAAGTATACACACATGCTGCTACAAAGATTTAAAAAAATGTAAAAACTTAATAATACTTAATAAACTTGGGACCTCTTGGCGTATGCCACAGTAAAATTACTTAAACAGTAAAATATATCTGAATTTTTATATACTTCCTACTTCATCATGTATTTATTCGCAATGCGCAAAAATTATATTAGTATTCTACTAGCCAAAGACTTGACACAACTACGCATTGTTTGGCACATAATATATTACGTACCTACTTCAATCCACTTGCAGCCATTGCCTATTGTAGTATTTTAACAATACAATCGAAATAATTATATAACGCGTAGATCTGCATACTAAGTACTAACGGTATCTCGTTCGCTATGAAGACTTCATCATCATCAGCCCATATACGTCCCACTGCTGGGCACGGACCTCCTCTGCAACTGAGAGGGTTTAGGCCTTAGTCGTAGCACACATTTTATAACTGCCATAGTGAGTTTTTTGTTATGTCTTACGTCTAAACCGTTGAATTGGTTCCGATGAATTTTGGTACAAAGATGATAAGATAGGCTACCAATCTTTGACAACACACTTACAAATTATATTATTCAGTTCTCTTTGATCCCAACTCTGAATTGAAGTTGAAGTCGCAGGCAAAATCTAGTTCACTCGTAAAGCTAATTCTCTGCATTTTTTTATCTTTTTACATACATACATACATAAACTCACGCCTGTATTCCCCGAAGGGGTAGGCAGAGATGCATTTCTGCACCCACATTTCGCCAGGTATGTATCAGTCCCACGTAATAGGGGGCGAGCCTATTGCCGTTTTTCGGGCACATTTCCAGACTCAAATATAACACTAAAAACCCAATAACACTTTGCCCGACCCGGGAATCGAACCCAGGACCTCTTGATCCCACGGCACATACTTGTACCGCGAGACCACGAGGCAGTCTTTATCTTATTGTCTTTATTTAGTCATTTTTATCTTTTTATATACCACATACTGTCCATGACTGTCACCTTGAAGAAGATTACGATTAATCTAATTTCCACCAAGCTGACGAATCTTAAGAATAATTAACATAAATACACACAAACTCAAAACCATGAAAAGTGCATTCACTAGAATCAAATCTGCGACATCGGTTTGGCAATCCAATTCACTTTAAACTTAGTTATGACTGAAATTGATATTAGCCCAATATTTATTGAATATTTTTGGCAAGGCTGTACAAAAGTTAGTAACATCGAATAGCCAATAGATTCTGGCATGTAACCGAAATACCGTCTAAAGTATGAGAGTACGACATTCTTTAGAGTTAGGTTTGGTGCAGTACAACCACATTATTTACCATAATCGGAAACTCACTTTGGCTGCTGGCCAGTACAGTCTCTTGTATCACGGTAATGCTCCGTTTGAGACTCTCCTTGAGGATTTATGTGAGTTATGGATGGAAGTTATTCCACACCCGTATTATTCAAAAATTATTAAAATATTTCAATTTCATTCGAAAAATATTTATTATAGGTATTCGATAACTTGGGACAGAAATGCTGAGATTATTCCAAAGATTGAATCCAGGCTAATAGTTCTTCGTCATCAGCCCAAATACGTCCCACTGCTGGGCACGGGCCTCCTCTACAACTGGGAGGGTTTAGGCCTTAGTCCACCACGCTGGCCTAGTGCGGGTTGGCGGTCTACACACCTAAGAAATTCCTAAGAACTTTTAGGTGTGCAGGTTTTATCACGATGTTTTCCTTCACCGTTAAAGCAAGTGATAATTCATTGTGAATACACACATAACTAAGAAAAGTCAGAGGTGTGTGCCTGGGGTTTGAACCTGCGACCGCCTAAATTCTCGACCGCGCGCCTAAACCTCGAGGAACTGCTTATGAAATAGTTCTTCACATACAATTAAATACGTGTAATTTACTAACTAGTTTTAGCTCATTTGACTAAGGTCTGTTTTTCGTGATAAAAATAATAATAAAAAAAACCATGTGAATCTAGCCATGAATCTTACAGATTTTTATCACTCTGATGCTACTTTGGTTTTCTACCGATAAAACATAACAGTTGAAGTTATTTTGGTCCATAGTTCTCCGGGCTATGGGATTGGTACTTATGTAGGAGTTGATTGGATTTTTTGTTACTATTTTAAGCAGAAGTATAGAGTTCCGATTGTAATTTAAAGCATATACAATTAGCAAAAAAATATTGAAACTACTTTTTGCACGTAGAGAAGCAAGCACTTGTTAAAGACCTTTAGCACTTGTTACATTGTGTTTAGATTAGAATCCCACCAACTCTCGTGTACCTTAATTGAATGCAACAAAAACATTTCATTTATTCTTGAAATGTATAATTTGACCACCTGAGTGGCTGTGATTTAAACCAATTTCAACGCCAAATAGAAGTATTTAGGTTTTCGTACTTACAAAAAGTGAAGGACTGAAAAAATGTAATGAAACATAAGACTGCCTCGTGGTCTCGCGGTACAAGTATGTGCCGTGCGATCTAGAGGTCTTGGGTTCGATTCCCGGGTCGGGCAAAGTGTTATTGGGTTTTCCATTAGGAAATTCTCAATAGCAGCACGGAGTCTGGAATTGTGCCCGAAAAACAGCAATAGGCTCGCCCCCTATTACGTGGGACTGATACATAACTGGCGAAATGTGGGTGTAGAAATGCACCTCTGCCTACCCCATCAGGGAAAACAGGCGTGAGTTTATGTATGTATGTATGTACAAAAGACACTATGAGATAATTTTTAGTAAAACTACCACACATAACCGAAACAAAATTTTTGCATTGCTGATTGATCTTGTGCATCAGTAACATACAGATATTATAAATTAAAAATTAATTAGGTATTTCATACGGTGTCAGTATAAAGAGTATGCAACTTTAAAACTCAGCGTCTTCTGTGTTTGGCAAATGTAAGTAAAATGGGAATTGGGGTCAATAATCTTTTTATTTTTTAGACTCATAATATGAATCTCAAAGCTGCCTTTTACGTTGATTATCCCAATTACCCTTCATTGCACTGATGAATAACGTCAATTAGAATAATTGCTACAATACGAGTACTTGCAATGACCAACTACGTCCTCAGAATTTTATTTATATATTTTTTTTTTATTTGTGTTTTTTAATGTTACCTTTCTTAATCTTTTGTGAAGCCAGTACATTTCATCTGAAGTTATTATATTAAAAACGTAAAATCAAATATAAAAAAATTCGGAGTTCATCCTCACTTTTCAGTAATGGTGCAAATGTTTGTGTATTCAACAATTTTCCTTTTACTTTGTACCGTTAAGTGATATTAAGCTATCACATACAAAATGGTGCTCTAACGTGTCCGCAAAATCGGCAAAAAATCGGCTACGTGAGCTATGCTAGAGCACATGCAAGACGAGGGACTTAACGGAGCAGAAGTGGTCGCCATGGCCATGTTTTTAGTTATTAATGTTTATAGTTTAATACATAAGATGACCGCAACGCGCATGTTCAAACGACGGGCTCAACCTTAGGGACTTTGGTATCCAATTGCACATGCCATTGCCAATTAGCCGTATAGAAATTTGCTTTACAAAATTTAATATTATTCATTCACGTCGCTTTGACTGACTGATTGACTTTCTGACTTTGGAACTTCCCCGGACAAGCCAGTCCACTAAAGCCACACTCCAACATGTAAACCACTTGGCTCTACCACTTACTAAATGTCCTTAAACATTCATATTCAGAACAGCTGCTGTAGACAATTAAGGCTCACTTTCCAATGATAATATCAAAAGAATTGTACCATAACATACAGCGCTTCGTGTGTTATTAAAAGTAATGATATATTACACTGGCGAACATGCGTTTACGTTCGTCATCAGATATAACTTATTTTTTGTAAAGAAATGGAATGACTGTTGAAGAGGGAATACAGTTTTATTTAAAGCAAGCATTTATGTTTAATTTTTTTTACAATGTTCATACTGCGGTAAGTACCTATAAAAATCAAAGCTCTATAAATAACAAGAACAAAAAAAATAAAAAAAATAGAGAGAAAACATGACTTAACAGTATAAAGTAAAAGCTAAAATAAAACACGACACATAATGAAACACAAGGTATCTCAGCTTTCAACACTTCACTCGGGTTGATCAGGCCGATTTGTATCTAAATCATAGACTACGAACTCAATGATTGTTGTTTTTTACCAACCGGTACAAAGACACCGGACGCGACATCCGTTGAAGCACGTGATCGGCGTAACCCTTGTACATCGGCTTAGCTCAAACCGCTTCTGGACTTGAATATTTAACACTTTATTAGCTCACGATTTATGCTTCGAATCACAATTGGGATGTGCTACCGGTGGAAATTAGCGCCAGTGATTCAGTTATACGCGGATGGTGTCAATCAATTGGTGCGTGCTTTTTGATGTTACGTTTTGCGCTATCGTATTATATTAGATATGTATTTACTTGCTATGGACAACTCTTTGTTTTCCAACTCCTCCTTAATTTGTCTTTCTGATTAACTTCGTTGCGGGATTATGACAAATTAGGTCCCCTTAGATTCGCTGAGCTTGATTGCTCGGCGTCAATACTGTGCGTGCCGCTGTTGTATTTCTATGTTTTCTTCATGTGAAAGACTGATGATGGTAATAAATAGAAATACTAAGCACTGACTTGGACTTAGGCAAAAAAAAATCAAATTTTTCTATAAACCCAAAAAGAACATTGATTTTATTCAGATTTCCAGTATTAAGATAAAAAATGTGTTAATTTAAAACCACTTAATCGAAGACGTTTATTAAAATATTCAAGCGAATAGTTGCCCGATAGAATTAGTAATAGATAAAATTTTAGAATTTGATTAATCTAGATATTTGCATTCCTAACAGACATTTAGCTATAAAATCAAATTTAAACGGAATGGCATTTAGTATTTTTATTATGTTTAAAAACATGCAATTGGCAATGTTTTTAATAAAGTTTTCTAGAGGCCCGTTACAACAGATATCGTTTACGACCGCGGCAAGCACATTATAAAAATACCAACTAGGTTGCTTTAAGCTTTATGTCTTTTGCGTTAGAGTCAAAATTTGAATGGTATTGTTATAAGTAAGTAACACAGCTATTTTTGTACACCACACATGTGCAATCAAACTACGATTTTAATTGAATTTTTTATTTGATGCTCCATAAAAGAAAAAATGCGCTTTTTATATTGTAACAAAGTTGCTGATTGCAAATCACCATGAAAAATTCTCTCTAGAGGCAATTAATTCAAAAAATAATTCGCAATAATTAACGTGATTCACATTTGATTGATGTTATATGGAATAACAAATCCACTTTATTGGTTAATTTAATTCATCAAAAGCTGTTGGAATACGACTAAAAATCCAATAAATGTGTGATGAGTCACTTAAAACTCACCGAAGTACCAAACTTGAATCGAGAATACAGTTTTTTTGCTATGCGATTCGTTGAAAATAAAATTTGCCTACCGAGCGAACGACAGAGTAAGAAGCTGTTATATTATCTGCCCGCACTACATTCATTTAAAGAAGGATTCATTGGAAGAAGGACGTAAACGCTAATGGAATAAATTGTCCAGCTGATTACATCTATTACTGTTGATATTTAAACTTCAATCACCCAAAGTCCTTGGAAGCCGGTGCCTTAAAGTGCATTAAGAAGGCCGTAAACAAATCGTTCTTAACATTAGCACCACAAAGTCCAGTTCCGTTGGTACTACGATAACAAATGCAGGCTTATTTAGCGGATCATTAATATTCGCCATGACAGAGCAATTTCATTTGTTTACAATAAATTACCAATGTTTGACCAACACGTTGCATGAATGTGGCAAAGTTGGACGTAAATGTGCGCGTTGACAATTCTGTATATTGATGTATGTGATTCTCTTCGTAATTACATTGTGTGTTTATTAAGATTGCCCGGGGTGAAATGAGTAATTTAAACAATCATCGAGGGCTATTAAATATTTAACAATCTTCGGAAATTTCTTTAAAGGCTGTAGTGGTAAAGATACGCGAATCTTTGCTTCTGTAAATGAATAGTATAGTGTATAGAAATCAGAATATGCTTTAATTAACTGCTTCGTTGACTCGCAGTATCCAATATGAGACGGCCTGGAAGATGTTTCCAGATAAGAAAAACTGTCATTTAGTATTTATTACCATTCAGAAAATCTTAAGAGTTTAGAAATATTCCCGGTGAGCACTGTAGACTGGCACCCTATAGAGAAGACTTTAAATTTCGACGGTCGCAGGTTCAAACCCCAGGTACACACCTCTAACTTTTCGAATTTATGTGTGTATTCACAATGAATTATCACTTGCTTTACCGGTGAAGGAAAACATCGTGATAAAACCTGCACATCTAAAAGTTCTTAGGAATTTCTTATGTGTGTAGTCCGCCAACCCGCACTAGGCCAGAGTGGTGGACTAAGGCCTAAACCCTCTCAGTTGTAGAGGAGGCCCGTGCCCAGCAGTGGGACGTATTTGGGCTGATGATGATATATAGTAAAGCATGTTTACAAATCTCTTAAGGGATTTTTTATTTTATTATTTCTTTCAGAATTATGTGTATCACTGTTGGCGATATTTGGGTCATGGGATTTGCTAATTAGACGCCACAATCTTTGGCGCTTTTAATTATATTTCGCGTTTACTAATTCATGCTAATTTATCTCGTTTATTTACAAATTTGAACACAGATTTTTATCATTATTAACATATTAACTGTAATTCAACGTGGTCTGATACGAGTGACCTAGTCTCGTAGAGCAGTAGGTACTCGTATTTCTGTGCTATATGTATTTTAGTTGATCTCAGTCCTCATAAGAACTCGCCAAGACGCAAAGCTATTGACCGACAAATAACGGTTTGAAGTTTTATTGGCGTTATTTAAATGGGAACTTAAAAAAGCAATCTTATTCTATTCAGTCTGTATATTTCATATTAATTTTAATCCTGGGTCCTATATTCAAAAAGAATGTTACTAGGCTGTCATGATCATGAAGGGTATTTAGAAACAGGCGTCTCTATAATTAGCATTGTACGAAGAGTCGAGTATAATTATTCGGACTGGGCAGATATAATCCTAATCGTCTCTAGCTAGTCGACATTGTATTTAGACTGCACTTAGTAGCGCCATATAAAAAAAAATGGGTCAGTGTCTGCATGTTTGTCAAGTATAATATACGGTCTAGTCTCTTCCAAAAACATTTAAGTTTTATATAATTTTCGACAGCCGCGTGGCGCAGTTGGCTACTACTAGCTTGCGAAACGAAAGGCCGCGGGTTCGATATCCGCACCGAGACAAATGTTTGTGTGATCCACAAATATTTATTTCGGGTCTGGGTGTTTGTGAGACCGAAAAGTCTCTTGTAGTTTCTGATACCCACGACACAAGACTCTTATCTTAATGTGGGATCAGAACTATGTATGTGACTGTTGGGTGTATTTATTTATTTAATTTTACAAATAAACGGAATAACAAATATAAATCGTGGGAAATGTGTGTTTCTTAAATAATTAACTAATATTTGTCAGCTGGTTCAAACGTAGTGAAGGACACTTCATTTCTGGTGGCCGGCTGCGTAATTATTTACCGATGTTTCCGGAGTGGTCAACTTGACTTTATGTAACCGATTTTAAGTGTACACGTGTATGCTTTTTAATAGTGGTATTTCGTGTTCTTTTTTATTCTGTTTCCTTTTAAGAGGCATTCGGAGATCCGTCTGCACTAGACCTAAATATTTGAATGGTAAATCAAATAAACCAATTATCAGGAGTGATGATTGTGAGTGTCAGAAATTTTTAGCATAGACACAAAATGCCGTGCATTAATTAGTCCGTGGAATTCAAAGGCTTGATTCTAAGTTCGGGCAAAATCTTATAATGATTTTTAGTTTTTTTTTTTAATATCTCGCAAAGTGTAGGTGTAATGTACACCTTTGTATAGCTATAGGAATCTAGGCGTATAAAAAAATTAAATACGTAAGTATAAAAGCAAGAGAGATACTAATTTTATTTTTTCCATTCGATGTAATTCGATATTTTTACTACTGAGCTCAAGAGCACTAAGGAGATCTAAATAGCAAGGCTTTAAATGTTTGAAATATCTTTAGAAGATAATCCTATTTCTTTAAATACAAAAACGATAACTATTGCTAGCTAAAATATTATAGGATTATGAAGTCAGGTACATTATTGTTTTAATGAATTAGTTCATTCATACTTTTGTCCTAGATTCCTTGACCACCATCTGATGTAAATTCCCATTAACATATTCGTAAAAACCAAAATTAGTCTGTGCTTTCACTCTGCGGTTTTCGAAATTTAAAACCATACATTATAAAGACGTTACTAAATCGGTTACGCTCCAGTAGGTCCGTTCGTACCTCTTCACTTTCACTGCATTCAATAAAACATTACTAATTTAGTACACTTTCCATAAATCTATTTTTTTACTCTGTGACTAAATGTAGTCACGCACTGCCACTCATTTAAATTTTGATTCGTTTGACACTGGCCGAATACGATAGCGTTGACGTTGCATCACAGACAAATAATTACTTTTTAATCTGTGGTACTCGGCTATAATCAGGCTGATATTGTAATTTACAATTGAATGCGGCCAGGTATATTTAAATTGGTATGCCAATCGATTATAGAGGTAATTAATAATGTGATTCCGAATATGAATTGCACGTTTATTGCATAGGAGAGATGGTGAAATAATATCTTTGTGTATTGGCCATTGCCTATGGCGTAAAAAGATATTAAACTAAATTGAATTCTGTACAATTTTGCAAGAAATTTTATTCAAGATTAAACCTATATGACCGAATAAACACGCTCCTAAATGAGATGCTTAAAATTTAGTATGTATGTTATATCATTGAAATTAAATGTAGATAATTTTCACTCAGGCTGATAAATGAATATTAACACATTTGAATGAGCCTATACAAGAGTCAGAGTCGTATAATATGTGTAAGTGCGACGTTCCATTGTACGCAGCTCATTGAGGCGTGGTTTTAATTTATCGTTTATCGCATCGTATGAAGTGATTACAACTCATCACATTGCATGCACAAAAGATCCAGCGGTGCGTGAAACAAGTTTATATTTCATTTCGTTCAACACGCATTTCCAAATTAAGCTATGGAGATTTTTTTGCTACAGACACTAAGTAAAACAATTGGCCATAAAATCGTACGTGTTCTTCACAAAAAGAGAAAGCCCCGGGATCCATTCTAATGTCCCGTTTCTTAGAACATTATGTCTTATTTAAGAGATACGACAAAATAAAAAAATTGCCCGGGCCGTGAAAGAATAAGGTAAAATGGGCAATAAACGTTGCCCTTGGTCGGCTCTAAAGACAAAAGTCTTGGTGCTACCGTCGTAGAAATTTGGGATGTCGTAAACATTTCTAAGTTTATTGCGACATTGTTGCACACAACATATTTTGTTATTGAGTGAGTTTTGACGTCGGCACAATGGTTGTTTTAGCTTCTGTTTTATAATGAGCAGCGGCAAAAGCTCACGATATTTTCGTGTTCCAACGCTGGCCTATTGTCTTGTAAATACAATGTTCTTTTAAATGCACTTAGCCGTTTCTGACTTGTTGTTATAGTTTCAAAGTGACTTTAAATATTTTTATTACGCAATTGTCTGGGAATCTGTTTTCGAACATAAAAAAAACAGAATTTATTTTTATGTAACAGCAACACTTAGACCACTGTATGGATAAGCCAGATTATCTGGTGTAATGCCACTGTCTTGCGGAAAGCTATCTTGACGCAACAGGTTTCAGTCTTAGGTGGGTGGGATTACTGAAGGCTAATCAATCTGTTTCTGTCGGTTGGAATTATTTCAACGGGTGAGACGACAAAGTGAACTGTCCATCCAATACTGTGGATGTTTCTGTAGTAGTGGTTTTTGCTAATTCTATAGGAGCTATTTACTAAATTTTATAAATTATGAATCTTAATATCTGTCATTATAATAATCGTCAGCCTGTTACTATGTGTAACCGTATGCCTTAAAGTTATCCTATTTATTTTATTGCAAAGAGTAAAATGAAGAGAGGACGCGAGTTACTAGCTTACATCAAATGATTAATAAGATTTCAAAAAGAGATAGGTAGGCATGAATCACAACTTCTAGTCTTTAGTCTATGAAATCTGACGTGAGCTTAATTGTTAGGTATTATTTTTAATCTCGAAAAAAGAAAACAATAATTAATATTTTGTACTGACTAACTACCGTGAAGATCCTATTAAAGACAAAAAGTACGTTTTTCTAACGTAAAGTACTAATTACTTCAAGTTTATAAAGTGCTAATTTTAAAATTCTAAGAAGTTATCTTGCAGACTTGAAAGATGGTGCCGCCGATTGTAAGACAAAAAAAACTCGCAAGGGTTGTGTTTAATCGTTGTTTTTTGTAACATTCTGTCGGCATTACGCATGCAGAACCGACAGACCAGAACCGATGTTCAAGCTCGCATACGTACAAAATTTTATTGCTGAACTACACAGTCTGAATCCAGTAAGACAACTATTGATTCCTATTTGTCTATTTAATGATCGATGTTACCATTAAGAAAAAAAAACGAATAACATCCAGTACTTTATATATAATATCCGCACGAGCCATGGACCTAGATTGAGATCTCGTGACGACATTTCTTGGAGAGGCAAAGATCCTCAAATTTAACAAATATTGCAAATGAACACTAAACACCGACACTTATATTTTACTCTGTCCAAAGCTGTCTGTCTAAGTGGAAGTGTTATGCAAAAATATGCTTTTAATTTTAAATCATATTGTTTCACTAAATCTTATTATATATTTTCATAACATCTCAACAGATTTATCGCACCAGATCGCAATTAACTGTGTACAGTAGCGTACGAGTATGTCGTGACGTGCTGTTTATGCCAAACAGATATACAACCCTCCACTGTTCGGTGGCAGCGGTCGGCATCAAATAAAATTAAATTTGCCCATTGTCTGTTAGGATTGTCCGCGGGATGAAAAAACATCATTCCCGTACAATTTTTATACGTGTTTGTAACACGTGTTAGGAATATGTATGGGCTGAATTCTCTTTTATGATTTCTGACGATTGGTCGCGGATCGTTAAATTAATGTTGAATTATCATTTTAAATATGGAATGATGGGCTGAGATCCTCTTTAGGGATTGTTTCGGCAGTGTTTGTATGTTTACTTATGCGGGTTGTTAATTACTGAGAAAATACTTTTATTGAAATATTTTTCATTCTTCATTTCGCTGGGCTGGATATAAAACTTGGTGCATGTTCGATTTGGTTTCGATTCTTAAGTTCTTTGTTATACTAGGGAGAATATTAATCGATAGGCAGTCAGGCCATCAAATACCTATTGATCCCAAATGGAACCCGAGACCTCTAGATCGCAGCGATATACGCGTAGTTTTATGAAAATTATGTCATTTTCTGTTAAAATACGAGGTAATATAATATTATTAGTCACTAAAATTCAAAGTAATGCAGCATGAGTTTTTATTTCCATGAATCTTTCATAAAAAAAATACTATTTTAAATTCTGTTACGATAAAACATCACTTAAAAGTCCATAAACAACTAACTAATTTAACAAAGACGATCGTTAGTATAATTACTTTTACTGAACTTTGGTTTTATATTAATGCACAACAGTATGTAAGGAATACCTACTTGGTTATAACGGCTCTTAACATAATGTATATAACTGGATCTATTCTTCTTATATTAGAAATATAATGTTTATTCCACACTTCTCTGCCATTATTATTAAATTGATTATTATGAAAAATACATGTTTTAAAGTGTGCAGAAGGCACAACGCAAGGAATTATTGCTAAGGGATACAAATTAGTTTTGAACATTTACGCGAGAAAAGCTGACGGCAACAGCTACTGTTTACAAACAATCATAGAGTTGGACTCTAACTCAGTGGAAACTTAAGCCAATTATCATAATTACTTGTTTTTCATGACGATACAGCTAAAAAAATCTCAATTATGGTATGTATACAGATAAAATGGACCCTTGAATGAGTTTAAGTTATTTTTTAATACATATAACGAAAAGCAAGTTAGACAAAATTTGGTCATTTTTGTTCTATTTAAAACCATTTTACATCCATTATTTGTTACCCTCGCGTCGACAAGCCAATTAAGCACACATTGGGAAACAGCGCGAGGCACCATTGTCAACAAACACATGTTTATCTCAATTCAAAACTAATTTATTTGAAAAGTTCCGAGCCAATTGTGTCCCGTTTCCACCATAAATCATTGAAGTGCCCCTGTTGCTTGCTACCGAACTTCGGCTATTTGTTTTATGATTCTTTTGTTTAAAAACTTTTATTGGCTCGGCCCGTACATAACGGAAACTAATTTATTCAGGAGCCTGAATGTTGGCAGCCTTGAAACTTGTGCCCACTTCCGAATCGCCGCCGCCTTTTTTCTTTTTACGATTATTTTCTTTCGGAACTATTGTATTCGATTTTATCGGCACTTACTTAACTCGCTCTATTCTTTCGCTGTCGTCGGATTAAATGGTTATTTTCTTTGAATGTTCCAATTAAACACATTTGCTTAATTGAAAAACACGCTGCTTGTTGTAATGACCCATTTTGTTAGCAGATTTCAGTATTTTTCAAAGACCAAACAATTCAGATAATGTTATGATGTCATGATCGCCACGATCAATTAATTTATAGATAAAATATGTTGCATTGATTGTATGGATAGATCCGAGAAGGAGACTAAAGGAAGGGTTTAATAAACAGTTAATTGAATCTTCAGTTATGTACCTACTTTACTTAAAGCAAACTCTTTAAGCTTTGGAAAGGATTTCTGAAACCAAATATTACAGTAGACTTCAAGCTGGCTCTGCAGCCTTGTCTTAAAGTTGATTTGTCTGCTATTAGATGGTGTGTCAAAAAATAAAATAAATCTTCAAGAATCTAATTGCAAGGCTACCTTCTAGTTTGAGTTGTGAATTGAAATTTTCGTCGCTAGATTTCTATCTCAAACCAATACAATATTTCTATTTTTAATAGATCACAACTTTCACAAGAGTTGATAGACAAATGTACAGAAGATTTATACTTATAAATACGACCGAGTACCAGTTTGCTCCAAATCAATTTGATTTACCATTAATTTATCTAAAACATTCAAATTCTTATCTTTATTACGAGTACATAAGGCTATTAATGAAGCCATTTCATTCGTTCAATACAAGAAGGCTCGCCTTTACACGGTATAAAAACTCGTGAAATATTTCATCAAATGTGTTAATTGACCCAACCACTCAATTCCCTATCGAGTGACTATTAAAAACAACAATAATTACGCAACAATCGCTATCAGTTGGTACACAGGTGTTAATAAAATTTCATGTCACACTTTCTATAATAACTTTAGGTAGATAAGGTGGAAAATAACTTTATACAAAGCGTTAACACCTATACTGGAATGGAAAGCACGTACATAATGGACAACTGATTTTTAAAAACTGTAGACTAGCGGTACACTGAGAGTAAAGTAATTCAATACATGATTATTTCAAGTACTCTACCTGGTAGAGGTGCACGGATGCACGGTAGAGACGGTACCTTAGCACGCTGCTTAGAACGTAGTGGTATACCAATAAGTTGGGTATATTCCCAGATTCCTAATGAAATTCTTCAGAATGAGAAACCCAATAACACATTCCAACTCGGAAAATGCTTTTCGATCGCACCCGAACATTCTATGCACCCGGGACTGTTGATCACACACCGAACTCTCATGTTACGGCGGAAAAATAATAATATATTCACATCAACCAGTTTCAATAAAGAACTCAAGCGCTCAGTGTACCACTAGCTCACCTAATGAGTTTTTAAAGTTATTAAAGCAAATTACCATCGAAACGAGGCGAGGGTCGATCAATATAGTGTGTAATAAGTTACAGTGATGGCTTGGTGGGCGTTCTGGGCCCGGCTTCTGATCTCCCGGGCGACGGCTTCCGTGCACACGATTAGCGCCTTGATTTATTGGCTTTTTTGCCGGTCATCATATTTACACTTGTGGGTGTTGCGATGTGCAATCACTTTTGTGTTGCTCTACTTCGCAACTGAAAGTCTTAAAGTACTCATTTGTACGACGCTCGGACGGTTGTGGTGATTTCGTATTTATTAACGTAAGTTCATTTTTACTGCGGTGAAGAATAACAATTATATTTGTTAGAACGTTACAGGGCTTTATAATTACCACCCATTACTGACTCAAAACATAGTCTTGGTTTTCAGAAGCTGATTTAATTTTTTTTGTAAACAAAATGGTTTATTTATTATAAAAACAGCTAAGTCTGGCATAATTATAGCAATTGCACTCGCACTGTAAACAGATTTTGTTAACTGAGGGTTATCCGGTTTGTTACCTTTACCCTCTTCTCTGTCAGTCATGACGCCCTTGACTTTTGCCCGTATTGTAGCATGCTCAGTTTGTTTAGGATCACGTAATTTTTCCTTACAAATATTCGGGTCTTTGCTTGACGGAAAATTCAGAATGTGAAATGATACTTGTAGTCAAAATTTGCTTTGGGGCAAATATTTACGCGAAAGATGTTAAATTTCCTGGTGGGTAAAAGGCAAAAGATCGGTTAAATAATTACATTGAAACAGATTAATAATGGTAAGTTAAAGAAGCTCGTGATTGTTACCTTAGTTTTGGATCGCTATTCTGTGATATATTATTATATATGTGTGTATTTCTAAGAGGCAAACATACATAAGATCTATGAGTAATTAAACCATTCTGGTGGATCCGGCTGATCCTAAATCTCCCAAAACCGACTACAGTATCTATCACTTCACCTTTATTTGTGAATAATTTCAGACCAATAGTCCGAAAATTGGTATGTACTTTGACCAGCACTTGAATGGTACTGTAGGTCATATTTGTAATATGGTAATCAATAATACTGTTAAAATAAATAGAAACAAATATTTATAGACCAACCGCTCATCGTAATCGATGTGAAGTAGAACACGAACTCACGTCTACGTTTACATCATAAGCATGTCATTCACCGATGACGATTAATAATTCAAGCAAAAGAAACAACGTATAAAAACTTTATCGATGATCGTTTAGACGCAGCGGTACAACAGAAATGGTTATTTAATGTGAAAAAATTATAGAACTCCTTTATTTGGAGGTTCTGGTTATGACTGACTTAATTACCGGTTCACTATGATTTATTATATAATGCGGGAATAATTTTTAAGCTGAGCCAATGACGTATGACTGCTCTCTCCGAGGGAACAGGTTGGGACGCCGCTGGCGTTACGGTGGTGGCGAAGAGCCATGCACAGAGAATAGATAGTATAAACAGCCGGTTTGAATTATGCCTAAGATTATAAATACTTTTGGATGACCCAAATTTCATTATTATTAATAAATTAAAATTAATGGATGACAGTAAAATAGCAAGAAAATTAACCCTGAACCCAAATTACTTATGTGACTTTTCGGTATCACAAAAATACACATGCAAAGCAATGATAAATTGTGAATGAAATATGTATTTCACTGCTTCGTGGTCTCAAGTGTATGTGATTGTATGAAGAGGTTACGAGTTCCTTTCCCAAGTTATTGTATATTTCCCATAATGTTATTGGATTTTCTATTAGTTAATTCTCTGTAGCAGCGTGAAGTTAAAATATCCTCAAAAACTTATAGGAATTTATAGAAAAAAAAAACAAAAACAATCATTGTTTGATTAACATCAACGTGCCATCTTCTCTACACTTAATCTGTGTCCGCGTAGTACATTCAGTGCCTTTCTACCGGTGCGCCTGAGTCGCTCTGGTTATAAATAATACCATAATGACAAGGAATTACCGTGTTCTGCCACACTACATGTTAGACATTCCCGTTCTTTGAATACTGGTTTATTACAGTCAAGGTCCCTACCTACTTACTGTTCATAATTTTATGCACCATTTGAGAGAGTTATAGTCGGTGACTTGAAGCGGTTTTTGTTTGTTATGGTGAAGACAGAATACTGTCATGAGCACAAAGTTGTGCATGTGCATTTTACGTGTTTGCTTGTTTACCTTTCCGTTTCCTTTGATTGCTTACTTTACTTTTTTAATTACCTATGTGTTATTTTATCCTATTTTATGTTTAACTCCGATTTATTGAAATATTATGATTTTAACTAATGTTATGTATCATTAGATTATAATTTATTTTTGGATTTTTCATCAATTACATAATTTTTATATTATATTTAACCAATTTAATATTATTTTTCGAAATATTTTATCATACTTACATTTGTGATGTTAATGAACAAAACTACAAGAAGGTGTATTTTTAAGAAGATTATTATTTTTTATTTATTGATAAATGCAGCGTTAAAAATTGTACTTACCTAATTTTCAATAATGAATAAATTTAAATTCTCCCAGTACAAAGGCATTTGAAATATTTTCTTTATAAATTATGGTCACTGTTGGAACAACTCCATCAGAACAAGTTGAAATACAATGTTTACTTTAGTAATACTGAAATAGTTTATGTTGGAGAGCCGATTGCGTGGTTGTTTTACATTGCGCAAGACAAAACAGTTACTTCAAATTGTACCTATGAAATTGGTTTAAAATTATCTGGAGTTAAGATTTATGGAATTTTAAGAATTTTATTTCTTTTTTCTGTAATTAAACTGGCCAGCATTATTGTGGATGCTGATGAGAGATCATAATATTTTGCTTCACAAAACACTACCAGAACCAAACAGTACGTACTAAGAAACATGTAAGGAGTACGTATACCTTGTTACCTTATTTACGTCACGTTTCAGCTTGTTTATACAAAATCTCTGAGCCAAAGAAGTTAGTTACCATTTCTCTCATATAAATCTTCCTAAATAATCCTTGATGCCATTATTTAAAGTTAAGCCTCATTTCATCCGGTCGATATGTTTCGCAGAATACTATTACGTCACCTCACACGAGCGGCCAATAATGTTCGATTGTTCATTTTTCTCAAACAGCATGACGTCACGGGGTCGCATTACCACACAAACGGTTGTTATTTATCGACAAGAGCGAGGGTAGTTAGAACAATGTTCTTATGCGAGCACAAGTCGTTAATTACAAACAAACATGACGCAGTTACTTATAACCATATTAGTGCAGGAGCCGGCTCATCAGAATACGAAGGTTGTCATTAAGAAAACGAATAACTTATATTAATAACCTTTTGAGTAAGTATTATGGTTCGTGTTACGTTCATTATTTTCTGAATATCTACAGAGCATCAGCTTTGTCTTGGTATGAGCTTCTTATATTATGAAAAGGTCTTAGTCTATTACGTTAGGCTGTGGGTTTGTGTAGTGTTTACCTAAGAAATTAGTTTTCGATAACTCTCATTTACAGGTCTCATTACAAAGTAAAATACAGTGATTCTTCTGATATCGATGAAGTTGTTCATCTTATGAAAATTTATAACAACTCTATAATATTGTTAGTATTTTATTGGCCAATAACTCTTTGATTCAGGATCTGAGTTTTATTTATTTTCGATTACAAACCGAACATTAAAATATAAAAATTATTCCAAATTTAAAATTTAATATATTAAATTTTTTTTCAACACGATTTTTTGAGACATTTTAAAAACATTTGTGTTTTTATAAATACTTCATCGTACATTCTTTGATCTGGTTTAATTCACTTTTTTCTTTAATACAGTGAAATAAATAATTTCACCAAAATAATACTCTAGTTTTAACAAAGTTATTAAAGATATGGATTACAAATATAAAATAAAACATTCAATTACCACGAAAATCAAGTTACTTTGTCATTTCTTAAGGGACGCGTGTAATGAGAGTCTAACGACCGCCTTAAGATGTCGTTGGCATTTTTGACCGAGCCTAAATAAATAGCCGTTGTCGCGTTATGACTTATAACATTAAGTTAAGAAAGTGATACTTTGTAATATTTTACTTTTGGAAAGATAATACTAGAATAAATAAAATTGTTCATATAAATCAAGTTAAACATAACACTTATATTTATGGTGAATTTAAAGAAGTTATTGAGACTGTCGAAGTTGGTGACAATGACAGACGCTATAATACAAGAATAATATGAGTGTGGTCTGGTCATTACCAGATTATAGATAATACAAATAAGTAAGGCTACATCCCTACAATATATTATACCTAGTAATTATAACAATATACCTAGAAGAACTACAGTATAGCATGAGTTGCAAAAGAACCATGGTTGTATGAGTAAATACATGACGCAATGCGCCATCAAATGGTAGAAGCATACTATCAGCATCAACTTCTATATTATTAAACGTTTGATCGCTTTTTGCCTGTATTTTTATTAAGTTTTCTTTAAATTATTTACTATTATGAAATAACATTTAGTTTAGCTAAGTTCTTGTAGATTATTGTAAGGTTACGAGTACATAGATATAATGTTGTGATTTGTGTGTATTCACAATGAATTATCACTTGCTTTAACGGTGAAGGAAAACATCGTGATATAACCTGCACACCTAAAAAAAAGTTCTTAAGAATTTCTTAGGTGTGTAGTCCGCCAACCCGCACTAGGCCAGCGTGGTGGACTAAGGCCTAAACCCTCTCAGTTGTAGAGGAGGCCCATGTGCCAGCAGTGGGACGTATTTGGGCTGATGATGATGATTTGAAACCACAGTTTCTTGTCTTAGATGAAAACAATTGACTATGTAGTGACACATTGCGAATTCCCATGCTGGATTAAGAACATAAAGTACTATAAAATATGTTGTCAGTTTACATCTTCTAGTACTCATATTTAGTCAATTAAAATGGCTACCGTGAAAAGATAAAGTGTTAATACAAAAAAGTATTCAAAAATTAATAAGATACATTGAAATTAAATCTATTAAGTTTGAACTCATTTTGCATCTAGTCGCCAGCAGTTGTTTTTGGATTGCACTTAATTTATTGTAGAAGCATTATTAATTTGTTTGAAGCACTACAAAAAAATAACATTCTTCCCTGATTCACAAAAAAATTGCATTACAGAAACTCATTATTATTTTATATAAGATTCTATATTGGTCGATGAAAATCTATTGTGGCTACCAGTATTACATATAAAATTGAAACATGTAATCTTGAAGTCGTGAGTGATGATAATAAACTTTTGAATTGATTACTAAAAAAACTGATGAAGTGTTTAGTTTGCATCACAAAGCATGTTTTATAATATTAGTTTATATGAAAACAATTTGTATTTCCTACTAGCTAATAAATTAAAGAATTCGCATCGCTATTCATAATATTTCCATTTTTATTAAGCCCTCTTTCGCAGGAATCCTCTGTGTAATATATTATGTTATAATACGTTCTCAGTTCTAGGAAAAGTCAACAATGTGTTTTTTTATGAATGTACAATGTACGCACGTAGTTTGGGTTCTTATTTAACGAATACGTTTTTGGGATTCAACGTCGCTGAAATAAATACTTTATAAGATTTTAATATTAATATTACATTTTAATTTGCTCACGGGGTCTGTATGTGATTTGTTAAATTACAATTGTTTTAAAATTGGAACGTAGAAGGATCGATATAAAGTGATATTTATGGTGGTATTCGATAAACACTGGATGCGTGTTCATCTTTATGGAAATAATAATTGCAAATATTAGCGGGTAAAGCTTATTATTTTCTTAAGCGAACCGTGAGAAGGAATTGATTAAATTGGCTAAATTATACTAAACGATGGGACATTATTGTTTCTTGCCAGTGGTATTCAATTTGGTCGATATTCTATGTGTCCTTAGCTGTATTGTAATGCTTTGCCTTACTGGTATTCATAGATGCATGGATGATTACGAAAAATCTATTATATTTTTACGCCAAGCAAATTGTTTATTAAAGAAAATGAACATACGAGTACTTAGATATTGCGCGTAATAAATGTCTTACATTATAACAATATAATAATAAAAAATGGCAAACAGTACCCGGGCCAAAGTATCGATGTCGGTGCTTTTGCAGTTATTGAAAGAGCTATTGTCCAGAATGAGATGGAATATCGGTTTCATACTTCTATACTTAGGTGTGTGTATATGTGAGCGATCATCAGCCTGTTTTTTTTCTTGAATTTATATTTTATTGGATACACCATTTTTTAAATTTAAGTAGGCTACAAAACTAAAGCTTATATTAAGCATATAAAACTGACATGAAAAATAAATGAATTTTAGCACACACATAATATTGACCCCATTTTATGTGTGTGCTACCTAACCCTCTCAGTTATAGAGGAGGCCCGTGCCCAGCAGTGGGACGTATTTGGGCTGATGATGAATAAATGTTTATTTCTTTATATACAGTGTATATGTATGCACCTACATGTAAAAAATATTTCTGGTGTTCACACTACCTAGGTTCGAATTATTTGTGAATCCCACAAAATTATGTCACGAAGCAGGGCTCAAGGCAACGGGCTCTAAGATTTGTAGCTTCTAAACATATACGAGACGGACTGTAATCGTAGTTGAGAAGTAAAACACAAGAACTTTTTACGGTTTTCTATTTCCTAAGAGAAGACCACAAAATTTTATAGATGATGTTGATTCCTTACTTTCAAATAATTTAAACATACATACATACATAAACTCACGCCTGTATTCCCCGAAGGGGTAGGCAGAGGTGCATTTCTGCACCCACATTTCGCCAGGTATGTATCAGTCCCACGTAATAGGGGGCGAGCCTATTGCCGTTTTTCGGGCACATTTCCAGACTCCGTGCTGTTACTGAGAATTTCCTAATGGAAAAACCCAATAACACTTTGCCCGACCCGGGAATCGAACCCAGGACCTCTAGATCGCACGGCACATACTTGTACCGCGAGACCACGAGGCAGTCTCAAAATAATTTAAAATATAGTATTAATAGTGAGATGGCTGACTAAGTTGACGTGGTCGATATGGTCCCAGTGAATAATAAAGGCTATCCTTATTTAAATGTGCCTTTAAACAATGACAGACGAAACATGGATGTAGAATGTGCCCCTACCTACACTTTCGAAAATACTCGCTTGTCTGTTGTATGAAATCTTAAAATATACCTACCTGTTTTGTTCAATAATTAGACCGTGCGAAGCTCGATCAAGTCTTTAATTTTATATAAGAATTTTTATTCCAACCTCTTTGGTTGAAGAAATTCCAGGAACGGCAAGGTACGCGGTAAAAGTCTGACGTTGAACGCTGGCAAGATGTAAACAGAACTGCTTTATTTAGAAGCCACCAGCATTGAATTCGATGTCGACGTCGGTGAACAGTTCAGCTTTACTGCCAAACACTCGTTTAACCTTTAACATGCCGCGATTGCTTACAGATTACGGTTGCTTTATAGGTACTAAAAGCACTTTTCTGGGAAATCATTGAATTCGTGTTGCATTTTGTTCGTGTAGGTAAATTCGTTTTTCTTTTTCTTTTAGTAGAGCGATGTGGAGGTATGGTTAGGAATATCACGAGATCTCATATAGCAGTTAGCGAAAGCAGAAAAGTTTAGACGCGTGGTCGAGAACCTCAGCAGTCCCGGGCTCAAAACTCAGGCACACGCCTCTTAATACACCACACCACATTAACGGTGAAGGAAAACATCGTAAGGCGCACCTAAAAGTTCTTAGAAATTTCTTAGGTCCACCAATCCGCGCTAAGCCCGTGCACAGCTGTAGGACGTACATATATGGGCTGATGATGATATACGAGTAGCAGTTTTAATAAATATATCGAGACATTGTGTATTGGTGATGACGAAATCGATACTATTACTACTGCAACAAACAAATTTCTCAAGTGTTGCCTTTCTCGTTGAATTGCGGTTATTTATATCCACTATTAAAGCTAATATAAAGTCGTCGGAATCATGTTTTATTTCCCAGTGTAATAATTAAACATTACAATTCATAGCCAACATACTCTTCTACCAATCATTAAATCGTCTGGTCATCTTAAAAGTATAAACAAAGCATTCGAGATATATTTTATGCGATAAACGCTTTCAAATGAGCCATTTCTTATCTGCCATCGAATCAACCGACGCGTCTCAATACAAGGAGAGAAATGTGTAGGCATACGTGGCTATTGTATCCCAAATAGGTACACTGGGTTTATCTTAAAACATCTTCTTGACGGTATTCCCATCAGATTGGACAAAGAGGCGTTTATCGATGATTTGGTGATGGCAATGGGCAATATCTCAGTGACTCCAGCGACTCCTACGTAATTATTAAGATAACCAATCTGCGGTGCTACTGGTTTTTGTAGTGTTGTTAGTTAATAAAATGTTAGAAAACTAATGTTGATATTGAACTTTCTGGTGAAATATTTTAGATTATTTCAATAAAATATAATTTAAGAATCAGATGCCAGAGTTCGAGCGATTACTTATCCCCCAATATTTTCTTTAACAATTGTTCAACCACTCCAGTGATTATAATAAAACAAGTAACATTTGGCTTGTCCGTCCTAAATCTCTTTACAATATTCCATGTATGCCAACATTAAAATCACCCAAATCGGTTTAGTATTGAGGTAGAAATAGTACGTATTGAATTATTCGCTCATCCCACTACATTTCTTCGGCATAAAAAGTACGCTATGTGTTAATTCACAGTGTCAGATACTTTTAAACCAAATTCCGTCAATATTGGCTAAACCATTTGTATGTTTTCCATAATTGACCACATGGTACCTGATGGTAAATGCAATGAAGTTAAAATAGGCAGCAATTGTCTAAAAAGGGTTACGGCTTTTGCACCATAGACAAACATAAATTTTCTATCTTGATATAAATCAGAAATTCAATGATCTGAAAAGGGACTAATAATAAAAATGAGCTTCAGTATATTTTTGTAAAAAATAATTTAGCTCTCTCCGTCACTAAAAACGGGATCCAATAATGTTTTTTAATGCTGGCCACTCCATCACTTTGTGTGTAGCGATAGACATTAAGGGCAAAGCATTCACCCGGTACTCTTAAATGCTTGATGAGAATATGGGATGGTAGAGAATTTTTCCGCTTCAATGGAAATTCCTTTGGCCATTTTTAGGGACGATGAATAAGGAAACCTTCTATTCTGTGAGGAATTAACATAGTATCGAAGTTGCTTTCAACCTAATATGGGTATTGATGTTTTGATAGGCTCGGAGGGGTGAGCGATTTAGTGAAGTAAACAAAGTAATTTACTTGCAGAACAGATTAATATTTGTTGCATATCAACAAATAGAGAAAAACAATAGTCATACATGAAATTATCACTTTACAAACAAGGATCATGTCATAGTATCATACAAATACCATTCATTTCGGTGTTTAACCCACACAGAACCGCAATGAACTCCGTTAACAGCATCCTTTTTAAATTATGAGTGATATTTACAAATAATAAACTCAGCATTTAAAAAATGCAACATTTATTTTATAAAATTAATTACTTTTTAAAGTAGTAATTGGAAAGTGATTTGTCATTTATATATTAATAGAATAAATTTAAAAACATGGTTTCCATATGGCGTACCCGTAATACTGTTTAGAATGTACATAATCCTTTGAAAACGCTACGTAAATAACATTGATTACCGCAAACTTTAACACATTATTTCATAACAATCTGGTTACTTCATATTTAAATAAACCTCCTAACTTTAAAACAAATATTTAAACTAGGCTAACTTAACAATTTAGTTCGTTTTTACACCAGCTAACTCTCGAGCTATCGTTGGAAATCTCACATAAACACGAGCTATTTCCGGCCGGCCGGCGGTCCGTTATGATGTGGACCCGTGCAATTTGCACAGCTTTACTCTGCCGCCTTGTGTGTAACGGGCTATATGCCGCAGGACATTCAGTCTTTCTTTAGAAAATACGCTTAGGAGAGTGATGAGGTTTAAAGCCAACTGCGGGACGGTAGGCTGCGAGTTTGATTCCTGTAAGAGACATCTAAAGGGCAGTGGTGGTACTTCCATAGAAGCCCAAAAGCCGAGTTAGCCTTACAAAATTCCGAATAATAATCCTTATGTTTTGAATCATTATTTAAAAGAAGTAATTTGACATATAAATGAATGACTAATAACTAGACCCTCAATAAACAATTAAAATCGAGATATTACAAAATTAACCTGTAACGCTTTTGGGCTTTTATGGAAGTACCGCCACTGCTAAAAGGTATTTCTATGATTTGAATTTCGTTGGGGATATTTCAAGATATTTACCCTAGTAAGGATTTCTTAACGGAGCAACTCTTGTAACACTTTTACCGGCCTGTGAATCAAACACGGAACCTCTCTAACAAACGGCCCAAATTAATGATGCGGCATCAACGGAATCAAATAATAATAATAAGATATTATGTATTTCCTGATGAAAACTAAAAATAAATTATAAAAAAAACCGTAAATATTTTTGTACAAATTATATAAAATGAACCATAGTTAAATTATAATGTAATAATAAAAGATTTTTCTTTTCTGTATTGACTTGTCATAAGTGCTATTTGATTGCCTACGTGACCAAATAAAGCAATTTCAAAGCAAAAAAAAAAATTTCAAAGCAACGTATCGGTCAAAATATAATTGTGTTATCCTAGAATATTTGTTCGAAGTATGAGAATTTGTCAAATATTACTTCCTGTGCTACTGTCATTTGTGTGGTCCTCAAAACAATAATGTTATTTTATTATTGTATTGAATTTATTTGACAAAGCAAAGTATAAAAATTGCAAAAAAGTACTGTTACTGGAAATTCTGGTCGAAGTCTATTAATAAACAGGGGGTGACCACCTTTTTTTATTTACCAGCATAGACCATAGATGTCAGATAGGATTAAAAACTCCCAATTAACATTGTTTTTATTATTTCAGCCAGGTGTGGTCCGCCGTGCGATCGCGTTTGTATTGAAACGGTAAGTTGACACCACTTATTTGCTAAATGTGATGGAATGCGATAACGCGAGCATAATGTCTGCGATTATTTGCTAATACTGCCGACCACCTGCGTTGATCGCGGATTGATAGCGAGAACGCCCCCAGATTCGTCTTAATTACATATATGTTATGGGTATGTACTGTGTAGTACACGCACACTCAAGCTGTTGTCTCATATACCAATGTTTTGACATCAAAGATCATCGATTAATGGCACTTCTGTGAAGACATTTTTATAAAAATATAATCTGGACACTGATTTCTTCGATTAATAATATATAAATATCATCAGCCCATATACGTCCCATTGCAGGGCACTGGCCTCCTCTACAATTGAGAGGGTTTAGTCCTTAGTCCACCACGCTGGCCTAGTGCGGGTTGGCGGACTACACACCTAAGAAATTCCTAAGAACTTTTAGGTGTGCAGGTTACATCACGATGTTTTCATTCACCGTTAAACTACGTGATAATTCTTTGTGAATACCTGGGGTTTGAATCCGCGATTGTCGAGAGTCTCGACCGCGACTAAACCTCGAGGCCATCACGACTTTTAATCGATTAATAAATTCACCCAAAAGGAATATATAGTTCATATTGGGATGCATGTCTTCTGTCGTGGGTGTCAGGAAACTACGCAATATTTTTCAGTTTAAAAAATACTCAGTTCCGAACAAGTATTTGTCTAGATTAATTTGGATGGTGAGGTAAACAAATTTCGTCATGGAGGCCGACTTCAATTAATGATCCGGGTAAGTCTTGTTAGTAATAATACTATACTTGGTATGGCCAGATGTAACTAATTCACATCATCATCATCAGCCCATATAGGTCCCACTGCTGGGCACGGGCCTCCTCTACTATTGAGAGGGTTTAGGCCTTAGTCCACCACGCTGGCCTAATTCACAAATTCAATTTTTTTTACTCTTATAATAAAGTCATGATGGCCTCGAGGTTTAGGTACGCGGTTGAGTTTCTCGACGATCCCGGGTTCAAACCCCAGGCACACACCTCTGACTTTTCGAAGTTATGTATGTGTGTATTCACAAAGAATTATCACGTACTTTAACGGTGAAGGAAAATATAGTGATGAAACCTGCAATCCTAAAAGTTCCTAGGAATTTCTTAGGTGTGTAGTCCGCCAACCCGCACTAGGCCAGCGTGGTGGGCTAGGGCCTAAACCCTCTCAGTTGTAGAGGAGGCCCGTGCCCAGCCATGGGACGTATGTATATGGGCTGCTGATGATGAATAAAGTTACTAAAATATAAACTGCTAAAAAGTTACAAAAACTATCTCAATAAAATTTATGAAAGGTGATTTGTAAATATTTTGCCTTCAACAGAAATTCGTCTAAATGCGACTGAGACATTTGACATATCATAATTAAGTTCTTCCAATTTAGCCACGAGCGATACAATTTATAACTAAATATTTTTCTAAAGACATATACTAATCGACTGTGGGATTAACTAATTAGTGTGTAGAATTTATGGTATGAAATGTTGTGATGAAACCTACACATTTAAATATAATTTATTAGTAATGATCGCGTGGGTTTTAATGTACGACCAATTCTTTTATTGTTGTAGAGTTATGATGTTTCTAGCTTGGAGGTTCTTATCAAATTTACGAACAGGGTTCATAAATATAAGATTATGTATTCATCATCATCATCACCAGCCCAAATACGTTCCACTGCTGGGCACGGGCTTTCTCTGCAATTGAGAAGGTTTAAGCCTTAGTCCACCACGCTGGCCTAGTGAAGGTTGGCGAACTACATACCTAAGAAATTTTAGGTGTGCAGGTTACCTCACGATGTTTTCCTTCACCGTTAAAGCAAGTGATAATTCATAATGAAGTTTAAAAGTTTTAGTTTAAGGCGATACAAATAAAATTAACGAAAATCATTTTACAATAAGTATATCACATTTCTGTTCTATTTATACAGACTTTTACGAGCAATTTTATATACTGGCAAGACAAAGTGACAATGCACTTAATAGTAAGCTATCCAAACTCTAGATCAATTTACGTAGGTACAAGATTACTTACGTCACTCAACACATTCTATTCTTTATCATCCAAAGATATTATTTCATTTAAATACATATTATGAATGTTCAGAAAGTAACTGTAAATAGTGCAGTGTATAATTAGAATGGCTCACAGAGCAACTCTACCGCACTTCATAATTATGCCGTGTTATCACGCAATGCATCAAAAACATAGCCAACTAATCAATAACCCCCCAGGCGTAGTACTTTGCTGATTGCAAACATAGACTAGCGAGCAATTTAGTTTTATCATAATGGCCGATTCAACGTAATGCCTTCATCGAGCACCTGAGCCAAGTCAGGTGGTTTTACAGGCTTAGAATTTTATCTGATGTCGCCTTATTGGTTGTGGTTTATTGAAGTTGAGATTTCTGATTGCTACTCGAGTTAGTGTGAGGTAATTTGAGTATTTTTTATAAAGTCATGGGTCTTATGTTATAGAGATAAGCTTAAGGCTAGTGAAATTTAAATAATAGAAACAAAATTAGATTTTTACAAGTTTACGATATATAATCAAGTATAATCAAGCACATAAGATTCAAAGATGAACAAAGAAAAGAATAAAATATTGACATAGTTACGCGTGAATAAATTTTATATAGTGGTGGTCATCATATTAAATATGTTATTATGTTATGTAGAAAATGTTAAACTCGAATACGATCTTACTTTTATATTGTCAGCACATAGTAAAAAAATTCTAAAAAGTAGTAATTACAAAATAAAAAGTTATATTTTCGTAAATATTATCCCTTTATATATTTAGAACAAAATTGGAGCGAAGAGAAAACATGACATGAGCGACGCATTGTGTAGCTTTTCGCCAAGGTTGTTTACTTCCATCTGTACGAATTACGTGAGATGTCGGGCCTGTTATAAGTTGGTAGTCGGTTTGGGTGGCGCGCGAGCCGGCACGCGAGCGTCCGCGAACCTCGCCGGGACCGCCCTCTTATGAGCTGACAGCCAAAGATTAACCAACAGACACGAAAGAACAGACAATGCTTCTGTAGTATTGTATGTAGCTATTACAATTTTACAATTTTGATTAAATTATGAAGTCATATTTAAAAAAAAAACCAGATAAATTGGGACAAGCTAGTTTATCCGCTATTATTTTTTTATATTACACAATAATTTAATGCTATAATTACGACGTAGAACGATATAAAATTACGCTTTCTTCATGTTTCATAATGTAAAGTGGTTTTCACTAATAAGTATTTTTTAAATAGTCACAAATGCGGTACTCAATTGTATTTCCCAGGCTGACCTCTTAAAAAATGACAGACGGAGGTATACCATTTGTTAAACTTATACATGCATATTTATTATTTGCAAATAAAATAAATTCAATCTATCAAAATAATTAGTTGTTCGCTCTTGCCTTTCTCCTACAGTAAGGTAATACAATTTAGCTCACGCATCTCAGAGTGTCACTGATTCAAATTAACAGACTTTCTCATCTACGTTATATATTCTATGGCCGGAACAGTGAGTGTCCGCGTTCCCTCACCTTAGCCACATCTACATAATTATACCTAACTCATTGATGACTATTAACCTCGCGATAATTCATTCTATCGTGTAGTTCAGCTTTGGAACGGATCTCAATATCGGCTTGTGATTGGCGATCGTTTTTTGCAAATTATGATTTACCCACCCACATGTCTTAAATATGAGTACACCCGTACGTTAGCTTTTATGTTCCATAAGTTACATGAGGTTTAATACGAACAAATATTTGTTTAGGCTTTAATTTTTATTCGTATGACTATGGTAGTGAAATTTGTGTTTGTGTTTACAAACATTTACTGCGCAGTTAAGATACAATAAAATTCCCTTAAGTGGGGCATGTGTGTTACCTCCTAAATATGTAAAGAATTACTTTACTGAAATAAAAAATAATCAAAGTCTAGAACCACTATCCATTGACCGTATAAATATTTATTCATAGACCCGCAAAGTTCCGCGTAGTAAGACTCCTCAGCCATTCCAATCGATGTTGCCATATTTTTTCCAACGTCTTTTAAGGCAAACTTCCTCCCGAGTAACTATGTTGAATGAACTCATTTATGGAGTCAAACTGGATGGTCCCATCAATGGCGGCAGAATGTGTCAATTCGATAGTTTACACGCTGTTACAAATTGCTGTAATACGAGCGTCAACATTGGGTTTCTTAACGAAATGACAAATCTGTCTATATAGACAGTGTAGGATGACTTGTTTGTTTGTGGAGTTTTTTTTAAAGCTGGATTAATCGTGCTGGAAGCCAGTTTTATAATACTTTTGAATAATGTATATATGAAGATTTTTATGGGTCAGTTCTCTGACTTATTTTTATTCATATCATAATCATATGTGATTTGCTTAAAAAGATCGTATTCAGTGGTATGACAGATTTCAACATTTTCAATATGATTTTTCTTAATGTTACTTAATTCTAGTATTCAATTAGACTATCCAAAAATATAGCATAATCATAAATTAAGCCTATTAAGTCTAAAATAATAGAAAAATATTAATCACACGTGATTTACAAGGCACATTTTTGTAGCTATGAAAGGCTTGTAAACCAAACCACGCGCGGTCACTAGCCAAACAACCTGTGTGACATTTAGCACTTAGGGTCCGGCAGCGAGTATTTTGCTCATAACAAACGAGTAGAGTCAATAAACAATTTACTAGCGTTAAATTCTCATGTCTAATGCTTGGCACGTGTGAGTGTTTCAGTGTGAAATAGATTTGTCGGGAATTTTAGAAAGTCGATAATGAGGAACTTTACGTTGCTCTTTTATACCAGAGAAGTGACGGAACTGCCTCTTGCTTTGCGTTGGAACATATCAGACCCTATATATTCCACTGCTGAGCACGGGTCTCCTGCACAATTGAGAGGACTCGTAAATAAATATGACGGCCTTTACACTTAAATTAGGATGGTTGAAATTCGGAAGCGGATTGTCTAAATACCTTAGAAATTAAATGATCGGAATGAGTCGAAACGCGTTATTAAAGTATTTGCATAGGTTATATCTTAGTACTAGCTACTAGTACTAACTCAGGACAGAATGGCTCTATAACTTATAAGTCGATGACATTGCATAGTAGCATTTTTAGAATATTCTCTCTACATGAAAGTAAGGATAAATAATTGTTACTACACAGAAATATGAAATATAAACTTAACCATAAAAACCATAAAATATTAAAACAAAAATTACCTACATACGAAACTATTGTCAAAAGCTTAGTAAAAATATCAAAGCAATATCTGGATTAGAATAATAAAATACGTTAGTATTCGTCTTTTCGGAGCTTACTTTAGGGGAAATCACTTTTATACCTTTAATCCGATATAATAACCAACCTTTTTTTATATATAGTTTTAGCTTGATAATATAGTTTTAACCTTAAATGAATTTCTTTTCACAGGAAAGTAATGTAGTTCAAAATTTTAATACGATCAGGTAAGCCAAATGAATTTGAACTTTATGAGTATTGTTACAAAGTCAATATTCATTTGCATATATGTAACATTATTTAGGTCAATAGTGCAGGTATAAGAAACTTTTTGTTGCCGTTCCTATGTTTTAATAAAAAATAAAAGAGATTGTTTACGTTTTAATGATATAAATTAGGTGCGAACCATTTTTTGCTATGTTTGTTAATATTTTCGGTTATTTCAATATATTAGCTCATATTAGCTATTATTTCATTAGCGCATTTAATCGGGTTTTTTTAGGTTGTTAAGCCAGGATTTGTGATGTATTGTTTTGTTTTGTTTTCAAGTAAGCCGGAGTAAGCCTCTACGTGTTTCATGTCTGGCTAATGGGTCGCTGTGCTATACCTAAATAGAGTAGAAACTCGATTAACCGGACTAATTGTTGTCGTTAGATAGATTCGGATAATCGAAAATCCGGATAATCGAATGTATGAAAAACACGGGTTTTGTGCATATGTACATAATATAATGTGTTTATTAAAACAACAAATACATATCAACGAAAATTAATGTTTATTAAGAGATACATTTTCTGACAAATAAACAAGATTGCATTCTACGAGTAATTTCGACTTATAGGTATTTAATTTTTGTATTTTTTTAAATCGGTCGCGGTTGGTGGTCCGCATTTCGCGTATAACTGAGGGCGGATAATCGAGATTTTACTGTGTATAAATAAATATCGCTAACCAAAAATTAATTAACCCAATAGGTGCATTCTTGAATCAAGATAAAACTAATAACGATTATTATAACATTTATATATTATAGATAAATAATGAAGGGTAGGGCTGCAATAAGATTTAATTGAAGTGTGACTAGACCGGTTCGAGCCGAGATTGTACTACTATCTCAAACAACCGAGTTCAAGCTGTTGTTTATTCTCGCGTTTCATTCGGTAAGTGGGATTGGCTGAGATCTACAAATTATTCCTTAAGAAGTAAAAAGAATTTCCTTTCCTCATAAATTTTGAAAGGCTAGTAATGACCTTAGTGTCGAATCGACATTCCATTCAAGTTCTGTGTCCGTCACTCTCGATGGAATGTCGATACCAGTTTGTTCCGAATTTCGCTACCTTGGGTCACTTTTGCAAAGCGACGGAGATATAGACCGGGACGTAAGGCAGAGAATCAACTCAGGATGGATGAAATGGCGACAGGTCTCATCCACAATATGTGACCCCAGAATGCCCCTCAAATTGAAGGGCAGAATATACAAGTCCATAATAAGACCTGTCGTACTGTATGGATCGGAGTGTTGGGCTACGAAGAAGACGGACGAAAGACGACTGCATGCAGCGGAAATGCGAATGTTGCGATGGATGTGTGGTGTAACACGGTTTGACAGAGTGAGGAATGAATATGTTAGAGGAAGCCTGAAAGTAGCTCCTCTGATAGAAAAGCTGAAAGGAAACCGTCTGTCGTGGTATGGGCATGTTATGAGGAGGGATGAATCGTACGTAGGAAAAAAGGTGATGGATATGAAAGTTGATGGATGGGCGAGCAGAGGAAGGCCAAAGAAAAGATGGATGGAGTGCGTGACTGAAGATATGAAAGAAAAAGGGGTGAATGAAGACATGACGGCTGATAGGGATGTTTGGAAGGATAAAACATACTGCGCCGACCCCAAATGAAATTGGGAGCAGGGCAAGGCAATGATGAGTAATGACCTTAGTGTATGAGTATCACATTTTTGAACGAAATCACACTTTTATTAGTTTTAAATAAGAATACATTTTTTATACAATTTACTAAATACTAGAAGTTTTAATGTTTTCGTGCTAGTAAATTGACGTATTGTATAAAATTATGCAATCATTTAAAGTGGACTGGGTCATATAGGAAATTATTAACTTAATTTTTTTTACTTTATATTTTTATACCAAAAAAAAATTATATTAAAAATCTTCATATTTATTAATGACCTTTAAGGTCGACTTTTCAACAAATCATCATAATTCTCACAACATTGAACATATCAATTTAACAGCAATCAACACGTACTTATATCAAATATCGCGTAGGAAGACAACGCCGTTACAAATATAATAAAAGCTCAGAAATCGCACGCGTACACGTTAACGCACACTGGAGCTTTCACAACAACGTTTGGACGCCCAATGAGTATCGGCGCCTTTGTCGGCGAACAAAACGGCACAGGTTGTAATTTGATAAAGTCGGACCGCCTACAACACGGGCCTTTTCTTTGAGGGTGAGCCCACGCAACCTTCATCTAGCCGATGTAAAAAATACTGTGGATGTGCCACGTGGGGTTTGGTTCTAACGTTTGTTTTGATGATGGGGTGTTGGGGTAAAATTAAATAGCATTATCACTTACTTTAACGGTGAAGGTAAACGTCGTGAGGAAACCTGCACACCTAAAAGTTCTTAGGAATTTCTTAGGTGTGTAGTCCGCCAACCCTCACTAGGCCAGCGTGGTAGATTAAGACCTAAATCCTCTCAGTGGTAGAAGAGGCCCGTACCCAGCAGTGGGACGTATATGGGCTGATGATGTATGTATATATGTATTTATAATACTGTGGTTGTTTTAACAACGCTGGCTGCTGAGTTGGCAGTTGTAGATTTGAAAAGATATAGGTACACTTAAACATACATAGTGAAGAAAACTATCGTAAGTAAGTAAATATTGAGATGTATTCGATACCCCTATCGGTTTTTTATCTTTAATGACGTAATGATAAAATGTATCAGGTTTTCTAATTCTATCTCAATATAGGTCATAAAGGCTTCGTGTGTGGCTCCTATGTGTATTGCTAAAAATAGGGATCAATATGTTGATTTCTTAATATTGAAGACATGGTAGTTTGAGGCCAATGTTATCATTATATAGACGTATAAAACAACATATTTTCATACGAAACAAATTATGAGTTGCTATATGAAAGCTATTGCTTCTTGTTGGTGTTCACTACTTCGCGGTAAAATGTAATAACCGTTGGTGAATGCCGCATCCAACCACCTATAAAAAATTCCACTTCTCGTCCGCTGCCCTTAGAACGGCCGGATCAAAATTATACAGGTTTAATTAAATCGACATTAATCCAGGATTCGGGTTAGAGGCGCATTTTATGGCCGTCGCTTCGCTGTCATTATGTCGTTACCCTAAGTTTTTGGAAGGACACTCGGGGAATTTGTTTGGAATTCATCAGATAAGTATTGTGCCTAGTTGCTTTAAAGTTTCAAATTAAAGCGATTCTGTAGGTGTACTGATAACGGAGGTGATATTTATAAATTACTACCCATACACATTTCTGACTCTACATTCAAAGACTACGAGATATTCTTTGACCTCACACCTATGAGGGTATTTAACCAAAACCGAAACAAATGCCACGGTTTCGCGCAAACATTTGTCCTGGTGCGCAGATCTAATGTATGATGTATAGCCGGCTTTTACGCTAAGAAGGTTGCTAAATAATTGGAATAATATAGTCTTAACATTTTGATATAGTACAATTCCTGGTTCATAGTCTTGATTTCTGTTCCAGGTAATCTAATCTAATATTTTCAAAATTAATTATAAGATCTAGGCTACTTGTTATATGTCGATGAAAATATCTCTAAGAGATGTGTTAGTCAGTTATTGAAGAGAAATTCTCATGAGTACCAGCACATGCCATACTTTTTCTAATCCGTATACCGTCTGATAAAAATAAGTTCTAGAAATATTTACCGTTGCGAGATTAGGAGAAGATATTATATATTTTTTTTAATTCCAAAAATAAGGTTTTATGTGGACTGGATATCTATTGATAAGATTGAGCCCAATAAGGCAGACAGAGTAATGTTATGATTAGAACAGTGATATGAATAATACTCATTACAGCTGATTGAAGAAAAAGTTGTAGTGGCTTAGTTACAAAAATACATGTTTACAATTAAACTATCTAAACATCTGACAAAAGAAGTCCATAAATAATTACACAAATTGTTTTATATTACTTTTTAATACGATTCGCCGCAGCAAATGAGATGAAAATTTAATTTCGCAATTGAATTAGATCGCGACTAATTTAACAGTTGGCAAATTATTATGGTTGCGGCCGAATACACTTTCATTGGTATTATCTCGCAAATATCTGTCATAACAATATTTTTTGTACTTTTGCATACCATCTTTATATTTATCGAACCCTTGCGACATACAAAATAAACGTTTTAAAAATAATCTCCATATTTCAACACGTAATCCTGTCCTTTTATCTAGCTTACACTATCATAACAATAGTATTCAAAGAAACTGTAATATTAACATGACAATATACGGAATTAATTTACCCTCGGTTTTGAACGACCCTTATCTACATATTTCTCGCAGGCAAACTCCAAACTGCTCTTAATCGTTAATACAACATGAAAAGCGGGCACACACTATACACGCCGCGCTACGACGCACGACTTAGTTGAGCGGGGAACTTTCGCTTAAGGATATAAGTTTAATGTTAACATATTTCACTCGTATTTTTAAGTTGTGGATTTTAAATAGTTTTTAAATGGAGGGGAGTGTTTTAAATCAAAACATTACTAGCAATGTTTTAAAGCTAAGAGTACATGATGACAAACCAATTCGCAGCTTGGAGTTAGTTTAACTATGGTACCAATGGTACCTTTCCTCTATGATCTATAAATTTGTATTGCAAAAATTGCAGTAATATCCTATATTAATTTAATAGCCACAATTATTTAACGAGTTGGGTGAGCAAAAATCTAATATTTCTTTAATAGACCCTGGAATCGGATCCAGTATTTTTTTATTTAATTTTAATATTGAAATATATATCGCCGGATTCAACGTTCATTCAGTCAGCTATAACGAGTTTCATAACAATGTATAAAACAATAGCAATTGTCATAAGCCCCGTTTCTTAAGTAGTTGTGTGTTTAGTGTGTTAAAATGCTCGAGCCCTGTTTGTTTTACACAAAAAACATTCTTTCAAGAAACGAATCATTAGCAAATCACGTCAACTCAGGTAAAAAAGGTGGATTTATCGGAACTGCCCATGAATTAGGCCTATTATTTTAATTATAGAGTAAACATATCTTTAGAGCCAATTTTACGAATTGCTTTAGATATTTTTAAGTCTTAAGGTAATTAAATGCTCTAAAAACTAGAGCAGGTACTTTAATTATGAAGTTAAGCGAATCAATCCCCAAAAGAAAAGAAAAAAGAAACACTTCGAAGACTATTAGTAGTGTTTACTTTCTCACAAAAATTAGTGTAATTTTATTTAAACGCAATTAATTATTGCTTATTAGGTTTCCTTTAACATAAAAAGTCTAAAGCAATTCACACACAACTTTATTCCTGTTTTCCCCGGAGGAGTAGGCAGAGGTGTATCCTGCACCCACATTTTGCCTGATATCTATCAGTCCCACGTAATAGGGAGCGAGCCTATTGCCTCTTCGGGCACATTTCCAGACTCCGTACTGATGCTGAGGATTCCCTAATGGAAAAATTCAAGAGCACTGCCTAGCTCCGAAATCAAAGTCGCGAGACCACTACGCAGTCAATAGCTAAAGCAAACATATATTTTGAAAAACAATTCATACATTTACAGTGCCTTGGGTAGTCCATCTGTTCAACGTCAGATGGTGAAATGAGAGGCAAGAGGTTATGATTCCCACACGTAGACAAATGGTTGTGTGATCCCCAAATATTTGTATTGGTTCCAGGTGATAACACCGAAAAGTCTTTTTGTTATTTGTGTAGGCAGATGAGCATTCACTTGATAATAAGTAGTAAGTCCCGCTCAATGATTTGTGCAACAACTGCGATATACAGAAACTGGTCCTTAATGAATGGTGAGAATCTTAATAACCGTTGCGTTAGGAATATATCAGTGAATGTTGGGTGTATTAACTAATTACTTTTTACTATCAGTGCAAGGTAACGTAATTATTTCGTATTTGATGTTAATGAGAATTTTCATTAATCAACTAAAATCTAGTGACTTTTCGGTCGATAAGTATAATAAATAATATTGTACCTGTGATGCAGTGGCGGTACTTTCATAGAAGCCCAAAAGCGTTTGACTTAAATTTCTAATGTCTAGTTGCTACTTTTTTATTGAGGGCTGATAATAATATACTCATTTATACATCAAATTGCTTTTGTTAAATAAATATTTAAAGCTTAAAGATTGTTATTGGGAATTTTGTAAGACAACCTGGGCTTTTGGGCTTCTATGGAAGTACCGCCACTGCTGTGATGGTACTGTGATTATTTTCTTGGACTCCACTGTGCTTACCATCAGGAACAGTGGAGTCACTTTGCCGTGCCAGTATAAATAAAAAAACAAACTGTAGATTAATGCATAATTTTTTTTATCATTCTTTCAATACTGTTTCTTTTTATTATTTACAACGTCACTAGCCATTATTACTCCACGCAAAAACTTTAAACAGAGATTATAATATACATTAAAAACCTGAAAGAAAATAAATTGATAACACGTCTCATTCATGTAGACTTTATCATCAGCCCATATACGTCGCACTCTAGGGCACGGGCCTCCTCTACAAGTGAGAGGGTTTAAGGCCTTAGTCCACCACGCTGGCCTAGTGCGGGTGTGCGGACTACACACAAATTCCTAAGAACTTTTAGGTGTATAGGTTTCATCGCGATGTTTTCCTTCACCGTTAAAGTACGTGATAATTATTTGTGATTACACGCATAACTTCGAAAAGTCAAAGGTGTGAGCCTGGGGTATGAGCCCGCGATCGTCGAGATTCTCGACCGCGTGCCTAAACCTTGAGGCCATCACGACTTTTTGGCATGTAGACTTATCAACCCTATACATACGGAGACAAATATCGCTACTGTCGGGTACCAGGTGACTATGGATTAACGCAGGTCCTCTTAATCCCTCCCGACAGCCTTCACTCATGCCCGACCACCTTCGAGGATTACTGCAGCATTGATGTGGAAACTGATATAGAGCCCTCAAAATGTGCTTTAATCCCACAAATTTTTAAGGGATTTGCACTGTGTACACACTTTCCAGAAATGTTCCATCTGTTTTTAAATATAAAATGAAGTCGGTTAATTTGTATTGAGTTGTAGATTTAAAATGAATGTCTGGAAATATATTATAGACTATAATTACCATGGCGGTCCCGCGGTACTATTGTGTGTCGTGCGATTTAGAGGGCTCGAGTTTGATTCCCTAGTCAGGCTCAGTTTTATTGGAATTTCTACTTTTCATATTTTTTTATTTGATATGAATTTCACTTCGTCGCGTCGACTACACATAATATAATAACAATGGACGTGAAAAATTATTAAATTGCATTGAAATTAAATTAATTTATATTATTAATATTTTGTACTTTATCATCAAGTAAATAAAAATTAAATTACAATTGTATGACCATAAAACGTAACAATTTATGAAAGAACATTTAAGGTAACATAAAATGATTCAATAAAACTTACGATAACTAGATCTATAATAAATATTAGGTGCAAATGTGAACACCATGTTTAGTAATGTCGGAAGCAAACCAGTTGTAAGTAGCCTGAGAAAATCTCAGAAACCCTCCAGGGAACTAAATCATAAAGATTCATTCTGAGCATTGCTGAGATCTGATGAACGAGTGCTGTTGGAAGCAAGTGCGAGCTAACATATCGCGGAATCGTAGTCGACGGCAACTTTAAGATTACTTATCGTGCATCTCGAGTTTAACAACAAGAAGAAAAGAGATAGACTATAATGTGATTAGTCAGACGATACTCGATAGCGCGGCATTCGACTCTCGGCAGCATAAAAACCAGACGACGTCCACGCTCCGCGCACGCACACACCCGCCTGCGGGATTAACGTCGGACAACCCGTTTCCTGTTACCTGCCTGATGCCTCCAGTAAAAAGTAGACGCTATAGTAATTTGGAATTAATTTCACATCTCAAAACATTGGTTAAAACGAAAGAGAAATCCCGACGCGACGAGATTACGTCTGCTCGGAATCACCCGAGCGTTTGAAGTCTCTATTTTATAGTTGAAAATTTTCTGTAACAAATCCGTGCAGCGGACACAATCTACGGGACTTAAAACAAACAATTACATCGGTTTATTTGAAAAGGAGAGCAAAAAGTGGAGCAATCAAATCGGTGCAGCTACCGGCACGGCAAAAAACTTCGGGTTGTGCGCGGTCTTCGTAACGGACGGCACGGCCGAAGTAATAAAGTAGCCGATGAGAGATTGGCAGATTGTGAACACTATTTCCTATACGCAACATGCATATTGAATATTGTGTAACCATTTCAATGTGGTTTTGAGTTGAGTTGGCTAAATATTTTCTATTCCCAAAAAGAAATTAACATAGCAACAGTATGTTTACAATGTTCATTTTATTATACTCAATATCTAAACGCTTTCAAACTTGGTTAATACGAGGTGAATAAACTTGCTAAGTCAGATGACTTTGGCTATTTCGAAAAATAATGCAGTTGTGGTTCATAATGGTATCTGCCTAAAGATCTTGGCCGGATCCAAAATCTAATTTGTTATTTTTTGTAAAACATTAAATGGAAATAGCTAGTTTAATCGAGATAAACTCAGTGCATGGATGTTTTATTGACCGTATTTTTTCGCATCATGCCAGATAGTTTTAATAAAATGTGATTATATTTTGTGGGTTTTTAAAGAATACAGTTTGAACTTCTAGCTGAAAGTTTTAGATTAGAAGCAAATATTTTTAATTACATACACATTTGTACATACATACATAAACTCACGCCTGTATTCCCCGAAAGGGTAGGCAGAGGTGCATTACTGCACCCACATTTCGCCAGGTATGTATCAGTCCCACGTAATAGGGGGCGAGCCTATTGCCGTTTTTCGGGCACATTTCCAGACTCCGCGCTGTTACTGAGAATTTCCGAATGGAAAAACCCAATAACACTTTGCCCGACCCGGGAATCGAACCCAGGACCTCTAGATCGCACGGCACATACTTGTACCGCGAGACCACGAGGCACACATTTGTATTTGTTTGAAAATATTATCTGCGGCTACTTATTATATAGCTGGCGTCAAACTCACTGCACCAGTGAGAAAGTCACGTCAATTAACCGTAAAGAACATCAATCATGCAGATTCAAAGCATACCTATTTGAACCAGCAATAGAAAACCATGCATCAGCTGGAAACGCGTATCTAATTCTAGGCAAGGTGACATACTTTCGGCAAAGCGGCCGCCAGGTACCACGGCACCGTGGCGAAATCCATTTGGGATTTTCATAAATAACGCGTAAGATCTGTGAACAATAAATACTACAATTAGTTTCGCTTGAACCAGCTGCGTTAAGGAGCGAACTAAATCGTACGATTTGATACGCGCCTCCATCAACTTAGCCTTTGTCAAACGGACGCTAATAAAGTTCAGCAGATGTGATTTTCTAAACAAGACACTAACAAATGGCAGCTACGGGCGCGATAGCATCGAGAAAATGAACAACGATCTCGTAGTGCAATTTTCTGCTTATCTCAAGATTAATGCGTTGCATGAGCGTATAAAGATTGAATTCATTAGGTACTATCATTCAGATATAAATGCAAAGGTTCATAGGTTTATGTTTATATTTATGTTTATTTTGATGTAGGTAAGCTACTAGTGATTGCGAATTTAATCCAAGCAGATATAAAAATATCCATTAGTCGCACTCATACTGACCCCACACCACATATCTGAAGCTAAGAAAGTCTTTTTGGTGTCACAAACTATTGAAACCGAAACATTAATTTTAGGAATAAACAAACATTTGTCACGGTACTGGATTGAACCCGGTCTCACGTTTCTCATGCTGGCGTCTAAGAAACTGGGCCACGAAGGGTTTAAAAATCGAAAAATTATTTGTTTACCAACGATTAAACATGACATCTTTTTTGAGTTTTTGTCAAGTATATAATGCCACTATATGTAGTAATGATGAAACTTGACTTCATTCATAACATTTGAAGAACTTTAAGCATAAAACAAACAGACGACGAGAATGTGATGTAGTCGAGTTAACGAAACAACAAAACGATTGAATTTCACATCGGCGTGTAGGGAATTTAGTGACACAAATCTTGCAAAAACAATTCGGCTCGTTTTGTATTCGCTATCGCCACACGATCGATACAAACCTGATATTTAAAATGGACACTGCTTCTTAGAGTCTCATTCGCGGAATTCCTCTATGCCGTTTTGATACGAATAAAGAAACAGAGCTGCATCATTATAGCCTATTGTGACGAATTTAACATTTTCCAAAAGCGAATCCGTCAAACGTAAAACAATTCGATACGCATTCGAATTTGTTGTTGGGGTTTCAATTCAATTTCTTCGTCGTCCGAACCGCTCGCGTGAATTGGGTCGCGTAAACGGGTCCGCCCTTTTGGGACCAAAACGTTATTTTTTTCACACAGATTGCGAGTTCTTTGATCTCCGGAATGTGTGCGTTAAGCGTTTCCTTCGCTTTGTGCCTTCGCTGTGTGTGTCTTGTACAGACGCCTTTCGACAACGACACCCAGCGGGACGTAAAAATCAGGAAAGAACTGTACGTTGTGATTTTTACGTTTTGCTTTCAAAATGCCTAGATGGAACGAATTTAAGTCCAACGTTTTCGAAGTACTGCAGATTTTCTAACTCGTTTCTAAAAACGATTCGGTGTAGCAGTGCCAAATTTTCAAAGTGTCAAGTAGTCCGAGGTGAGAGCGCAAACGTGTCAAGAACTCGGAAACTCATTCTTGACACAGTTCAGCGTTATGAGCATTACTTCATCCATACTGGGAGAGTTTAGCACGTCGTAAACTGTAAGATCCATTACGCGGGAGCGCTTCAGATTATTCTCGGCCCACTTTATGACCCACCGTGGTACACGGTTCAATATTTTTCGATGGATTCCCCTTTTATTATTCCATTGCATGCGGTGCTAGTAATGATTTAGTTTGTAGTGTTCGTGAGAGAAGCTCGTTCAGGTAGACGGCGGGTAGTTACGGCCACACGAAGTTGAGTGTGAGCGTTTGTGAAATTGTGGCACCTCGTAACGTTTAGAACTTACTAGGTCTCACGTAGAATAAGTAATTGAGTTGCGCGGTAGGAACTTGCTAAACCTTATGCGGCGAGATATGTCTGAGCTACATTTTTTATTTGCCGCTTGATTTAAAATACGTAACTAACGTCTAGATTTTCTGTCTGATGGTGCAATAAACTAACATAATATAGCCATTCATCTACACAAATCTATGTATACATATAGGTACATAACAAGGATTTATTATGTGTAATTATATTAACATTTAGGCTTTTTCAACTTTTAGTTGCTGGAGTCTCTATTTTCAAAGTTTAATAGAGACTTAATCTTTTCTTAATAATTTTCTGCATCAACATACACCAGAGCTTAGATGGTCATAAACAATATCTTCTGAAGATTCACGTAATACATAAGAGAACCTCAAGGATATTCTGTAAAAGTTAGCATGTCCTTAATATTTCACTTCAACTTTATAAATACTACGAAGGACGTTGTACAACTTAGCACTAAAATAAGACCGCAAAAACAACTGCGACCTCAAATGTAGGTCAGCCCTTTACGAGATAAAGGACACGAGGATACTTCAACTCCTAGACTGAATATAAAGTATAAAGTAATAACTTACGTAACTATTCGTAAGAAGATATTAAAGTCGTAAATAATTACAAAGGCATCATATCTCACAATTATAAAGAATGAACATAAAAAGCATGAACGCTTACGTTCCCGTGGGGTCTGAGGCGAACAATATTTTATTGTGCGCGGTGAATAGGCACCAAAATACTGGTGTTGTGTGAGGTCCCAGTTTACTACTCAGGTGACACAGGCGTTACTAATTCCACGTCAATTTCGGTATTTATATTTTTACCGACAAATGTTCTTTGGCAGTATGCATCATTCTTGACATGCGTGCTAAGTAGAATTTGCAATTCTTCCAAATATTACTAGATGAGTTCTGTATTTTTTTAGTCCCAGTCCAGCCACGTTATTTTTTGTAACAAAAGTTGCAGTAATGAAATAAACGAATAGGCTTGCTTCTTATCTGATACTTAAAAATAAAACTGGTGAATAGCCTCGAGAAAACAGGCATGTTGTCATCAAATACTAATTAAAATAAACCAAAAAAATATATTCGTTGGTCAATATCAAAATAACATTATTGCAGCCAACTAAAAATATCTTTGTAGTTATTATATTATAGTCTGCTCACAATCATAATTGGATCTTATTAGTAATAAAAATTGTAGCAATCTTTAAATTAAAAAAAAACATTTTTCTTCGTGCTTTTTTTATATAAACGATTAGCGTTCACTAGGGGTGGCGTAATGTTATTTTACGGAAAGAGAAACGTGTAAACGAGATTTCTTTGCAACATTTATTTGGTGATCAAGGGTCACACGCTGAGCGCTAATTTTTCGCCTCCACGGGGTTAAGTCTTTGAAACAGCACAAAAGATACACCGTTACGAATGTCAGGAGTGTAAGAATTAATGGCGACTGCCTTTTATCCAGGTCTTTTGTCTCCAACTGAATCGCATTGTCTATTTGTGTGTAATAATAGAAATGTTTAGCGTCAAACCTTTTGTTGTTCCCGAAAAATAAGTTTGTTGATGAATAGCTCACGCGGCGCGCTACAAGACACTATATTGTGATTTTCTTCGCATGTTAGACGAACAGTTGGGAATAAAGAACTCTAAATGAGCGTGCAGTGGAGGAAATATCATGCAGAGAGAATTTAAGCAAAAACTTTTAATGTTACGGATGTTAATAATTCTATTTTTTGTTTCGATAAACGCAAGAATGATTAAAGATTTCAATGATATAACAAATCAGATCTATATAATTAGTCGTGATGGCCTCGAGGTTTAGTCACGCTGCGCGCTGTTGAGAATCTTGACGGTCGCAGGTTCAAACCCCAGGCACAGGCACCTGTGACTTTTCGAAGTTACGTGTGTATTCGCTAAGAATTATTGCGTACTTTAACGGTGAAGGAAAACATCGTGAGGAAATTTGCGCAGCTAAAAGTTCTTAGGAATTTCTTAGGAGTGTAGTCCGCCAACCCGCACTAGGCCAGCGCGACGTGGTGGACTAAGGCCTTAACCCTCTCAGTTGTAGAGGATACCCGTGCCTAGCAGTGGGACGTATATGGGCTGATGATGATGATATAATTAGTCTCATTTTTTATGTATGGAAACAGGTAACAGTTAAATTTACACTAGAAAGTAATGAGCAATGCAATTCATTCCATTTGAAGCCAGTGATAATATTTCGGTGAATTTATACTGTACTTCCAATAGACTATTATCGTAGCACATCCACTCAAGAAACGGTAACAATAATCTGGTAAATACAAATACCAAGAACGTAACAGACAAGAAGCACCCAATCATCGAGTCGCTAAGCTTCACAAACACGCAGATTACTTTGATAATTTCGATGGTCTCCGAACAGAAATAGTTGCGCATCGGTATGATGTAATGTAAACATCGGATAGATGCAAGTCGTAATGAAAAGAGTATAGATGAAAATGCGTGTAGTAAATGATGGGGATTTGCATCTATGTGTTTTATCAACTTTGATTGCTTTTATTTTTTGTAATTTACATTACTTCGCTTTTTATCGTAAAGTGAGAACCAAACGAAGTTGAATGCAGGTCACTTTTATCAGATCACTTTGCAAAGCGTTGACGAAGGCAAATGTTCAGCAAGAACTTATGTTTGTATGATCTTCAAATATTTTATTCGGCTCTAAGTGTTATTACCCAGAAGCTTATCGCAGATTTTGATACCTACTACATTATGAGTTCTCACAACAAATTCTTGGCTAAAAATGTACATGAGTTGGGGTTGACAATACTAGTTAATGAAAATATTGGATTTTTTATCCGTTATCGGTTACACTTTATTTTTAATTCAAATAAAAAACCAGTGACCGTGATTTTCTTTGCATATTACCAAGATTACTATTTTGAGCGTAAATAATATTTAATAAACGTCAGTTAAATATTAAACATTATTTATGTGCGTATACCACATTAATATTGTTATAAGAAAGGGAAAAAAAATAAAAAACAAAAAAAAATAAATGTATAACAATGAAATATGTAAAAATGCTAATTAGCTACGAAACAAAACAAGAACAATTTCGGATCAGATAATGCAAATTAGTGTGGACGTTAACCGAAACGTAACCTTCGCATGAGTAATGTAGTTTTCGAAGAAGCAAAGCAATAAACAATATTAATAGATTTACAATCCAAAATATGTCCGAACACAGATTAACATTCAGAAACCTATTAATGACTAATGAGGATTAAAGGGAATCCTTTACCGGCGCGACCGCGGCTGAATTTTTAATAACAGTAAATCATCCGAACGAATGGGCATTCTAAGTATCCCTACTAAATTACAAAAATGTCTCCATAAAGCAAGAACATATCTAAATTATATTTTGACATAGGAGCGAAAAATGCCATCTCTAATCTCTGGGCTATAAATTTCTCATGCAAATTTTACGCTATTTTATTTGAGAGGAATCCGTTCGGGGAACTTGAACAAAAAGCTATGCGAGACAATCCATGTGACGCGCACGTCGATATAAATCTGGCTCTTAACAGGATATCTCGGAATTAGCATAATGCATTCGGGCGTGTGACGAAATTCGTATATTGGCCCCTTGCCTGAATATATCTGGCGCCGAAGCGGAAGATAAAAACTATGGCTTGGGTGTCTGATACGTATTGCGAAGCGTTAATGAGACGTGTACAAAGGATAAAGTCTTTTAAACTCTTAATACTTCCTTAAAAGATAACATAGTGTTAAACCCCAGATTAGCGATAAAGACGCGTTGACTTCATTTCGTACGCAATGCAACAATGGACAAAAAAATTCTATACTTTTGCAGGTAAATGTTCTCACTACTCTATCAGACAATCAGTGTCTTGTTCTTTATTTTTCTTGTTTACTGCATAGAAAGATGAATGATAGTAAAAGATCTTGTTAGTACACCTTCGTGCTTATAAAATGAGTTGCTTATCGCCAGAGACGATCTAAATGGGCTATTCACGGGAATAACAAACTAGAAAAACGTAAAAAAGGCATTCCGGTACCGGGAATCGAACCCGAGCCTCCTGGGTGAGAGCCAGGTATCCTAGCCACTAGACCATACCGGACTTGCTCCAACAGACGAAAATATCGGTGATATCTGAAAATAAACATCTGCAGACACATGGTTTCTTTATGGATCGATAAAACAGAGTTTAATAATAAAATTATCGCACCAAACAGAAAATGTCTGTACCGATATAAAGACATTTGTTATAATTATGAGTACACCGTTGTTACGTGCAGTGGACCACCCAGGGAGGCCAGGCGTACTTGCGCAGCCCATTGTGCGGGCCCGTTGACTGGCTAATGTTAGTGATGTGCCGCTTGCGATGTAATGACTCATTCAGTATAGTTAAACTGATCAATATAAAATCATAAATTAAAATTATCAATATAAAATCAAATATTTGCCTCCTTCCCCATAAAAAAAGACGGGGATTCTGCTATTTTTTGTAATTTATCGAAGCACTGGTAGCTTTATGTGATGAATGGACTGAGATGTGAACATTAATAAGATCAGAACGAGAAGTAAGAAAGTAGGAAATTAAAGAAATTGGTAGAGGATTAGAAATAAAAGTTCCTACTTCTTTATATTGTGTCGGACTGTAATTTGTTCATGCTGTGTAATATGATACAGTGGCTATGCAAAAACATCTGAGATTATGGGTCTAAATGTCTGGTTCCATCTTTCTACTCCTCCTCCCCTGATTCCTACTCCCCTCTATTTGGATGAGCTCTTAGTATTACGACTTTAGCTGGTAGTAATTTCTTATAAATCACTTAACTTAATCCCTTATTTTACAAGGTATTTGTTTCCCTTAAAATAATGTTTACTTCAATAAAAGGGAACAGAAATATAATTGTCACAATTTTATTTTAAACAAATATTTATACAACAATCGCTATGTTTTCTGTACAAAGAAACTGATAGCTATAGACTCGCCAGTCTCTCTCAGTATATCGCTTCTCCGATAAATGGAAGGCACGTCACTACTCTCACACGCCATGGACTGTGAGAAGGCACCACGGAAGCATGCCGTGTGATTTGATTAGTGTGAACGAGTGATTCTATTTGACATACTGATGGGTCGAAGATTAAAATTAAAGTTTGTGGACGCCGTGAAACGCACGTTAATAATAGACAGTTATTTCTCACCACTGATTTAGATCAACAGATTCTTTTCTATTCGTTTATTTTTAATAAAGGTGTGAAGTGGTAGCTGAATGTGGTGAATTAGTCGGCTGCATACACTTTAAAATTAGAATACCAGTAGCACCTGCACTATACCAATTGACATTTACTTCTAGAGCTTCTCAAGTATAAATATATTCAACATAAGGTGGATTGATATGGAGAATAGAAAATTGGTGTAGGTAATAGGGAATAAATAAATCTATATTATTTAATTGTGGAGAAAAATTTGCTATTCTGTGGTATTACATCAATAGGTCATCTTGACCTTGATAGCTCTATATCTTATAGAGCACCCACAAGCCATAGCTTAGCAGCTGAGGTTTGCTCTAAGGACTAAGGTTTATTAAACATTACCCACACACTTAATTACTTAATTCTCATCAGTTGAAATTCTATTTACTAGGTATTTGTACTTAGATGCCACATATAAAAGGGAAATCAAAATACGTCACTCATCTATGCATACTTATTAAATTTTATTAGCCTTAATGAATTAGTCATACACTTGTAACAAACACATGTTATAGCTACTTAGGAGCGAGAAACCAGACGTCACGTCAATCAATTGAAGCTCGCTCCGACATTAAACATGTGCTAGAGGCGTGAATAAACGCATTATAAGGCGACTCCTACTAAGGAACAGTTTCAGGAGAGGGTAGGTACTCACTTTTTGTCTACCGTATTTCTCATTCTTTTATTCGATATTAATGATAATATAAGCTTACGCCTGTATTCCCCAAAGGAGCAGGAAATGGTGTTTTTCTGCACCAACATTTCGCCAGTTAACATATTACATAATTATATCAGCTTGTATAGAACGTGGGACATGTCTACAGTAGATTTTAATCAACGAACTCAGTCTCGGCTTTCCGGTTTCCATCTAACGAAGCTATCGCTAATTAATAAGTACAGAATCTATCTAAGAGTAAATTTTATAATAAACACTGGTTTATAAAGTGGTAATAACAATATATATCGACTCTCGTACAATTGTATTTGGCTTTAATTAAAGTTGGCTTCAAATATAAACCATTTTACTAAAAGTTCATTACTAACAACCTTGTTTATCTACTCAATTCACTAGAACCGTATTGGAAAATTTTGAGAACAAATAGCTTAATTGAAAATGCTTTGTAGTGTAGGGATGAATTATCAAGACTTATTAGGGATTTAGAGTATATTATTAGCATATCTTTATCATTAATAACGTTTAGCAATGATCACCGTCTATATATATTTTAATTAAAAAATAATATATAAAAGTGACTTATTACAGAGACTGCAATTTAGAGATTTTACAACGCCTCGGAATTGAACAAAACATTTTTACAATCATTTCGTCCTTACCGAACGTCTATCTTCGGAGTCGGACTGGTATACATACATACATAACCTCACGCCCGCATTCCCCGAAGGGGTAGGCAGAGGTGCATTTCTGCACCTACATTTCGCCAAGTATGTATCAGTCCCACGTAATAGGGGGCGAGCCCATTGCCACTTTTCGGGCACATTTCCAGACTCCGTGCTGTTACCGAGAATTTCCTAAAGGAAAAACCCAATAACACTTTGCCCGACCCGGGAATCGAACCCAGGACCTCTAGATCGCACGGCACATACTTGTACCGCGAGACCACGAGGCAGTCGGACTGGTATAATTTAAAAATTCAAAAACTTGCTTGCTTGCTTCCCTCATGAAACCAAATATAAAGTGAAGATAGACAGGGTTAGGAATGCAAGCCAGTTAAAATAAATACAAGAAATGACGAAACAAAACGACTACCAAATTCATCTGCTTCGAAAATGGAGTGACTTCGAGGCCAGAAGTTGTGTTATTGGTATAGGGTAACCTATAATATGTCGCGACCTATTTATCAAAGTCGAATTAGTAGGTGACATCGGGGCATAAAACATATGGCGAATTAGACCCGCTTCAAATTATCTCACGGGGTGCTATTACGGCTGGATTAGGTGCCAAGTAAATTACATGAATTATTGAACCGTACAACGTAAATTGGCACCAAATGTTGTTTCCTCTGTATTGCTTTAATGACATCCGAAAGGTGTCAAATCAAATCACAGATAATTTCATTGTTTCAAAGGTAAATATTACTTTCGCAACAAAAGTACAGTAGGATTCACATGTTATTTAAATAAATAGTATTAAATTAGATACGAAATGGTAATTTAGGAGTGGCAGAATCACCAGATTTAATTACAGCCTGCGTTATAATAAAACCTGGAACAATGGATTTCCTTCAAAGGCCTTGAATGCATGAGTATTAAAAAAAAACAATTATGGGAAATAAATAAACATACACTATAGCTGGCTACGGCATACATATGTATATGCATACATACATAATCTCACGCCTGTATTCCCCGAAGGGAGAGGTACATTACTGCACCCACATTTCGCCATTTATATATCAGTCCCACGTAGTAGGGGGCGAGCCTATTGCCGGTTTTCGGGCACAATTCCTGACTCCGTGCTGTTACGGAAAATTTCCTAATGGAAAAACCCAATAACACTTTGCCTGACCCGGGATTCGAACCCGGGACCTCATGATTGTACGGCACATATTTGTACCGCGAGACCAAGAGGCAGGAAACCTTTAAAATTATAGAGCTTTAATGTTGCGATTCGTTTGGTAGAAGGATTAAAATTTCATACCACTCACTTTTAACATACATTTTTCAATTCATTTGGAAGGCCACTTTACGAGAATTTCTTAGATTTATTAAAATTCGTGTGTGTTTGATATGACTTGTCATTGTGTAGATTTTATACTCGTATTCTATCTCAATAAAAATACGAAAAAAACATTCCATCAGGTAAGCTGTTCACGTAGCTACGCTGTAAAAGTATTAAAATACTGTTGGGATACAAATATTTTAAGCCTATATGTTCTGAGGCTAGACTTTTGGCAAGCGCCCTGACAGGCAATTTTTTTTTTGTTAACCCTCCCATCAGGGTCGTTTGTAACGTTTCGTATTTACATAAAAAAAGTTTGGCTATCTGAAACAAATCTAACGAGCCATAACTTGTGAAGCTCGTATTAAATTCTCATTAGACATCAATACCACTATATTTTTATAATATACAAAACAAAAAAGGTGCGGTGCGTGTTCAACTCGCAAACCGTAGTGTTCCGTATCGATGCGTGACGTAATTTTACACATTATGCGTATGCCTTAGGGCATATTTTAGCTTGACAGGTCACTGTTCAAACTACTCCCACTTTAAATCGTATATTTTGATCAAGAAATATTTTTTTCTTAATTTTAAATAATTCTATTTTTGGATAATTACATATTTAATAGAAGCTTCTAGAAGCAAAAACTAGCCATAATGTTTACGTTATTTGACTAATTGTTCCGTAATTTTGTTATACAGAGAATGAAAGAGTTTAAAGAATACGCTGCAAGCCATTAGCCAATACGGAAATATGAGTATGATGGTAGAATATTCCAGTTAATTAAAATAAAAATATTTTATATTATGTGATTTTTTATCATTATAGCAATATTATAACACGAAAATTACGCATTCCTACAACACTCAACAATTCTTTGGGAAGTAGCTCGAAAATATTTTAAGCCTATATGTTCTGAGGCTAGACTTTTGGCAAGCGCCCTGACATTGTGGAATCAGCTTCCCTCGGCGGTATTTCCGAATGGATATGACTTAGGGACCTTCAAGAAAAGAGCCTATATTTTCCTCAAAGGCCGGCAACGCACCGATGATTCCTCTGGTATTGTGGGTGTCCATGGGCGGTGTTGACCACTTAACATCAGGTGGCTCACCAGCTCGTTTGCCTCCTTTCCCATAAAAAAAAAAAAAAAAAAAAATATAAACCCTGTCAAAAACATACAGTGGTTCTAAACCGACCTCACTTATTTCCTTCCTTCAAGACAGAGTAGTAAATAAATATTATCTACATACAAGTATTCCATTTGCATCAATAATTACTTTCGCATTGAAGCTAAGGTCTGTACAGCGGAACGCTAAAAGCGTACAAAAACGAATTTATGCCTCTTCGGGGACGGTCCACGGGTGTCCATTACCCGATATCCTTCTTGATTTATTAACGTATATCTCGACGAGAATAACTACATAAAATAATGCTGTGAGGTCCGGTAATGAAATGTGGGGGGCGTGTTTGTCTCCGATGTCGATAATCTACTTGTTTATTGGTCGGCGTTTCGAGATATGCCTTTCTGAATGGTCATTATCAAAGAAATGTGGTGCCACGCGGATTCCTTTTGTGAGTTAGGTGTGATTTTATTGAGACAGTTGACATATGATAAATGTGTAGTGGAGAATATGATTTGTGTGGAATTGGGTAAAGATTCGCAAGCCTATGAATCATATATTTTTTAAGATGTAAATTTAAAAGCGTTTTATTAATTAATTGAAAACGACTTTTTATAATCGAAATCTTTAATTAGTAACAGCTATAGGGATGTGTAGCATAAAATTATAAAATACTATAATATTTTTATCATTTTACTACTCGAGATCCAATATAGTTCAAATCCTTATTAGAATACACTAACGAAATGAGACCAATAAATTTCTTCACAAGTATCACTAACACACACCATTGACCCTATCCGTGAACTTAAACGGATACTTGAAACAAAAGAGTGTTTATAAATAGGCGTAAGAACACTCCACGTCTGGGCCATTCATCATGCCAGAGCCTCTCGACTCCGCAAGACGCGGAGATTCCTCTTCAGCAACAAAGCGAGTTTATTGTCTGAAAACAAAGCCACCGATTCAGGGCTTAGTGACAGCATAGTCGGGGATAATAGGGCTGCTATACTTTCCGATTTGCAAACTGACGTTTCAATGTTACCCGCGTGGATTTTAGCTCGAGATTGTGAAGATATCCGATTATTGTGAGTCACTTTGTGTTTTGTATGAAATTTTTCTAGAATATTGTTGACATTGTGTCACGTAAGAGCTTATAGCTTAGGTACATTGATATATTAGCAATTATGAGTCGTAAAAGATTTTTACATTTCAGTGTGAAACTGTTATATTATGCTTATTACTCAACCTACAGCAAATTTACTGCGTTTGTACAAACAACATCTCGTAACATTCGCGTAATTCCACATTGACTTCTCATTAAGCAAGCGGCAAATAAAACACATTTCATGGTACAAGGCAGCCCTGCGCATCGCTATGCCAATTACCTCAGCAACGCGGTCGTACGCGTAATACTGGTCAATTTCGTGCCTCAGACCAGAGCTTCCTATGTTTATGAGTGCGCATCGGCTCGTTTATCTATTCAACATACTACTTCCTCTACAGCATGTTTTGTTCCAACATATTTATCGTCCAGCTCCACTATGCCATTATTTAACAGCGCTTTATGTCGCCGTTGCGTCTCATTAGGGTATGTAGGTACACGATGCACCATTCTCTTTGTCGATCTAGACTGCACTCTGATAACGTTTTGATGTATCTGTATCGGCATTTCTTTGTTAATTAGCGTGTTGATTTGTTCTCCACTTCCTGATTTTTATACTTTGATATATTTTGTTTTGTCTGCAATTTGTGGCGTAATGAGTGTTTAAAATTGAATCAATGAATCATTTTATAGATGTTTCAACAATTTGATTTGTTTTTCCAATAAATCTAGAAATTAGAAATTAAATGTTATTCTGCATTTGATTTGAAATGAAATTATAAATGAATTGATTAAAAAAAAAAAATGAGTAATATTACATTCCTCGCTCATGTAGTGCTCAGCACTGATATAGATACAATATTATAATTAGTTAATCAACAATCACAACTAGAGACAATTTTTTTAAAATCACGTTACTCCTATATTTTGTCGTTGAGATTTCTTACAAATTTTGGTCGTTAAATTAAAGAAGAATGAAATTAAAGCTCTAACATATCGCTTTTAGTTTTAAAAGTGAATGTTAATTTTATATTATTCTATCAAAATATAACATAAATGTGAATATATGGATGCACTTAAACAACCTACAAATTAATTTAAACTCGGAATCCTATTCTCTATCACTTATTTATGTTACGGTATACAAGATAAAGGCAAAAACGTTTCTAGTTCTGAGCGTTTTGGAGACATGCCAATGGACATCAACAAAAATTTGTCTAATACAAAAACACGGGTTATCGAAGAGATTTTATAGAAACGGTTAGACGTAGGCGCCGAACTCGAAGATTTTAATGTCTTTATAAGTGCTGGCCAACATAAACCTAATGAAACAGCCACTTCATTGATCTACCTGCGAGTTGACACGAATCCCGCCGCCAACCCCGTATTTTCGTTTTTTTCTTGAAAGTCACTTTCTATCTCTTTCTACAGCTATTATTAACACGCCATAGAAAGGGATGGTAAAACTAAAACCGTGCATTAACAAAGGGCCATTTCATTTGGGGAAGACGACCCCCATCACTTGATAAGCCGTTGAGACATTTTAGCATTAATTCCTATGGATACAGAAAATATTTCAATTATATTCGAATTATGTTTTTTAATGCCTTGAGTGATTTTTTCAATCTTTTGAGACTTTGTTATAAGATTACAAAAAAATAATTGCTTCGGTCATTTGTTTTTCCTAGATCTTAATATTTTTATGTATTCATTGCATTCAAATCAATGGAAAAAGAAATTACATTCCATCAGCGGTTCGTTTCTAAATAGTTTTATATTAATTTGCATAATACTATCACATAAATATCATACTCCACTACGATCAATTGTTAAGAGCATTTGAATTTTAATAGATTTCGCAACCCTCATCCAAGTGGGTGATCACAATCAAGAAAACATTCCCCACGGGATCCAATATGAATGCTCCATAACAACGACGCAATGAATCACAATCGCAATAAATAAAGCCAATAGAAAAAGCGTCAAAATTATCACATCGTTTATTAGTTATAATATAAGAATTTTTATCGGAGATCAACGAGCTGTCGCCACAACACCCGCATGCCAGACAATTGATGCAATCATCGTCAATGAGATTTTCGGGGGTGGGTAAAACTGTACAGTAATTGCATTGGCCACAAACGAATTACTCAGTAGCAGTCCACTGGTAATTCCATTTGAGTGCGGGCAAGCAGACGTCATCATTGCGATTGTGTTGGTAAACTCGCATAATTCATGCTATAATGTAGTCTTGGGAGGGTGTTGATATTGCTATTTGGGAAGTTAATATTTCAATTTTTCTTTTACCTGCATTTCAGACCACCGCTAGAGCTGTAGTTTGTTCAGCGTTAAATCCCTTTTTTGGGACAATTTGGAAGCAATTCCGAATTAACAATGGTACACGAAATGGTTTTGTGCAAGCAAAATGTCTAACCGCAGCTCTTGGGGTGCGGTTGTCCGAGATCAGAATAGGGGAGCGCCGACAACATTTATTTGTAGCCACGAAATGTACGTAACTGTCTTACAAGATTTATTCCCAAACATGTAATCTCTCCTCTTGTGGGCGTCGACGCATTTGTTTCAAACGCACAATCGAGTCTGGAGACACTTACCCTTGTATATTTTTGGTTAAAAACATCTTCGATAAGGACGCCTTGTGCCCTGCGTTCAACGATAAAGCGAAATATGCTAATTCAGCCTACAAGCGAACCGATATGACCTACTAAGTGATTGGATCCCCAATGCGTCGGCGTGTTTTGAATTCAAAACCCCAAGATCACCCCAATGTTTACAAATTGTTATATGAGAAGGAAAAAAACAAAATTCATCCGATTGAGATATCCGTTTTGATTAGGCTCGATTCAAATAAGATTCTTTCCCGATACGAAGGTTCATGAAGTGAAACTGGATAAAGGTTATTTATTAACATTTCCGAAAACAATAAAGAAGATTTATCCCGAACAAAATTAAGGTTGTAATGTAATAGAATTAAACGAGGAAACGTCGTAAAAAGCCAAGAAAGTAGGTCAAATTATCCGTGAAATAAATCCACTTAGAGATGCAAAATATTACCGAAATGGATGCCTTTTCTCACAATATGGCGCCACTAGAAATTTCCATCTTTTATGAAATATTACAGATTACGTAAAAGGCCGTTTCATAAAATCTAATTTTAATTAAAAAATAAGCAAACGGTAATTAATTTCGTCGGTCTCCTCAGCGGATACAATGGTGTACAAATTAAACGTTCAAACTCGTAACGTTTGTGGATATATTTCTGCCTCCGACTTTTCCGTCGTGAATTTTTTTTCAATTAAAATTATAATACAAAAAAATAATTTTCCTTCACTTTCACAAGTAAAACAATTCCCTTTATTCTTTGCTTACCTTCAAAATTACTTTGTAACCGTTCGGATGAATTAAATAGTATAAAATTAAGAATAAGTTGTTTATCACGTCACTGTCTCCGATAAACTAATTTTGGGATTTAATGAAGTCGAAATGGCTCAATTCCCAAACGCTCTGAGCGCTGTTATTTTATTTGTCAGCATATCGTTCTGAAATAATTAGAATGGGAATTTATAGATGTCATCGGAGGGCAGTGATTTAGTGGCTCGCTCCGCGGGATTCTATCCATGTTGTTTTAATAAAGGACCGATTGGATTTTCCTATCTTATCGGATCAGCTGATATCTTTGTTGCAATCTTCTCATCGTGTTTTATTGCGCTTTAGAATGGAGCTGTCAATTGTCGAATTTGTTTATAAGATGTTGCTTGTTTTACTATATTGTTTAGGTACATAGTAAACTTATTGAAATATAAAATATATGTATATCATTATATTACCGTCTTTGGTGTGTATGCTAAAGAAAAAATCTGCCGCCAGTTTTATTCTAAGTCTCACATCATAGGAGGCAAACGTATTGCCGTTTTCGAGCACATTTCTAGACTCCGTGTAGCTACTGTGAATTACCTAAAATAACCCAATAACTGTCCCGACTTAGGAACCGAACCTAAAACCTCCACATCATTATGGGCATATTTGTGTGACTTAATTACCGGCGCAACATATTTAATGATATGTCCTAAACGTTTACAAAAACAAATGCTGAATATTTCAACAAATCAATACCGTGACACGAGCCTGAGTATGACGGGGCAAAAATAGAAAGTTATAATATTGATCTTCGTCCCGACGGCTGTTTCTTTAACGTTGAAGCCGGAATTAATTTTACTGTGAAAAATCATAAAATTTTACGTGAAATAATTTTAATTTCTATTAAGCATATGATTCTATAATTAGAGACCTTACATTTTTGGGAAATATTTAGTAAAGAACAGCGTAAATTTTGCCAAGTCCATTACAGTTCATGTCTTGAAGTTGAGGTATAATATTTAACAGCTATATTGTAGTTATTTATTTGATATTTATTAATAGTTTACCACGTGCTTTCAACGCCCTTTTTCTTTTAAAGGAGAAATCAAAAAAGGTAAGATGACCGATTTAAAATATCTCGTGTCATGAAGATAAGTAAGTACACGAACAAAATATTATATAAAATGTGTCTCACAAGACCGCTTCCATTTCTTACACTTTTGATTTCTGCGAAAACTAAAATAAGACTTTAATCTGCTCCCAACAGAATTCTACACTTTGCCTCCACAAACACCGGAACTACTGAATCAGATGGCAATCTTTCAAAATGACAAATGTTGCGAGCGTTCCCTTATTTATCGTCCACAGTCTACGGTAAAATTAACTCGATTGGAATAACGAAAGAAGCTATATTAATCACTGCCTTTTGTAACAAATTGTCGGTATGTGCCTCACGATTTCGGTTACCGTGGATGTGTGTACGAGTGTTTTCGTTTAACGGGCTTGTTTGACTTGTCTCCTTGATTTAGATCCATGTTTATTTGTTTAATATTTCTAAATAGCAGGGATGGCCTCGAGGTTTAGGCGCACGGTCGAGAATTTCAGCGGCCGCAGGTTCAAACCCCAGGCACACACCTCTAACTTTTCGAAGTTATGTGTGTATTCACAATGAATTATCACTTGCTTTAACGGTGAAGGTAAACATCGTGATAAAACCTGCACACCTAAAAGTTCTTAGGAATTTCTTAGGTGTGTAGTCCGCCAACCCGCACTAGGCCAGCGTGGTGGACTAAGGCCTAAACCCTCTCAGTTGTAGAGGAGGCCCCATGCCCAGCAGCGTCCCGTATTTGGGCTGACGACGATATGGCCTTACTTCACGATTCATATCGACGAGCTGTTATGATATTTCTTTGATGCTATTATTAAAATTGCATTATTTATGTATGTACAAAGTTGTAGTATGTATAGCATAGCAAAGTGTCATTTGGGTTTCCTAAAGGGAAACTTTGAGAAGCAACACAGAGCCTGGAAACAATGTTTCTTTTCTTAGTGTAATGTAATACAAATATTGATGTGCTATTGTCGCTTCCGACAAAGCGCTTTGGAAGTCTTTGGGAGAGCCTTTTGTCCAGCAGTGGACGTCTTATTGCTGATGATGATGATTGAAGGTAGCCAGATCCGTCTTCCACAGTTACGAAGGGCCAAACCTAAATATACCATGCAGGTGTTACGGCATTTGATGTTCTATCTTACTGTATTCCACTCTAGAGAACTTATAGGCACGCAGTTTTGCTACAATATCGAAGGAATTCAAGTGATATTATTAGCAAAATGATATTAATAAGAATACACAGCATATGACATAAAAAAGGCTTACTTGCCTGCGATTATTCTAGCCCACAACTTTTTCAGTGAGTTTCTCAGTACTATCTAACAAAGGAACGAAGTGGGTCGCAATGCACTACACGTGCTTTTATCTTTGATTCAAATACATTAAAAGTTACTTATGTATAGGCACGTGCGAAGTTCCCAACAAAACCCATAGTTTGTCGGCACGTGTATCACAATGTGCATTAGCTAATGCTTGTAGTTTCTTACGAACGGGTAGGTTGGTGTAAATAATTTATTAGCAAAGTTTCCATCGCGTGGTTATCGAACTAGGTATCCTAATTTGGTAAACTTTAGAACCCCTTTCATGCAACTTCCGAAAGGCCATCTATCATTCACGCTTCAATATGATAGAAGTTTGGTTTTTGTTCTACTTCTATTAATTCTTTGTCCATAATTTTTTTCAAATAGTTTATTATTAATAAATTTTGTATTGTAATCAATATTAAAATTCAGTAATATGATATTGAATTATTCCACTCCGTTTTGCCTTTAAACAATTGAATAATTTATAGCGTTTGTAATATTAATCGTTCGCCTTTTTGGGATTTTTCCTATGTCAGATATAGGATTTGACTTCTCTAATAATTCCTTAGACTTTATCCAATTTTCAGCATCCTACACTCACCCTAGGGTGAAGTCTAGATCATTAATTACCGTGGTGAGATCAAAGCATCTCTTGACTTATCGTTTATATAAACTATCAAAGTATGATATATCTTTATATTGAATATAACTCGAAGTTGGCAAACGAGAGTATGCCGTCTCTCAACACTGTACTCATCACCAGCTTCTGTTTGAAAACGTTGCGCAATAAAAAGGCAATAAAATGTCAAAAAACATATATTTTTAAATAAAAGCATAAACGTTAAGCCGTATCACACGCTTTGCTTCCCATAAGGATTTGCGTGGACACGAATTAGATGTCATAAATATAAAAGTTATAGCTCGCAGGAGCCTTAACCCTTCGCTTAAGGCTCACCACAAGCAGATTACAGACATTAGTCATTCCTACCGTCCAGAAGGCCCCGGGCGCAGACCGACCCGTAAATGTACTCATATTTTTTTCTTAGAGCTTTTATTCTACTGAATGTTCAGATTTCGGTCGATGATAAAAAGCAGGATGATGCAAATTAGAAGTTGTGTTTGCAAAAAATAGGTTTGCATTTTAAGTATTTTTTTTGATACAACAAAGGTCAAATATGCCGTGTATAATTGTCTTAATTTATTTGCCGTACCTAAATTCCAAAACAATGCCGACTGATTTATGTTTACAAAACTAAAAAGTACGATTGAATTTGATAAACTCGTCAAATGAAATTATGATGGAATAATCGTCACTAAGTTCCCATTTATAGCTGTGTTTAAATATGTAAATTTACTGAGGCCTTAAAACCTTCCAGAAAAAACAAAGAATCACAAAACACACGTCCAGTATTCACATTTCATTCTATTATAATCACTTGCCTGGAAAAAATATATATACAGCTGTCAAAATCAGCCTACATAACCTACAAAACATATTATATAATACATAAAAATACATGGACTGAGGAATGTAACAATTTTGTTTCTTGTTATAAGACCTTTCCCTAATCTAATATATTCGGTTCATTTCAGAATACACCAAGTAGGTTTTATTAATGGCACGGTCCATGCTCCACTTTTATTTTGTGCCCTAAAAGCGTATAAAACGAAATGTGTTGGTGAAAGGTTTGCTTGCCCTTTGATTGTTTGCGATACGTTTCTGGTAAAATTTGCGGAAGAAAAACATCCAATATGTCGATATGATTTATTTATTACCATTCGGTTTTGTATGATGTAAAATTGTGGGTCCTTTTATGTGTTTACGATTATCGTTCCAGGCTAAAAGGGTTCCTTGTACGAAATGTACGCATATAAAGGTCTGTTATTTAAATTACTGATAGACCTTTTATATCTAGGTATTTTTTTTATTTTATTGCATTAATGATATAAGTATAGATATGATGAATGGACATTATAATAATTTGCTTAAACCGGTAATCAAACTTGAGACGTATCTATTGCGCTCGCCGCGAACTTATCGATGCAGATGATAAAAAAAACGTTTCAAAACCTTCAACAGTTCTTATATTCTAATTAATTGTTTCTGAAAAATATTGCAATTATTTAGCATAGGTGATAGGTATACCCATGTTATAATCTCCATCACACATGAATTGACTTGTTAAAGACAACCTAGTTGTTATAAAGTATTAAAAAAAAATACCCTCACGAAAGATACTTTAACAGTTATCCTATCAACCCAAAATGGATTTTGTGGGATTCCAAAAGAAACATTAATTGTGAAGTGTTGAAAATTTAAAAGGAATCAATGATTTGTAATAATTAATAACACCCCAGCACGAACTTTCGCTAGGATTAAAAGCTTAACGCCGTCGACGTCATTTCCGTATTCAAAACTTGTCGATGTAATTTTTTCTCATTATCTATTTTGTACTTACACAAAAGAATCTATTTGTGTGGCATCGCGACGAACAAAAAGACTGTTGAAAAATTTATGATGTTTACCTTACAAGGAGAGCTGGACAAAAGATTGTCATTTACGGTCCCCATTTATTCCTTAAAGGCTTGTAAACAATTGACAAGTTCGACAGGCAAGAGGAGCGTAAAGGATTTGTTGTTTCGCAAGTTAGCGTTTGCCTGTCTACAAGTATCAAATACATTAAGCAACTATCGCTCTTAAAGTCAATATGGATAGTACATTCCAGATGGAAACTGGCGATGTGCGTATTATGCACAACGGTTTTGTTTTTTTAAGGATTTCGCCACGTCTGAGTAAACATTGCCTTATGAGTGGTTTTTAGACTGTATTCATTCGGAGCGATAATACCCAGCCTTATAAAAATACCTCAATGAACCCGTTACAAATTGGTTCTTGTCGCGTCGATTGTCACCTTGTTGCGAATTTTGACGAAAACGGTTTGCTCTTAGATAAACACGTTCCTCCACTCCTTGTTATGTTTAGAGTTTAAATAAATATTCATTTGAAATTTCTTCAAATGGCTTTTATCAACGTCTCCGTTTAACAATTATTTTATATACAAAAACTTCGCAAGAATTATGTTTTTTTTTTGTACTAATTAAAAGCATCTGGTCCAGGCACAAATCAAAAACAATTAGTACTGAACAATAGCTATGAATTCTTTATCGAATGCTTTATCTCTGTACATAGTCCTTTATTTTTCTCTCTATTTATTTTAACTTATTTATTATCTTTATATCTGATATATTATAATATTGTTGCTATCACAGTCTAAAAAGGAATTTACTGCGATATTTTTTTAGCCCGACAAAGCAAATTGCCTAATTGAGAACCCATAGTAAGCAGTGCCGAAATATAATAATTATTAAAATCACCATATGTATGGATTGGTTTCAATTATTTCCTGCACTTAAACTACTACATAAATAAATACACAAAAAAGGTATTATTTTGTTCCTTATTAATAAAAGCATTTATTGACTTTCACACAATTCGTATTTATAATGTTGACTGAGATCGTGTGAATGTGAAGAGCCTTCATATTTTAAATATTAAACATCGTTTATTCAAGAACTAAAGGGTTCTAAACTAAAGAGTGATTGCGTGTGTACAGTGTACACGTATATAAATTTTAACAAATATACGTCTTAAAATGTTGGAATAAAGATGAAATTCACTGGGCAACATTCGAATAGTTGCTATGTAACATTAACATTATTTTCTTACACACTAGAAATAATTGGACAGTAATGTTCGTTCTTTACCTATGTTAATCAGGTTATAAAATAATTAGTATCATCATACCCATATACGTCCCACTGCTGGGCACGGGCCTCCTCTACAACTGAGAGGGTTTAGGCCTTAGTCCACCACGCTGGCCTAGTGCGGGTTGGCGGACTACACACCTAAGAAATTCCTAAGAACTTTAATTAGGTGTGCAGGTTTTATCACGATGTTTTCCTTCACCGTTAAAGCAAGTGATAATTCCTTGTGAATACATATAATAATTAGTATATTTTATATTAATGTAAATTGTGTTGAAATATTTTTATTTATTAGTATTATCAACATATTGCCAACTAAAAAAGCCTTAAACATTTGCTTATGGCTGTACCCATGATATTAAATTTTATGTATTTACTCGCATTTTTTAACATCTCCTTGTGGATAAGTTGTACTTATTTTAAAAACATAGTTTGTTGGTACATATTTGCCATTATAGTAGCAAGTATGACATTGCAGTCGTATATCTCATTATTACATTAATCTGTAAATCGCGAAAGAAGGAAACGATTTTTCTCTATTAGCGATCTTTAGCTGTCGTACAAAACAGCTAACGTGGTAATCATGTCATCTTAGCATCTCCAGTATATTCTCCAAAACAACATAAAATGAGCAGGCGTTACCGCGTTGTTGGCCTATAGTAAAATTTTACAAGCGTGTTCAAACAGCGCGATCTTCAATCGGCGATGCACTCTTGTCGTGAGATCAAAACTATTTGTCTTTTAAATAACTTCGCGACTTTCTCGCGACTGTCTTGCTCTGCGATGAGTTATTGCGTTACCCTCTCGAAACACACGTTTACGTCCGCGTCTTGTGGCACCGACAATGTATCATGCTGTACAAAGATTTTTACCTTCTAAAAGACCTGGTGTATTTATGATGTCGTATGCTCAATGGACAATACATATTAGACACCACTTTTAATGCGATTTTTTTATATCATGAAATGCTAGAGAGGTTATTAGGAATGGGCGAGCTAGATCGGGCAGCCGACGTAAAATCGACATATTAATTACTTTCATGTGTGTGTTTTTTTTTAATAAGTAACATTCCCGGAAACACAATTGTTTTTACGACCACCACTTATTTCTTTCAGTCACTTTTTACTGTTGTTGGTTTTAAAATTACACCGGTCGTTTAATACTCTGTTTTGCAAATTTTAATATTAAATGATTCAAAAATAACCTCTAAAAATACCTCCACTTACTAAGCTCGGATTATTATACATTTAGTATCAATATTTGCAGGACCGTGCCAATTGACCGACGTAGTATCATAAAAATAATGAGATGACATTTACAAAATTTTAACAAAAATTGGTTCTGGCGAAGCATAAAAAATACCAAATAAACAAGTGTAACTGTTAATACACATAACGGTACGCATCGGACCAGTTAATTTTTACTTCAAATTTAAACCAAAATACCGCCTTAATGTCACACCACAGAGTAACACGAAGTATTAATAAAACCGCAAAATTCACGCAGGCCCATTTAAAACACCGGACAATTAAATTTAAAGGCTTAATTGCCGCATATTTTCCCATCCACATCAACATTAACACTCAATCTTGGCAGACCGCGTGTCGTTTTAATATAAATGCATTCTAAAATAAATTGTTGTAAAATTTGCGCCTTAGGCACCGGTGCAGAGCGGCTGTGGCCAGTTATTAAAACTACCAACAGTGTGTCATTATTTTCGAAACAAAAAAGAAGTGAATCGTAACAGGCGCGCCACATATCATCGGTGCTGGCTCTTATGCGCGTAGTTTCTATCGTAAATCAAAGATATTAAACGGGATGGCGGAACCTCTTTCGAGTTCACATTATAAATCATGGAGGCGCAAGAGGACCTCTGGACGCCTCCAATAGGCTCTCGCGAACGTTGTCCTGCACATAAATCGAGTCGGATAAAAAACATCAAGTATCAGTGACAACAAAAATCATTAAAGGCAATTTCATACTATTGTATCTCTCTGCTTTTTTTACTTTTATTTTAAGAAAAACGTGTGAGACATTTCTTGATCGGTGTGAAACGGAATTAATATTTAGGTACCTATATCCCTATCTGTCATTATAACCCTACGGCTGGACATAGGCCGCCTGGTTAGGCCTTAGTCCATCATGCTGTCCTCGTTTGAGTTTGAAATTAACATAACTAAGGACTTCCTCCCACAGAAATCTTTACACAAGATGTCCTCCTCCGCCGAAAATTGCACCAAGAAGTTAAGTAAAGTTTATAATATGCACTTGATATTCATTTAATAGGTACAGCAGCAATGAAAAAAAACCATCAGCAGTGAAAAATGACTTCTTCTGAAATTTAGTTATTACAAGAATGTTTTATAACCTTTTTGAAAGGACAAGTTATGTGTCTCAATAAAATTAAGCAGAATGAAGATGAATTTTTGTTGAACTTCTGAAATGTTTAATTTTATGCATTAATTTTTATCTCTGCCTCGTGGTCTCGCGGTACAAGTATGTGCCGTGCGATCTAGAGGTCCTGGGTTCGATTCCCGGGTCGGGCAAAGTGTTATTGGGTTTTTCCATTAGGAAATTCTCGGTAACAGCACGGAGTCTGGAAGTGTGCCCGAAAAACGGCAATAGGCTCGCCCCCTATTACGTGGGACCGATACATACTTGGCGAAATGTGGGTGCAGAAATGCACCTCTGCCTACCCCTTCGGGGAATGCAGACGTGAGTTTATGTATGTAATTTTTATAAGTCAGTCACCGGATTGTCTTCATTTTATTTAAATCTATATCTTTTTCCAAGTAATATTATTTCAAAAATTACGTGATCATTATAATACCTTTGAATCCATATTCGCAAATCAATGTAATTAAATCTCACTGCATTCCTTAGTTTCATCACCATTATGAAAGGTTTATTAACATTGAATTTTCTTTACGCAGCGTCTTCGAAAATTGCTTTCTTTGTACAATCTAAATCTATAAGATCTTCACTGAGATAATTTCGATAGTTAAACTCACTTTCTATAGCTTCGTTGGCAAAGTCATTGAGCCTTTGAATCAGATTCATTATTGTAAAGGAATTATATAACTGATATCGATTTTTAAAGTCAATTCATTCGAGAAGTTCTTTAAAAGTATCCATCTCAACTGATATTGAATCGAATTTCAATATTAAAATTCTATTTTAGACTAATGATAATTTATTTCACCTAATAATGAATTTTTGTTTAACAATACCCTACCGCCTTCTTAAAGACTATCTCACTACAACCCAACGGTATATAGGTATACACCAGGTTCGACAGTGCCACGTGCAGAAATGACCTGGAGCGTTAAGGCTTAGTGAGTGCCATTGAACCTTCTCAGCTGACCCGCAATTGAAGTACAGAAGTTACACGTTGTAATTGAATTATTGACGCTGAAAACAAAAAGAATAAACAGTATGGGAAAGTGGTCACCATTCGTACGCGGGGCACATTCGTACAATTAGTATAACAGAAAATCTACAAGGCACACAAAAACGCCTTTGCTTGTGTGTATAGACATACCGGCCGACATATTGCTAGCGGAGTGTCGCGCCAATCGCACTCCGGTGTATCAGCTGACAAGACATAACGCGTTTTCGCGCGCGGTGACTAAATTTTTCACCTAACTTAAGTTCGTAATTGTAAGTAGAATTGTTATGTTTTTGACAAAATGGTGATGATTGACTAATGTTAACATTGTTTATTTTGAGTTTCAATTGTAATGTTTCTCAAACCAAATTAGAATTTGGATAAAGTTGTATTTTAATTTTATGCAAAGGCATGGGGTGCATTCGGACAGCCAGACAGGGGGCACATTCGTACGCGTACGAATGTTCTCCTTTAGATTTCATTAACCACCAGGACGTGTACCATTGACGTGTATGCTTCAAATAATTCGGTAAATGTGCCACCTAATCCGGAAACAAATACTGTCGCTCTAGAACCACAACCTTCCACCAGCGTTCCCTTCAACTAAATGTATAATTACCTACTTTAAGTTTAAATTGTCAAAGACTGTACAACGATGTCATACAAAATTATGGTAAACATCTCATTTAGGCTGATTGTAAAGCTTAGAATTATCAATAAATAAACTAGGGATGAACGATTTTATTTTTTGTTATTTTTCTAAAGAAAGATTTATCGACTATGAGTCAAGTCACATATTATTAAGTTAGTTCTTAGATAAATATATATTTTAATAATAATTAAAAAAAAATTAAAGACTTTAATTGGCTTTTTAAATACAACCTCATGGCGTACGAAAGTACCCCACCTACTGTACGAACGTACCCCATACGTGGGGTACGTTCGTACAAATATCTTATCGTTGAAAAATGGCTATAACCCTTTAACCTTTTGACATAATAGTTTTAGACTTTTTTGTAACAAACTACAGTATATTTGTTACACTTAGGTACATAAACTAGATAAATTCGACAATTAATCATAAAGTAAAAAAATAAAATCTAAAAAGTGTACGAAGGGTAACCACTTTCCCCTATAGCTTACTCACTTGTAAATTTCTTACAAATTATGAATGCCTGTCAACAATATATATTCTATTTAGAATAGGCTAGCGTTGAAGCATAATGCCTGCCACCTGTATGGCATAAAAAGTCCTTGCCTATATGTAAAATGTGTATGAGTTTATATAGAAAGTTAAAACAGCATTTAGGTAGATAACAAATTCAAAACAAGTATAAGCAATATTCATCATCATCATCATCAGTCCATTCACACCTCACTGCTGGGCACGGGTCTCCTCTACAATTTAGAGGGTTTAGGCATTAATCCAACGTAATTTCTTAGATGTGTAATCCGCCAACCCGCACTAGGCAAACGTGGTGGACTAAGGCCTAAGCAATATTAAAAACCCTAAAAGTTATACCTTTCGTAACATGGTCTATATTTATTAATTTTAATAAATTGTATCTATTGATTAATTGGTCATCGATTTTCATTAACAGGATCAAATTACGGAGAAAAATAATTTGCTTACAAAATTGCTATTAACAAATTGTAATTGGCTATTTAGCACATTCCTGATTTATTCCGGCCGGGCGGAGTTTTAATTAAACAAATTATGGCGGTGGTAGGTTTAATAAAAATCTTTCTTATTAATGTTCTCTTGTAATATTGAACTTTGAAAGGAAATTATTTTAGAGGTAAAGATTTTTGATATTTAAATAACTCCAGAGTGGGTGCAGAAATATCGCTTTGTTTACAGCTGCGGGAAACACATGCGTGAAGTTATATATTTTTGTAAATTTTCTCGTGTTGAATAAGAGACCGACCTCACAGTGTGAAGTGACAAGAAACACATTTCGCTAGCTACTTCATGGACGATATTGGCACTTTTCCAGGCCTCTATAAGAATTTAAAATTCTTTATCAACCATCAACAATAATGAGGACTTAAGCCTTAGTCCAACTTATTGGCTTTATAAAGATTGGTGGAATTCCTTATGATAGTAATAGTTTTAAGTGTATAAAAAGTATTTATTTAACGTTAAAGCGCGCAAAAGACAATAGGCTCGCTTCCTAATACGTGGGACTGCTACATACCTGGCGGAATGTGGGTGCATAAGTGCACCTCTACCTACCCCTTCGGGGAATACAGGCATGAGGTTATGTATATATGTATATGGTCTACCATGTATTAAGTTAAATAGACCCTAAACTTACATCAGACTAATATCTTTACAATAACAAAAAAAAGACAAAAATACTGCAAAGTATTTACTACCATACTTGAAAGCTAGCATTAAATTCTGTCTCTGAAAAAACGCTCTATAAATAAATAAACAATAAACGCACCGCAAAATGCGATATATTTTTTCACATTATATCTATTGAACCTTTTGCACGCAAGGAAAATTCACCTTTAACTCTTTAACTGATTCTGCAAGATCGTTAGGAAAGGCAATGTACCGAGCCAACTTCCGAACGATTTATCGTGTGAGCTCGCGCCGCAGAACATCTATCGCATTCTATCTTGCGTTAAAAATGACGGCTCCATGTTTCCCCCCAACAACATTGAATATCGAGCTCGTTTACATATTTTTCAATTTGGGAAGCGGAGAGCGAGTCGCGTAAATACGGTTTTGATAAGGGAATATATCTTGTGTAATCATTTTTGTGTTTTGCTTTGAGCTTGATGAGTTGTTTAGCGATTTTTAGGTTATAACTTATAACTTACTTAAAACGTGAGGAAGCGTATGAAGTCAAACCCATAGTGGTATAAAGAAGCTCATACTTATAATATATTAATTAAACGCCTGTTTTGATGTTCGTCTCGTAGTACAAGTACGTGACATGCGATCTAGATATCCCAAGTTCGATTGAGGTTCAGGTAGTGTAAAAGGCTTTCTTCATTTGGTAATTATAGCAAGTGGAAGGGAGTCTGGGAATGTGCCCGAAAAAGGACAGTACGCTCACCCCCTATTACGTGTGTTATAAGTTTGATAGCCCCGTGGCGCAGTTGGTTAGTCGTCAGCTTGCGAAACGAGAGGCCGCGGGTTCGATCCCCGCACCGCGACAAATGTTTGTGTGATCTACGTATTATTTGTTTCGGGTCTGGGTTAGTGAGACCGAAAAGTCTGTCGAAGTTTCTGATACCCACGACATAAGGCTTGTATTTTGGTGTGGGGTCAGAACTATGTATGTGACTGTTGGGTGTATTTATTTATTTATTTTATTTAAGCGCATAAATGTACCTCTACTTTGAGGATAAATACTTAAACACACTTAAGTATTAGCATTACTTAGCGTGTGTGTCTGTAAAAGGCATAGGTACACTTATTTTTTTAATTTTGTGTCAAGTTGGATATTATCAGAATGAAAACGATTTTCTTATACAATCTTGTCACGAATATCACTAATAAATTTATTTCATCTATCGCTATTAAATTATCTACAAAAGCGAAAATATATAATTATATTCTTAGAAAACCCCCCCCCCCCCCCAGTGCAACGACCGGATCGAGTTCTGAAAACACACTTTGAACTTTTAGAATATAAATCTTGACTATCTTGTACACCTTGTAAGTTGTTATATGTTTAGGCGATGTTTTTTATAGACCATACAATCTTTTATCAATGCCCCCCTCATTGATACAACATCATTGGCGAATATTGGTAATCGAACCAATGGTAAATCAAAATAATATTTTAAAATATTTAATACCTTCTACTAATAATTTTTAATTTAAAAAGGTTCTCAATAATAGGAACGAGTTTTATTCAGAACTAGTGCTTGTACGTAGCGACATCTAACGGTACTATGGTGAATTAATACTTGTTTTTATGATTTATATGAAACTTATTACAATTTTTTCGTTTATCATGCATTATTGTTTTTATATAGGTAAGGTTTATAAAGATAATTAAAATAATGTCCGATAATTTCAATGACTGTAACTCTACAATGAATGGTAGAATCATACTTTTGTCTGATTAGATTGTAATATAAATGGGCTGACTTAGTCTATTTGGTAAAATACAGGTAAAGTGTAACAGATTACCAATGATACGGAAAACTTTTAGGAAAACTGAGTGAGATGTTTTGGAGTTTTGTATGTATCTATGCATGGTGCTCACTTATTGCTTGCTCGATTCCCAGGCACAAACAAAAAAAATATTTGGAATTATCTACAATAAATTATCTGACCACTTCTATTCCCAACAGCTGCAAATAAACCAAAGAAGCTTTAACATTTTAACAAAGTTCATAATTCTAACTAGGAACTTTCACAATTATGACCCGGAAGTCGCGTGTAACAGTCCACATCAATTACCATATATCTTATCACGCCAATTTAGATCGAATGATCAGATAGGCATCAGAAATTTGTAAACAAAAATGCCTTTGGGTGTAAAGCATAAATTGTTTATGAAAACCTATAAAGTTGTCAAGTACCATTATGTATTGAGATGACAATGAGCACGTGAGGGCGTCGGTACACGCCATGAGACCGTTACCTAGATTAATGTGCGTGCCACATCGAATGTGAAGAAAGATCTTTGTGGGAACCCTGTTTGGAAATGGAGTGAAATGTGAGATGTTACGGACGGGACGGAGGGACAACAATGCCTTGGATTTCGCCAACGTGATTAAAAGAAATCAAATATGGTTTCATTTTACGCATAGAAATCTTCATTTATAATGGTTTAAAAATCATAAATTTTAATTTATTTGTGTCATAAAATTGTTGAAGAACGTTTGATTACATTTGCAATGGTCTTTAATTTAGATTTTAAACAACAGTTTTAATAATTGATAAATATATTGTTACAAATCTCTATTTGTGAAATACGTACCAGATTTCAAGTTGATGCTTAATTCAGAGCTCGTAAAAAATGTGAATGTTACGGATTTTTATATTTCTGTACGACTAAGTCATTATATTTCAACTGGAACATTTTATGGAATAGTAAGATATAATGATCGCTCGATACAGCCGTACTAAACTTTGAACAATATACTTGATCAAGTTGTATGCACCGTTCACCAATCTTTTCATCCGTGTGTACCGTTACCGCGGCATGCTATCGTCCTTTTGTCTTTGACACTCCCTCACTATTTGATTTATAGATCTGTGCGTTGACTGCTTGTCTCTTGCGGGGCTTATTAATGAATTTATTTAAACGCTAATGAACAAGTTACGTTCGGGACAAGTGAAACCAATTTATCTGAATCCGAAATGAAATGTTATTTCGGGTAATTGAAACGTACCTTTACGATCCGTCTTGATGTTCAGAGTTTTGATTTATCTTTATATTTTTTTATCGAAATTGCTTTATGACATGTGATGCTATTAAAAAGTATTATATTTTTTATTTTAGTCAATATATATCATTAATTCAAGAAATAAAATGAGAAGAAATTTAGCTGGCTTAGCCCGCGCTAGCTTAGCTTCCTCGATTTTATTGCTAGTTTGAAGAGGCATTGCAACTGATATGACTGACATGATATGTACATATGTATATTGTACGAGGTGACTTCATCCGTTCAATGGATTGCCACGTCTTTGAGCGAGTCATGTCATAAAACCTTTATTGACAATACGTAATAAGTCAGTTAACTCTAATGTGAAGAAAACATCTAACATAATCAACTTTGAATTCTTAATTACATAATTCTGCTAAGATTCAAATTACCAGTTAATAAACCCTAACTAGTATTACTTTATGATCCCGTACACAAACAGACCAGTTACGCCATACCATATCAAAATTTGATTCATCAATTAGACACGCCCAGTCTCCACTGCACCAGAGCTCATTCAAAGGGCTTTTTACTAATGCTTTCAGAGCTTTAATTAACATCCTCTCTAGTGAATAGGCTAAAGTACTTAATTCAAGCGAGTATCTCGGGCTAGAGCCGGCGTGTATCGGTGCGGAGGCGTGAGACAGCCCGGCACAGATACGCGTCCTGAATTGTGTTATGCAACTTTGTATGCGTGCTTGAGATTGCTAATGTATTTTTAATTTGGTCGTGTTTTATCGATGATTCGTATCTATGGTATTGCTGAGCGTCTCCTTTTCACTAGAGATACGACTTCTATTTGATTAAAATGTGTATATATTCAGTGAAAAGTTACTTGTTAGTAGTACTGTTTGAATTTTCTTTTGAATAATCTAGCATCAGAAAACTGTGACTACGACAATCTTGAAACTGGATCAAACGCATACCTAAGTCAACATTTTTTTTATCGTACAGTGATACCAACCTAAGCACGCTGTACTCATCGTACAGTAGGTATTCCAAACAGACCACCGCGAGGCCCTCCTTATTATAAAAACTTAACGTCTCTTTGTTATACTCGTATAACTCATTATCGATGATTGTGAGTGTCTCACTATTTAGGTTAGAATCTTCTTATCTACTTTCCTTATACTAAAGAAAAATGCTTTCATCTTATTTTATAATAAACAAAAGAGCTTAAGAATTTCTTTTCTGTAACAGCAGCCAAGTTAATAATCTGCAATGTTCCTGAGGTCGCAAAGTTGGATCATTACTGTACGATAAGCGAGCAACATACTTAAATACTGTTTCATTAAAGTTTCAACGCAGCATTTAATTCAGTAGGAACATCTGGTGGCTAAATTCTCGGAGACAAACCGTTCTGTACGTGAGTGTGCGAAGCAAATTCAATTCTTGGCGTTACACCATCCTCGGGAAGATTTAGAGTTCATTTTACTCAGCGTGAGTTATTCGCTTAACATCTGGAGCTAACAATTTTAGATTGAAATTGTTACCTTGAAGCGAACTTTGCTTGTTGGTGCGACGGATTATTAAGATCAGGTTAATTGTTGGATTGAGTAATTCCATAAAACTTCAACATTGAAGCGGGGTAGAACAAGGTTAATTTATTAGTTGGCAAATGTTATTGAGGTCGTATTTATTGGCAAGCTTTGATTAGATGTTGATGTTGTTTGCAAATATTTGTTCGTAGTGTAAGCGTAAACGGCATTAAAACAAAGAGACAAGTTTTAGAAACCAATTATAATATCATCTTAGGTTGACTCACATATACCTTTATGATTCTTGAGAATTCAAACGGAACAGTCATTGCAAAATATCTATGGTATACCGTAAGGGTTCTAGGTAACAGTAGTGCCGATAAAAATGAAACTTACAAACGTTATTATTTTTAAGTAAATATAGTGAGAAAACCTATAGTTTAAGTTCTTAGCAGATAATTTCCATTATCAAGTTCTCTATCACACTAAACAAAACCTAAGAGCCCTAAATAAGGTCAGTGTAATGTCCTGGTGTCTGAGGTGGTTTGTATAAATAATACTAATAACACTTAGTTCCAATAGCGTCTGGCGCGTCCACTCGGTCCGGTATCAGAGGTAGTAGTGAACCGGTTCGAGTGGGGAACAGCGCTTATATTATAATTTATTTTCACATCTACCTACATACACTACATCTCTTCCCTTTTAATAATTTTGAAAATAATTTTATTTGATATTTAATTCTAACCAATCATATATTTTATAACCACATAAAAATAATCAATCATTTGTTACGCTAACATATACAATATATAATAACATATTCATATGTTTAATCTATTTGTATTTTCTCGTTTTTGATGAAATGAAATATATTTTTTTCTATAAAATGTCAAATGCATCACTTAAATTTAGTCATATCACAATTGAATTTACCGCACCGTTCGGAAGGCAGTTATCACTAGAGAAGAACGGGCAAGAAACTCTAGTGTTGCTCTTTTCCAATCAAGAAATAGTTTACAATATATAGTCCATTCTCCTTCAATTTTCTCAGGTGTATGATATTTCTCCTCCATTCTTGTCCAGTTCCGTTGACCACTTGACCAGCATGCATATTATATGTACCTATATCAGCTACCCATTCATTGCGTTATTGACAGCCGCATCGATGATTCTGTAGTCCAAGTGATCCTTAACTCCCTTATTGCAACTGAAACAGTCTTCAATTACTAAAAGAAAACGACTTATGGGCAATGGTCCAAGAAAATCGACGCCAATCCATGGTTAACTGGTTGATGTTTTCTGCGCATATGGTTAGGAAGGAGGTTTTGGTGCTGAGTTGATGTTGGTCTAATTTAATACCAGAGTACAAATATTACATAACATTCCGCGACTGTATCAATTTACATACATACATACACAAACCCACGCCCGCACTCCCCGAAGGGGTAGGCAGAGCTGCATCTCCGCACCCACATTTCGCCAGGTATGTATCAGTCCCACGTAATAAGGGGCGAGCCTATTGCCGTTTTTCGGGCACAATTCCAGACTCCGTTCTGCTCCTGAGAATTTCCTAATGGAAAAACCCAATAACATTTTGCCCGACCCGGGAATCGAACCCAGGACCTCTAGATCGCTCGGCACATACCTGTACCGCGAGACCACGAGGCAGAGTATCAATTTTGGCTTACTTTACCTACGTACGCGGTCCTGTTTTTATAGCAACGGTTCCGGTGTCCCTCGTGACTAGCCACGAGTACTTTTGGTCTAAACACAGTTGGTATAACAATTTGATTGACTCGTAGCAGCAAATTATCTTGAAAACAGTTAATATTTTAAAGACCATGTAATTATATTGACACTCTGTTTCTAACTATTTTGGTAAACACCATTTTTCATTCATACTAGCCTGCTTCAGTTTACTTAGGGAAATCGCCAAAGGGCCAACCTCATCGACTACTAAATTGAGATAGTCAATATTGAACGGCTTAGGTGGTTCCGTACAGCCACACAACAATGACAATGAATTAGATATGTTTTTCTAGCCTAGACTGTATACGACATTAAAAATACATGATTGTAGGGGGTCCGACTTCGGGGAGAACATGACCTATAGGGGTTTATGTTCATTAAGTAAACCTAAACTTGTTTTTTTTTTTTAACAAATAGGGAATTGCGCAAATACCCAAACTAATGCAAGAGTCCTTTTCTAAGTCTGACAACGTTTCTCACGTTCTACCAGACTTATGTTGCCATATGCAATTATCCTTGGCTTTACTTCGACGAGCACAGCTAGTACCTACAACTGGACTGACATCGGCAAAACTTGTGTCTTATCAAAGGAGTCAAAATACCCAAACAGCTAAATCCTTCGGTTTAGTTATCGTCCCAATACAAACTTATATACGCGGACTTGGCTAACTTTAATTTCAACAACTCGCGCAAAGGCTCACTGTACATATTATGTTCCTAAATTAGAGGTCCACTTGCATACGTAGTTAACTTAACCCAGAAAACTTTGAACTTTCTCAATAGTAACAGACTCTCTAAATGACTCGATGTATTATATATTTTAAAGTTTTAACTCCGTATGGAGCCCAAGAAATTATATACTCGTACTTTGAACGTTTCGCATAATTTTCTCGCCTCATCAACCTCGTTACCCCAAAGACAATATCGTCAATAGAATCGACTACGCCTTCATAAGGCAATAAGCCTCTCTCAATTTTGTAATAATTTTTTAGGTGTGCAGGTTTCATTACGATGTTTTCCTTCGCCGTTAAAGCACGTGATAATCCTTTTGTGAATAATAAATAAATACACCCAACAGTCACATACATAGTTCTAACCCCACATTAAGATACGAGTCTTGTGTCGTGGGTATCAGAAACTACGAGAGACTATTCGGTCTCACAAACACCCAGACCCGAAACAAATTTGTGGATCACACAACCATTGATGCAGGGATCGAACCTGCGGCCTCTCATTTCGCAAGCTGGTGTCTAGCCAACTGCGCCACGGGGCTGTCAAATAATGTTAATGCACACAAAACTTCAAAAGTCAGAGGTGTGCCTGGGGTTTGAACCCGTGACCGTCGAGATTCTCGACCGCGTGCCTAAACCTCTACGCCATCACGACTTGGGTGTTACTCTTTAATAATAGCTTGGCTAGCTTGCCTCATGTATGCGTAAATTCTAACATCTCCGTTCGCTTTTTAAAACAGGTACTTACATACTTCAGTAGAGATCCTATCAGATGAACCCTCAACAAATTCAATAATATCTGTATTATTTAGTCCTTAAAATTTCGAGTTCATTGTGGACTCGTAAAGGTTTTGGACTATACAACAGGGTAGAGAAATTGGTTGAACAAATTCGTCTATTTGATAAGGATTTGAACATCCTTGATTTTAGATACTGTCTGGCGAAGCAGACTAGCTCTTTGCCGTTCCGATTTTCATTCAACGACCTCGTTGATCTTTAATTGTTTTAGAAATAAAGATCATTTAGGTACCGTCTGGCGAACCAAACTACCTCTTTACATTCAGTATTAACTGCATCGATGTGACATTAAAGCATGCGATAATAAATTAAAATGAACGGCATATCTTTATAATACAAACTTGAACAATGCAAGATTTATACTAGTTGAATATAAAACATTCATAAATAACAAACAAGTCTGTTATTCAATGTCAATTAATAAATTATTTTATTTCGGGGAAGTAAGCCATTCGATCTTTAATTACATAACGTAAGCGTTATACCCAGGAGATATTTTAAATCTGTGGGTAGGCCGACGCACAGCCGGTGTCGCCGACCGGTGAAAACAATAGAAACCACATTTCAAATAGATAAGCCAGAAACGAGCTACGGTTCGAACATCTGTGTTTGAACACATCTGTCTTGTTAGACAGAAAATTGAGCACTGTTAATGTTTTACATCTAATCCATCATAACGTATCTTTGACGTGACTGGACTTCACTTCAACTGGATGTTCATTCAAACATAATTGGGTAATACAAAGTCCCCTAGAATATATTCCTTAATTTAGCTAGGCGTTGCCGGCTAACAGGCAAAACTTAAACCAAGGTATTAGGAATGTATAATGATCGGATAACTTTTTATCCGCCGTATCAATTTAATGATCGGATAACTTTTATCCGCCGTATCAATTTAATGATCAGATAACTTTTATCTGCTGTATCAATTTAATGATCGGATACCTTTTATCCGCTGTATCAATTTAATGATCAGATAACTTTTATCCGCCGTATCAATTTAATGATCAGATAACTTTTATCTGCTGTATCAATTTAATGATCGGATACCTTTTATCCGCTGTATCAATTTAATGATCAGATAACTTTTATCTGCTGTATCAATTTAATGATCGGATACCTTTTATCCGCTGTATCAATTTAATGATCAGATCACTTATCTGCTGTATCAATTTAATGATCGGATTACTTTTATCCGCTGTATTAACTAAATATCAAAATATATAGTTGTTTATAACAATCAACAAATGTTTCAACTTAAATGTTTCATATACTCGTTATATCAAATTAAGCTTGTCAACACTACAACTGTGTTTCATACATTCATTTCATATTTCCTTAATATCAATTTAATGATCGGATGTCTTATCCGTTGTATTAACTAAATATTAAAAATATTTAGTTGTTTATAACAGTCAAAAATGTTTCAACTTAAATGTTTCATATACTCGTAATATCAAATTATATTCACTCGAAGCTTGCTAATACTACAACTGATTTCATAATATCAATTTAATGATCGGTTAAATTGTCGCGAGGCTATGCATGTATTTTATGCAATATCAATTTAATGATCAGTTCAATTGCAACTGCTTCAGGTAAATGAACACTCGACATTCAATAACAATACAGAGTCTAGTAGAATCAATATCAGTATCAATTTAATGAAACAGATTAGTTTTAATCTGCGTAGTTAGGTAGGTATCCAATTTCAATAGTGAAATATTCTACAATCGCTAGGTAAACCTTAATACAATTGTATTGGCACCATTAACTAACGTTTAAAACCACTGGGCGACAATAATACTGGCAACTTGCGAATAACATTACTTGTTATTGAATGACATACATTCTATCCTTCTTTTTTTTTTGTAATGATTATTATTTTGTACTCACTTTTGTCCTCGTCGCCAATGTAATGTCCTGGTGTCTGAGGTGGTTTGTATAAATAATACTAATAACACTTAGTTCCAATAGCGTCTGGCGCGTCCACTCGGTCCGGTATCAGAGGTAGTAGTGAACCGGTTCGAGTGGGGAACAGCGCTTATATTATAATTTATTTTCACATCTACCTACATACACTACAGTCAGCAATAAAAGAACGTAATATCGTTATCAGTAAATAGGAACAAGCTGTGCCGTCATATAAAAAACCTATAATAGAGTTACTTCAACGAGCTAATAAAATTTGAATTCCTCGTCTTAGACTGGAATATTTTTTATCTCTTTCCAGGCCACTTCCTTTATTTATTAAGTCCTGTTGCATACATCTATAAACACCCAGCGATCACTAATAAAAGTGAAACATCAAAGAGCTTCACGGAAAGCCGTACTCGGTTCGCGCCATGTTTTTGCACGGTTTCCTTGTCGATTAATTAAAAAATTGAACGAGATTCCCTAACAGCCATATTGTTATAAGTTGAATGGTTCTTAATGAATTCATTCTGCAATTTGGGCCGTTCAAACTGGTATAATTAGTAACTCGGGATCTGTGACCGCGATCTGTTTCGGCTGCACCAATTTTAGCTTTATTGTTTCAATAATTGCTACAGGGAATACCTCGATGAGTTCAGCCGATTTCACGCTAAACTTTACCTTTAGATTTTACAATACTGACTTCAGACGATCCGGTTTGGTTTTGGTTAAAGGATTATCTTTTTCGTCTGCTTAAATTTAAAAGCTGGCACTATTGAGTTAAATTATTATAGATAAATATTTTAAAAGAAAGTCATAAAGAAGAAAACCCAGTATCTCAGTGAAAAGTTCCTAATTAGAATCATTAAAGTTTAAAGTGGAAAGTCCATGCCTAAAAATATCAATTAGGTTATTTAATATTACAAGGTCTATGTCAACATAAAATAGGCCGAAAGAAATGTCATTTATAATATAATTTCTTTCGGCATAACACAAACATGTCTATTTCTCGCAAAAAAGGCTTTTCTTAATATTTCTGATGCAATCTTCTATAAGTAGATGGTCTTTCGCGATAAAGCGTGGAATATCACACTCAATTATTTATACTGCATGTGCTATCATATTTTCAGGCTGTTTCAGCTCAACATAACCTTGTACCAAGACGTTTCCTTCCAGAATTATCTTTTTTGTTACGCCCTTCGAGTCACGTCTTGTTTTCATACATATAGATGAGTGGAATAAGACGCGAGCTTCGTCAAAATCAGCTTTTTGTATACGTTCTTTATCTTGCAGAGGAACGTACTGAATCGATCTTAAAATAAGCGCACTCTTTTTCTAACATTTTTTTTCTTACTATTCCACCATAATTTAACTTGTATAGTTTATTAATAAACATATAAATCGTCGAATTCACAAAACTGCAAAATATTTTTGATTCAATTTGAATACATTTGTTAACTTTCCAAATCCCATTAGACTATTGGATACCGTATCCAGTATTGGCTACTAATAAATATTTATATCCAATAATAATACATTACGAAACACAAAACGCTAGAGATACCCGAAAGTAGGAACCAATAAATCGCAACAAGCTTTCCAGATAACAACGATAATCAAAACGAGCGATAATTCATTCCAAACAAGACAAATTGTACACTCCGACCTTTATAATACGCAGTCAAAAAAATTACAAATTGGCCCCGAACGTCAGTAGGCTAATCTAAGAGAAACTTATCGTTAACTTGACTAATGTGCTCATACGGGTTTTTAGATATTACACCATTTAACCGGGCAGGCGCTATCAAAATTTCTACATTTAAACTGGACGATAAATCGGGCCCACTTAATATCGTTACGTGATTATTCATTACTAAGGCATTACGTTAATATATTTTGGTTGAATCGACGTCTAAGTAGATTTCCCGAGGTGAAGAGATTAAGGACACCCACGTATTTTATCAATAATCCATTACGCGAACGCCAAACAATAAGGTGTGTTATCGGAAGCTTACGGAGCTGAGAAGAATGATGAATGGTCGAGGACGCACATTAGAAAATGTCAATAAATAAAAACTGTCTTTGTGGACGTATGCAGTGTGGGACATAGGGGATATGACCAACGTGCGCACGTCCCACGTTTCTTAACAACCTTTTTAACTACTCGTAATTACAATAGAAAAGAGTGTTACAAATGCATTAATAAAATCAAAGACATTCTTGCGAAAATTAAAGAGTATGAGATACTTTTAATCTATACACGGATTTTGATGAATTAAGATACAAAGATAGATTTAATATTGGAATCTATTATAGGCCATATTTTTTAATATATGACAAATTATATATTGACATGAGCAAGGACACAAAATCAAGTGATTTATAAAATTAATTTACCTAAACCATTTTATTTTAAGTATCGTATAACTCTGCTAAATTGATAATGGACAAATATGATATGCATATCTCGTGTTGCTCCTTCCCTAAGCTGAAATAGATTTAAGTACGCTACCTTGTTTATTGGCAGCTATTTAATGATAAGTATTTGACTCCCCACTTAATTCTCAGTCCTACCTCGTATCCGAACATCTCGGCCGAGGTAACTTGAGACAGACTCGACCTACGAGTGCTCAGCTCCACGAAACAAGTGGACGTTTGACTTATTAGATCTGAGCGCACAGATCATTTACTCCTGATAAGAATATTATATTGAATTTGGGATTTCTTCGGTCGATTAACGGTTTGGTATCGGATTTTGCTGTTATAGAAATGTGGAGAAGCACGGCATAGTTTAGTATCAAGAGTTTAGTGCTTTAGTCTTGCGTTCAGTCTTGATAATAAGCGAAATGGCCTTTGTGCATCCAGGCTCATTTGAAAAAAACTGTGAGAATTCTTAATTGGTTCGGCAGTTTCGTATCGTAATCGTAAAATGTTAATGGAAGGAGTTGCTTTCACATGTATCAATTCACAGATTAAAATAATATAATTGTATTGATATATTTAATGTATGTACTCGTAATATGCAATATATAAACATATATCATAACAAATGAGCGTTACGATAGGAATTCACAGTAGCCAAATACGTCATCACCATTATGATACTTGTGTAAATTAGGATGTTTGATACAAGTAGCATAATTATGATGAAACGACTCAATGTTCCTTTCTCCACTATGCAAAGGCTTTTGTGTCTCCCATGTACCCCTGTGGTATTTATAGTAATGTGCGGATGTACTCCATTGCTTATCGTTCCAATTTTAACATCGCCGACGTCGTAAAATTAAAATTCTTCGTTTAAAAGACACGTTCCCATTTCCAGCAAGCGTTTATGATTTTTATTTTAAGTAATAAGAAAATATTGATCGAATAAAGTGTGGGCATTATCACGAAACGGGCTATAATGAGTGGTGAGACCGGTAGCAGCGGCGAGATAAGTGAAGTTACGCTTCGGTGTAGTGACCAGGCTGTGATTTGAACGATAGATTTTTTTTCTGAGAGATAAAAATATACATTTTAATTTAATTTTTTTAATAGTTAAAACGTGTTCTGGAGTCGAGACCACGGCTCGACAAACGTAGTGTAGGACGCCCTCTGGCTAGGTGGGGTGACGATATTCGCAGGGTGGCTGGCAGCGGTTGGATGAGGAGAGCCGAAGATCGAGCTCAGCTGCCGCTGGCATGCCTGCCATAAGAGAGGCCTATGTCAGTGCAGTGGACGTGACAAAGGCTATTGATGATGATGATAATGATGACGATGAATAGTTAAAGTGTTTTTGAATATTCGCTACTAGATGAAGCACTGGTTAAAGTTTAAGTGGTGTAAAAGGAAATATGGAACTTAGATATTTTATGTCTTAAATTATGTAGGATAATTATTAATTTATATAATATAAATTTGTTAGTTGGTTCGAACAATTATGCTACAATTAAGTTGGCACAGTTAAGATTACGTATATGTACATATATTTAATGTATAGAAATTAGAACCTTTCAGCTTTGAATTGTCCTAGACGTTTTCTTTATGATCGTTGATGAAGAAATGGGTCATATTAGACTTATGCGACATTAAAATAAAGTTAGAGTATTGACACCTCTGCCTCAAAGAAAAAGTCTTGAAAAAAAACAGCCTTTATTTAGATTTTGGTTATAAGAGGTCAAATTCCAAAAAATAATATTATTTATGTAGCGGATATGGTATTAAGTATTCTGATTTATTTGTCTTACCTTAAAAAAAATAACATTTCCTCCGTGAAGTTATGGTCACCACAGTGCTTGCTTTAAGTTCAATATACACCATGGCGTATGCTTCTACTCGCTCAATTTGCTTCTACAAACTAGGCGGTCTGTTTTCTCCAACATCATTGTCCAAACTCACTTTAGAATGTTTGCTCCGGTGGTTATGTCCTGCGTAATGCGTTAATTCCATAATACGGCTCATGATTCACTTACACCTTAGGAAAATAAACAGTAATTAGAGGCTAGAACCTAAGGTAATTCAATTTGTTTTTTTTTTACTTTAACAAAAATAGTATTGTATTGCTAAGGGCAATCCTATAGAAAACAAATATGTTGATTGGCATTTTCATATAGAGACCTACTTGCTCTATACTGTATTGGGATCACATTGCGCATAGATTTAGGTAACAATAGGCCACTTTGCCGTGTCATTTACAAAAAATCTCTCTCTAGTTATCACATGCTAGGCTCAAAAATGATATAACATAGGTTGGTCCTGTTATTCACCCCATTTTCCTACATCAAAGGTAAATATTGCTCACAGTGATCGCTTGCCGAGTGAATACGAACATCCTACCATTAGCAATGTACAAGCCTCCGGCAATATAGAAATTAAATTTTTACCTCAATAAACCGCAATGTATTTTATTCGGCAGCATCAACATTCATCTACATTTTAATCATAACCAACCCACCGTTATGAACGTAAATTTTTGTAAATTAATTAAAACAGGATGTACAAAAGAAAGCGTATTGAACACAGTGAACAAAGAGATCAACGATCCGGATCACTGGCATAAACAAGGGCTCCATGCTTGTAATTCAGCCGCACAACTAATTGAGAATGGTTTAGAACAAAAATATTATGTAGCAGTATTTATATTACACACGTGTGTTTTGTTTTTATTTAAACCCGACAACGAGGAACGATCTTTTGATACTTTAAGCATATATTTATTCAATACTAACTTTTCAGGCTGATTTTTTAAAGCTACTTGCAAATTTGAGAACCAAGAATTATATAAATGATGCTGAAATGTGTATCAAAATAAGTTGCATATTATCATCAGCCCACACATACGTATGTGCATACATGTGTATACCTACACAGCATTTTCCACAACTGAGAGGACTTAAGGCCTGAATAAGTTGCACGGCTCATAAGAATTAAGCGTCAAATTTTAGTCAGCAGGCCGGCGTAGGATTTTTATTACAGGCATATATTAATACACATCGGCTTAGAAGTCTAAAGACCTAATATTCCTTGCGGCTACTCCACTTATTCTAGAAGGGTAATAAACTTTGATCTTGTAAATAAGACACAGTCTACTCAAAAATATTTCTCGTTGATTATAAAGGTAACCAGAGCCAACGTCTTTATTGTAGCAATCATAACTGAACATGCTAAATGCATTCTACGATTTGTTCAAACGACCCATTCAGTGTCCGTAAGGCACATTTATGGATGACTGCTATATTCTTATCAATAAAAATATCTTTATGAAGAATAGTCCTGCCTACGGTTGCGTGGCAAGTCGTTAAGATTTTATCCCTTCAAAGGGAACTAATCTGTCGCAGCGACCTACAACGACAATGGGAAGGGTTGAATGATGGGATGATTTTTTATTCTTATAGTTCTGTCGATGTTTGGATGAAATTTATTTACATTTATATATGTATATACAATTTTTGCATTTTTTTATCATTGTTTCTGATATTTGTTTTACTTCAAGAATTTAACTTTTAGATATACAAGCAGATTTCGTAACAATAATTGTACTCAGTGGTAAAGTGAGCAATATTTTACATGTAATAAACAAAACAGACAAATTCCTGGCTTCAAATCGCTTGCCGCGAACTCGACCTTGCCATTCGGACTTAAATATTTCAAATTCATACTCAGATCCTATAAATATACCCATACAACGACAAATAAATTAGATTTGGTGGTCACAAATGGGTTCGACTGCCGAATGTACCAACATTTATATGGTGTTTGTGTATCTGAACTTATTATCTGTAAATGCGTTCACAATACAAGACAGATCCTAGTTTCGAGTAAGATTTTTTATGAATCGTAGGTACTCTATTTCGTTAAGGATCCTGTAATCAACAAGTAAGAAATTAATTACTGTAAAACTCCATTTCCTTTGTTTCATACTCAGTCCGTCGTTGACAATGGCGTAGGCCGTAGATCATTCTCGAATATACATATAAGTAAATAAAATATTTTCAACTGGAGTCCTTCTTAAGTCTCCCCCACCCATGGAAGTTGTTTCATATTAGCACCAAATAAAGAACCCGATACCCCAGGCGACGCTTACTTGCCCCTTGTTATAGTACAGAACCCGAGGGATGTCTTCATGTGTATTATGACTGATTGATCTTGTTGCTGCGATAAAGAACATTGTCGATGTAAAAGGATATTATATAGAAACCACACTAATTATTTCTTAGCAAAGAATGATTATAATTAAATAGATATGTAATAACAGCTGTCGATAATCTTTTAGTCAAATAATTTGGTCCCCATGCAAATTAAAAACTTAAATGAAAATCTGAGATATAATATTAGGTGCAAATTCCAATAATGAGTGGTAAACTTAAATAACAACGAAGTTTCTATTTATAAAACTGAAGCTTTCTTTCTGTGTCCATTTAAGAACAATATGATCATTTGATTTGAAAAGATAGATGTGGACATATCGCTTAGAGGTATACCAAAAGTACATTTACTTATCACAATAGCATATAAGCACTCCATAGCCCGCTTTTTGCCTTTCGGGGAGACAAAACGTGACGGATGGCAAGTCTCGTCGCCGTTGGGAATTTTGCCCTCCCCAGATACGATAGGGCTGCCTGAAATTAGCTCAGGGAGGGATTCTCCGGCAACGCCGGTACCCTCCTGGGGTAGTAGTGTTTGAAATTCCCTCATCGTATCGTTGTTTTTTTTTTTTTTTTTTTTTTTTTTTTTTTTTGTTTTTTTTTTTTTTGAGAGATTTACTGTGCGGAAGTGAACGGTGATGTCGGTCGAGGACGGCCCAGGTACACCTATAAAGACCATATAGGTAAGTTACTGAAAAAGGGCAATATAAAGAGTCCTCGAAACCGACGTGCATGCATGAAGAGGATAATGTCAGTGGAGGAAGCGAAAGAGGTGTGTTTGGACCGTGGCATTTGGCGCTCTATAGTCTCTGCCTACCCTAACGGGAGACAGGCGTGAGTTTATGTATGTATGTATGTATGTATTTACTTATCATTGAAATATTGACCATAGTCCCACATATGTTAACCCAACAATCAAATTATTTGGTCAACCTTTTACTTCATTAAGTAACCATTAATACTATCGAAGCGTGCATCGACGTCATTGTTTATTGTATGGTAACGATAATCGTGATACAAAAAAGTACATTGTAAACAAAATGACGACATACCTTGTTTGTACCCCGGACCGCTACGGAGAGCGGATCGCTTAACATCAAAATAGCTTATGATACGGCCATAGCTAATTTAGGTAGCATTGTGAACCTCACAAGAGGTGCGTTTGAATAAGATTATCACGAGGCTAAAACCCGTTGGGAGTCATTGGTCATAAATCATAACCCATAAAACCAGACTGACAATACCTCTCTCTTTAACGATGCTTCCTAGGAAATGATAGCATAATGCAAAATTAACTTAATGTCTTGTATGTAAGACTCAAAATTGATTAACACGAGACAAGTTCATCGCGACGTGGCCACACTATATGATGTTAAAATGACAAGTAAACTTAATATTCCGTTTGATCGGACCAATTGTTACTATTGTATAGAAGATTTTTAGAAAGCATAAAAAAACTACGCTTAATAAGTACACGGTATGTAAGGTTGGAGGACAAACATCAATCATAGCGGACGTCAGTTTGTTTTCGGTTAAACCATAGATTTTAAATGCATGTACGGTCAATAGAAAATTGTTCGTAATGAGATGTGATTCTGTATTCTCCGTTTTTTGCGCTCATGTAAGTTCGTGTTGTGGATGACAGCAAGCTTTTTGTGAGTGATATTTTGATAGGTGTTATTTTGTTATCTTGATTGGTCTTGATAGAAATAATTTACAGCGAAAATGTTTTTGTGAATAAGAAAAAACGCTATTTCAACATGTTAAAGAGTTGATCGAAAGCAAATTGATTTATCAATGAGACGTAGATTTTGCTTACCTTTAAATCACGAAGTAATTCAAAACACTATTTCAGGAATCGATAAAGTTGCTAATAAACGTGAAATTACAAAAATAGTTGTGAGAATTAGAAATAATGGCTTATATAAAATTGTAATTCAAGTGGATCTTCGTCTATCCTCAAAGAACATAGCGTGAATATACAGAAAAGAATCACGTGAGTCAGCACAATCAACAGTATCAAACCGTGTTAGATAACATCCCCGGGCGCGTTCCTTTTTATTCATTCCGCATTTTGTCCCGACTAAATTGGAATTCGTGTATGTTATTGTGGCAGGAGGAATTAGATCCGCCGCATTCAAAACCCAGACTATCCTATTGAGACCTCTCGGAAGGGAACCGAATCTGATAAGGCAGATCGTTGTAGGGACCCTTTTTCTTTGCGCGACACCTTTGTCATGACAAAGGGGCTGTTTGGCCTCAACCATGGCATGTGAATAGGCTTGCAATAACGCGTCCTGGCCCCTGTGCTCGCATCCCGCGAGATCGGTCGCAGATATACGCTCTCTAAAGATTTATTAATCTCTTGCTCACTGGAACAATGAACGCTTTTGGTAGGCACCTGGTGCTTTTTTCCCGGTCGCTCGAGTGCGTTCGGGTCGTGTAGGTATACAGTTTTTGCGTGACACTTAAGCAGCAAGTGGTGAGTTGGCTGTGATTGTGGCTTCATCGATTGTTGCTCTGGTTGGCGTTAACCGAGCTGTAACCACTTTGCCGATGTGAATTTATTGGGTACAATTTAGACCACAAAACTAATGTTTAACTTTAATGTTAAATTTTACTTATGCGGTTTGCATTACAATTCCAATTCCGTAAAACTTTTATTCTACGTATATTTTAAATTATACAACAGTTTTGGCGATTAATAAAATGATACAAGTTTAATACTTGCGGAAGTCTCCAATTGGTAAGTGTGAATTATACAGGGTGTATTCAGACCGTGATCGGAAACTAAGGCAAGCTAAGGTGATTACAAACCCCCTGGCATTAAAGAAAAACCCGTAAAATACCGTAATCACCTTAGTTTCCGATTACGGTCTGAATACACCCTGTACATTACACTATAAAATTACTCATCCATATTTTCACTTACTTGCAGACTTTTCACGTATATGCAAAGTTCAAAATTAAAATCAATTGTCTCTGTGGCGTTTTTAGCGAACCGGCTGGTAACTGGGCTCTTCCTGGAAATATATGTGTTAGATTTCGTACAGATCTAGTTACGGTAAGTCCGAATTGTCTGAGATAGATTTTTAAAACAATGAAACTGAGTCACAGAAATAGCCCTCTGATACATCGAATTTGTAGCAGTTACTTATTAAAAAAGTCGTTAAAATAAATCACAAAGACAAAGATTTTGTAGCTCCATAGACAAAAGTTATTGGACAGCAAAAATGTTTCTTTCGTCATTCTTTTAATCTGTTTAATGTATGCTGACCACATCTGCAGTTACAATTATTAATAACGCATCTTTATCACTAAAATATCACATTGCATCACAATCTCGCATCGCATATTAATTCTCGTCTAAACCATAATGCATTTCGCCCTACCAAATCTTACTCACAGAGCATCGTCTGATCAAGTTACGCGTTTAATTTGTCTAGATCGCGTGCTCTGGGACAGGTATAATAAATAATGCTTTTTTATCTGGCCACGGCGTAGGCTCAAGGCAGAAATTCTTCCACGTCTATTCGCTGAATCACCTTTTTTACTTTTGTTTGATATGTTTATAGTGTTAACTTCAAATATGAAAGCGTGACCGGCTGATGCGTTGCCACGATAACGTTAGATGGGTGGTTTTGCTTCTTGTTTTGGATTTGCTATTTTATATGAAGTCTTGTTTTAGTACAGCCGATAAAATCTCATCTCACATTATATTTTTTAAATCCACAGCTTTAGAGTCTTCAACGTTTTATATTCAAACCTTTATATTGTATTAGTACATGTTATTATTTTGCAGAAAAAATAAATAAATAATAATAAATAAAGACACCCAACAGTCACATACATAGTTCTGACCCCACATTGAGATACGAGGCTTGTGTCGTGGGTATCAGAAACTACGAGAGACTTTTCGATCTCACAAACACCCAGACCCGAAACAAATATTTGTGGATCACACAAACAGTTGTCACGGTGCGGGGATCGAACCCGCGTCCTCTCGTTTCGCAAGCTGGTGTCTAGCCAACTGCGCCACTAATAATACAAGCGTCACAATAATAAAGCGTAAATTATGAACAGTGTTAACCCAATCAAAACAGCATTCAAAATTCATCTTAAAATCACAATATCATACAAAATAAAGCAACTAAATTGAGCCCTCAAAATATAAAAGCGACAACGTGAAAGTGCCTTCGACTATAAAAATGATGTACCAGCTAACATTATTTCTATTTACAAAATTTCAAAGTAAACCAGTATGTGGCAGATTGCAATGTGCATTTTATGGACCTCACAATGACATCAGCTGCAATCCATAGATATCCTGATAAGGGCCCGCATTTTGGCAAATACGACACAGCGGGTAGCCATCACAATATTTTACTATCTACGATTGTGTCTATGTGGCTTACTCCTGTTTTTTGCTTGGAGTCATCAAATCCAATGGCCCCAATATTTGTGGCTTTAGAATTGAGTGACTTCAGAGCTTCTGTTCGATTGAATTATGACGTAAAAAAAACGATCGGGATTTATGGTTTTTTGATTTTTAAATTGTCGTTTATCGTTAGAATTGTTTTTTCTTAAATGACACATTTGGTTTTGTGTAGTTCAGTCATGCGGCTTTTTAATATTATACAAAACCTTTCTTCTATGTTTTATTATCTTATTAAACTTGAAACTATACACAGATTATTATAGCAATTACTTGACCTTGAAACTAATAGGACTCTGAAATATTTTTTATTGTAAAGATATATATGTATATTTTTTTGATTATAATCAACTTTATATTTTTCTATTAGAAAACATGACAGGTAAGTAATAAGACAAATTTTAAATTTTAATCATGAAATTAATTAAAAGATCTTAAAACCTAAACCAATCTTCATTATTTTGTTCGATAAATTAAATATCATTTTGATTACATAATCGGTCAATGTCGATTTTTGTATCGGAACTTATTCGTAAAATATGCTGATTAAAGTTATACTTTTTTTTTGTATTTCCCAAAACTCAATAAAAACTATAAATAATATAATAGTCTGTTTTGATCACTCCTCTTGTCCCACGTTCCCATGTACAAAAGACGTGAAATAACTTGAAATGCGCTCAAAAAACCATCGGTTTCGTCCCAAAACCTCATCCTTTGTATTATATTAAACCGCCCTTTCGTAAATTTATTGTCGTAGAATGATATGATGTCTTTATGTCGTGGTTCCATTGTGTAACACTTATCTGATCGTATTCTGTATTTGTGAGACCGTCTTGTGGTTATTATTTCTACTATTTTAATGGGTTTTTGGGTATGTTTGTGTCCTTGTTTGGGTTTAAAGTATTATTTGGGACAGATAAATCTATTCAGCTGTTATGGTCTGTATTGTACTATGGACATGTTTTTACAAAAACAAGCTAGTTGTTTAAGCATGTTTCAAATAATTTAATCTTTTACAATGGTTTAAAAACTGAAAGTTTTTAAGCGATTTATAAAAGTACATGAAGCGAAAGTAATGGGTCAGGATCGAGTAAAATGTCGTTCCGTAAATCTTTAACTACCCTTATGAATCAAAGGCTTGAATATATGCATGCTGATGTGTGATTACTTAAAGGATACAATTTTAAAATATGTATTGATATTTTACTTAGCCAAGCCGTGAGTTGTACGTTAAATATTTTTCATAAATTATAATCCATCTAACCATACTTAAGTTCACGAAATTTACGACGTATTCTCTACTTTACCAATAACCAATCGAATATGAAATCTCAAAATGAAAGTTATTTTCATTGCTGATTGTAGAGATTGCATAACAAATCCCACTCTCGGAGGCAACGTGAAAATGTAAAATCTTTCATTTAATCCTACTAAAAGAACTAAAAACCATCGATGTGCACAGTTTTTGGTTTTTGTCCGCGCAAAATGGCCGTCCGTATTGAAAACCCTTTGTTACAATATTTTATGGGTTTAGCGAGAGTCAAAACATAAAACTGTTTTTGCGGTTCGTTTATGAGTCTAAAATAATTTTTGGGAGACTCGAAATACGTCGAAAATGTTTAGCAATATATGTACGTATGTATAATGCGTCTATTTCCTTCGTTAATTACTAATCCTTGGAAATTATTAGAATAGCCACAATGCCCTCATTAAAAATTCAGATAAAAATCTTTTATACCTTTATAATTTATTCTATCGACTTTTCTGACATCATCATCTTCATCAGCCCATATATGTCCCACTGCTAGGCACGGGCCTCCTTTACAATTGAGAGGGTTTTCTGACAACTACTGTACCGACATGTTTGATTTCTCATACACATAATTTTTACCAAATACGATGTGTTTGTGTTTTAGGCGGGTTTTACACCTAATGTCCGTAGCAATTGGTTCTCTACAAAAGTCTTTTAAGAAACAATAAATACAGCTTGAAGTATCATATGGTTGTCATTGTAACGTAATGGAAGCAAAATCCGTGCGTACGAAACCCTCCAGCTAAAACGTGTGAGAGTAGTCAACTAGCGGTTTTCGTTTGCGGCGGCCGGCAAATCTGTCGATTAGTATTCTGCGGTCGCCGCCACTGTCATCGGTTTATCGACTCTCGTGTTTCCAATATGAATTTAATATTTTTTAAAGCGCCCAAAGGCTATTGTTTAACTTTTTTGCGGTTTCGGTAGACCGATAAAAAGTAATAAAAACAATTGTGTTACTTACATGGTTCCGATTCTTATTTTAATAAATATATCAGATTTTATGACGTCGCGTTCCGGCGTATTTTTGTCGCTGAAAAAAAACAACCAACGCTTTACACTAAATATTGAATGTTGTTGCACTCGTGATATTTTCCAGGAAATTTATAGAGTTGGATGAATAATAAATAGTACGGCTATACAAATATGTCGAATTCTATACAATTGTGGAGTGAGAGGTAGGATTACCGAGTCGATAAAGTTTATATAAAGGTTATGTAAGTCGAGTAATATATGTATTTTTCTGTTAGAAATTTCTTAGTAGCAGCACGAAGTGTAGAGAAATGCTTAAAAACTGCCCTCTAGTACATAGGACTCAAGAAAATCTGGCAAAACATGAGAGAAGACATCTTTTTATAATAACTTATACAGGGCTACAATATTGACTTTATTTTAGTAGATACGACATAATTCCTTACATCAGGTGCACTATGTTTACTAGAGCGTATTAGAAGAAAGATTCAGTTCAGAACAGAGTACGGATATACGGGTGAATGTGATAAAAAAATAATCTGGCACAAGAATTTAATACTTATTAGAAGGTCTCAACCCTAAGCTCATGTATTATAAACAGTTTTTGAATAAATATTTTTTTATCTATTTGAATTTGATGAAAACTACACGGAAGTCCAATTACATATACGATAAACTGCTTGTACCAATGTAACCTTATTGGTTAAAAACGTAGTCGTTACTATAATTATGATTGTCATAGTAATAACCGTCTGTTCCTTATAAGGAAGACATGTGGTTACAACATAATTTTCCGATGAACATAGAGATATCAATAAAAAGTTATAAGTAAAACAAAAAGTTCTGATACAGCATTATTCGATAAAAACATAATGTGGCCTTTATAGTGCCTCTATTGCGCGACTAACTTAATTAGATTACAAAAAAAAATATATTAAAATCAATTAAATTTTAGAAATAGGGCAATTACGTAAATATATATTAAAACTTTTTAATTTTCACTAGTGCCATCTATTGAGCAGATACATAAGATGGAAAAAAATGGCAGAACATTATCTTTATACCTATAAAACCTAAAATTTGTAAGAGCTACATTAGAGCAAAGCGCCACTTTTAGAAAAGGGAAATAATGTTCTAAATTCTCCTAAACATACTCAGACAATTCGATAGGAAATCCTTTAAGAATGCGGTTGCTATCGGCACTGTTTCCCACAGTACTTATTGGATGTTACCAGGCTGAGTCGGAGAATAGCTGGTAATCCAGGGTTTCTTATTGTAGCTTTACCCGAATGCGGCAAGTTTGCCTAGATTAAGTCGATTTTACTATCGAACGGTAAAAAGACAAGTACATTGTCGCATTCGACACGAGTTTTTTATTTTTATTTTTAATATATTCTGTTATTGGATTGTGCCCGAAAAACGGCAATAGGCTCGCCCCCTATTACGTGGGACTGATACATACTTGGCGAAATGTGGGTGCAGAAATGCACCTCTGCCTACCCCTTCGGGGAATACAGGCGTGAGTTTATGTATGTATGTATATATTCTGTTATTCGTCGCTATATCCTCAATGGTTACGTGGCATGAATTTGCGCGTACGGCTTCGTAGCCTCAGATTCGATTCCCGGATAAGGCAGTGTTTTCGGAATCTGGAAATATGCCAAATAAGTAAACGGTAAAAGGTTTGACCTCTTACTTCAACAGAACATAAAAAATAAAGGTTGTATAAAATGAACATTAAAGAAAATAACTGATTTAGCAACTACATATTATTATAAACATAAAGCAAATCGATTAAACAGTAGATTGGATTTGTTGGTGCATTCCGTTCCGCAATACCATTACACAAAAGAAAACATCAGTTATTCCCATTGATTTCCTCCATATCATGCAAGTATGTTTCCTGAAGACTAATTAAGAGCTTAAAAGTATGCGTCTTAGTACAGCCCCTTATTTTTTTCAAATGTTTTATTTAAGCCAATGCAAACATCATAGAAGATTTAAAAATGTCGTTAGACGGTGACAATACTGAGCCTTTCATTCAAATAAATCACGAAGGTGTACAGCCAGTTATATTCATATAATAGCTGATACGAGTGGGTAAAGGTAAATAGTGGTATCATCATCATTATCATCATCATCATCAGACATTAGGCTCTCCTATGACACGCCGCTGGGCTCAATCTTCGGTCTTCGTATTCGAGTATATTATGAAGCTGTGCAATGGAAACAGATCCGCTAAGAGTATCGTCCAAAACCAATCGGGTAATTAAGTCCAAAGCATTTAATGCTACGGATAGAAATTATTAGAAACCGGTCAGGATTTTGTTGCTTACATACGGACCGTTTGAAACTGGGAGCTAAATGTGGACTCGGCTTATCAGCTTAATGTGAATGTGGAATTTTATCCACAGATTGGAAACTTTTTTATTTGACTATTCTGAATGCGCATTGGAGAAATGCAGTTGATTAAGGTGTTTAATGGGATTTTAAATGAAGCCGCCGGCTGTGATAGTATTTGAGGTTTTTTTTAATGTTTGTAGAACAGCGGAGCTCGCCAGAGTGATAGGGAATTTACGATTGTTCAACCCTTTGAAAACGTATTTAGCGCGTGCTTTCACACACCTTTAGATATTTTTGTGGAATATTTCCAGTTGCAATGGTTTTCTAGCGGCAGTTGTAAATCGATCGATAAATTAGAATAGAATAAATTTCAGTTTACACAAGTGTCACTTCAACTGCACTATACTTGTAAAATAATAAATAAAAATTAATACACCCAACTCAAGAAGAATAGAATATTAAGAAGAGTTTTTATCTCTATCCACTGTACTGGACAAGACGATTTTGATTTTGGTTAATTCGCTCGTTATTTCTATTTTCTTCTGAAATTTAAAGACTACGTAAAGTAGATAAACAAGAACGAAGCCACAGGCTAGGTGACGACTGACGATAACTCTATTTGAAACCCAGTAACTTATTTAGTAAAGGTATTTTCAAATGGTTGAGATGAGACATGAGACATTAATAAAACGGCACAATAAATTAATACATGCATACATATGAATTACCCATGGTATTACTGTCTTACCGAAGCTCATGTTCTAGCACTAAGCTTTGTTCGAGACACTGGTCAGAAGCATAACAACGCCAAATTGTATTTGCGACTTCTATAACCAATTTATGTTCTATTTTAGTCTTTATTACAAGTACATAAGATCAATGTTATGAATTATGACGGTTCAAAAAGTGTTGAAGCCGATATGCATTTGAATAATGTAAACCTGCCTGAGTAGCACGGGATGACTTGGCATATTACTGGACGGCGGTATATGAGGACATGTTGGTTCGTGGCGATATCTTGATGTGTTCTTGTTATTTAATTTGTTACATTAATTGGAACGGTCTATCAAAACACCAGCCTCAAGTTCCGCACTGAGGTACGCCGTTCACATTTCTGACTTAGCATATATACATCATACATATTCGCCTATTACATTTACATATTCCCAAAGGGGTAGGCAGAGGTGCACCCACATTTCGCCAGGTATTTATCAGTCCCACGTAATAGGGCGAGCCTATTGCCGTTCTTCGGGCACATTTCCAGACTCCGTGCTGTTACTGAGAATTTCCTCATGATAAAACCCAATAACACTTCGCCCGACCCGAGAATCCAACCCAGGACCTCTAGATCGCACGGCACATACTTGTACCGCGAGACCACGAGGAAGTCGATTTATTCTGACAGCGTATTTATCCATCCGTATAAATGTAGTTTGAAACCTGCCATAGTGCGTGCAGGTATTTGAGATTAAATATAAGTCTAGCGTATTTGTTACGACTGATCAATAATAATAAAATAATAAATAAATACACCCAACAGTCACATACATAGTTCTGACCCCACATTAAGATACGAGTCTTGTGTCGTGGGTATCAGAAACTACGAGAGACTTTTCGGTCTCACTAACACCCAGACCCGAAACAAATACCTGCTTGTGGATCACACAAACATTTATTTGTCTCGGTACGGGGATCGAACCCGCGGCCTCTCGTTTTGCAAGCTGGTGTTTAGCCAACTGCGCCACGGGGCTGTCAAAATCAATATTTCAGTGCGGCTTATGGATTATCAATTTATAACAGATATCAAATATCTGTACATCCATCTATATTATCAACCCATACACGTCAACAAATGGCAGCAAATGGTTTAGATGTAGCGTAATGTCTTTCTCCAACAATTCTTACTCATTGTGACTTATCTACAATATACATTACGATATCCAACATCATCATCAACAGCCCATATACATCCTACTGCTGGGCACGGGCCTCCTCTACAACTGAGAGGGTTATCCAACAATAGTACATCAAAAGTCAAGGTTTAAATTGTTCCTGACCTTGTCCATACTATGCAAAACAACCAGGAGCACGGCAACAAATTATTCCTCCCACACAGTGTGTAAGTGCACCTGAATCAATCAAAACACACGTTCGACCCGCCTCTATACGTGTTGCACATTACGCTCATTGGTCCCATTTTACGGTCCATTCAAACGGTAATGAACAATTTGTGATGAAATTTTCGGTTAGTTGGGATAATCTGTCTGACGAGCACCTTCACAAACGCAGTTAATATTTTGGTCTTGCGCTAGACTCGGGTAATACTTAATAAATAAATGCAACCAACAGTCACATACATAGTTCTGACCCCACATTAAGATACAAGTCCTGTGTCGTGGGTATCAGAAACTACGAGAGACTTTTCGGTCTCACAAACACCCAGACCCGAAACAAATACTTTAGGATCACACAAATATTCGTCTCGGTGCGGGGATCGAACCCGCGGCCTCTCGTTTCGTAAGCTGGTATTTAACAACTGCGCCACGGGGCTGTAAATAAATACTTATAGTATTAAATTTATACTATAAATGTAATGAGTATAGTATGATAATAATTTAATTTCTAATTTTATAACAACGATATCGGGGGAAATCGCTCAAAGGGCGTGAAAAGCAAATGGTTTTATCAGTGGCGGTAGTTCCATAGAAGCCCATAAACGTTACACGTTAATTATGTAATATCTAGTTTATAATTGTTTATTGTGGGGTAAGCATATTCTTATTTCTATGTCTTATTATTTTTGTTAAATACAGATTTAGAGCTTAAAGATTATTGTTCTGAATATTGTAATACAAGTTGGGCTTTTGGGCTTCTATGGAAGTACCGCCAGTGGGTGTTATGGGAGATTTAATCCCAATTCACAGTATGATAAAAAACAAAAAAGGGTGTATGTACTTGTAAAGGTACCTACTCATACTATAAAGATCAAGAAAATTACGGGATAAAGACTATTTTATACGAGTAGAATGGGGATTATTTGACGAGGTCATGACGAGCAATGGATGTGATGTTGAGGATGACGATTTACATACATACATATATAACCTCACGCCTGTATTCTCTGAAGGGATTGGCACAGGCAGAGGTGCATTTCTGCATCCACATTTCGCCTGGTATGTATCAGTCCTACGTAATAGGCGACGAGCCTATTGCCGTTTTTCCAGACTCCGTGCTGCTACTGAGAATTTCTAATGGAAAAACCCAATAACACTTTGCCCGACCAGGGAATCGAACCCAGGATCTCTAGATCGCACGGCACATACTTATGCCGCGAGAACACGAGGCGACGATTATAATGGAAAAAGACAATTTTGACAAAAAAAGTTGTGCATGAGCCGCAACAATGACGTAACTGACATTATTCATTCGGTATAAACTAGTTTGACGGATATATACTCGTTATGCGGCAGTTTATATCCCCCACTCAAAACTTGCGAGTGGTGAAATTGTGAAGTTCGCCCATACTTAATATGACTTTGAATGATTCCGTCTGGGATTGTTATATTGGGGCAAAAATGTCGCCAGAAAGTATTTTCTAGAAAATTTACGACCAGCATTATTTTAAAATTCATGACGTGGAAAAATTTGAAATTCATATACATAGTTTTTGCTTTTCATAATAATTCTATGAAATAATGTCTAGTAAAGTTAGGATTTTGATTTTATGTAGTTGTGGTTAAAGAAAATTTTGCCAAATATTACGGCTAAACTGCTAGATTTTATTGAGGCACAGACCGATATTAAAAGAATGCAGAATTGACTTAACTCCTGGATTGTTTACTATATATTTTTTTTTTTACCAAGAATAAACAAAAATTTAAAAAAATATCATAAATTCTTTAGTAACGGTGAAAATAATAATCGTAAATCCTCAAAAATAATTTTTCTGTGCTTGACATCTTTGTCATGAAGATATTTCTAATAATACTATTTCTCCTCATTTCATCTTTGTGTCAAGTAATCGCAATATTAATTATGCTTTTGTTACTAATTAATAACATTGAAACACAAAATATGTTTTCTTAATAACAATTTGAACTCACTCTGAAATATTGCGCCATTTACTCATAAAATATTTACAGCAATCGCTCGTTCAATGCCACTTGAAGTTCATTCGATTTGGTAGATAGTGACGGTCTCGTAGGCCTAATTTAATGAACTTAGGTTACCTCAGTGTATATGTTAATTGATTTGTATTCATACTATTATATCATTAAAATCAATACATGTGTTTGTATGTCTGTTGCATTTTTACATCTTAATTACTAAAACAATTTTGAATTTTTTTCGTACAGCCAAATATGACCATCTGATTGGAGAATTTTTTTACTATTTTGGAAAAGGAACATGTAATATATCATATATGTAAGGAATATGAATATGACACTGAAGTATTAGTCTTTAGCGAACCAAGTCCGATTTGAACTAGATTTCAAAAAGGGTGGTCTCTTGGAATGTTCAAATCACAATTGCAATGAGTTTTATTCAATAGAGATAAAACTAACGTATGTGTAGAACAATGTATTCTAAGTCTACTAAGAAGCAATCAAATACTATCACGCATAGCCGTTTGGTTGACTAATTTTATATTTTTCGATTGAAAATTATAAAATGGAATACATAAAAGAAAAGATTTTTGACATTCCCACGTGAATCATCGGGGTTAAAAAGATCAAAGTATAGTATGAAGGGGCGACAATAAAAAGCTGGCATTTGATGGGGGCTTGACAACCTATTTTAGTGTGGCTCATGGAAATGCATAACCACGGACAAGCATTTACATACTTAAAAATAATAATCGTATTTTAAAAGATGTCAGACGCATGTCACATTAGGGTTGCATTTGGAAACGGAAAGAGTTCCAGAAAAATATTTCTGGTAGTTTATTTAAGTGAGCGATAGTATACACCAATGTGAATGGATTGCAAAGAGTCGCTGGTTCGAAACCATGATATCCCTGAATCCCTGAATTTTTGTAAGTTGCATTAGAATGGTGAGTAGTTGACTAAAATCTACCCGCTCTCAGTCGTGGTGAAGCATTAGGTTAGAATAGGATAAAGAAGGACGATATTAAAGATTAATCTGACCTTTTCATATTGGTGTCATTTTACAAAAAAAATATTTTATGTTAGACCTTTGCTAATATTAAATATAGCTTTTAAATACGTTTACTTTTGGATTTTCTATGCGTAAACTTCAGTATTAACTGAAATAGAAATTAAATTCTGTAAGATAACAGCGGACTTGCCTCTTTCTGAGGAACGTAACATAAAAATCCCTAAAATAATCAATAATCTTATTGATAGCATTAATTATTGACTAATTATATGTTAACTTGAGCAACGCCGCGTATAAAAGCTAGTTGTACACAGAACATATCTTGGAATCCTTTTGTGTGCGATATTTTGGTAATATTAATTTATAAATGTGGTTTTATTCTATGAAATCAATTTCAATGACATCTAACTATGTAAAAACTGAAAGCCAGGGTGGCGAACTAACGCTTACGTCCTCTCAATCATAGAGGAGGCCTGAAAGATCATCTCGGCGATTAAAGGTTAAAATCCCAGGGTAGACACATCTATTTTTTCTGTGTTTTAATGAATATCGCAATAAAATTGCTGAGGTAAAGCATTGTAAGATCACTGCACAACAGAGGGGTGTATATAGATCGAAGATGATATTTGAATTCTAAATAATATTAGCAAATTCTATTCGATCTCCTTCACCTTACGTCATCGCTACTCTCCTGTTACTCATTGCTATTGAAAGTTATAGCAGATGAGCTCGAACGGGCATCTTCAATATTCTATCGAATACAGATGAAAGGAGTATTGGTCTGTACAAAAGGTTAGTGATGAAACAGTGCATTGATTGCGCCAATAAGACGTCCGCTCTAGACCGTCCCTAGCAGTTGAATACATGCGGCATTATTGTTGTCAGAGGATTGGATCGCATTGTCTCATCGATTGGACCTATTTATAGGCGAACGGCGTTATGTGAACATGCCCGTGTCTTAAGAGACGAGACAACGCGTAGTTCGGAATTTATAGAGTATTGATTTTGTCATTAATTTTGTCGACTATTGACGCATTATTGTAGTCGCTTCTTGCCAGTAGCTCTATTTGAATCGCATCACACTTATCATTTGGTATGGTTTTGACAGTTTGCGGTGCTGGTATACAAATAATTTTAACAGCGATTGCCGATTATAAAGTTAGGATAAATATTAATTTAAAACGAAAATATTTAAAAAAAAAGACATAAAAACACACAAATTCCTATTTAAATCAGATCAAATTAAATTATTTATAAATCAAATGGGGATTTTAAATTAGCGAGAACAATGTTTAGCACGTCCAACTGAGCCGAGAGCCTAGGTAAGAATACCCGCGGATGCCTTCGAGCACCGTCCCCACCGTCGTTACCACCTGACACCACCAAATGACCGCGCTAAGTTACATCATGGTGACGTCATGATAGGCTCCGCCCCATGGTTAGATGATATTTATAATACTATTTAAATTTGTTCATCACCAATACTTGCGTCTTAGTTGACACGTATTAAAGCTAAATGTTAATATTGACCAACTTATCGATTATAATAATTAAACATTAATCACGTGATTATCGAGTTAATTCATTTATTTGCCATAGGAAAATAACATTAACAAGTATTATAAGTCAACTATTGTTTTATCTTTTAACCATTTATGGAATCTCCCTCCGCCTATGCTTTGTGTTCGTAGGTTAAGAAAGCGTATAATTGCGGCTATGACTGCATAACATGTGAGTATTCGACACATGGCAGACATGGGTGGGTCCTGAAGATTTGTGGTTGACAACTGAAATAAAGAATGTCACTTACTGTATCTATGCAGAGATGCGAGTAGGGGCGGAGGCGGCATTCCGATATTACTTTATTGTTCTCTATAACTTTTTTTTTAACGTTGCCCCCACACTACAATTTCTTGGGTATCGTAGGCACGTTACCTTTAATTTGATGTACAAAAACACTGACTATAATTTTGTTAGAAATAGTTGTATAAATATTGATTCATCCGGGAATAAACTTTATATCCCCCAAGTCGAAACTGCAACACACAACCCTCATGATTAGTACAAATTTATCCAAAGAAAGCATTAACTGGCAGGAGATTCCACTTCTCGTCACAGGACCTTCGTGCCAGCCTGGTGAGCTGCTTCTTGCGCTGCGGTTGAAAGGAGTGTATACGTGGACTATTTCAAAACTTAACTTATAAAGTTACGAAATCTTTTTGAAACTTTGGCTAAGTTAGTCCGTTTATTGTTAAAACTTATTCAAAAACATACTAAGTTTATCAAAATTAAACGAAGGGAAATCTCCTAAAAGCTTACAAAATTGTAAAATAACCCCTCACTTAACCTTAAATTCAACGCTCTAGCGTAAACTCGGTTACTAAAAATCCCCTGCTAAAATGTTAAAAATTGTAACCTTACTACAAGCTTAGCAACGGGCAGCTCAAATCTAATAAACAAATTAATTTGAAAACCAAAACTCTGTTACTCTCGGCTTGTACATAATTAACCTAAATATTAGAGGCGTGTTTGAAGAAGAGCAATTTCGTTTCGTATTCCAGTTTTTTGTAAGCAAACCGCAGAGTTCAAGTAGAGAAAGTAATAAACCTGTGCATGATTTTAATTAAGTTAATCCAAAACCTTTATGAACATAGCGGTGCTCATGTAATTTCTTTAAACAAAAAGTGTAATCATTTTGGGAACTGCAAAACTTTAGAACAAATTTGTATATTTCGTGTTGTTAATGTTGTTTTCCTTAATCGCTGAATACGATGGTTTGAAATTAATATGTTCTACAAATTTTTATTTTTTAATGTATGTTACAATCCCCTAGCAACGTCTTTTACAATCTTATTTGCTTTTTCAACAACAAATGAGTTGAAAAGAAGTTATTTTAGTAGGTACTTATTTTAGTTCGCATATAATTTAGTTTAAGGTGATTCAAGAATCGTCATCAGCCCAAATACGTCCCACTGCTGAGCACGGGCCTCCTCTACAACTGAGAGGGTTTAGGCCTTAGTCCACCACGCTGACCTAGTGCGGGTTGGCGGACTACACACCTATGAAATTCCTAAGAACTTTTAGGTGTGCAGGTTTTATCACGATGTTTTCCTTCACCGTTAAAGCAAGTGATAATTCATTGTGAATACACACATAACTTCGAAAAGTCAGAGGTGTGGGCCTGGGGTTTGAACCTGCGACCGCCGAAATTCTCGACCGCGCGCCTAAACCTCGAGGTCATCACTGCTTATGCTTACAAGAATAATCATTATTAAATCGAGCAAAAATGGTTGGGTTAGACAATTAGTCAATTAATTAAATAAGGATGTTTTATATTGTTAGCTATTTAAATATCTTAAGTACCTACACACCTCTATACTCGACATTTAATGAGACAATTATAATTTTGTGTATATTTTCTCATTATTGACATTTCTTTTTCCATTAATCTTAGTCAATTTACATAGTATAATCTTACTAGTACAGTTATATCTTATGAAGCATTTAATATGACCTGTGCGCTCTTCGTGTTAAATAAAATTAGGTGAGCTAAGCCATCCGACGTACGGATTAAGTCAAAGGGACTTACAAAATACTTTCCAAGATTAGAAGTATTGTATAATCAACACCTTAGAGGTCATAATTTTTCCAATAACGACTTGAGAAGAATCCCAATAGATTTATATAATTTATGTCTTTATATCGCTTGATACATATTTATTATACGCTGGTAGCGATCGAAGGCGCTTCAGATCTTGTTTTAGATATATAGATAAGATACACGATTAGATCAGATTGCGTCAACAAACTTGTAGAGATGTATACAACCAGTTTTATATGAGGAGGTGTTTGATTAAATTATTCTCTTTATCAGTAAATCTTTTTTATTGTTGATTTGTCTCCATCTACTAAACTACGTAGCTGATTATATTTGGCAGTTGTTTGATTTTGTTGAAAGTATTTAAAACCAGTAAATATACCAAAGGTTCGACTGGCAGAGAATGCCTTAGGCATTAAGTCCATCCTTACAATTATCTGTTTAGTTGTATAAAGTGTAAATAAATAAAATAAATAAATCAATATATGATGAGAGATATTAATATAATATATTATTAAATATGTCTAACTAATTGTCAGCTGTAGGATTCGGTGCCTGATGCTATTAAATTGTGGAAGTAGAATAGAATATTTATTTATGGAAGACTAACAGCTACAATACAACTAGGTTAAAAAACATAATAATTAACAAAAAGCCAATAATAAGTCTTCACTTATAGAATATACATACAAATACATATAACATTTAACAAGAATTTCATTTTATTAAATTTAAAACGCTCTACAGTCACACACTGAAAAATTCATGAAAAACTTCTTAAAGTTTTTGGCCTTTCTGCTGATACTGAGAAATTTTCGAATCGAATCGAAGCCAGGATACACACTTAAAAAAATACAAAAGACGCCAATTTTATTACATTTTTTCTGACTTTGTGATATCAACGAACAGAGCACAGTGCACACTTCAATTACTAGCTCCGTGGCAATGTCGATGACACCTAGTTTAAGATAGATATGCAAGAATTATCTCTGATCTTATATATATTAATACAATTTACTGCTATTGTTCCTTCTCAAAGAATTATTTGTATAATAGACAGTTTTAAAATTATTTTGTTCAGTAGTCAAATAAGATAACGTATTGTGTATTTGTGATTTATTTGACTGCCTCGTGGTCTCGCGGTACAACTATGTGCCGTGCGATCTAGAGGTCCTGGGTTCGATTCCCGGGTCGGGCAAAGTGTTATTGGGTTTTTCTATTAGGAAATTCTCGGTAACAGCACGGAGTCTGGAAATGTGCCCGAAAAACGGCAATAGGCTCGCCACCTATTACGTGGGACTGATACATACTTGGCGAAATGTGGATGCAGAAATGCACCTCTGCCTACCCCTTCGGAGAATACAGGCGTGAGTTTATGTATGTATGTGTGATTTATTTCTATGATTTGCTGGAAAGTAAGTTTTTTGTAGAAGTATTTGACTACGTGGGGGACTGGGTTATTGGCCTGCTGTAAGACGATACGTAGTGGGTTCGATCCACGCAATGAGATAAATCTACGCGTGACAAAACCGCTGTCAACTGTAAATGTTATAGGACAAGATTTTGATTCATTAATGTGTGAATTGAATCTGTTCCTTTTTAGGTTAGTAATGTGTGTGACACGCAATATCGAGGTTCCGGACTTGATTTAGGGTTAGTACATACATACATACGCCTGTATTCCCCGAAGAGGTAGTCAGAGGTAGGAATTTCTGCACCCACATTTCGCCAAGTATGTATCAGTCCCACGTAATGGGGCGCGAGCCTATTGCCGTTTTTCGGGCACATTTTCAGACTCCTTCCGGGAGAATTTCCTAATGGAAACACCCAATGGCACTTTGCCCGACCCGGGAAACGAACCCAGGAGCTCTAGATCGCACGGCACATTCTTGTACCGCAAGACCACGAGGCAGTCTGTTTCTGTTTCTAATTTGGAGAATAAATGCAACACAACCTAAACGGATTACTTTGTGTGATAATTTGTGTATTAGAGCGAGCTACTAACTGTAACACGCCTACACTGACTAAAATCAGATTAAAGCTTACCAAATTTGTACGGCTCGGTAGCGTTTTTGGTCGTGAGAAAAACAAATGTAACCATATTTAATGATTACAGAGTTAGTGCAGGGAACGTTGCCGTGTTACCATTTAATTGAATTAACATCACTTAATTTTATCGTATATGGATAAAAAACAGTAAGTTAATATCATTTAATTTAGTCATCATTCGAAGACAGACGTTGAATGTATGTTTAATGAAGTATGAGAAATTAATAAATAATTAATAAATTAAGTCGTGATGGCCTCGAGGTTTAGGTACGCAGTCGAGAATCTCGACGGTCGCGGCGGACGGTGTATTTTTTTTAATCCCACATATAAGGCGACAAGTCTATCTCCTTTTTCTAGAACATTCACAAACTGCTTGTTACTTCTGCCAGTCTTAAGACTTTGCTTAGCCGAGGAATTCAACACCAGATCTACACATTTCTCAGCACAATTAATATATTTTCTGTTTCTACATAATTATGTACATACATAAACTCACGCCTGTATTCCCCGAAGGCTGCCTGCGTGAGTTTATGTATGTATGTAGAAATATAATTTTAAAAAAATACAACTGGTGTAAAGTGGTTGCTGATATACACTACGAAAATATACTGAATATGTGTGTGTAAATGTATAGCTTTTATAGAAAACTCTTCGGAATTTTAAATATAAGCGAAATGCCTCAATTTTAATTATTTTTGCATTATATCTACATAATTGAGTGTAGGTAAATTAAATTAAACGTAATATTAATAATTTGGTGGGACGTCGCTTGATGCAAGCTTCTAATAGGTCGCTCCAAAATCGTTGGAAGAGACCTATTTACAGCAACTGACCTTATTTGCCTTATAATGACTACTATTAAAAAAATATGAAAAAATACAAATCTTTTTGCTGGTTTCATGAATATTATTATGCCACAATTTTTATTAAAAAAAAAAACTTTTAGGTATGTAATGTCTCATCAATAAAGATACCGAACACGAACTGACATCTATGTAAAACATAATTACGTTATCATCATCATCATCAGCCCATATACGTCCCACTGCTGGGCACGGGCCTCCTCTACCATTGAGAGGGTTTAGGCCTTAGTCCACCACGCTGGCGTAATGCGGGTTGGCGGACTACACACCTAAGAAATTCCTAAGAACTTTTAGGTGTGCAGGTTTCATCACGATGTTTTCCTTCACCGTTAAAGTACGTGATAATTCATTGTGAATACACACATAACTTCGAAAAGTCAGAGGTGTGTGCCTGGGGTTTGAACCCGCGACCGTCGAGATTCTCGACCGCGTGCCTAAACCTCGAGGCGATCACGACTGTATACGTCTCGTAAAATCTTAGAGAAATAAACAGCCAATGCAGTCTGGTGGGCGCAATTTGGATTTCCAATATTCCTGTCAGTGGGCACATAGTCTGGCGTGTCTATCAAAGAAAGCAGCTTACCTTACTTGAGGCAATTTCGTCGTCCACTGGCTCCTCGCAAAGGGAACACTAAACCTAGCTTTAAGTCTTTGTACAGTCTCTAAATCTCGTACCATGCCTACGTGTACAAAGAGCCTGTTTTAACAAATATTTTCTAGATTGGTATTGGTGAAAGTGAAAATTATTGTAGTTTCCAGAAGTTTTGTTTTTGATTTTACTTTATTTTTTGTCACATACTTATAACTAAAGTCAATTCGTTATAATAATATTATTATTTTGGTTATATTTGCTATATTAGTATGTGACTAAGATCTCTTCTTCTATCTATATTTACCAATTTAATGTACGTTTGTCTAGTTTGCGAATTATGTGTACTCCTATACGTATTCATTGTTATGCGCATCATATAGTTACAGTGTCATATAATTTGATTAATGGTTGAATGCGTATGGCGTAAAAGAACATTGTTTAAATAAAATACAAAAATTGCAGAAATCAATATAAATATGTTACATACATAACCTCACGCCTGTATTCCCCGAAGGGGTAGACAGAGGTGCATTTCTGCGCCTACAGTTTGCCAGTATGTATCAGTCGCACGTAATAGGGGGCGAGCCTATTGCCGCTTTTCGGGCACATTTCCAGACTCCGGGCTGTGACTGTGAATTTCCTAATGGAGAAAGCTAATAACACATTACCTGACCCGGGAATCGAACCCGGGACCTCTAGATCGCACGGCACATTCTTGTACCGCGAGACCACGAGGCAGCCATATAAATACGTTTTTATAACTAAAAATAATTTCCCAGAATTATTGCATTTTTTTATATAGGTATATAAAACTAAAAAGTAAATAAATGATACAGACGAAAATTTTTGATATATTCATTATTCAATCAACTGTTTGAGGAAAAATGGAGTTCGAAAAGCTTTTAATCAGAACCAATAAAATATTATACAATAATGAACTACCTATAGTACCTCCATATCTCCACCTCTGTAGATATCAATATATAAAATTTGCGATTGAAAAATTACATTTTTTTGTTTATTTTGGTACTTGAAAAAAATATTTAAATTAATGTCCATTTATAAAAAAGGTTATAATATTCACTACTAGTATATGTTATATTTATATTATAAATTATATATATTATTTTAAATTTACCAACTTAATACTATTTCATCATCATCAGCGCAATACGTCCCACTGCTGGGCACGGGCCTCCTCTACAACTGAGAGGGTTTAGGCCTTAGTCCACCACGCTGGCCTAGTGCGGGTTGGCGGACTACACACCTAAGAAATTCCTAAGAACTTTTAGGTGTGCAGGTTTTATCACGATGTTTTCCTTCACCGTTAAAGCAAGTGATAATTCATTGTGAATACACACATAACTTCGAAAAGTCAGAGGTGTGTGCCTGGGGTTTGAACCTGCGACCGCCGAAATTCTCGACCGCGCGCCTAAACCTCGAGGCCATCACTGCTTACTAATTACTTAATACTATTTACTGAGATAAAATGAACCAAAGTATTTACAGTCACATCAAAAATATCATTAGATTCCTTTCTATGTCTAGGAGTGTAAGGGCAACAACCAAACTTACATCGCATTTGTAATATAAATAGGAATAACATTTCTAAAATTAGTATTTTTATTTTATTGAATGGTGTAGGGTCTCTAATAACAAATGAAGTAACTATTTCCATTTACCATGAGCAGAAACCTGGAGTCATTCAACTTGCATCATTGTGTACGTTGCTTTGTTTCCGTCTTCCGCTCATATTTTAACAATTTAAATTCATTTGCCTCGCACAAACAGGGCGCAGTACACCCCTCCGCACATGTTGCGCTATGACCATTTGTAACACGTAGTGGGTAAGCAAAGCTGTGTGGTGCACCTTAAAAAACATCATTTAAATCACAGATGAAACCGCTTGGTTACTCCGCTAAGTGATTTCGATGTTCAGCTATGATGCTGCGGCATTTGGGAGTCAAATGGGATGTTCAGATGTTGATCTTAGATTCTGTGATTCGGTCGACGAACGGGAAATTATTCCGTTTGAATTCAACGTCTTTTTTCTAATGTTCAGGTGGAGTAGACGTGTTTGGCAGTCTAAGTGTTCACATGTTTAAGATATTACGTCATGAACACGTTCATCATATTATTTGACATCCGTAACGCTATTTAACTAAGGCAAATTTAGCGTTACGTTTGTTCCAAATTGTTCACAATCAAAGTTTCGAAAGATACAAATAATTTCTTCATCACCTACGGCGACTGTCAGTTTTATTAAAAATCTAAATAATTTACCAAATACTCGAATTCTACTGCTACTAATATGTCATGCAATAGCTGTTTACATTCGTTCATCAAATTGTGGGTTTAGCGGTTTGATGTTCATAGCTTCTAATTGCTGTTCTTAACAACATTCATCGTTTTGCCGGTCTTCTTTTATCTGTAATATATTTATATTTTAAAAGTTTTTCTTCATACAAATCTATCTGATTAACACCGTCTTTTTCTCACATTTGATTACCATTGGGTATTAAGGAGACCTGATGTCTTCTGAATCTCCCATCTTCCCCTTCTTTAGGCAGTCCTTTTCCAAAATACAAATAGTATTTATATCTTAACTGTTAACTATTTGTTAGAAATCACAAACTAAACAAAAACAATATTAAATTGCAAAAACAATTTATATGTTATATTTTAGCGTGTACAACTTTTTTATTCATGCTCAACGCAACATTGTTTCCTTTTTCAATATATTTCCAATTATGAAAGGTATTGCCGGTCGCAAAAAAGTGTGGCTACCCTAAAAAATGGCATCAAATAGTACATGTGTTCAACCACAAAGAGATAAGATAACTAAAAAGGCTAATAGACCTAACAAGGTAAATACATCTTCAGGTAGTTTTATTAGGGACGGGTCATTATGTCTTGGGTCAAAAATCATGGTTTGGATCAAAATACATTAGATAATTATACTTGTGACGACGGAAAGGTCGTTTATTTTATTTGTGCTAATTATAATAGAGCTCTAAAATAATATGCACTTTTGCAAATTAAAAAGCTTGGTCGGTCCATTTTTTGGGACTGTCCAGCAACTAAATGGCTAATAAACATCCGGTTTCGGAGAAATAAGATTCCGAAAATTTGCTTTGGTTTATACTATTGCCTAAGCAGAGAACATTGTGTTTTCTTATTTAATAACCTAATATGTAAATACACTTAGCAGAAATATAATTTAGGTCAATATTAAGTTTTTTTTTTTTTTTTGACATTAAGATTTCAACTTGACAGCCCCGTGGCGCAGTTGGCTAGACACCAGCTTGCGAAACGAGAGGCCGCGGGTTCGATCCCCGCACCGAGACAAATGTTTGTGTGATCCTCAAATATTTGTTTCGGGTCTGGGTGTTTGTGAGACCGAAAAAGTCTCTCGTAGTCTCTGATACCCACGACACAGGACTTGTATCCTAGTGTGGGGTCAGAACTATGTATGTGACTGTTGGGTGTATTTATTTATTTATTATTTTCCTTTACACTTTCTGGGGACAAACATATTTACTGAATATACATAAAGAAAGAAAGAAATACCCATATAAAGCTCATTGTTACTTCTTACTTATCTACCTACAGTAGGTATAAATACACCTGCCAGAAATCAAATCTAGTTTAAACTTAAGATTTTCACACATAAACCAATTTGAAACACCTAAAATATTTATTAAATATACTCACCAGCGCATACTAATAAACAAAATGAAACAATTCATCGACACTGATCAATGCGTGAAAATACAAAAGAGTCCACTATTAACACAAAGCTAACTTCCATTCAACGTAGTTTTAATTAATACCGCGATAAGGATCAGAAATCACATCCAGGTGTGAACAAGGGACGATGGCTTTCACGAGCACAATGTGCTATGACTCTCATATTCCGCAGACCATTAAAACAATTTAGTCGGTCTATTGTCGATACGTAATAGATACCACGGGCTTCCTGTGGCGAATCATAATGAGATAAAACTCAAAGAAATAACAAATGAAGCTATCATATTTCTATCAACATATGGTGGGACAAAAACATTTTCGCTATACAATTAAGGTGGGTTTATTGTTGTACATGACTTTGATATGAGATCCTTTGTTCGTGTTTTATTGAGTTGTACTTCGCACTTTTTAATTCAAACTGAAAGTGTTGTTGTTTTGTACTTGTGGATATATGGGACTAATTATGTATATACATATGTGTGACTGCCTCGTGGTCTCGCGGTACAAGTATGTGCCGTGCGATCTAGAGGTCCTGGGTTCGATTGCCGGGTCGGGCAAAGTGTTATTGGGTTTTTCTATTAGGAAATTCTCAGTAACAGCACGGAGTCTCAAAAAACGGTAATAGGCTCGCCCCCTATTACGCGGGACTGATACATACCTGGCGAAATGTGGTTGCAGAAATGCACCTCTGCCTACCCCTTCGGGGAATACAGGCGTGAGTTTAAGTATGTATGTATATGTACGAGTATAATCTAGGACGCCTAGTTAGAGGAAAAGTCAACTCGTGTAATGTTCAAGGGAAATAAAAGAGATGCAGATAAGATTGTAGATACGTGCCGATTTGAGTTCAGTGATGGCAATAAAAACCTGTGATTTTCAAGAGTATGTTATATGTCATTAGTAAAAAGCGACAGAAATATGTGTAATGTTTTTTCATGTGGTATAGTGATACCACTCCAGTCAGCAGATCAATTTATTATAGCGTAAGCTCTATAAATTAAACAAATATTTATTTAAATTATAATTCTAAAAATACTCAAATAACTAGCCCGTAATTATAGGTAAATAAAATATGTGTTGCGTCAATTCTACGACAAACTGAATGACCGAACTACTGTTGAATATGTTAATACTGTTTAAGAATTCGAGTCAACCGCGCGGTGGGTCCTAAAAAAAACATCTGGAACTCATGAATTTATTGTTTACCAAACGTAACAATGAGTAACTAAGTAAAACAATACTTTCGAAAGAAAAATAAGTTGTAACCACAAAAATAAACATGTCCCAAGGAAAACAATAGGCCGAAACACGATTGGTATTAAAATACTCGCTACGTTTAAGACGGTACTTCAAATGTGACTTCTCACCGCGTGCGGTAGGCAACTTCGAAGGCATTTTTAAAATGGCCGCTTATTATTTAAACTCGCCCACACGCAACCCGTACGTGCTATACAAAAAAAGAATAACAAATAACAAAATCATTGGAAATTGTCACGTGAGCAAGTGTATCGACCTCTGAAAAGCCCTGGGGTTAACTAATATTTCCCCCTTAAATAGCGCTGAATGTAAAAACTTGACAAATCCGTATTGAAGTTTAACGATTTATATAAAAAAATCCCTCGTGGTCTCACTCCCCTGGAGTACGTTTGGAAAAAGTAATCTATTCCGATAAGCCAACAAGAAGACTGTTTATTTTTATTTTGTCCATTCCCTGAGGCTTAGAGCATCTTATGTTTGCGGCGTAAGTTTTAAGACGATGGCGATTACATTTTAATATATTTCCTTTTTCTTTCCAAACATTTTTGTAAAAATGTTTTGTGCTTTAACTATTACTCAGACGCTAATAAAATGTTTCGTTTGTTAACAATTCTGATTCAATTATCCATATTTGCATGCTATGCTCATATTACAAATATTTATAGGATTTTATTTGTTATGTGTATACGTTTAAGGTGCTATTTTTGGTGGTTTTATCCAGATGAAAGTAAAGTTGCTGGGTAATTTTTTCTTAACAACGATTTACTAAATTTATGATATCATAAGTAAAGTTGCGTGCAAATCCTAGCGATAAATATACACAGTAGAATTTTTATTCCATTAAATATACACTAAATTATCTTACAATCTGTTATAACAAGACATACAAGCGCAAGTACGGTTGCGAATTATTGCGTTGTTGTGTTAAATGACACTATTGTGTATCAGTACCTCATCTTTACAAAGTGGTATTTTTCCATAACAAAAAAAACATAAGATGCCTATTAATTAGAGTTAATTACCCAAAAATCCAATCGCTCTTGACTCGCGGCGCACATACGGAGGCATGACGATGCATTCGCCCTGTGCCACAGCCTTAATCTCCCTACGATGCGGTTGCGATAACGTTTGTATGGCGACTGGCGACTCTACGCTAAAGAATATTCGAACGCAGAGCGTATAAATCTTGTGCTGCGTCTCTACATGCCATTAAGACGATGAGCTGTGGTTCTACTTACATCGTAGAGATTCCTGTTACTCATACGTAAGGGAAGCTCCTTACGTAACACTTCTCCTGAATATTAGATGGGAATAGCCGTCGATTGATCGTGTGTCTCTATGATCTTCTTGGAAGTCATTGGTTCGATTCTAAGTGTTAAATGGTACGTTCAGAATAGAACAGCTGAATAAGATTAGAAGGGAAATGGACAGTATTTTGTATAGAGGCGAATGTCACCGCTTGTCTGTCTCCTATTCATTCTACTACGATCACACGGCCAATGATAAAAGCTGCAAACAAAAGTGAAGGGCTGTTATTGGTTGTCAAATATTATAAAAGTTTTGATATTACACGCTACCCGAATAATTAAGAAGCGGCCGTGTCATACATATGATAGTTTAATCGTATGTTCGGCAAGCTCGGCATGCTCATATTTTTTTTCTAGTCTTAATCAACTGTTCTGTGTGCTGAACAATAGCATTGTTAGGAAAACTATATGCTTGACAAAAATAATTTGGCTCCCAAAAGAATTTCAAACTAACGGGATACACTAACCCGCATAATGCTGGCACGTGTCTAACGGTAGACTGATTTATATTTACACGGTAAATATATTTCCAAAAGTGTATATGGCGAAATATGGGTGCAGAAAGGCACCTCTGCCTACCCCTTCTGAGAATGTGGGCGTAATGTTGTATATGATGTTATTAGAACCATATTTACAAAGTAAGTAGTATAAAGTAACATTATAATCTTAAGATATTAAACCTCTGCCTATTTTCGCGTAGGTTTTACACGTATAGCTTACTCTTTGGCAACTGAGTACTGATACCGCTCATTTAAAATTTACGATATCATTACTCGCATAAATGAATTTAATTTATTCTCATAGGATTTTATGAATGAATGTTGTGAAAATCCCTGTAGGGGATTTATACAGGAATACAAATATACCTATATTATATGCATAATTTATTTATATCTTAATGGTAGTTTTTGGTTACAAATAAATTAGAATGAGGGTAGAAGCTTGTGTTTTTTTTTTCTCAATTATGTGAGTAAGCTCGGATGTATGTATTATAATAAAAATATTACCGCTATTTAAAGGCTATCTTAAGTATTAAATCATTGGAATCATTACTAGAAGTCGAAAGAGTCACAACCTCTACATATTTTTTTTTTTTGGAATAAGATCTGATTTGGGATTTGTTTCACAAAAAAATCATACATTTAGATGTGTGATTTTTTGCCCGTACCTTCCCGAACACATTTACACAAAAGACAAAAGATGGGCATTTCTAATTTACAGATAAAAATACGAAATTCCGAAACGGCAACAACGAAGCGGAAGCCATAACCTTTTAAATATTTAAATAGGTCCCGATGACAGAAGTTAAAATTCATTAGATTCCGAACATCACCCTTCGGGTCCTAAATAAGGGTATAATGCCCCATTTAATAACAAATTGGATCTTGCTGCATTAACAAAACGGCCTAGTAAGTCTCTGCGGAGTATTTCCCATTATTAGAAAAGGTTAAATTATTTGGTTATTATAAATGCTGAAGCTACGCTGTAGTATTGACAACTGACTGTATTTATGGGGGGGGGGGGGGGGGGACACTAACTCGGTGTCTTAAAGAAAGTCGGTGCGCTGTGGGATTCAGGTCCGATCCCCAAGTCGAATTCAAAGATTTTGAACATGTGACGGAAAAGCGAAAATAGGGCAAAGCCTAGGTTGCTCAAATATTATGACCCAAAAAAAAATTGTGTCACACAGACCTTAGTCCCGTTGCGGGAATCGAAAACGTGATTTCCCATTGCACAAACTGCAGCTTCGAGGCAAAAAAAATATATTTCATATTACTGCTAACAAATCTCATTATAGCGCTACTTTACCGAATAATAAAAACCGACTGAAAGCATAAATAATAAAAACCCATCTCATAAAAAATAGCCATTGTCTCGATAATATTTTAAATTATTTTTCAGTGTGTTAATCACTGTAAAAGGACAAATAACGTGGAAAAAGTCCAGTGTTCAAAGAAAATGTGATACAAATATTTTATGTCAAAGGACGGGTCCTTTGTTTATAAAATTAAAATGAACTTGGTGATAATGAAGTGTTGGGCGGAAAATATTATCCTGATTATCGGGAACACAATGGGATATCGTCTGACCATCGAACAGATAAGGGGCGGTTATTATTTAAGATTTCGTACCTTTGTTTTAATGATAACAGTATTTTTTATGTACGTACATGGGTAAGAGATTTGAATAAGTTGTGTTTCTAATATATTATTTGCATTATTCCACAATTATGTCCAAATTATAATATTATGACTTAATTTTAAATTTTAAAAGCTATGTCCTCTGGATGCGGATCCATAACCAACATCTCAATAATTCTATTGATGCCAAACAAGCTACTAGTCACTTCCCTTCGTCAGTGAGAGATTTTACAAGTCAGATAAAACATTTTATGTGTGAAGTTTTTTAATATATTTGATGGCATTGAATGATTCCTGAAAACTTTTGGCATCAGTTGTTAAAGACATTATTTAACGACCTCTTACACAACTCAATGAAATTTCTTACGACAAATTTTGTTAAGGATAGAGCTCACGAATTTGTGTTTAACAAATTATATGCGGTAAACTTATTAAATTACAAAAAACTTTTATTAGCAAGAAACTACTTGACTTAGTAAAAAAGTACGCAAAATTATCATTAATAATTTATACGAACACTTCCTTCTACTCGGAAGCGCGAAGAATTTCGCCTTCGCCCGAAAACTGGGTTTCGTGGTTTTGTACCTTGGTTTATTGCCGTGTCAGAACTTTTAATTATTACCACCGGTAAACTATTGGTAGGGAGAATAGTAGTGCAACTTTTGATTAAAAAATAACGTTTGAGACATTTGGTATCAAAATCGAAATAATTTTAGTAGTTAAAGACAGAATTATTGTTTTTACGCTAAATCATTATCTTTAGTCTTTCATTGCTATTTTTATATATGCGAAACGGTAACTGCATAGCGGTCTTGATGGTTTATCAGAAAAAATACACAATTGTCTATCACTAGCCGATGCAGGATCGAAAATCGGACATTGAAAGCTAACTGATTTACATTATTGGACAAAAAAAGCAAGGATAATATATTGGCCATAGTTGTTAGTATTATTCACTTGTTACATTGCGTTGCGCGGTTATCTGGCGAGCGATCTAAGACGAGGGCAGCCGCCTACTTCCTCAGTGGTTAGGTTTCTTGAATGTTCCATTTCAACAAAAGCACAATATTATATTTCATTTGAGCAAACACCATATCTATTTGTACCAGTTACCTACGCATTTGATATTACTGAAATATAACCAAATGGTTCCTTAACATTACCATTTGCTTTATTAATGGGCTGTAATCACACAACATTCCTAAAATATTTTTCTTTACCGCGCTTTGTGGAGTAAGTGCACATTATTCACCGTGTTTTATATTTGTGATAAGGAAAGTTATTTAGCTTTATTTAGAGCTATAATACAGAAATTATTCCCTAGAATAATTAATATGATTTATAAATAAATAATACACCCAACAGTCACATACATAGTTCTGATACAAGACCTGTGTCGTGGGGATCAGAAACTACGAGAGACTTTTTGGCCTCACAAATACCCAGACCCGAAACAAATATTTGTGACTCACACAAACAATTTACAGGTAACCTAACCACCTAACAACTACGCTGACTGGGTTGGAGGACTTATACTTCTATAGTTTTCCAAAAAAAACCACAATCGCAAAATTGCCTTTTATCGGTAGCATTTTCTCATTTTTATTAATTATTTCGCAGTACGATGTGGTTATCTGATTAAACTTATACCAACCGCAATTCGGAATACGAAAACACCGTTTCAAATTAATTAACTGGACAAAATGACGCCAAAGTACACATTCAATAGATCGGAATGGAGCGGTAAATTAGAAAATTAATTGTACCTATTGAGTTTTAATTAATTAGGGTTTGCGAGGTTTCGCTGCTTGGCTACAGCATTTTGAATAAAGCGAATTGGTCATTAGTTGTCGTAGCCGTAGTTCAGGTTTTGCCACTAGCAAATAGCGTGGGATTTCTGTACCTAAATAAATTTTTCACGTTTGAAAACATCGTGAAGAAACCTGGACACCTATAAGTTTCTTAAGAATTTCTTAAGTGTAAAGCCAACCCACTCTAGACCAGCGTGGTGGACTAAGGCCTAAACCCTCTCAGTTGTATAGGACGCCCGTGTCCAGCAGTGGGGCGTATAAGGGCTGATGATGATCATGATAAATCAAGACATGAGATTTCAAAGACAAAGTACAACTTCAAGAAAGTGTAATGAAGTAGAAGTGAAGGTAAGATTTGTTTTGAAAAAAGATATATCTGTATCGCAAATCTACAGGGAATAAATATAATATACAAAATTTTCTCTGTGACACCATTCGACGAGTCTATTCCAAAATACAGAAGTCTGATTTAACCGCTTTCAAGTCGTCTCTTGCTGTGCTGTGTAAAATATCCTTTGTTTTTATTGATGACAGTGAGCATTCTTAGAAAGTAGCATAAACTCACGCCTGTATTCCCCGAAGGGGTAGGCAAAGGTGCATTTCTGCACCCACATTTCGCCAAGTATGTATCAGTCCCACGTAACAGGGGGCGAGCCTATTGAAAGAAAGTTAGAAAGTAGCTAGCATTAAAGTCAAAGTCAAAGTCAAAGTCAAATTATCTTTATTCAAATAGACTTCTACAAGTTCTTTTGAATCGTCAATTTTACACTTTTTAATATTTTTTAAACTATTGCCGCTTCGAAACGTGTTATAGCTGTGGAGAAGAAACGGCAAGAAACTCCCTCAGCAACATGACATGTCATTCATTTTTAAAAACCCGCGTTATCTCACCAGATTATCTCCTCACATTAGTTAATGTCACAGTTAACAGCAGAGGCCACGAATGAATTTTAATATATACTGCAAACTTAAGAACACATATATAATCCATTCATGACTTAAACGATATCATCGTTTACATGGGTTTCCCTAGCTGGTGGGACGATTTTGATGTCTGAAACGAACCTCTGACCTTAAGAAATTATTTGAATCTTCATCAAATGTCTACTGCTGGACGAAAGCATTTTGGAATGTTTTCAAAGTTTGAAAATTGCCTGCAACTAACTTCTGTGTGTAGACTTCATGAAACAACCTACTCATAAATAAAACTTCAAGAAAATTGTTTATGTCCATACCTAATTAGCGATTTTTGATACGAGTGTGTATCCGAATTGCGCCTAAAAGAGTTCATCTGTATCGTTATGATTTTTGCAATGCGGTCTACAATCTAACTTCGACATAAATAGAAGAGACGAGACGGGAAGTGCAAGAAGAAAAAATAGACCAAGTAGTTTTTTTTTTGCAACCATTAATAATATTAACCCGATACAGGTAGTACTTGATATATTCATGAGCTCAAAACATCACATAAGAGAACATATCGTAACTTTAATCCCTACTACGAATCGGCAGCACCTCGATAAGTTCGAAGATAAAGGAGAATCCTGATGTGAATATTAATTCGGAATTGTCGTTTTATGGACCATTTAAGAGATGTAGATCAAGGGCAATAAATGTTGACACAGTGCAGGTAGTTTTAATGTTGGGAATCACGGTTGAGATGCTTTTGGTGATGCGATTAGTACGGAATTTTAAAGGGCTCTTTTCCTTAAATTATAATGGGATCTAGGGATTTGTAACACTCTTATTTCATAAGTTTGAAAAGTCCTAGATTGGCCACACTTTTATGCAAACTTTAATAAATAAAATTGACTGCCTCTTGGTCTCGCGGTACAAATATGTGCCGTGGGATCTAGAGGTCCTTGGTTCAATTCCCGGATTTTTCCATTAGGAAATTCTCGGTAACAGCACGGAGTCTGGAAATGTGCACGAAAAACGGTAATAGGCCCGCCCCCTATTACGTGGGACTGATACATACTTGGCGAAATGCAGTGCAGAAATGCACCTCTGCCTACACCTTCGGGGAATATAGGCGTGAGTTTATGTATGAATGTATGTAATAAATAAATCACAGGAATCGAAGGCATGGCCAAATAAATAACAACACGTGTACAATTGTGACCTCATTATGGCTATAACGTGATTCCGGGTAATTAGTAATGTAATTACAAGTAAACAGGGATGTTTGGTGGAAGCCGTTAACGGAATTGCTAAGTTAGTCTAACCACATTTAGCTAAGATTTTGTTTCCTATACCTTGTGGTACCTTCTGAAAGTATGTTGAAATGTTATCTACAGTAGTCCCTATTCGGACCTATCGGAATTTGCCGCCTGCAAAATAATATTACTAGAATAGACCACGAGATTTTTATTTATAAATGAGAATAGTATAAACACAATAAAGTATAATTATTGATTTGAATGGTTAGAAAATGTCTCTATAAAATTTTATGCAACAAAAACTATATAATTGTTGAATGTGTTTTTATTCGCAACTTCTCAACCATACATACATCATCACATTTATATCTCACGCGAAAATCAGTATTCAATTTCAAATACCGAAATATTCCTCCTCGTGCAAAAATACGGATACAAACTTTCGAGAGAATGAAAAAGTATCGGATGAAAAAATCTTTTTATTTGCCAAATAAGCTCCGATAACCGGCGCTAAAACAAACACGCCTCCGACACTGAATTTGCGAATAAATTGTTTACAAAACCCTCCAAATCATCCGAGTGCTCAGATCGAAACGATATCATAAAATTCGACGCCGAAAACTGTCGACGGAATATTAATTTTAAGTTATCGTCAATCGACCTTCTTGAAGCATTCAAAATTTGATATGCGCGCAAGTTTTATTGCGAATTTTGGAATTAATGACAAAACTCATATAAAAGTAAAGAAATATATTTAAATACTATAAACTTAATATGAAGAGGTGTATCAGAGCTATGTATTTATTTTCAATAAAGTGATTGACAATTTAGAGGTCTCGTGATCTTGAAATAGCGTAACCTACACCATTTCCTTGCGGAACACAATTTCATTGATACCAAAACCCTCACACAAGGCAATTAAATTCGGAGCGAAATTGAAACCTACAAAACCACAAAGAGTCACACCACCAAACAGCCGGACAATATCGCAGCGTTTTTCAACTCCATCAAAGAGTGCGGCTCCACTGGCCACTAAAACAAAAGTTACAGAAGCGTATATCACAGGGCATCCCGGTGGGCAGTAAATAGCCCGTGGTGCTAAATCGTGCGTCCTATTCGAAATATCAATGGCTGTACAGCGTTGTTGTGTGACGCTCGATTGCTCGCACGCGTCGATTTGCGCCAACCTTGCGCTGTGAGCCAAAGATTAGATAAATTAGAAGAAGGGTCGGTAATAGTACTGTTTTAGTAAAGGGTATGTTTTTGTTATGATATTAAATGTAAGATTTTAATGGCTGGGACGATAAGATATTGTTTTCGCCGTTAGTGCTTTGTGATTGCTTAATTTGTTTTTTTTGCTATATAATTTTTTTCTTATGTATAAATAATATTTTTTCCAAGACCCTCACCACCCCTCTGTTTAGTTTTTTAAACAAGAGATTATGAGAAATCTAAAAATAGAATAAACAATTGCTCATACGTTAAGTCCCGCAAACAAAAATTCCGGTAAGACAACTTTTTCATGTTCGTTAATATGATTAATCATAATTGTACAATTTACCCAAGTATTATTAATACACTTGGTTGAAGGGTAACTGGGGCAATAGTCCTACTTTATTAGAAATGGAATAATATGCATTTTAGTCCTTGTAAATACAGTGTAATAAAGTAATTATTTTGCTTTATTTAATCAAAAATGTCTAAAGTGAAACATTTCATTATAAAAATTGATAACTGGACTATAAACTTTGGTAATTATGAGCCTTCAGTAAAATTAATTAATTTTACGAGTCTCCCTTGCAGCATATGTCCTGCGAATAATTTACGTCTAATATTTTTTTATTAATATTGTATTCATTTATTCATACCAATCAGTCATCATCATTAGGACGTTGGCCGTAGATTTCTGCAAATATAATCTTTTGACCACGATCTTCGGCTAGCCTCATCCTCAGAGCATTGAATCCAGCGAAGGTTATTCGATGTCAACTATGAGAGTTATTCTAAAAATCTTTTTTAATCTTGAGAATTAAAACGAGGAAAGAATGGGCAGCTGCTACTTCTTTTGTTACTGTCGTGCAAAGCTATAAGCGAACAATTGAACATTTGATGCCATCTCATTTAGTTAAAGTGAACTGTAGCATGATGCTAGCGCCCTCTATACGAAGAAAATATTTAAAAGTTAAACTAGTAGGTACAATTATATCGGTGAAATCATTAATTAGTCTTTGTGAATACAGAAGTTCGTGTCATTTCACTCTTTATTTCCTGAATCTCTTAAGCACCAGCTGCTTCGCACACTACATAAAACTAAGGAAGAAAACTCTTAAAAGTCTCTCCATTTATACCAACCGTTTGTAATTTCTGTTTATATCGCAACTAATTTGTTTAAACGTTCACAAGAAGCACAATGTACCATGGATTTTTGTATATTGTTCTGCAATTTTAATTCAATTTAACTATAATATTACTTATGCCATTTTTTTGGGGGGAGGCCATGTCCAGCAGTGGACGTCTTTCGGCTGATGATGATAATTATGATAATTACTAATAATTATTTTATTATATTTTTTTATAATGAGAAAATAGTTCACAAATATTCAAACATATTTTACACTACTTACTACTGTGAAATAGCCTCTTCATAGTACTATACTCGTGACATTTCTAGTACCTCCAAAGGCCGTAATCGTCTGCTAAACGTTTTTACAGAGTCAAACACCGATAAATTGTAACAAACTTAAAAACAGTAATAAAAACCGACATTAGGACTTAACAATGCATAGTTAACACGTAAAAACGATGTCGAAAATGAGCGAAGTTTCTAACAAGGGCGGGCATTCAATTTGGATTTCTTTTCTTTCACTCGCTATTGTTTAGGTTTCCGTCACGGCCCTGGAAACGGTCAAACAAAAAGTTCCTAAAGGGCCAGTGAAGCGTGCGTCTCCAAAAACAGCGGAGTATCGGAACATCCGGTGATTGTGATGCTGAGGTAAACTACGTTACTGTTTGTTTAATGTTTGGATTTTATTCTAAATCGATTGAAGCTTTCAAGCATTTGCGGAGAGTTATACTTATCGTGTGAACCCACAATGGTTGTTGTTTTGTAGCGGGGATTTCGTCTCATCTCCTAATTCGTTCTACTTCCAATTACTTCGTTATACACCACTGCACTCTGCATCTCTGATAGCAAAAAAATAAAATAAAAAAAACAAGCAAATTTAGCGTTTATTAACTTTACTAATTGAAATTGCATTAATCTTCAGCCCATATACGACCTACTACTGGACACGAGCCTCCTCTACAACTGAGAGGGTTTAGGCCTTAGACTACCACGTTGGCCTAGTGCGAGTTGGAAATAATATTTTTTTGGTTTTTAATTTAATTATACGCATAAAATACTCCAGGTACGGAAATGTACTAGTAAACGGCACTCGCTTCTAACGACGTGAAACTAAAACATAACAAAAAATATTGTAGAAATACGCCTCTACATACCCCTACAGGCGAAATATATAAATGTATAATAAATAGCTTTTGAAAACGGAATATATTCCTTTCATTTCATTTCATTCTTCACAGTTTCTATTACGCTTAGTTCTGTAAGATGTCCCGCTCCATCCGACCCAGTTAGCCAAACGTTCGTACAAAGAGGCAACCCATTTTTGCAATGCGTTTGTGCAAAAACAAACGCGTTCCGCTTTCCGTTGATGTTGACTCTTGTTTGTGGTCAGATGTTGTTTGTAAAATACTTTAAAAATATCAGAATACTGGCTAGTGCGCGACATAAATTATATTTTTCTATTTTAGGTCTTTTTCAAATAAGGTTGAGGTTATACCTATTTGATCGTTATTTTATAATTTAAAATAATTTTTACAATGTTGTAACTAAGTAGTAAGGTACTGTACCTTACTTAGACAACAGAGTGCCTCCTTCTTTGTACGTATTATGGACATTTTTAAGGCCAGCAACATACCTACAAATTTTAAGTAGAGTAAGCTTTATCTAGGTTAGTAATGACCTTTTTTCAGTACCTCTTCTTGCTCTTTTACCGAATATTATCGGTCCCCGCACTGTTTATGTCATCATCATCATCAGCCCATATACGTCCCACTGCTGGGCACGGGCCTCCTCTACAACTGAGAGGGATTAGGCCTTAGTCCACCACGCTGGCCTAGCGCCGATTGGCGGACTACGCACCTAAGAAATGCCTTTAAAATTGATGTTTGTGGAGTCCACAAATATTTTTGTCGGGTCCAGCTGTTTCTGAGACTGAAAAGTCTCTCGTATTTTCTGATACCCTCGACACGAGACTTATAACTTTGTTAGGGGTCAGAACTATGTATGTGAGTGTTGGGTGTATTTATTTATTATTTATCTCTACTATCCTCCACAAACATAAATCTAAGTGAAAGATTCTTAATTTTTTACATTGATTATAAATTTAATATTAATGCGAGCGGATACAAGATAGTTAACTATAAACAAAACACTTAGTAATATAATTAAAACATCCCCTGAACACTATACAGACAAACTACCAATAAAAGTAAGTTAATGTCGGCAAGGCGAACTAATAGCGTCGCTTAAAGCTCGCGCGGCCTCCCCCGAGTCAAATAACTTACCGTTGCAGGTAAAAAACTGCTGATATGTAAGCGCCTTTTGATGCGAGCGCTGGAGAAGTCTGCAATGTGCACTATACATAATTGTTGTTAGAGTTTTTTTCAGTTAGTTTTTATTAAAAAAAACTCTTTTCACATTTTCGTGTGTATTATTACCATGGATATAGTTAGAGTTCATTGATGAGATATGAAATGGCAATAAAAAAAATAGTTTCTGGCTAATCGTGGTTACAGCACTGCCTACCCCTTTGGATATATTTTTTAGAAATTTCGTATCACAATAATAATGTCTCAACCACGTATACTCGTAAGTAATTTAAAAAAATATATATATTATCAACATATTAAATACTTTTCTTTTAATAAATATTATTGGAGTTTAGTACTATTATTCAATAATACGAAAATATGTCTTCGTGCAGAGTCAAAATCTAAGTATTAGATATTTTTTAAAGTAACTGAGCTATGAAGTCTATTAAAGATATCCCCTATTACTCTATGAACATTGTAGGTGAAGTTCCTTTTGTTCAGCGAATTAGAAAAAATGCTCACCATTGTGGTCTCTATTGCGAAATAAAATACAATGCAAAATTACCACATTACATGACCGTATAAGAAATTAAAGACACGGAAATCCAATACACGACAATTACACGGAGAAAGCGAATCGCATAACAATACGCAATAGTTTCAATTGTCCCTAATTGCCGACGTCACAGTATACCGAATCTTATCCAATAAAGCGGAATTTTTTCACCGCATTCCCACATTCGGGCATCTGCTGGTTTTTGCCGGCCCGAGCATCGCGATGTCGACGTAGTTTTTACCGGACCCAACGTCGAACTTGAATTTTTTGCCGTACCGCAGCTCATCTCGCCACGTCAAGTGACCATACATTTCAGCAGTCACTGATGGCCGCCGTAATTGATTGAATTCGCTGTAAATAAGCTTGACTTTTGTCCATCGTGCACTCGTATTTATTTAAGTAACAACGGCCTTTGTACGATTCCGATGTTTTTTCTCAATAAAAAATTCTTGCCGCTACAAAAAAGGTTATCGTATTTTATTCATACTCTTGATTAAAGTTACTTTCGAAATTACTTTCGAGGGTTTGTTAATATTTCAACTTTTTGCCCTCGCTGAAAAGTCCGCAGACGGAAAAAAAGATTAATTGAACAATATCGTCGTCGCGATCTTCGTTTATATTTCGAACATTTTGGAAAGCTATTATTTTAAGTCGAATGTCTTCCGAATATCATTTTTTGCTTTAAAATAATGTGGAATAAAATCAGTGGATTTCACAAGGGTGTATTGTATTATAATATTTATGGAATGACTGCAGTGTGCTATATTTTACGAAAGAATAAGCGTACAACGGCTTTATTTGTTATGTTATTGTTATTATTTTCATGCTCATAACCACAACAACAAGATTTGTCTAAATCTATAGTTAGTGACTAGATTAAATAAAATAATAATAGAATTTTTAAACAAAAATCGGTAGACTAAGAAATGAAATACGTATCGAATAAGACATAAACTACAAAACTTTTTTACATCATACAAAATTAAAATTCAAAACAAACTCATCTTAACTAATAAATTCACTTCAAATAAGAGTTGAAAAAGATAAAAGGCATTCAATAGTAAACAGCCACACGATAGGTCAAGTAAGATAATCTAATCGAAGACGAAGGGAAAGAATTTAATGCCAATTGATCACCAGCCAGTGACCGATCATTAAGTTCAAAGTAAAATTATTCATCACGATAAGAGCTCGATACGTGGATAAGCGAAAGCAATCTTCAAAGAGGTACGGTGGGCGGCACCGCGAATAAATTATTACTACTATAAATTGTACGAAATCAAACATATTAAACAGTCGCGGGTGCATTGATTCGAATCGAATCATTCAATTAAAACGCCTCGCAACGAACGACTTCGAGATCAATATCGCAGTTTTAATAAAACAGATGGAGAACGGCCCTCCATATCCGGAGTTTGCTTATTTTTTTCCAACGCGAAAAAAATCCCCTCGAAAAAGCAAGCAATGATAATAGAAACAACGGGAGCTCCTACTAAAGGGTTATTCGTATTTTTATTTGCGCCTGTAGAGGTCTTTTTAGAATGCGTTAAAAGGAAACGACGGGTCCTCGACGCGAGTGCGTGGGTGAAAAAATAATGCGGCCTGTGTCGCCTAACATTATTGTTGAATATGTGTCCTGTTTCTATTTCACATGTCGCGCCTGGGCATATGGTAAAAATGATCATAACACGATAAGCTTATTATGCAAAGTAAGAACATATGGATCTACTTTACGTTATGCTTTAGCAGTCATAGTCGGATGAATCGATAACGTGCTATGGAACATTGGTTCGTAAAAATAAGATAAAAAATATTAATACTTTTCATATACTAATTTATCACACTTTTTATTTACCATAAACAAATATTAAAAGTATGAAAATTAGTGTAATCACCTTAAAAATATATTATGTTTTAATTCCACACGGATTTTTAAAACCTTTATCAATTAAAATACGTGTTGTGCGTTTCCTACGTTCCAACTTGAGAACAGCTTCACTCGTCACAAAATGGATTTAAGATTATTTGCCAATACAACATAAGAGTAGCTACAATCATCCCAATAGTGTCACTTGCTAAAAAAATATTTATGGCTTCTGAATGCCTTTGATAAATCCTCGGAATATCTATTTCCACAAGAGTCGTCTAATTGGAAAGCCGGCGGCACGCCACAGTGCGTGACCGCACTCGGCGACACTTCCAATCTTTAATTACGTAAAATATAACTGTATTGACATTTTTGTATGGGAAAAAGTGAGCTCCATACTATTGTCAAGGTGAAGTTGGTCAGTGATTAGAATGGGAAAATCAGGTCTTATTGGAATGCGCTTCGCTTGTTTAATAAGCTAATAAGACTTGAAATCATGAGAAATGCGAAAATGGAAAGTAACTTAACTAGGTAATAAGGTTTTGTTCGTGGTTTTTTAATTAAGAACTATGACTGGCAATCTATTAAATAAAAAAATAAAAAAATAGAAATAAAAAATTGCCTAAATTACAGATTGATAATAATTGTCTCGTATACTATTAGCGTCTCATGTGTGCGACCGAGAGGATTTGATTCGAGTTTCGAATAGGGTGTAAAAAATTAGTTTTTTTACAAAGAACTTAGTAGCAACAAGCAGCATGGAAATGGTTCTGACAAGTGTAAATATGGTTTATTTGTGAAATAAAATATATGTTTCTCGTATGATAACTGAAAAAATACGATGAGGACACGTTTCATAATGCTATGTAACAAAAATAAATAAATATCTTTCAGTTATTTACTAAATCAATAGTAAGAAAAAAAAACAGGTAATCTATCCTGTCTTTACGGCGGATAATAAATTCGAAAGAAATAAGTAGTAAGAATATTTTCAGACCGTCAACTTTTGACACCCATATATAATACATAGTGATATACGCTATGTGAGATGGTTGGGAATATTTCTTTGTTGTCTTCTATTGAACATATACTAAAAAATTCTCATAACGCTGCGAAAAAATGTTGCGTGCTATACAGAACCGAGCTAATATAATTACTTTACATAAACAAACTTCATATTTAAATAGTTACGGTATTAATAAAATTTCCGTCGAAATAAAAGTTAACGACCCTCCCCAACCCCCGTAAAAATATTTACACACTCAAGTCCAAACATTAGGAATACCATCACGCACCCGATCGTCACCGCAGATTAAAAAAAATATATCATGGATGATAAGAAAATCGTAAATACAAGTTTTGAAAATGCTCTCACACGATAAATATCTTATACCTAAATGGGGTGACTTAAAAACTACATAAAAGTTGGGTGCTTGCCCTGTTGACGGCTCCAACTAGTTTTATTACGTGCAGGTTGAGGTATGGTGCGTCAAATACTACGGCGTCCGGGTCAAAGAGTAAATAATGTTATGGACCTTGGAATTCTACTATTATGTATTGTTCAGCCCACTTCCCTCGGGATGTAGGGATGTTGTCGTGTTGCAATTCATCGAGCAAGTCAATTCATCATCGGTTCTGGAGTAAACTCCAGTTACAGTTTAAGGCGACTGCCTCCCGTTGAAAGAGATGATTGCAATTCAAACTGTTTCCTACTGGAAATGTAAAAAAATAATTGCAACTTCTAATAAGTCTCTTAGTTCGTACGATATACGCCCCTTCCTTCTCTGATAGCGAAGCTACTAATAAATGACTCTTAAAACGCATTCAGTTCCATTAAATCCAAATAAATTTCATGACTATAAAACTAATTCAATTGCGCAAATGGGAGTCATGACTTTTTGTATTCGGTATGAAGGCTGTTTTATTTATACTAGGAAATGTTGTGTTGTGTTGTGTATGAACGGCCAATTTGGAGTGCAATATGAATAGATTCGCTGTGCTGGGATAAAACCTGTTTCCATGAAAAACAACAAACAAGCTGCACTTCCTGTTTCCATAAGTGATATTTCTAGAGACCCTGAATACTGTAACCCAAATAATAAATTATAAATAATAAGTTTATATAATAAAATTAAGTGTTTAAATATGTTCGTGATTATCAGAACCCATATTTAAACAGAACAAGCATTATAAAGTATGTTATTTATTTTATATATAAACTTACATTTCAGCATCTAATAATTTAGTATTCTATGTCAGGTTGGGCACGGCAGCAGCCAGCGTTGCGTGACAAAACACTACAACACGCACACTGTCAAATGATAACTTCACGTCTATCAATTTTCAGAGGAATGAAACACAGCGGTGTGCTTAGTTTTACAGCAAAGGCATATTTGTTCTACGCGACGGTATGACGCGTGTTGTATGAAGCAAAGCTTTACGAGGAAATTTAAAAACAATATTAAAATACCTGAGAGGCTATTGCAAGAATTTCAAAGGAAGGTTTACTCATGTAGATATAGGTAACTCGTATATGCTTCCACATGCAAGTTAACCCTCTAATAATTTCATTCACCGAACAAAAAAACGCAACAAGATTGCTTGACGTTGGTTTTCTATGAGACAGTAAGGAGACGTTACGAATTCGAGAATAAAAGTAAAATAAATGATTTAGTACTTTGCTATGACACTATAATAAATTGAGTTGTTAGTTTTCCAAGATCTTGCTTCAAGCATTGTTTTATAATACGTATGCATCCAACATTCATCATCATCATAATTGCCCATAAACGTCCCACTTCTGGGCACGGGCCTCCTCTACAACTGAGAGGGTTTAGGCCTTAGTCCACCAAGCTGGCCTAGTGCAGGTTGGCGGACTATACACCTAAGAAATTCCTGAGATTTTCAGGTTTTCGCCATGATGTTGTCCTTCACCGATATTAAGTACGTGATAATTCATTGTGAATACATTCATAACTTCGAAAAGTCAGAGGTGTGTGCCTGGGGTTTGAATCAGCGACCGTCTAGATTCTCGATTGCGCGCTTAATCTCGAGGCCATCACTACCTACTTCAATATTACATTATATGCATCCAAAATATATTTCAGTTTTCGCTTAACATAGTGTGTAACAACTTTACTTCAAATGTTTTGTGGCCTCAATAGATAAGTTGACCCAATAGAATTCAAGTCACACTAGTGTTGAATAAATGATGGTGCTTCGTTTGTTTTTGCCGTTAAATAATATGACATTTGAGTCGAATGAGCGTTGATTAATTGGTAGCATTACGTTGGGACTAATTAAAAAGGGTGTTTAAAATTATTTTTATGAAAATATTGTAGTTGATTTACTGAAGGCCGAATAGTGCTCATTCCTTGTTGCTATGATCATCTAGGTTAGGTGCGTTATAATCGCTGTGATCGTATTTCGTTAGTTTTTTAGCCTTCTATCCGACACGGAAAAAATGACTTAGCTATAGGTAAAACATTAATGTCGCCTCGTATATCTTTATTTACAATATTTACTGAACGTAATTCGTAATTCGAAGTCGTGATGGCCTGGAGGTTTAGGCACGCGGTCGAGAATATCGGTCGCGGGTTCAAACCCCAGGCGCACACCTCTGACTTTTCCAAGTTATGTGTGTATTCACAATTAAGTGCCCAGCAGTGGGACGTATATGGGCTGATGTTAATTTTACGTCAATATCAATAATAAGAATTGGAATGAAGTGCCAATATCACAGTCTCGGATTGAGACAGAAAATAGAAACGTCCGACTATTTTGAATATTATAATAACTTCACTTGCTAATGATGATGGAAAATTATTGGGGTAAACAAAGCCAACACGTCGGTAGTTTGAGATTGTTATGGTCACAAAGTCAAAGTCAAATTATCTTTATTCAAATAGACTTCTACAAGTTCTTTTGAATCGTCAAATTTACACTTCTTTACATTGTAAATGTCATAACGATACAAACTATAGCAACAAAACAAAACTCCGATCAATTTACATTACTCCCAGGGCTTATTATCTTCAATAAAATCTGAAATTTTATAGTATGCTTTTTTGTTAAGCTTATCTTTAATTGATTTCTTAAACTTTGTCAAGGGAAGCTCCCTAATAGCCTTCGGAAGTTTGTTATAGAAGCGTATACATTGCCCCATAAAAGAGTTATTAACTTTCCGGAGACGAGTTACGTGTTGAACGAGATTACATTTGTTCCTAGTATTTTTATTGTGTACATTACAAATTTTATTAAATTTATCAAGATTCTTTTGGACGTACATTAAGTTTTCGTATATAAACTGACAAGACAACACATTTTCAATGTTATAGTAGTCTCTGTATAAGCACGTTCATTGCTAGCAGTACCGGATTGCCGTATCAAGTCTTGGGTTGAACAAACCTAGATTATGCACCATAGTGCTATATAGTACTGTGTAATTATACATAGTATTGTGTAATTGTTGTGTACATATCGTGTTATTATATGAAAATAGAGGTTAAGATAACAATCTTATTTACCATAAAGCACAGCAGTGTTGGTGGGAAAAAAGTTGTAAGACAAAGCCATTACAAAGTTAATTTATAACGATCGCATAGAGAGAATATATATACCTATATATAATTGCTAAGTATAAATATCAATCATGAATCAAATGTATCATGTAATTTCAACGCGACCTCTAAGCATCCAGAATTTTAATAAAACTTGTTACCATATTTTTACGTGAAAAAACTTGAACAGAATAAATTAGCGTTCAGAGGGACCAAATTTAGTAACCTCGGAGGGCATGCCTCATCATTATTAATGGTAACAAATTAAAGCTTGCTTAATGCCTGCGCCATCCGATTTTTCTCGTTCACATCGCAAATTAACTACACCGAATGCTACTTAGTCGGCGCAGGTGCAGAATTTTAAATGTTAAATTTTATTAACGACGGCATTAATTCATATGAATGGCTGTCGGCGGATAGTGTGTTACAAATTTATATTGAGATCTTCATGGAGGAATAATTAAAATGTATTTACCTATATATTACAAAGGTGAGGATTTTAAAAGCCTCGTTAGTATTATGGTTGCCTTTAAATAACTACTAAAAATTGCTCTATCTCAGTTTATATTTATGTAAATTGGCTCATGAGTTTTTCAATGCTTCGGTAGCATATGGTTGACTTCTGAGAGGCCACAGTAGTACATAGTTAGTGGATTTCTCGTCATCACTAAATTCGTAAAAGATTTTAAGCTAAATTGCTTACCATATTTATTTTTAAGCTGATGACTGTTTAATTGCAATAATGTGTACACTAGTTTTAAAAGTTAAAAGCCTGTCCCTCCAGCATAAGTATGGGGAACGCGATTGAAAGATCCCTGGTTCTGTTATCGCATTGCCCAAAGTTTATTGAGGTTTTTTTTTGAGGAATGCTCTATATACCCGCAAAATAGCAGTAGGTCCATTCCCTATTACCAGCGAGTAAAAACAACAGGTATAACATTCTCTGCCACGTCTTCGGGAACTAATTCGTTAATATATGAATAAATTGCTTGTTCATCTTTGTTTATATAACTCCTACAATCGTTTATTAATTATGACATTTTTATTTCAAAGGAGTCCTTTACTTATTTACCTACCCTTAATATTTAAATTTATATAAAAACCTCGTGCCCAAACTTTATGCAAATAAAATGTCCAAAACAAAACTAATTTTTCCCCAAGATGTTGAATCTGTGCCGTTAATTTCATACGTCCCTAGGGGCTCGATTTTCTTAATTCGTTTTGGGGTGGTTTAAAGCTTTCACGTGTTAATAAAAAGAGGTTTTACATTTAAATGGAATAACAACAAACTCTAAGCGGGTATTTGTTTTTTGAGCCTACTCCCCTTTGTCCTTCCTGGTTTGGCGTTTTTGAGGTTTTTAATAGAATTATGCGAATTAGTATTCTAAAATAGGAGCGAAACGTGAGGCTTTATTATAAAATTTTAGATTAATTTTTCATTGGGTTAGGTAAAATGAATTTAATTAAAAATAGTATTTTTATGAAATAATACTTATCCAATCCAAAACAAAACAAGATGTAAGCGGGTTTCGGGCTACAAAATGGCGCGTGCAGTTTAGAAGTCGTGGGTTCGATTTCCGAAACGGGTATAGTGTTTTTGGGTTTTCCATTGACTAATTCTCGAAATTCTCTTAAAGGCTGCTTAGTAACGACAGGAAGTTTTTATGTCCGATAGTGTTAGCTACTAAAAGTAGTTGTAGTTGTAAAAAACACCTCACCTGGATGTAAGAGAGTTTACGGAGTATTAATTTTACGTTTATACATTAAAAAGTTGACTGATAAAACACTGGCATAAAAAAGTTAACAAAAAGAAAAAAAGTAAGTCTTTAGAAAAACACTGATGTTCAACAAGATTAATATCATACAGTAGAAATAAAACACTGGAAGAAAATACTATACAAAGCATTTTACGTAATCATTCTAACGAGCAACGCGAATAATTCTTTGCTTCTTTTATAGCTTTCATTGTTGTATAAATTTAGGTCTCAGATGTAAGAGTCTTGGTTGATAATGATACACTTTATGAATTCTATGACTTTTTTTGAATAAGGAATATTTTTGTTTACATTTTTGTTTATTTTATTGTTGGTTATTTTTACTTAAGAAGCATACTAAGAGGTATTATCGCTATGCTATCGCGTGCGTGTTACGTAAACAGGACCAGTTATTATTTACTGGGAACACTATTTTCTTATTTCTTTCTTTATACTAGAGTAACTGCCATAGTGTCTCAATCAATTGTGGTGCATATTTTAAGGTCTTTCGCTTTTGACGCTATTTGTACTACCTACACCGCACTTCATCACCATCATCATCAGACTATATACGTCCCACTGCTGGGAACGGGCCTCCTCTACAACTGAGAGGGTTTAGGTGTTAGTCCATCACGCTGGCCTAGTGCGGGTTGACGGACTACACACCTAAGAAATTTCTAAGAACTTCACGATGTTTTCCTTCACCGTTAAAGTACGTTATTTGTGAATACACGCATAACTTTGAAAAGTCAGAGGTGTATGCCTGGGGTTTGAACCCGCGACCGTGGGTTTTCAACCGCGTGCCTAAACCTCGAAGCCATCACACTGTACTTACTTGTGTCAATTAAAACGGAGAATCTACAAAATCTACAAAATTAAGTTCATTGTTGCAAATTTTTATAGCTTCACTTTATTCTAAAAACACTATGAATATATTCGCAAATACTGCTATTAACGCAATATTTTCCCATAAAAGCTTAAGAAAACCTTCAAGTACTAGGGTCGTTTGTGCCCCATAGCGGAGATGTCACAAAGAAAACACAAACACGTAGGCAAACACATGTGTTAGCAGGTAGTGCGCTTTTGCGGTTTCGTTGCGTGCAGGAAATTCGTGAATGAATCGGGTGGGTCGAAGAGATCGCTTGGGGTGTCTTAAGTTTTTGCATTCCCACGCTCAGACGTCCATTGAAGGGTTAAGACTGACGTTTGTGATTTTCTGCATAATTGCATTGTTTATGAACATACTTCATTGACACGGCTTTTTAGTAAAAAGTCGTGATTTTTTAGATTTTTCAAACATGGTTGGCAGATGTTTAGTGTTTTTAGATTATAGAGACTATATTGTAATAAGATCGTTGCGGTCTAAGATTCAGATGGTTCTTGTCGTATAATTGATTTTTAATTATTCCGTAGTATGGCATATCTCTTGGTGTTTTATGAAGTTCAGTAGATTGAAGAGCTGGTTCAATTAAGTTTCTGAGTATCTTTACTAATAAATTAATTTTTATAGTTACTAGATAATTATGTCACTTAATAATATTTTTCCTATGAATAACGAAAAAAAGTTATTCTGTAAAACAAAATTTCCCTGGAAGTTTTTTAGGGATAAAATATGTATAACTGACTCTAAGGACAACATTCGTCTAAGTACCAAAATTCGTCAAAATCTGTGTCGCAGGTTAAACGTTGAGCGTAACCATCAATCTCAATTTCGCATTAATAAAATTAATAGAAAATATTTTTTCATGTAGTATTTTGAAAGTAATTGAAATATCTCAGTCAATTTCTCTTACGAGTTTTAATATAACACACTCTTTTAAATTAGCTTGAAATTGCTTTCACAGTATAATTGCTAATTCTATACGTTTCTTGATTTATTAAAAAACTTATAATAAATTTAATTTAATAACGTCTGAATAAAAGAAAAATATTTTAAATATCTAATGCTGTTTGATTCTTGTAGCCTTTTTTCATATTAATTGCTTTTGAGAAAATGTTAAGTGTACTATGCTTAGTAAGAAATACTAAATAGCATTTTACATAGTACCCTCGTCTTATTTATCAGTTATTTGATAAATAATTATATTATAAATTTGAAAGTCCTTTTGCAGCGATCGCCTTGTCGGTCTCGCAACACAAGGGCGCCGCAAGCGATTGATATGTCTTGGATTTGCTTTTTTGGGTCAGGCAACGTGTTAAATTCTAAGTAGCAAAATTAATCCTGCAAATGAGTATGAAAACGTCCTATATAAGTTTGCCTCCAGTTCCACGGGTATTAAAAATAAAGCTGGCGAAACGTGGGTGTTGAAATAAACATTTGGTATGCACAGTTATTATCTATTAGTGTTGCAAACGAATTTGATTATTCAACGTCTCCAGTGACTTATAATATAGTCCGAAACACGGTACTCCTGACACGGCACTTGATGGGATTCGAAACCTCAACTTTTCCAACTGAAGTGGAGACTTCCAAGCTCATGACAACCTAGTTCAGTTCAATGGAGAAGAGAAGCCGATAACGATGATCATTGGCATGAATTTGGAAAGGCGTATGTCGAACAGACCGCTATAGTCTGATGAAGATGAATCAAAAGCCATATAATTTTTCCATCCATTAATCCAAACTCTCTCACGTCCAACGGGAAAACACAACACTGCACAGGTATTCGATGCAAAAACTGATAATTAAATTACGCACAGTTCGTGAACGTAAACATATGGCGCTGTCGCGTAACCTGCGTGATTTATTACACGTGAATAATTCTGTTTCATATTACACAGATCCGGTGGGGATCACATGGGGAGTCACATGCGCACACTGTAGGATTATTTAGAGTTCATTGGCGTTTTTCTGGTATGGATGCAAAATTCTAATAAATTGGCGACATGAAATTCGTGCTGCAAGTAAACATTGAACAAACGCTTTTTATTATTAAGCGTTTAAGCTCGTTCAGATTAGATTTAAAAAGCCAGTAACATTAAGAAGAGGAAGAGACGAAGTAAGAGTTTTGGAAATATGAAGCACTGATCAAAGTCAAAGTCAGATCAGAGATGTTTCCTTAGTAAGATACATGTTTCTTCCCAAAACACAAATAACACTAGGCACTTAGGAAGTAGTATCGTAACTGCCTGTGTGTTAATTAATAAAACAATAAAATTTACAAGTGATTGAGCCATGCCCTAGTTGGTAGCGCTCGCCCGGTATGAAATAACTCTCTCACAGAAATATGAAACTTTTGTAGCATGTTATTCGGTGACTAAGGTTGCCGAAGGCCTAAATTGCGGATGGTTTATGGCTTACTACTGACCACCGTGAAAGTTCCACTTTGGGGAGCACAGGCTTTGGGACCAGCCTATTAAATAAATTATATTAATTAGGCTACCAACAGCGTCCTAATAAAGTTGGCAAAAAATATAGTCGTAGTCGTATCTGGACTTTTAACACTAAGTGAGCCAACCTGTGTTTGATGGCACCACAACAGTTTTACCGTGGCATCATAAAAATAACCCTCTCAGTTGTAGAAGAGGTCCGTGCCCAGCAGTAGGACGCATATGGGCTGAAGATGACAATCAGTTCATACTTTCCAATATGTAATCAAAAGTATATTTCCTACATATGCACGACAAGGAAAAACATAGAAATTTAATTTCATACTGAAAACTTTACTAAGGGGACAAATAATAACGCACACAGAACCAACGTGTAACAATAACTCGCGTTATATTATAAGGTTCGAGAAATAAGTAAAATTGTTACCAAAGTTATAGCGACATAAAATTGCCAATATTTGAACAAGGCTTATTGTCACGCATACAGATTCCAGAGGCACTATAAAATCTTTTATGAATTATAATAAAAAAAAACATATTAGCAAAATCGTCACGCGTCCATAATAAAAAGCTGCGTAAACACAGTTTTTATTGCGCCGGCAAAGTACACAGATCGCTACAGCAGAAAAAATCTATGCATCGCCTGATAAAATATAAGTACACGTTGCAAATAAAGAAAACGCTATATTAGGTATAGAGTATAAGGGCTGCGCCACAAATGTAGTACGTTCCGGCTGACTTTTATAGGTAATAAAACGGGATAATGTGTTGGAGTGAGCGTATTTCGGAACGGTACAAATTTAGACGGTAGGCGCCGCGCAGGCCGATACTCGATATTAGCCAATATGTGGCCGCACTCTGTGCGAGTGCTTGGGTGCAGTTTACACTATGCGATGATTATTTGTCGGTCCGACATAATCATCAATGTCTGGGCCATTTTCGTAGTTGCTTTGGCATTATTTTTTATGGATAACGCGGATGTTGATGAGTGGTTGACGTTTGCAAACTCTTATTAGGCTAATTCTTCTTGCAAGCTTCTTTGCTGTAGACGTTTTGGTCATTCTTAACCTCATAATAGACATGCATATCACTTACATCAATAGAAAAATAAATAAATACACCCAACATTCACAAGCATAGCTCCGACCCCACACTAAGATCAAGTTTTGTGTTGTGGGTATCAAAAACTACGAGAGGCTTTTCGGTCTCGGAAACACCCAGACCCGAAATATTAGTGGATTACATAAACATTTGTCGGTGTGGGAATCGAGCCCATGGCCTCTCGTTTCGCAGACTGGCTGACCAACTCATGGATGTCATTAACATAAACATACATACATAAACTCACGCCTGTATTTCCCGAAGGGGTAGGCAGAGGTGCATTTCTGCACCCACATTTCGCCAGGTATGTATCAGTCCCACGTAATAGGGGGCGAGCCTATTGCCGTTTTTCGGGCACATTTCCATGTCATTAAATATAGATGAAATGCCGTACGCATAAGCTTTCCGTTTCATTGAAGGCCATTGCTGGGGTTGGAATGACACTTGAGGTTGTTTGACAAAGGTGTAAATACAAAAAAAACAGACGCGAGATAAGAGGTTTAGATTTCTCATGATCATCATGAGTAATTTTAGCTTTTTCGTCGTATAGTGTAAATGTCATTTTGGCCTATGCACGGCCATGCTTAGACCGGGTCGGCACTTAGGGTAAACTCCGCGAGGAAAATCGCACTATTTGTCGGTTGTTGTTTATTGATATTTTCGCGGCGGCTCGCCAGGGTTCCAGAAAATTACAGTAATATTTTTAAACTCGTGCTATATAAAGTATTTTTAATTTCGTATGAACATCGCACGAGCGGTGCGGAGATCTAAATATTGGACGCAGTGGCAGGTCTTATAATATACTCATAGCTAAAGATTAATAAGCCTTCAAATTATAATTATCTTAAGATTTTTTATAAATGCTTTGCGAAGTGTAGAGAGAAACTCGAGATACTTTATGAGAGTCACCACAATACGAAAAGATGAAATGAGTAGTGCGGTCAAACGATATAATCTAACAGCAATCAATATACATACCTACATATGTATGTACGTAAGGTAATACATAGACTGATTTTGAAATTATGCAGCGTCGGTATCATAAGTTTAGATTATTTTATTTACATTTGTCGCAATTAGGACGAATACAGATAACTTACTATAGTAAAAAACACTAATATTGTTTTCCACGGTCTATTTAATGCAGTTTTTAATAGCGTTTTCCTAGAAAATACATTTTTAACATAAGACATAAAATACATTTAATACTAAACTAGTGTAGTTCGGCATTCGTTTTATTCGCCAAAATATAGCATTGAGTTTTTAATGCGAACAAAACGCATAAACGCTTACATTGGTCAAATATCAAAACCAACGTTGGACCCAAGCAGCGGCCTTCAAATCCTCAACAATATTAAAGGTCACAATACGTGTAAATATCAACAACACAAATCTGCGAACACGAAGCAAAAGCCAAAGGAATATAGATTGGCATCTTTATGTTAAGAAACCCTCGGTCCCAGGAAGCGCATCTCCCCAGCCATAAAAACGACATTATAGACGTTAGTATATTTTAATGACGTCATATTTTCCACTATGTTTCTCCTCTGCCGTTAAATGTATTGATATAACTTCAGATGTTTGGAGTTACCCGCGGAACGGCGCATAAAATTATGTTACAGTCATTTGCTTCGGCAATTTTCGTAATAACAACGGTTACATATTTTTACGTTTATGGATGGTTAGCAGTAGGAGAATAGTAGCAAATAAATATACCCTACAGTCACACACAAGCGTGAATATGTAAAGGTATGCATGCGGACGTACATTATTGTCGTTTGTTATTATTATTATTGTTGAATTTAAATTTAATTTCAAATATTGCTTTCTATTTGCACATATTTTTATTATTTTCGTAAAGGTCCTGATAAATACAGTTTTATATAGTGTATATGAGTGTGGAAAAAAATCATTTTTATTTTTGCGTATCAGAAATAACAAAAGTCTTTCAGTGTACTCAAAACGAAATGAAAAAGATAGCGACCACGAGAGTAATTTAGATATAAAATGATAAAAGTAATCATCTGACAACGATCAATAGCAGAATTCTAATTACAAAATAAACACGGTCTCAAATGGAATTTCAAAATGAATAAATTACATTTGACCCAAAAACAGTTATTAGTGTTAAGAATGATGAAGGTCGAGCAAGGGTAGCCCAAGGGAAACAATAAGGCCGGCTTGTGCCACAAAGCGAATGCAAAAGTTACTAAAGCCTTTGGTACTTGATTGTATCGTATTTAATACATACTAACATACAAATTTTATTGCTGTATCTGGTAGTTTAGGGCTCTGGGCATGTAGTGCTACAGCAGGAACGGACTGACTTGGTCGGTGTAGTACCACCGATTTGCTGTTGTACTTTTGTCTCTCAGTGAGCAGTGTTTTACCTAGCATGATTACTTATCCACATTTGCACCTCATGTCAAATGTAGGTTCAGTAAAGTATCGACTGGCAATAATCACTATTATTATATCTATGGTCCCGCTCGATAAGAAAATCCTACGACCAGTTAATTTACAATTTACTTGAAGATTTAAAATATTTTGCTGCGTTATTTTGGTAAACTTGTACGTGATATTATGATCTTTTAACACACATAATCGAAATAAATATTTGATAATAAAGAGAGAAAAAAATTGATAACCAGATACACAATTCGCACAATGATTCTCGCCCCCTCTAGTTGTAACTTGACATAAAATAAAAAACTAATTGCTCTAATGTAGCCCATTACAATCCAATATTTTCTTATGAAAACTATTTATCTTCTCCACAGCTAAAATTAATAATGGCTGTCAATTTATTTCTGAATATCAGCAAATCCGAAATAAACTGCAGAATCATTTGAAGGCGAAAAAAAAAACGATATAAACGGTCGATTTAAATTGTATTTCGTTCAATAGTTTCGCAGACAAATCGGTAGATAGAGGGTATTGTCTCAGACAATGGGGGCTGATTGGTTTAGTTACACGGGAGCCTTCTCTAGAAACTGGAGACGTGACCACACCGAACGGGAACGAACGGGATATATATTTGAACGCTGCTATTTTGTGATCCAATTTTTAGTTCAGAAATTTACGAACATTTTCAGTATTGTATTTTACATTATATTGGAATAGTTACATAAAACGCTAAAATAATTGTACATTTAAGTTTTTTTTTATTACTGTACCTATTTTATGTAGAATCAGTCCAATGCATCATATACAGACATACATTCTCGACTGTATTAAGCGAGTAATAAGCAGAGTTCTACACCCATGTTTCGCCAGCTTTAAAAATAAATATGTAAGTATATTAGGGGTGAGCCTGTTGCAAATATTTTTGCAAATTTCCAGATTCTATGCCGGTATTGGGTTATTCCATTGAGAAAGTTTCCGTTGCACCAAAACATTTTGCATGACGTCAGCTGTTTGTTCTTAATATGAAAAAATATTTTGGATGCCTTGGTTTTCATGTTAAAATACCGATATATAAAAGGCGCCTAATCATCATCGTCAATCAGAAGACAAGAAACTTGCATTTTATAGTAATTCATTCAAAAATTTAACTAAGAGCGTGAGAGAAGATATAAAGGAAAAAGGGATGAATGAAGACATGACGGCTGCGGGCTGATAGGAATGTTTGGAAGGATAAACCATACTGCGCCGACCTCAAATAATATTGGAAACTTACCTAACTTAATATTCGTACTCAAATTTAATCAACAAATATTTTATTTTAGTTATTCCTACCTAATGAAGCATGGGATTAAAATGAATTTTATACAAAAAATAAATACTTAATTAGGCGACATTTGTTTATACATAATTTCCACCTGATAGAGCAATTAGCCCTCCATCCAGCATGATGCGTTGCGGCGTTTCTGTCAAACAAAAAACAAAATGTTTTTCCTCATATCGTAAAGATGTTTATCTGAAGGCAACGCGTGTGACTTTTACAGCGAATAAATTTTAATTGGCGCCCACAAGTCACTTTTATAAAACATGATAGGACTTAAACGTCCCAGCATTGGTTAATTAGCGGAAACACTGTAGACGTAATGCTACGTGGGTAGTCCCACAATTCTCGCTAAGATCATGATGAAACAATTTAATTAATGTAATTATTTTTTATTAATAAAGTTTTTTTTAAGATTATTTCAAGGTTCTTAAGGGGCTATAAATACATTGTTTATTTTTGTATTTTCTTCATCATCATCAGTCCATATACATACGTCCTACTGCTGGGCACGGGCCTCCTCTACAACTGAAAGGGTTGGCGGACTAACCACCCAAGAAATTCATAAGGACTTTTAGGTGTTTTCCTTCACTGTCAAGACACCTTGTGAACTTCGAAAAGTCAGAGGCACAAAGCATGGGGTTTGAACCCGCGACCGTCGAGATTCTCGATCGCGTGCCTAAATCTCGAGGCCACAACAACTTGTATTTTATAAATATTATATGTACTGTATTGACAGCCCCGTGGCGCAGATGACTAGACACCAGCTTGCGAAACGAGAGGCCGCAGGTTCGATCCCCGCACCGAGACAAATGTTTGTGTGATCCACAAATATTTGTTTCGGGTCTGGGTGTTTGTGAGACCGAAAAGTCTCTCGTAGTCTCTGATACCCACGACACAGGACTTGTATCCTAGTGTGGGGTCAGAACTATGTATGTGACTGTTGGGTGTATTTATTTATTTATTTTATTTAATTAATAAGTTTATCATCAAAAATTATGAGGCTGATAAAAATAGTAAAAAGTTATAAGACTGAGAGTTTTTAACCAGAAATTTATTTTTATTTATGTCACATTTATTCTAATATAAAATCAAACAGAAATATTGTAATATTTGTTGCTACTACTTCACAATTAGAACTTTTACAAATCATTACCTCCCTAATATAAAATAAAACTATTTAGCACCAAAAAACCCGGTGGTAACACTGGAATGTATGTTAAATGAGATCCGAACGAGCCAACGACATAAACAACATCGGAGATACAAAAAGCCGCTCACATACCATGAGACTAATGACAGGGTATATTCGATAGGATCGTGGACGTCATTTATATGAAAGCTAATCGAATAATTGATTATAAGTGTGGAACAATAAAGTGATTAGTTAAACAAAAAGAAAGACAATGAGTTATTATTCATACTATTGTACCATAAGACGGGCTATCTGCAGTTCGATGACCTCTCTTAACCGGTGTTTATACCAACACGAGAGTGATATTAATCTTTCAACGATGAGCATTCAGATCGTAGCCCTGATATTAAAAGGTCACTTACTAAATTTTATTTATAATTTGTCATTTTGTTTTTGATACGCATCAAGATGGATTAAGTGTTGGGTTTGGCTCGCCTTCGCTGGGGCTATTGAAGCGTTATAAATTAACAATTCGTGCTGACGTTCAACTAAATCTTCTTTATGAACAATCTGTCTACATCACTTTGGCTTACCAATACTTAAGTCTAACTGTCTCTAAAATATTTGATTTCAATCATCGTGGAATAACCGTTAACTGTTGTATTGCCCTTGACGATGGACAGGTAGGTGAATAAATAGTTTTTGAAGTAAGTAGAGTTCGCCCTCTAAAAAATGGGATCTGTTCAAAATCGGTGTATGTTAACAGACCGTAACTTAAGATAATTCAAGTGATCAAACCCTCTTAATATAAATAAAGATAAAAAAAGATAATTCAATTAAATACATTTTTAATAAACACACTAACACTCTTGAATACATTTATTTATTTTTATTTATTTATTTATGCTTTTCACACATTGCGTATAAAGGCGGACTTAATGCCTAAGGCATTCTCTAACAGTCAACCTTTGGGTGATGCAGAGATAAAAGGTAGGTGCATAAACAGTGAAAAGGGTAAAATAATATACAACAATAATAATAAACGGAACAACTATATATATTAACATAAGTACACAGATAAGTAAATAATTATAGATAAATACAAATACACATACAATATTTAAAATATATATGCAATATATAATATATACATACATACATAAATACATAAAAAGAGGGGAAAAAATAATCAAACATCACACGTATTGTTTAGTTCATTACAAAACAGCTGCCGAACTTTCATTTTGAATGCCAAGCGAGTTGTAACCGACCTAATTTAGTTAATATATGTATACCCTAAGAGGTAGACAGAATTGTATATCTCGAACGAAGCTTCGTGGTTTTTAGTAACGAGAAATAAAACGATTATTATTACAGACATGAAAAAAATTCTTTACCATGGTAAATAATCAACTGCCTTGTGGTCTCGCGGCTCAAGTATGTGCCGTGCGATCTAGAGGTCTTGGGTTCGATTCCCGGGTCGGGCAAAGTTTTATTGGGTTTTTCCATTAGGCAATTTTTAGTAGCAGCACGGAGTCTGGAAATGTGCCCGAAAAACGGCAATAGGCTCGTCCCCTATTACGTGGAACTAATACATACCTGGCGAAATGTGGGTGCAGAAATGCACCTCTGCCTACCCCTTCGGGGCATACAGGGAATACAGGAGGTTATGTATGTATGTAGTAAATAATCAGTGAAATTAAGAAGAAATTAAGCCAATCTATTGAAAATTATATGTAGTCTTGTCCATATTAAACGCGTTATGCTTTTGATTTCTATTCTGGCGCATATACTAATATACTATCATAAGCCATCCACCGTCTTAGAACGTCGAGGGGTGTCATCGTTTCCACCATTAATCGAGTGTCGTGGGTGTTTGTGTTAATAAATATATGGATTAAACCCATTCTCGTCATAGTCTTACTCATGTAATTTGCACATAGTTATGATCGCATTTCGCCCACGGATCGCCTTCACACTGTAATCCCAACTTAATATGTTGCGAATGTCGTTCCAACGGATATAATTTACACAATTATTATGGGATACTTGTGTGAATCACCGGTAAATGTGAAAATAGGTTTTAAGTATGTATATTTATGAGGTCTTTTATAATGCCTATTTTGGTGAAACGTAGTTTAAATTGCATGCATGAAGAGGATAATGTCAGTGGAGGAAGCGAAAGTGGTGTGTTTGGACCGTGGCATTTGGCGCTCTATAGTATCTGCCTACCCTAACGGGAGACAGGCGTGAGTTTATGTATGTTTATGTATGTATGTATGTAGTTTAAATTCGTATAAAGACAGACCTTTTTTTTCTGAATAAAACCTTATTTGGAGCCCCTAATATTTAAGTTTGATGATTTCATAGTTACAATGTTCTGTGCTTCCAGTTATACCAATATACCTTCACACTTAAAAGTTCTTATGAATTTCTTAAGTAGTCTGCCAACCCGCACTAGGCCAACATGGTGGACTAAGGCCTAAATCCTCACAGTTTTAGAGGAGGCCTGTGCCCAGTAGTCACCTATTTAAAAAAGGATCCGCAAAAATCTTTTTCCATACGCACAAATGAAGTTGTTAATTACTTAAGAAGACTATATGCTATAAATGCAAATGCAATGTAAACTCCTTTTATGGCTAAGATAAGAGTATTAAAAGCTTAAATGTTAATCGTTGTACAGTTTTATGAGAGCATCATCATTGAAAGACTGTATTAAAAGATAAATATATCCCGAGAGACCTTTATTATATAGAATAATTTATTTAGTTAATTCATTTAAATTTATTAGTCATTATGTCTAGAATCTACAGTAATATATCATGTATGTAAAACATGACCTAAAGTTTGTAAGTAGGTACATCCAATATCTCTCACAAGTATAGTGTCTTGGTGTCAGGAAATAGAAGAGAAACTTAGGTTTTACAATCGCTTGTGTGTTTAGACCCGAAAAAAATATTTGTGTATCACACAAACATTTGTATCGGTGCAAGGATCGAGCCCACGACTTTTCGTTTCGAAAGCAGGCGTCTAACTGCGTTACAGCAGCTGTCAAATTGAATCTTGATTCATTCACATCATTCAACTTCAAATTTTCAATATCAAACAAGAAATTTGTAATAACGATAAGTCGGTATTTTATATCGAAATAATATGTGTATTACGATTAAGTCGTGCAGTCGACAGCTGCTCGTATCTACCGTAAGCTGACCACACCCATGCACGCAACACCACAATCTAATTATAAAGGTATTTAAAAGCTTTTTACAAATAATAATTAAATAAGCTATTACAAAACATGTGTACGAGTAAATATCTTGAAATGACTGAGATAACTTTGTCGTCAGATAAGTAAAAATGTCAATTTTCAAACAGATGCTCATTGTGTGTGTTTCGTCAATAACAATGAACATTAAATGGTCATCACTATGAATAAAGCAATAATTGTAATGGCTACTAGCACAGCAAGCTGCACGGCAGCTGATGATAAGTTCGGTTCTGTTCAGTTTATTAATAATGGAAAATATCTCATCGCACGGTGGATGATCCTAAAAGTCACACTTTCTTTAACATCTCCATTGAGATTTCGACAATTATAAGAATAAATAATGATTTAAAGAAAGGCCATAGGCAGAGCTGACGACTCCGAACCTTCATTAAAAACATTTGTGTATCGTTTCGGGATTTGAACACGCAGTAAATGATGAAGAAGTACTTTTTAGGATTTTGAGAGCGTTGAGTTCCGTTGAGGATAGATTTTAAAGGTCAATGACATAAAGCAGAGAAATAGACTAAGGGTTACGGAAATATTAAAAAAACAGTGATCAGAGATTAAGATCAATTATTAAGATACATTTTGCTTCCCAAAACACAAATTGACAGCCCAGTTGCGCAGTTGGCTAGATACCAGCTTGCGAAACGAGAGGCCGCGGGTTCGATCCCCGCACCGAGACAAATGTTTGTGTGATCCACAAATATTTGTTTAGGCTCTGGGTGTTTGTGAGACCGAAAAGTCTTTCGTAGTTTCTGATACCCACGACACAAGACTTGTATCTTAATGTGGGGTCAGAACTATGTATGTGACTGTTGGGTGTATTTATTTATTAAAAAAAGGAATAACACACTAATCCTCTATATGTAGCAATCTGCACCAACCTTCAGATGCCGGTACTATCACGTTGCTTCACCAGAACATAAATACGTGCACTAAAAATACACATAAAATCATAAAATCACATAAGAAGCGCAAGTGGTCCCAAACACGTATATCCTTAGCAGAATAAATGTAAACGAGAAAAATATATATCAGTATTTAGTCCCACGTTTAATAAGTTGTTGGACGGTAAGCGGATTACCGCAGCAACGGTTGGAGGCAATAAATTGTGGAATCTTTATAATTTTTAGACGAGCGCCGATTCCTTAACGTCATAAATTGAATATCGTTAAATATGCAGTGACTCTAAATGCGTGCTTAAGTAGATATAATACGGAAAGATAAAGTCGTTAACTTGGCTCACGGGGTTTTTTATTTTACGTGTATAGTTATGTCATATAAGTTTACTGCTGTGCCGTACTTAGTGAGTTGAGTGCGAACGGGAAATGCCTTCGGTTTTATTGTTTCACTAAGTAAGATTTTGGAATGAGTTGGGAATTCTTTTTATTTTCGTGGAAGTACAAAACATTCCTTTTTTTAATTAGGTGATAAACTCAGCAGGAGAGCTATTGAGAGGAGTGACGAAATTTGAACATCATTCTGTTCATGTACCCCTATTTGGCCAGCTCAGTATTTATATTAAAGTGAATTACAGTCACTTTGCCATGTTTATGCATCGATATTAAAATCTTCATACACATAGCCTATATAACTAAATAAATATGCCCTTTAAATCTTAGTAAGTTGAATTACTAGAAAAAAACAATGAATTTATTTTTACGAATATCTTTATTGCAGACTAAGTAAACCGACCGTAATTTACTTTTCATACAGGAAGAGGTTGTAACATTTCTAACGCGTACTATAACTCTAAGCAATTTAAGCTTTAAACAAATAAATGCCTCCAATAACTTCAAATTTGAACACATATTATTGGTGTCATGGTGTGTTTTCGTTTGTACAGATGCAATAAGCCCACATGCTCTCTATAAAAGTGGTAAAGGTGTGATGGTCGACCGACGCACCCTGCAGCGCGCCGAACCGCATCCCAGCATACACTACCAACTTTATAGCTTAATCTCCTACACGCTATACCAATAAATAAACAGTTTTGAGAAACAAAGTAGATAAAAACCTTTTTCAATAAAAAAAGTAAACGCTCAATTCGAATGTTTAAGGTTGGGTTAAGACAGTGCCACCATATTTTTATGGTTATCGTATGTCAAGAAATATTATACTGGCTTGCCTACGCACTGGTAAAACATGTTTAGCGTTGTATTGTCTGATAGTGTGTTCTAAAATTTATTACTTATTGTAGTTCAATTATGCCATTGTTCCAACGTTGTAAATTCTTCGGAACAAACTAATCTGTCCTTTTCCTTTTTTGACTTCTAATCGTCTAATTTTCATCATCATCATCATCAGCCCATTTACGTCCCACTGCTGGGCACGGGCCTCCTCTACCATTGAGAGGGTTTAGGCCTTAGTCCACCACGCTGGCCTAGTGCGGGTTGGCGGACTACACACCTAAGAAATTCCTGAGAAATTTTAGGTGTGCAGGTTTCATCACGATGTTTTCCTTCACCGTTAAAGTACGTGATAATTCATTGTGAATACACACATAACTCCGAAAAGTCAGAGGTGTGTGCCTGGGGTTTGAACCCGCGACCGTTGAGATTCTCGACCGCGTGCCTAAACCTCGAGGCCATCACGACTTCTAATTTTCGTCTAATTTTACTATGTGAGAATTATCATGTATAATAAAACTCCCACTATCTACACTGGTAAATCAAATCCTAAATGAAATAAAATCATTTTCAAATATTATATATCCATTAAGTAATATCATCATTCACATTGCGCATAATAAAAGTCGCATCAACGCGATTCAAACATGAACTTTAAATACCGTCCTCAGATGCATCTGAATTCCTATTAAAACTAAAATTAATCCTTCTCATTTCTTAAAACGCATCAAACACGAGTGATGACCCAAAAAGTACACTGTGACAGCGTAGTCGACACCTTACTGATGCAAAGTAGACGATGCTGCTGAAATTTGAATATAATATTTTTTGAATTCTATTGCGTTGTAACACAGTTGAATCTCCTTGGGCATTAACTAATGAGCAGCAATAATAAAGTGGTTAACTTAAAGATGTCACTCATTCAAAGTTTAACGACGGACCGAATAGCGTTTTTAAAGCTGTTCCCGAAATCCTTGAAACGTGACTCGGGCATCAACAAAGTTAAAAATGAATCTGTCGGCTTATTTTATAATAACATCGATGTGCCTTTGAACTTCTGCATATACATCCAAATGTGCATTTGATTTGTCCACATGCCCCATCTGGTGGAATAAGATATCTCCATTTAATTGGTCGTTTTTAATTTCAATCTTACGATTCTTGTGGTTTTATTTCTCTGGAGTTCTAACATATGGACTTTGTGAATGGAAATGATATCAAATTAGAAATTGTTTGTTAGATGTAATTCATTAATTTTGTAAATATAATTGACTAACGACTCCGTCCGCGTAGACTACAAGGTTGGGTTCAGAAAGAAAATAAATTTTAGTCTATTTTACTATTACATTATTATTTTACTCATTTTTATTTTACCCCCTTGTTTGTGATTTATTTTTACAAACTTCGAATGTCATATTTGTTTATATCTAATCAACAGCCTAAAAAATTAGTTTCAAGCTTCTAGCATTAAAAATGACAATACTTCCATACAACCTTTCATCCCCCCTTTCAACCCCTTAAAATCCTTTTTCCGCAATGAAAAAGTAGCCTATGTTCTTTTTCAGGCTCTAAACACGCACCAAATTTAATTTAAATCGTTTCAGTAGTTTTAGCAGGAAAGCGAGACAGACAGACAGAGTCACTTTCACATTTATAATATTAGTAAGGTTTTACTGTTATTGTTCTATTCATAAACATATATATACTTAAGTCTCAACCCTACAAGGAAGCATCTTTGTAATCGACCATTGAACCGGAACAGTTTTAGTTCCTACGCGGCAGGATCTTCCTTTATGGCGGTGGGTAAAAAACGATAAACGCTTTTATCAGATGAAATTCCGGATGTAGTCTTTATTACAAAATGTTTCTTACTATTTACATCCTTTTTTATACAGCTATCAAGCCTTATGTATTATTTTATATTGATTATAAACTAATTTATTAGTTTGAAATATGTAATTGATTCTAAAAACATAAATAAAATATTTCAGATAAATTATCGCTAATGCACAACATGTCTAGTTTCATTACACGTCATTTTATTCTCTTTGTCATCAAACTTGTTAATTAATTGTTAAATATGATCAGTGTCTACCTTGGGAGCTTTTTTCAATCCCAAAAAGTCATTTCGAATGTAATCTATCATATTTCCTCTTCACTTGTTCAAAACATCTGAACAAAATAACGTGTTTGTTTGCTTAATGCGACAAAAAAATTCTATGATAACTATGTGCAAGTTCTGTCCACATAGTGTTTTGTAGAACCAAACATTATTAGTTCATTAAGGTCCAGTAACAGGCCCGTCGGACCGTGCAACTTTAACTACGAGAAATTTCACACAATTATCTTAGGCCGACATGTCTTGAGTCGCGTTGGATATACAATAAAACATTTCTTTTTTAGGTCAACGAGCAATTTTTTGCGTTCCAACAGTGAGAAAACTCGCTTTCTGCATATCGTTGTGAGCCGAAACAACTTTACAAATGCCACGAGATATTTCAGAAGGAATTTTATGATAAAATTCTAAATAAGTGTGTGCATTACAACGGTTTATTTATGGTGGTATTTCTCGTTCCTGTCATTTCGTTTCCGCGTTGCTGCTGCGTTGTTTCGTGTTGTCTTTGCTTAACTTATTTGTATCAACATCGATATTAGTGTGCAATAAGTATGCATTAAACTGTTAATACTGATAATTTTGTAACAAGCTATACTTAAAAAAATACATTATAGTTTTGTAGTACACCTATAGCATATTAAAAAAAAAAATCGTTTATACTTGTGACACTGCGCATATACCTAGTGATAGAATAAGAAATTGTGGTGATGGTGGCATCGAGTTTGAATCGAGGAATTACATCTCTCTAATGCAAGGAGCTTGAATCACATGACTAAACGAAATATTATCGCTGATTTTCTGTGAGACAGTAGTGACACCCCGGTTGGCCGACTCAAACCGCAATCCGAATTGGCCAAATAAAATCGTAATCATGAAAACTTTTACAATACTAGCTTTAAAGGATGTTCATAACCGGACTTACATTTTAGTTTGCCACATTTAATTGGATTGAGTTACTAAAGTGTTTAACATTTTAACCAAACGTCCATTAACTATAAACAAAACGCTAATACACAGCTCGGCAAAGTGTATTTTCGAGCATAATCTTAAGTTAGTGAAGAATATCGTCTCAGTCGCAAACTTAAAACGCTGTTAACATTTTCTTTCGAAATAAGTCGCCGAGGAAAAATAAAAAGTTACCTCCGGCCATCGGGCTTATGCCCCACTTGAGACTGAAAAACGTCTAACCGAGTATCCAGCTTGGAAAGTTTTTAATAAGCAAAATATTTTTGTTTATTTTCTACAGTCCGCTCAGTGTTGTGCTATGCGAACTTATTGTTATTGTCTTTAGATTATACAAACTTGTGTTATTCATCAAGTTTCTTAAAATTTTCTACATCAAAACTACTGTCGTCGGCGTGCGGAAGCCCAATAATGGATACGAGTAGGTATTCATAGATTGCGTTTTCGAGTATACCAAATCCTCGGCATCTCTCAGTCATTTTCAATCAGAAAATTTGTATTGAGATATTATGTTAGCAATTTACTAACATGGTCAAATAATAAAGATAAAAATAGCCCTGACATGCATAGTGCAATGAAATTTCGCTGTCATTTTAACAATATTCAGAAGTTGTCATCGAAATTTGACCCATATTTACAATCTATTTAAAAAGTAACAGTGAAAGTATGGAAAATTCATGGATTGTAAATAGGAACGATATTTGTAGGAATTATATGAATGCAGTGTAATAAAAAAATATATGTTTCAATATGTATATATATAAATATGTCGGGATGGAAGTATATACCTATAGATCGAAATCATTATGTCGACTGGTACTCATTTCTTACTAGTCGACAATCTATTAAAGCAATACAGCACTTATCAATGGTGTCAGTAAGGTCGCTTTACCGTGCATTATATGTAACAAAAATTAAATGAATCACTTCCTTCTTACCTTCAATACTTCAATTGAGTACATATAAGTTCGTTCGTTTGACAAAGAGAATTTGATTTGAATTTTCTATTAACATACTAAGTAGCAGCAAGAAGTCTTGAAAAATGCCCAAAAAAGTCAAAAAGCTGACTCTTTATTAAAAACCAATTGGGAAAACGTAGGTGCTGAAATACATCTAATAAAAAATAAGTAACATGTATAAGTAGTGACGGCCTTGAGGTTTAGACATCCGATCGAGAATCTCGGCGGTCCCGGGTTCAAACCCCAGGCACACACCTTTGACTTTTCAAAGTTATGTGTGTATTCATATCACTTACTTTAACGGTGAAGGAAAACATCGTGAAGAATCCTGCACTCCTAAAAGTTCTTAGGAATTTCTTAGGTGTGTAGTCACTTAGTCAGCCAACCCGCACTAGGACAGCGTGTTGGGCTAAGGCTTCAACCCTCTCAATAGTAGAGATGTATTTATGTAGTATGTACATTTTAATTGGATTGCGCTTTCGACATTTCTTATCTCTGTGTCCAATATGAAGGAATTAGAATTTCAACGCCTCACTATTATTTACTATTATTATTGTGTAAAAAATATTTTTTGCATTAATATTTTATTAAACAAATTAGTTTTCCGTTTCAAAGACCGAAATCCTGATTTCAAGATCATTGATTTTCTAAGATACAAATTGATTCCAATAATGTGTTTAGTATTCGGTTATAAGAAACTCTAAGCAAAATGTACCTAATCTTCAAAATATTACATTTAGCGAGAAAGAAAGTTTCTTATTAAAGGTATTAGCATATCTTCTCTCATGCCTTGGGACCGATAATAGTTATCTTTGCAAGTGTCTTTTGAAAACTTTCTTCGAAATGCAACAAAGTAGTAACATTTAGATATGAGAAAATTTAAACTTACTTTAACGCGAAATATAACTACGAAAAGCTTTTAATGCATATTTAAATTATTTTTATTTTACTGCCTCGTGGTCTCGCGGTACAAGTATGTGCCGTGCGATCTAGAGGTCCTGGGTTCGATTCCCGGGTCGGGCAAAGTGTTATTGGGTTTTTCCATTAGGAAATTCTCAGTAACAGCACGGAGTCTGGAAATGTGCCCGAAAAACGGCAATAGGCTCGCCCCCTATTACGTGGGACTGATACCTACATATCTGGCGAAATGTGGGTGCAGAAATGCACCTCTGCCTACCCCTTCGGGGAATACAGGCGTGAGTTTATGTATGTGTAAGTATAATATGTATACATTGGATTGCAAAAACATACTTACGTATTCACGCCTCTATCGCCATGTACTTACATAGGCAGAGGTGCATTTCTGCAGCCACATTTAGCTAGTTGCATTTTGAACCATGTGATAAGGGGCGGACTTATTGACGTTTTTGTGACGATGTGCTACTACTGAAAACTGCCAAGTAGATAAACATCATTACCTAGCCCACTACTTTGCCTGAAGCGGGAATCGAATCAATAAAAAAAAAACAGAATTGCCGGCACTAGGTCCCCATTGCATGGAACAAAACCCTATTAGCCAGTATGGGTTTTAAATATTTATTTATTACTTCAATTTGTACGGTTAATACCACTTATACATATGTACATACTATAAAGGAGAATGCCCATAAGCAGTATCGCATGATTTTAAGTTGTGCCACAAGTTAGTAATATCAACAATTCTTGTCTTTAATTTTAATGATTTTATATCGTATTAGTTAACCCTACATTTGCCGGATTAAAAAATACAAAGATAAATAGTATTTCTATTTATTTACCTACAGTTTCTGTTTGTCGTTTTATTACGCTGAGTTGTCATGATAAAAAAATATATCAAATCGACCTTTAATTTATTTGATCATTTACTATTAAGCAGAAATTACAATTATTATATTGTTTTAAGCTGTCACTAGATCTTGCTAGTGAGTTCGCTAGCGTGAAAAGTTAATAATAAGACTTATTAAAAAAAAGTAACTTACTCTTTAGCAATGCTCGGTGGTGGTTGCTATAAGTTTCTGTTTCTACTACCACACGCAAACATTTTTAAAGCATTTCACAGATTTATGCTTTGCGCACATTGCTTTTATCAAAGTGCTTATTTGCAACAATCACATCAATTAATAGCTCTGTATTTATTTTCATTAAAAGATTATAGCAAGTATTCTAATAGTGTATATTTTTCTCTGCTGTATATTTTTAATCATACGTTGCATATCCTGACAGTATAATGATAACACAAAAATATTTTCTGTAAAAATAATGGTCATGAGAAATATCGATAATAAGAATAATAAATCGACTTATTCACTTGGCAACATTGAAATTGGTTGGCGGGCGGGATAATGTCATTATATCGACGTAAGAAAGCATATTTGCTGTAAGTAGACATATTGCAATTGTTCACCAGAGCCAAAAAACTTTATTAATTTCGGAAAAAAATTAATAGTGTCTGACATATCCATGATATTGCTACCATTTTTGGAACATAGGTTTATTTAACTGCCAGTCACCATTTGCAATGTAAACTTTTTATCCAAAGTTACTATAAGTACGTGTTTGGCTACTTACAGCAAACAGTTTTTTAAATCACATACCTTTAAAACGCTGTAACTAAGGAACAAAAATGTACGCATAGATGGAAATATTATCAATTTACAGACGGTAAATATGCTGTATGCAGTAAATTAATTTATTTGGGTACTGCAATTCAAGATGTAAGATTAAATTTATAATTATGATTAGATCTAGAAATGCAGTGGGTCAGTATTGTAGTCTATTAAACAAGTGCAAAAAGGTGAAAAATAGAGATAAAGGTCCTAAAAATATTAGCGATGGCTCATTCGATTCGGAATCACCTCTAGAAAAATGTTTTAGAAGGATTTTAGTGCAGGTAAAAAATTACAATTGTTATTAACAAAATAAGATGAAAAAAAAGATATTTCGTTTTCTATTAATAACTCAAAAAAAAAAAAAAAAAAACAATTTTGAAAAAAACTCGTTAAAGAGGAGGAAATTTCCAATAAAAACATCCTGACTCCCGAAACTCTATCTCCAATATTTATAATTTTAATTTGACGTTGAAAATAGGGCTTCGCGCGGCTATTACGGCATGCGCGCGCCGCCGCTATAGAGAGTTCAGCAATAAAAATATTTCTATTATAACATAAAATGTGTATAAAAAAAAAACAAGTATCTTCTTGACACTTGAAAGAATCGAGCCCTGAAGAAAAAAAAGGTTACTCACCATTTTTCAAAATGTTATTCAATTGTTAATTAACAATTTTTTTCCCAATCTCCATTGGCATAAACAATGGGATGAAAGGTATAAATAATATTGGCCTGTAAATTTTAAAGTTTGTGCAGCCCTTTTGATATAGGTATATATACTTCATAAGATCCTGCGATAAATTTTCATAAAACTTTATTAATTTGTTAATTATGATTTTTTATAACTATTGAAAAATTAAAAATCTAAAAAATGTTGATAATTCTTTTTTTTCAATTATTATTTAGCTATGCCTGTTTTCACATTATTAATTTGTTATTAACAATTTTTTGATTTTTAATTTTTCAATAGGTAGTTAACATTTTGATATTTGTTTAAAAATTTGTTAGATAACAATTGAATAACTTTTTGAAAATGTTGATTAAACTTTTTTTTCTTCAGGGCTCGATTCTTTCAAGTGTTAAGAAGATACTAGAATTGTTTTAAATTTTTAAAACCACATTGTATGTTATAAAAAAAAAAAATTGCTGAACTAAAGCTAAAGAGTAGCAGCGGCGCGCGCATGCCGTAACAGCCGCACGGAGCCCTATTTTCAACGTCAAATTAAAATTATAAATAATGGAGATAGAGTTCCAAGAGTTAGAACTTTTTATTGGAAATTTCCTCCTCTTTAACGAGCTTTATTCAAAATTGCTTAAACATTAATATTTTTTGAGTTATTAACAAAAAACGAAATACCATTTTTTTCATCTTATTTTGTTAATAACAATTGTAATTTTTTACCTGCATTAAAATCCTTCAAAAACATTTTTCTAGAAGTGATTCCGATTCGAATGAGCCATCGCTAATATTTTTAGGACCTTTATCTCTATTTTTCACGTTTTTGAACTTGTTGACTAGACTATTGGTAATGTAATGTAATAAAATGGTAAAAAAAATATGGTCTTTTAAATTGTGGAAACAAAATTTGAAACTCTAATTATACTGCCAGAACTTCGTTTCCACAATACAATGAATTAAAAAAGTATTTTTCTCTTATATATGAGATAAAACAAAAAAAAAAAAAATATACAAAATAAAAACTAAGGCCCTAAAACTAGTTAGGAACGCAAGATGTAAATAAAAACATTGTATCGAATAAATTTTTTTTTATTTAAATGTAAAAAACGGAAACTTTGTGGCAATTTGCCTTATTTTAGAACGAAAGATGTAATAAAATACAATTATAATTGAAACTTAACATGAAGACATTGTGTCCAATCAAAAACATATTTAAGGAAAAGTAAATAAACCAATGATATTAAAATTATGCTGTCGCGAATCATTCATATGTTTTTTCAGTCATCTTCATCGGTTTCAGGTAAACAGTCATTTGTTTGAAATTTTTTAAAATCCTTATATGTCGTGGCGTCGTTTTGCAATTATTTTGCAAAAAATTATTAGATTCATCGGTCTGTTTTTTTTGTTGTTCAATTTCGAAGGAATTAAATTGCCTTGTAGGTACAGTTTGTTGCTTAATATTTGTATTTTAGGTTTCTTTCTTGAATGCTCTTCAACAATGTCTTCTTGAAGAGGTCTCAATTCGTCCATCCATTCCTTGCGTTTCGCCATCTAAAATAAGCAAGGCAGTTTATAAAAAAATAATAAAAAAATATCTTGTTACCCTCGTTGGCCTAGTGATTGTGATTGCTGATTATAGGGTCCGGGTTCGATTCCCGGCTATGGCAAAGTGTAATATGTGGTTTTACTGTTGTGAAACTTCCTCAATTGTAGCTCGTAACCGGGTTTGTGCTCGTAGTATACTGGTTGGTTCGTCACCAGTCACATTGGAGACTAATTTCGTCGGTGAAGTGCCTACTCCGTCAGGGATTACAGGTGTGACGATATTCATAAAAAATCTGTAGAAGGACAAGTAAATTGATCATTTTTATACTTTGAAACAAATATCTTTGCTTGTATTAGATAGTTTCGATTAAGATACAATACGTTAATACTTATCGACACTTAATAATAAATCATTCGGTAAATTTACTTACGTTTTCGTGATAAAATACTCAGGTTCAATCTAAATCACACCACTTATTACGAACACTCAGCACACACGACGTTTCAAATCAAATGCCACGCTTATAATCAGACAATCTTCAAAGTACTATCATTTTTTCAATGGCGTAACGGTAAAATGAAATGATAAATGATTTATCAAAATGCATTATGTCAAATTTCTAAAAAAAATCACAGGATTTTAAAATGCATTATGTGGTGTGAGCTTTTAAATCAAATACGTGCTGTAAATAACAAAAACTAAAACTGTAGGTTCCCTAAACTTGTTGTAAGTAAAAAAATGTAAAAATCATACGCCGCAGAAATGCTGTAAGTAGCGTTAAGTTTTTAAATGGGAAGAAGTAAGTATTTGTAAAGCAAAAAATGCAGTCTTTCTTTTGCTGTAAGTACAAAATGTTTAAAATGACTAGATTTTGGTGTACATACAGCATTTAATTTTGTTAAAAAAAATATAAGTACGGGCGTTTTCAACGGCGTATGTAATTTTTTTTTCATCGTAGAGACACAGGACCCGGTTCATTCGATGCGGCTTTTTTTTCTGATTCTAGTGGTAGTAAAAAGTCACTTTAGGTATTTTGTCTACTTACAGCAAATATGCTTTCCTACGTCGATATGTTTATGCAAGAACGGCCGTTTCGTTTGTTTTTCGCAAAAGTAAACATTCCAAGTGTGGTTATTAGTTATATAATATTAATAAGCAGTGATTTTGAGAAAGAGACTCCATATAGGTAACTTACTTTATAATCGAAATAGAGACTCCTTGTACAATTTATTGTGAAAAGTGGTTGTGAGACAGAGACTCCTTATATCACTTCTCCTATTATGGTAATATTCAGTTCGCCGCGCCGGTGTCTTAATTGTACCCTTCGGCTACGTTATGGACCTTTGCAGGCATTGAGAGAAATCAATGAAATCATGTACAATACTCTATGTGGATTTCACCCTCGCCGGTAAGTGAATTCAAAACTGTATTCTTATTAAATATTAAGTAATCTAAAAATGTATTACTATTAGTGTTTAAACTGTTGGAACTCTGTCTTCTCTCTGGAGGTGGTGACTACAACACAGTCATTGTCAATGTAGTTAACAGCTACATTGTATGTTATATGTAAACACAGATACTCTGTTTATGCTCCAATGAAGATTTTCAGGTGTTTATTTTCAATACTTTATTGTTAGGCCAGGTTTTAACTATTGTTACTGTGATGTTTATAACTATTCTAATTGCCTGCTTTAATGTGCTATTTAAGACAGGGATATATAATCCCAAATACTTAAACTGGTACCTATTACTAGCTTTAACTTGGGAACTAAACCTGGAATTTCAGACATAACAAGCAATACACAATCAACTGCTTCACAGAGGTAGTATAATACTAGCCTTTGAATTTAAATACAAAGTCTTATTGTAAACATATATATATTTTCACAGATTTCACGGGATGGCATTCTCTGCATGGAGTGTTATGCTGTTCTTCAAGTTGGCTCACTTCAAGCTCCTATATTAAGACATTGAAATGTATGTTTTATATGTGGAATACATAAAGTACTCATAAAGAGTACCTCCCAATTGTCAAGAAAGGAACATTATTCTTAATTGGATATCTCTTTTTCATGTTAAATGAGCATCCCTGTTTTAACTTTTATGAAATATTTCACATTACTAACAATTATATCCATTTTCCAGATCTCACATCTAAAATGTGTGTGCAAAGCTTGTTGGATGGTAGCTAGGAGAACACTACAGCAACAATTACAGTATGATGCTAATCATTTAGATCATGCTTTAGATGCTCCAACAATATAAGATGTGCCAGGTTTACATGTGTCAATACAGCAAATACACTAAGGGCTATCTCTGGTTAGCTGCTTAGTGGGCAAACACACAGTCGGCTGGTGTGCCCACATAATGACTATTGCTTGGTACTTGAGTTGGGGATGGCATAATAATATTACTACACCAGCGCCATTCCTAGACAATATTTTTGAAGAAGAGTACATGGAATAATAATTATATTAAAACTTTACTTTGACTGCCTACTTATGTGGTTTTATTATACTTTGACCCTTTAGTTACCATGGAACCCCGCAAATTATGCAAGTACTGTTTAGTTTTATTGATAGGGTATGTTAATTACAACACTATGCACAAGTTTTCATTGTGGCACAAATATATTTGTGCTGATACTAAGTTGTATAGTCAGTTGGGCATTGCCCTTTATGATTATTTCTGAAATGATCTTACTTTTAGTGCTATGTAAATTTTTTTGCATAGTTTTTACATATTAGCATAGTTCTACTTAAAAATAATAAAGTAAAACAAGACGGTGAATGCCAAAGATTCAGTAATTTCTTAATAATTATTTTCAATCATATTATTACTATAACATGGATCTTATAGAGATATGAAAGTACTTATAACCCTTTTTAATCCAGTCTGAGAACCTTTGAAGAAGAAATTTAAATATCTCAGCGAAATCCCGAGTCTACATCCTATGGGAGCGATAAGTGGCGTGATACTTTCAATTCCAATAAAACTTTTCTATTCATCGAGAATACTCGTACTGTTTCAATCTTCGTAAATCAAACTTCTGTTTACTTTTCATCTGCTTCACTAAGCGTTGGATCTCCTTTGTCTTCAGGGTTTTGTGCTGTTTGAAAAATTGTGTTTTTTGAAGTATATTTTACTCGTTCTGAAACGTTGGGTTCGTATATGTCAGTCTCTTTCTTGTTATTTGTGTAGATCAGGTAGGAGTTTTTTGTATTACTTTAATGAAAATATCTTTACATACATACCATAAACTCACGCCTGTATTCCCCGAAGGGGTAGGCAGAGGTGCATTTCTGCACCCACATTTCGCCAAGTATGTATCAGTCCCACGTAATAGGGGGCGAGCCTATTGCCGCTTTTCGGGCACAAAATCGGGAAAATATCTTTCTTCTTATTATTATTTATTTATTTATTTTATTTATTCTTCTTATCTTTTATATATTTATCTATTTCAGGTATTTAAGATTTATTTAATAGTTCTACTATCTTATGGGTATGTGTTAAGGCAGCAAAGAGTCCTGGTGAAACCTTCTTAGTACGTGCGAAAGAACGTATACAGTAGGTACATTAATTCTAAAATAAAAACAAGCATATCTGAAATTGACTTCTAAGCTCACGTCTTGTGAAAAACTAATTTGTACCTACATGTAACACATTGGCAACGACTTTAATGCGTTTCATGTAATTTACTCTTAAACGAAAGAAACAAAACATTTCATTTGAGAATATTGTTAAAGTTTTCCGTACTCCACTAGTTTTTATTCTCACGACATGCATTGAAAATTCTTTGTACTCCTATAAAGGCATATCAGCCAACTGCAGACCCAATTTCTACACTTCCCTCGTGTATCGTATTCTTTAACAAAACTTTATCCGTTATAAGCGCTGGAGTAGCCTTAATAAAATCTACTGTAGAATAACAAAATGTGTGCAAAACCCCGATCTGAGCAAGGAAACGATCCGGCCGACTACTTGCAAGTTCATTTCGCAACGTAATCCTTTCAATTCAAGACTTAGATGTGAACTTCACTGGCGAGCAAATGAAGTAAATTGGATTTGATTTCGAACTCCGGCTACCGTTCTGTGATGCCTCAGTCACGAATCTTTCTATCTGCCACGGAGTTACTTACGTGCTACATTTGGCTTGGTCGTGTAAAAATGCAAGCGATGTATACTCCATGTATCCACTTGTAGTTTTATCATTACTTTGCATTTAATTAATGATTCATTGATCGCTGATATTATTTAAACATAGAAGAAAAAAAAAACAAAATATTATTATATTAATGTTAATAAGACAAAAAATGGGAAGTCAGTTAACTGGATAAAGTATTTATCTTACTCACAATAAATTAGATACCAATGAATATAATTGAAAAAATAGCTCCATTAGCAAGCTAGGAAGTTAATTTACAAATATAACGATTTTTATTCCTTTTCGCTGGTCTAATTCAGGTGGATAGCATATTGTGATAATTATACATAATTCCTTGAAGCTGTCGGTGCACCGTAACAAAATGCGACCAGATGTTGACTTGTTCAGCAATTGCAGTGTAAAAATAGGTATACACCATTTCTCGAGACATGGTGGAGCTACGATCTTTACAGACTGCAGGTTGGAGATAGACTATTCAGCAGTGGAACAGCATGAGATGATGATGATAACAATTGTGATTATTCCACAGTAATCAATAAACTACCATTTTCACAGGGGTCGAGATTCAACAGCTACATAGTGTGTAGAGAGCTATTGCTTAATTCGTTAAATTCTCATTTTTAAAACCTGTATCAGGCAAGTTTCTTGTTTTTTTCGTTTATTCTTTCATTTTCCAATTCAAGTTGAAAAATCAACTTTACTAACATTAAGCTGAACTTACACTGAAACATTAAAAAAAATTTGTTTCATTATGATGATTGCTTCCTCTGCCTATCTTTTCAGTTATTGCAATTATCCAACACTGAGCTTGTTCAATAAGTCGTGATGGCCTCGAGGTTTGGGCACGCGGTCGAGAATCTCTACGGTCGCGGGTTCAAACCCCTGGCACACACCTCTGACTTTTCCAAGTTATGTGTGTATTCACAATGAATTATCACGTACTTTAACGGTGAAGGAAAACATCGTGATGAAACCTGCACACCTAAAAAAGTCTTAGGAATTTCTTAGGTGTGTAGTCCGCCAACCCGCACTAGGCCAGCGTGGTGGACTAAGGCCTAAACCCTCTCAATGGTAGAGGAGGCCCGTGCCCAGCAGTGGGACGTATATGGGCTGATGATGATGATGATGATGAGCTTGTTCAATCTTTAAATCTATTTTAAAATCTCCAGTTCATTATTTCTCGACTTAAATTTAATTCAGCTTCCATTATTCGCGCTTCCCATAGTATATTCCGAGTGTCCGTATAATTTTCACTTGTCGTGTCCATGAAACCACCACACTATTTTACCGTTTCTTATTACCGATGTACCGGTGTAGGATTACTGGCTGAACATTAAACGCTGACTGAATGAGTCCACCGATCCGTTTGGGTAGATAACACCGAACGTGAGTCTGAGATCCGCGATCTGATTCATTCCGTCGTTCGTTCGTGAAAACGATACGAAACTTTAATTAAAACTCCGATTCAAATTAAATCGACCAGTTACTGGGTTAATGTAGTCGATTAGTTTTTGTTTACGTTATCCAGTTTGTATGCGGGGTGTGTGGCACTGTTTCCTGTTTCTGATTAATCTAAGATTGTGTTCTATTTAAAGAAGACTATTGTTAGCTGGTTTATTACAGCGAAGACATCGCTATTTTGGGAAACTGCGATAGTATTAACGTTGGAGAGCCATTAATGAAATGGGAGAGCGGTCAGAAAGCAGTTTCAGGATGTCACGGAAATGGGCGTTTTCACCAAGTCGTAGGCCTTACATTATTGATTGTAATGTTTAATAAAATTAAACGCTGGTTATAATGCCGATGATCAGAATGGTGTACTACTCTCATATAACATTATTAATTTGCAGCTAAAACACTGAAAAGAAACTAATTTACAAGGCTTGGCTCATGTCAAAAACTAGGAGACAAGTTTTATCCTTACAAATATACGTCTTAGGGCAGGGATTGAATATACGCATTCTCGTTTTGCAGCTTCGTTAAGCCTTAATCCTAATGAGCTACCGCTGATTCGACTACATAACTAATCAGGAGATAAAAATTATGACGCGCTTATAAAAATATTTGTTATAAGAAAATCATATTATCCATTCATTTGAATCACGAAAGCTACACCACTGACCCTTATATCTTTACTTACGCCAGTACTTTTTAGGGCTTCCGCGTGATCTAACCCTTCTTGCTCGAGGTATTGTTACCGGGTTAATCCGATACCTTTTAGCTAGTTGAACACGTCTTAGGCATATGTGTAAATTAAAGGAACAGCATGTTACAACGGGTAAGTGAGGTTGTGATATCCTTAAGTATTGGGCGCTTAGTCAGGACCAATCTCGGCGGTCGCTGATTGGCATCTTAGGTACACACCACTAAGTTTTTGAAGGTATTTATTACTATTTATTTTACACCCAGGTAAAGGGTCCTGAATCGGAAAGAAAACAAGAACACGAGGAGACCTGGTAGACTAATCCATAGCTGAAGCATATGACAAACACATGAAACTGAGAGTAACTTCCAATTCTTTTCTAATGAAACGAATTAGTTTAGCGACTGCCTAATCGTTTGCACTTGAATTAAAATCTATTGATGTAGAACGTATCGTAGTAAGAGCTGGAGTCACGTCGCATGTACAATTAAGTCGACGTAGCCATGCCTTTAATTTACCTATCATGGGTCCTTAACGTGAATATATTGCCGGGTCTGGTAATTAGAGGAAAGACTCTGTAGCATTTATACTAATGTAAGTACTTCGATTCGTGATATTTAACTCGAATTCGGTGAAGTAAAGGAATGCTTAATGGTTTTGACACAGGGTATGTACTTTTGTCTGTACCACCCACATTTTCTCTTCTCAAACGATTGTGTCAAACCAGTAATTTGAACTTAGTTTTGTGGTGTAAATATTTTTTTATTCCCTTTATTTAAGTTGATTAGAATTTGGTAGAAGAAAAGACTTCCGAGGTGGTTACGTGATCAGGGAAAGGCGCTGGTATGTATTGCTCATAGGAAAATTTTATTTCGTTCACAAATTATATAATTGCTCAAACTTAAATATGTAATTGCTAAGAGACCTGCTCATGAAGTTAGAAGCTGCGGGCTCATGCTTAAGAAATACTCAATATATTTTAGAAATTTCGTGCAAAATCTCAATCGAATAAGGTATTCGTGACATTGAAAGGGATTTCAACATTGAAGTGTGAGATAATCCTTTACAAAGGCATAGCTTACATAAGTTTGAAACATCTGCTTGGGCTTTTGAATTGATGACTACCGAAATAGAGCCACAAACGTGCTTAATATTCGATGACCATACATTCAAAATCCACATAAATCGGTGATTTTATTTAACCATTTCTGACCAGAAATTTCGGTAAGCTGTTGCCAAAACCGTTCTCAGATGCAACATTTTCTCTCTTATCATGTTTATATAAAGAGCATAGGCGAGCGCGCCGCATTTGCGTTGGATAAACGCTAAAGCCACGTGTTCACTGCGCTTATTCTATTGGGAAGATAGGGACAATAGCGTTCCGGGTAACTTGGCTCACTATATTATGTCTTCCTGGACCTGTAGCAAATTCGCTGGTCTGTTTTATCGCGCAGAAAATTCTAACAGCATCCCTGTAATATGTATTGGAGAGAAAAATTGCGTTATCGAATTGACGCAGTGCTGAATTAACCCTTATGTTAGTAACCGGGTATCTGGGTACCCAACGCGGTGTATTTGTATGAATAACTCAAAGAAAATACAATATATTATTTTAAGCTCTCGAATCATCGTTTTTTAACTTAAAAGAAAGCTAGTTGTGACTGCATTTAATAAGTTTTTTTTTTTTTTTTTTTTTTAAATAAGCTTAAACTTCAGCCATCGCCTCATTAGCAACCGGGTACCCGGGTACCCACAGTAGAAAGTATGGAAAATAAATTGAAAATGGTTTCTGTAAATGGATGCAACAAATATTTATTGAAATAATAAAGAAATATTACATATTTTTAAAATTAATAACATTATTTCTGACATTTAACACATTGTATTAGATTAATTGAGTGCTCGACACATATTGGCCCTTGACAATTGGCACAGCTCTTACGAGTCTTTCGCCGTCTTTTTATTGGCAAGACATTACACACATGACAAGATCCTGTCACTTTTTTCCTTCCGGTTTTATCTTTTGGAGCCGATGGACCAGGATTTACCTCGCTTGTTTCTGCCAGTGCATGACCTAAAATACTCCTGTATCTCCAGAATCTCCTGGTTCATCATGCTCTGAATTATATTCTTGATTTGAAATTTGACGTCTAGCAATATTCGCTGGAATCCAGTCGTCGTCATCACTGTCAGACGGCACGCTCGAATCACTGTTATTATCTGATTATCTCCAAGCAGTTTTTTTCAAATATGCATTTCTTTCGGTTCCATTTAACCTAATGAATTATTATATTATACAATGCTTTAATAATATGTATTATTACACAAAATTATCATTAAAACATTTACAAATATTAAATATATGTGAACTTTACTTACCTAGAAAATTCAGATCTCGATAGTTGTTCCATAGCTTTATTTTTCACTGTGAAAAGAACACCATAAATAAAACACGTCCGATCTCACCAAAAATCCAATGTGTACTAAAAATACTCGACTCTCATTCAATCAATATAGAAACAAAAGAAATAATCTTGACTTCTTTTTTTTTCTCCAACGGCATCTGTTCAGCACCGAAAAAAAAAACGGGCCGACTACCTGGAGTGCCCAAAAATGGTTTCAGATGATATTCACAATTCTACATATTATTGTTTTTTTTATTGTCACTAACTATACAATAACTAACTAATCATATTCCAGGAAAACAAGTAAAGAATTTTTTTTCGTGAACAAAATAAACAAAATTATTATTTTTAGATCTGTGGGTACCCGGGTACCCGGTTGCTAAAAGACGTCGGTAAAGTTGGTTACTAACATAAGGGTTAAAACGTTGTCTGTTAAACGAAAGCAGTCCTCGATTCAGCAAATGTTTCGGTTCCATATATATTTGTTTCAGTCAGGTATTCGTAAGATCGATATTTCTCCGACATACTCAAAAAATAGCTCGTATTTTTTGCCGCTTGATATTTTGTTTGGATATCACCTTACATACAGGTGCAGTGCCAGACAAAATATGTTTGACTGTCCAGAGTATAGAACGGCATATTATAAAAAAAAAAAAACCGCCGCCGGTTCTGTCTAAAACGATTTAATTATTTATTTTATTTACATATTTATGGAGGACTAACACTAACTAACTACATCTTAATATGAGCAGAAAACAAAACATTTAACAAAAAGCCAATAATAATTCTTCACTTATAGCTCTACAGATTAATAAAAAAAGAACTTTGCAGGTAGAAAAAGTTACCGAAAACGGGTCTAAATATTGTTGTTTACAAAACGAAAAACGTTCAACGACATTTTTATGCTATTTTTATTTATAGTCAGGATGACTTATAAGTTGCGTTCAGATGTTTCAGTTGTACCAGTTTCGTGTAGATAATGTTGAAATGGCACGCAGAATAACAACTTGAGTTAGTGTGTAAAACCGATTTACGTGTCGTTTTTAGTGTTAAATGGGGCGCTGATTACGAATATGCTGTGTAGATGGCACCTAAATGATGCATACTGTCTAGCGGAGTGCAGAAATAAATTGCAGCTCGGCAAAGTAAGGACGATCTAGGCATTAAAAAACCCTTCTCAGAACCAACGTAAAAAATCAGATTATTTTGGATTTACAATTACAACTAAGAAACAAAAAAAAATCTTCCATATTTTGAATAACGTGCAAGACTTTCATGTGTGAAGAATAGAAATCATTGCGGCCGTCAAGTCTAATATCAAGTCCAATACCTTATCAACATAAAAGGCATGCCCCACATCTAACCAATATTTGCGGAAGACGCAAATATTTGTCCAACACATACTGGCTGCACTTACCTCAACCAGCTCGCCCGCAATGCCACGAAATTGGCCAAATTCCCTACATCAATCGATTACCACGGGTTGCATGCGCAGAATTGTGTGTATATGGATATTTTTTCGCTTTTTCTACGTTCGTCCTAGATTTGTGCCGTAGCAAGGGTCAAGCTTTAATTAAAACTTGCTCACCAGACTGTGAAATCTTGTCAAATGTTCATCTGACATTACACGTAACGTTTATAGGATGCGACAGCCGTGTGATTGAGTTGACGAGTTCTATTTTGTGTTTAAGCTTGGTTTTCCTAATATCTTTCTAATTAATCAAATTTAAATGCAAACAGCTATTTTGAATTTACAAAAAAACATTCAATGATTTTAGGAAAATATTTATATGGACGTTTTTGAAAAAAATATCAATAAATGGATCCATATATTTTATGCGAATGTCACTTGTCAGTTCCTTATTCAATTCCCACATAGAAAGACCCAAAAATTAAATGCGCGGCATCATGCGGCTTAGAAGTAGGTAGGTACATTTGTCGCGATGGCAACATTCATGAAACTTTTTCTACAAGCTTCGGTAAAATAAGAAAATTTGTAATTGATAATGACCATCAGTTTTTGCTGTTCCATCAATTAGAAACGACTTTATAAAACCTTAATGCGTCTTATTTTTGATATATTTATAATATTTTTTATAAAAACTTTCCGAAATATGTACAGTCTGTAAATTTGTATTAATATCTCATCATCATCATCATCAGCCCATATACATCAACTCCTCCTCTACAACTGAGATATCTGTGATATCTGATATTAATATCTAGAATTTTATATTCTCATTAACAACAAAACTAACTATACGTTCAATGGAACCGTTCCTTAAGTGTCATACACGCATTAGCCCCAATGGGTAGCGGTTGTAAGTTGTAAGTGTAGAATTACACCACACTTTTGGAATTTTTTACTGAGCGTTAAATAAATTAAGGTGCGCGTTGGAAACGTTGCACACGATTTAACGATTGAATGATTTTAACATTGAATCTACATTTTTCATTTTGATTACCATGTGTAATTGAGATAAAAAAAACTGCATAGAACACAAATTTTTATTCGGCTTTGGAAGCACTGTAGAATTATATGAGAGTTATGAAATTTTATGTCATAGAAATTATTTACGCTGGGACGGGTCTTCTTAGACCTCATCATTAATAGGTTAAGTATATATTTTCTATAATAAAAAATATTAAAAAAAATGCTGCTTTTAAGACCTAAAACAACATAAAAAATAACAACTTTATGTAACAACCACTTTAGGTAATAAATAATATTTTTCAGCGAATATCATGCTCCGAATAATGTTCCCCTAAATCTTAGCAAACAAGTATTTTCAACCAAATAGTTTCCAGGCACGTGCCCGAAAATTGCTTACTAAATTACAACAGTTGGTCTAGATTTATTATCCTCCGTTTTAATTAAGAAAAAGACGGATTGTTTACAGGAAATTGTAAATCTTTGTTCTAATGCAAAAACAAACGCTAGCGTAGCACTTTGATACTTTTGGTAACTTAATTAAAACTATATCCTGCCAATTATACCAGATGTTTTTATTAGCGTTTTTAGGAATTTTGAACTTAGAGTACCTACTTATGCCATATGCATAACTATTGATAGCAGCCTTGAAGAGAGTCGAAACATTCCTTAATGTCGATCGCTCGATTACTTATTCCATTCACGTTTTGTAATGTGACCTAATAAATATAGTTTAAAGTGTAAAATCAAAAAATATAACTTACAATTTTGAAAACTTATTGAGCCAAAACTCAGGTGATACACTTTTCACATCAGAAACCAGAAACACAGTAGACTTAGTGGCTCAATACATACTCTTTAAGACAGATCGCGACAAACTGCAGGATATGTAAGACCTTTACCCAGCCATGACTTGAATCCCTCAACTTGAACTTGAAACCAAAAATCCCGTACAAATCTGAAGCCTCATCAACCTAGTACATTAAGATAAAAAAAAACTCGTACATAACAAGTAACACAAAATCATTAATCAAACTTCCAAACACACAAAATCGGAACAACAAACATCGGCAAAGCGGCTTACAAATCGCCATTTTTGTAATACTTAGCGGTACCGATGTCCGCCGACGTGTTGCGCAACTTATAAAAGTATTAGTAAGCCTGTCAACTTGTAACTAATCCGATTAAGCTAGATTGAGAGATGTAACGGTATATGAATAGTTTTGCTCCAGATAAATATTATATGGACGCACAAAGGGAGCGGTTACGAGCCTTATTTATTGGACTGCGTTGATTGCGTTATTTATGCAGGCTTAGGATTGTAGTGGACGCTTCTAAGGAAACCTTTGAGGCACAAATGATTTTATTCAAACGGTGAGTGCACTTTATAAATACGACCTATTGCTTTTGCAGATAGGTCATCGGCATTGTGTGAGAATATTAATTATTTATTTTATCGTCTTCTAATGATATAGAACACTCATTACTTACTTTTTAGCTCGACTAAATGACCGTAATTGCACCTATTGCATTACATGTATTTTCGAGAAACGATTACAAGTAATAATGTCGACAAATATATGTAGGTATAATAAACATAGGGATACTGAAATACGACATACATACGTACGTCCTAATATACGGCGGTGGTAGATAAAAAAGAATATTTGAAGTATTTTAAAATTATTGCCGATCATTCAAAACCACAAAGGAAGAAATCATAATACACTTTGAACGCTCATTTCTAAACATTTATTTTCAAATAGCACCATTCAGATACACTCAAACCCATGTCCAACCAAAACACAGGGAGAATTAAATCAACCGACGCACTAACCATAAAGAACGGAGTACAAAGGTGATCATAATCGCAAAGCCAATTTTACAAACAGCATTTACCTGTTCCCATATCTCAATGTAATTTACCAATAAACCGTTTCCACAATGGTATGGAAATGGACGCAGCTCTACCACGTGTGAAACTTACACTGGAAACTACTCAACGAAAATGCGGGCAGAAAGTAGAAATAGTAACAGTATAATCCAGATATTTTGGATTCATAAAAGTGTAGGAGAAATGATATCGTGATGTGTAAGAGAGACGCTTTTGAATATCAAATTATTTTCATATCTTTATACATCTCTTGGAAAATGTTTTGAGTCACATGTTTCAATCTTAAATTCAGAAATAAAGTGAAGCTATTTTTATTGTTATCATTGGAGATACAGTGGATTACATTGATTTAAAAAATATATATATTATATTTAATGGGAAAAGAATTCTTCTTTCTTTATTCACTGAGTAATTAACAATCTGTATAAACATATACTTATTACTTAAAATATATATGAAAAAAAAAATCACATAACGTATTATTTTTAAACCTACATGAAGGCGTATAAAACAGATGCAAAAGGTACTAAATGCTAAGTACTCGTTGCTCTGCTGTTACAGATTTGACAAAATTTATGCGCAATACAGTCATAGCCGTCATTAATACCGCCCCTGTGATTCAGTCAGTGGCAGTACTTCCATAGAAGCCCAAAAGCCCAGCTTGCTTTACAAAATTCCGAATCTTTCAGCTTTAAGTCTTTATTTAACATTTTTTTTTTTTATTAAAATATCCTGACCCCATAATAAACAAGATATTACACAATATGTAACGCTTTGGGGATTCTATGGAAGTACCGCCGCTGGTTTCAATGTAACCTCTGACCGACTTGATTCTGCACATATCATGCCACGAGAATAGGCTATCTCTATTTATACGGAATTTTACATTATACGCGCTTATTGGCTGTTCGTTTTCTGCGACATAGAATCTGTGAATGCGAGAAAACCTTCAGTGAACGGAGTTACTTCTGGATATGGTTTGAGGTTGCATGGATAGTAGAGAAATAAAGTTAAGTTTATCGTGAATGGAGTTTCGTAATAGTAGCTGTAGGATACACTATTATACGGAATTATTGTTCATTCCGTATTAAGTTAGCAAGATCGGCGTTATTAGAGTTGATTATAAAATATACCTATATTTGAGAATATGTAGCCCTTGAAAATTTAATTCTGTGTTATACTATGATTACCATGGTTAACTTGAGTAAATATTTCCAACAGTAAGTCCTTTAATAGTCTTGACCATCCTAAGTGACACATATCTTGAGATTTAGTAGCCCAGAAGGTTATACAAGAAGTCAAAACTTGACCCTTAATCATATATTTTGGTCACATTAATTTTTGTTTCAGAATATGACTCCGAAACACATGATATTCAAAGATACCTTGCTACTCATAAAAATAGTATTTTATTGTTGAGAGATACGTAGTTATTATGCTATCAATGTTTAGGTTAAGAAGCGGCCTCTTTTGAGCAGTTATTTAAAGTCAGTTCCATGAAACAAAAGTCTACGAAATTTATTCTCGCATGGAAACACCATATTGATTGAGCGGTTCCCATGACACAAGAAATTATTGGCTGTTGAGTTATTTTCACTTTAATAATGATCCTAAGCATTATCAGTAAATCAAGCTCATCCTACTATAACAGTAGATTGGTCTAGTAATTGCATCTTACCACTAGGTCATGCCTCAGACCACACTAGGATCAACCACACACTAGTATCAATTCGCATTGAGACATACCCGTTGCGTTGACTGTCAATATCCTCGCATAATTGGAAGTTTGAGGTTAGCATACACCTATCAAAATCATACTGCAACATAGTACGGTAAACCAGGCTGCGGAATGAGCTACCTGCTGAGGTTTTCCCTAAAGACTTGCAATAGGGTAAAAAGACTGTGGTAACTTAGCATAAGGCGGGAACTTAGCTTTATTTAATTTAGCTTCAGGCGGGCATTCAGCTTGTTTCTAACCTCAGAAAGTATAAAAAAAGTAGACAGCGGTGTTAAAAATATTTTTAATTTAGTGAATACCCTATTGAGTATTATAGTAAAATTCCATAATATAGTAAAATTAGGCACAGGAAATTGTGAAGGAAGGGATATTAATTGATGAGGCTGATGCAGAGATAAATAATATTGCCTCCTCTTTCCATTAGGTACTAAACATTTCAAATTGCGGGTTATGCATTTAAGATGGTTACAGGCTGCAAATGATTTCTGATCACTAATTGATTGAAACCAAGGAAACAATATTCAGTTTCTGACGTCACTCAGCTTCTACAAAACAAGCGTAGTTAATAAAACAAAAGTACAATGTACGAGTAAAATATACAAGGCAGACCATCGTATTCTTCCAACTTCTTTGTAGCTGTGTGTGTAGAACTTGCAAAGGACATCCACTATCACAGAAAAGCTTGCATGATGCACTTAAGTGTGCAGGTGATTCATTCGTCTAATCGGCCTACTTTACGTTTATATCTCGGGAGGGATTCGAATAATGTCCCAGCTATCTACCAGCTTATTTGTATGCAACTTCATGAGATTATCTATGACAAATTGCACCTTCAATACGCTGTTGGAAATGCGGCTTTGAGTTCCTGAATATATATTGATACCATTACTTGCTGGTTTTTGTATAGAAATGTTGAAATAGCATTTTGCGGCAAATTGGAGAAATCCTTATTTGGTATGAAAATTCGAGTGTCTGTAGGTGTGACGAAACACTATTTTTAAGTAAAGTAAGTAAGTGTAAATAAATTAGTCCTTTTATTAATTTTACTTTTTAAACCATACTAAATGCTGCAAGCGTATCTTAAAATATTAATTAATTAATAAATAATTTGGTAGAAAAGTTATGAGTATGAAAATTGAAGGATGGACAAGCAAAAGAAGGCCAAAAAAAGTTTGTGAGAGAAGATATGAAAGAAAAAGGGGTGAATGAAGACATGACAATATAGCGATGTTTGCAAATAAAAATGGGAACAGGGCAAGAGGATGATGTTAATAAATAAATAAAAAGATTAAATGTGTGAATTTAAGTTATTAACTCATAATTATAGGGAATATATATACATATATACTATATATAGTCTATTAAAAAGAGTGAAAAAATAACTGCCTCGTGGTCTCGCGGTACAAGTACCTATGTGCTGTGCGATCTAGAGGTCCTGGGTTCGATTCCCGGGTCGGGCAAAGTGTTATTGGGTTATTCCATTAGGAAATCGTCAGTTAATGTTGCAGATATTTCTCGAGTTATTCTTCGAACACAGTTAAGTACTTATTGAATCGTCAGGTAAGGTTACAGATATTTCGCAAATAAGCATTTGAAAGTTTTAAACTAGAATAGCCGTTAGCATAAATGCATGGCATGCGATTAAGTCGATCCGGGTATTGGATTTTCCGTAAGGAAATCGCAGTAGCAGTTCTAAATGTGCTCTGTAAGCGGCAATAGAATTACCCAGTCTTATGTGGGAATTGATTACTGTTACAAAGAGGGCATCTTTATGTATCTCTTTGTCGATACAGGCGTGAGCATACACATACATAAATACATAACCTCACGCCTGTATTCCCCGATGGAGTAGACAGAGGTACTTTTCTACGTGTGGAAATGTATATTTATTCATATATTAATATTTATTACGATAAAATACTTAACCCAGAGCAACACCATCAATACTGTACGTGCCGCTGTTGATAGAGCACAGGAGTTACAGTGGCAGGTGTGTGGTGGGATAGGGCTATAAAAAAAAACAAACAAAAAATTACAAATAGCGGTCTAAATTCTCAAGTCAATATCTTCCGATAACCATCTACGATATCATCAATACAACAAGAGATATTTTTTCACGTTAATAAATACATGAATTTGCAGCTATTTAGAAACTTTTCGCTAATCAGACACCCGCCAAAACAAATTTTACTTTACGATAATAACGCATAGAAACCGAGCAAACGCACGTCAATTAAGGCACCTGAAACCCGCTCGTAATCGGCTTAGTTAGCCTGACGGTTCTAGCAATAAATAGTTCTGCACATAATGTAGGGACGATAATGTTTTAATTTAACGACTTTGAAGGCAATAGTATTATACCAAAGCCATATATGTATATATATGCATTTACAGACCATCTTTGAGAAGAGAAGATAAGTTTAAAGTTACCATATTCTTAGTCGCCTAGAAGTCGTGATGGCCTTGAGGTTTAGGCACGCGGTCGAGAATCTTGACGGTCGCAGGTCAAACCCCAGGCACACCCCTCTGACTTTTCGTAGTAATGTGTGTATTCACAATTAATTATCACGTACTTTAACGGTGAAGGAAAACATCGTGATGAAACCTACACACCTAAAAGTTCTTAGAAATTTCTTAGGTGTGTAGTCCGCCAACCCGCAATAGGCCAGCGTGGTCCACTAAGGCCAAAACCCTCTCAGTGATAGAGGAGACCCGTACTCGTATGTACCGTACCGTAATGATGATGATATTTTTAGTTTTAAGCTCCCTGTTCGGTACCTCGGTGAACTTGACACACTCATGTGCCGCAGGACTATTGATGCAGTCTATTACTCAGTATTTTCATTAAATATATATATAGATCCGAAACATAAAATAGCAAAAGATGGTGACCTCAAAACAATTTCTAAAACGGATGCATATTAAAACATGAATATAAAGTTTCCAATATCGTGAACACCACACATCAAACTAGCAATTAGATCATTTTTTGTCGCACGTCACGAATCGATTGCTTTGGTACCGGTTATTCGTTGGTCTCAAATGTCACCGTAACTAACATCAATCAAAAGAGAGTGGCCAAATTTGACCACAGAACTGATACTCGGCCCATCGGAGTTAATAGTGCGACGCCTCCCATAACAGTAGTTTCGGTAATTGAATATATGACATTCAATATCCAAATAGACCTGTTTCGTCACCATTCAACCGAGCGGAGTTGGAGAAATAAAAACAGTACGATAAAAAAATATTTATGGAGTAGAATCGTAGTAGCATTATGTGGACTGTCGCGACACAGTCTCAGCGGCCACAATTTCAAATCCCAGACAGAAGCCTTTGGGAATTTGAAGTAACGTGTGTTACTATTTAATATTACCATACTCTATAACGGTAAACGAGAACATTACGAGGAAACCTATCAAGTACAGCGCTGCCATAAAATCTTACAGCAGACAATTTGCGCACATTGAGAGCATAAACGTTTTCACCACAGCGAGTGGCGAAAAAAAAATTCGTATATCTGGTACATTCAACACATGAAATGCTTTCTCATACGTCACTCCGACGAACACGAATCGGTCTGATTCATACGTCCAGCGAGTATTTAAGTTATCGCCCATTTAATTGGGCGTTACGGCCCTCGTCACTCAATAACCCTTTAACGGTATCGCCGAGATCTCGGAATCTGCATCTGATACTTAGCTGCCATTCGGAAATTGACTCGATTCGGCGCTATTATTCGCCAGCTAGGGCTGTTGCGTTGTATACAATTGAATAGATTAATAAAAATATATTTTGTTAAATTAACATACATACATACATAAACTCACGCTTGTATTCCCTGGAGGGGTAGGCAGAGGTGCATTTCTACACCCACATTTCGCCAGGTATGTATCATCATCAGCCCATATACGTCCCACTGCTGGGCACGGGCCTCCTCTACAACTGAGAGGGTTTAGACCTTAGTCCACCACGCTGGTCTAGTGCGGGTTGGCGGACTACACACCTAAGAAATTCCTAAGAACTTTTTTAGGTGTGCAGGTTTTATCACGATGTTTTCCTTCACCGTTAAAGCAAGTGATAATTCATTGTGAATACACACATAACTTCGAAAAGTCAGAGGTGTGTGCCTGGGGTTTGAACCTGCGACAGCCGAAATTCTCGACCGCGCGCCTAAACCTCGAGGCCTGGCCAGATACCTGGCCAGGTATGTATCAGTCCCACGTAATAGGGAGCGAGCCTATTGCCGTTTTTCGGGCACATTTCCAGACTCCGTGCTGCTATTGAGAATTACCTAATGGAAAAACCCAATAACACTTTGCCCGACCCGGGAATCGAACCCAGGTCCTCTAGATCGCACGGCACATACATGTACTGCGAGACCACGAGGCAATTTAACAAAAGTTATAATAATCTAGTGAAGATTCTGTTGCGACTTTTAATACCCCCTTATTTTTTTATGAAGAATCTGTGGGTGCAAAAAAATCTATGTGAAAAAAGATTTATGTAACCATCTTTTTTAATTTATCTTAATAGTTAAGTTCAAAACTGAGATTTAGAGTATTTAAAACTTTTACGGAGTTATTAAAAGTGAATAATTAGATAAATAGTATCTCCGTTGCTTTTTGCAAGGATCTAATCAACACTAACCACCACCGTTCATGTCAGTCAGGATTGCAAATGTTTTTCTGACAGTAGTATTAGTAATCGGCACTGTAGTACAGTCGTATTATGCATAAACAAAAATTAACCAAAGACCTAAAAATAATTGCTATAAATCTAGTCCTATTATTATATCCTTAATCATATAAAAACCCTGTCTCACTTGTAACGTAAGGTCATTGAACGGAGCAAGACCGAAAATTTCCCAGTTGCTAAATATGTATAACATAAGTAAGGTCATAAATATCTACCGTGTCAACCCTACTATTACAGCCCGCTAATTGACAGCGCGCGCCCGCTCCGATTTATTTTTCGCAAGTTTTCGACATGCAAACTCCTTTTTATTTGGTACATAATTTAGACGTGCTGTGTCGGTAATGAATCGATTGACATTGTTGCCGAGACGTGCTGCGTTGCGAGTGCACATTTTAATAATTTACTGGCTTAATTATGTTCTTAACGAGCGCTTGTCCGTCGTGGCGCCTTCTTTGATACGGAATTAAGTGTAGCGTTAAACGCTTATGTGCTGTAAATTATTACAATAATTTAAAAATATATTTGTTTTCAATATTTAGGCAAATTTGTTGATAAGAAAATTATTTAAATAGTTATAATTGTTTATTAATGAGATTAGCTAAATTTTTTGGCAATGTAACATTAATAATTTTATTTTGCACGTTGGCAAGCGCAGACTGAAGAATGATACACAAATCGCACTAAATGACGTCATAAGGTTGTTAGAATCCAATAAGTTTCAATCGAAGTTCTTAGAAGACGCATGATCCCCGTAGTGAACATTATTTTAATGTCATAATGTCTATAATATATAAAATAGATTTATCTTCATTGAGTCATAAAATATTACAACGCGCGAAATCAAAACCACGACAAAACAAAACGCAACTCGGAACAAAACGATATCCAATACATATCTAAGTCAAGATGATAGAGTTGCATCAAAGGAGCACGTAAAACCCACGATGTTTACAACGCACTATAAACTGATCTTGTAGTTTTAACTCCGTATCGGCTCACAAATTGCGTTTTATTAGGGCATGAACAGTTTACGACGCGTGATATATGAGAGAATAAGTACAAAGTTGATGGAAATAGGAGGTCCGTTTTCAAAGAATTCGTCACATTGTTGTGTTTAAGGGGATGAATAAGATCGTATTTATAGATGATACAAGGTTTAATGTCTTATGCTGATTATAAGTATCTGCGTCACTTACTTTTTTCAGTATTATTAATTTAAGTTTTTTTTTATAAATACACAAAGTATCGTCGCTAATTCATGATAGGTATGTTATACTGATGGAGCTTGTAACTTAGAAGCCATTGAGCCACTGTAGAGTTCTTGGATATGATTCTCAGGTTTGTTAATTGTTTATTTTTTAGAAAATCGTCAGTACGCTCGCAACTGCTGGGTGCTGAATTTTACCTCCGCCTACCTCTTCGGAGGTACAGGCGTAAATGTATGTCACCTAGCGACCACTATCTCATCATCATCATCAGCCCATGTACGTCCTACATCTGGGCACGGACCTCCTCCACAACTGATAGGGTCAGAAATCACGACCGCCGAGATCCTCGACCGCGCGCTTAAACCTCACCGTCACTGTATATGAGATGTAAACCGTACCACGGTAATACTATCATACAGTAGTTTAACTTCATACAAACGGGCGAAACGCGAGTTATACCTACGCGCCTCGATCGCGGCATGCGGTGGCATGCAGGCAGTCGCGAATGTGCCGCAGTCACGAACGGACGAACCGCGCGATTTTTATACAAAATAAGTGCAAGAGCCTATTTAATATGACAAGTAGGTATATATTGTGTTAATATATTTTGCTGCTTTTGGTTGCATGAAATCTTCCAATCAAAAAATAACATGCTTTTTTATTAAACACTTCCTATTCCATTCACAAAATATTTTATTAGTTTAAATAAAAATAAAAAATATTTACAATCACAAAAATAGATAGAAAGTCAAAGTAGGCAGATTGAATTAAAATTCTGCAGGTTCGCAGCCCTATCGCATGTTTACGTACCGCACGGCTGTAGGTATTTATTTCAAAAATGCGGCCAAGTTAACATACTGTATGATAGTATTACCGTGACCGTACCGTAAAGACGTTCCAGAATTAGTGTAGTCGGGATCGAATGTGTCGTCATCATGTTGTTCTCCACTTCGATCACATTGCACAAACAATCAGATCCTGTTTCAGTCATTGTTTCGCAGTAGCAGAAAACATTGCCAATATTAGTTCAATCTGTTTGTTTATGCTATCAATTCATCTGAAATTTCCGCGAACAGCTCGTAGAGAAAGGATTTTCCTCGAAGGAAATTCCTCGTGAATTCAGATCCGAAAGTTATATAAGCAAAATATTTTTGTTTGGCTGATACAGTTGGTTTCTTATTGTCCAGTGCAACGAAACTGTTATTTTTATTGTTTTTGACTATCACAGAAACTATTTGTTATCCCATTCGTGTTTGATTATTCAGCATTCTTTTTTATAACATTTCAGCTTCGTTGTCTCAAATACATAACTTCTTAATTAGAATTTTAAATAATTTTCACATTACTTTTTAAGTTTATGGCCCGCTTATTTGTAAAAGGAATAAAACAATTGTCTGCATACTTTTTGTTCAAAAGTGGACTAAAACCCTAATATATGTATAAATTAATTATTCATCAAAAACTTATATTGAAATAATAAAATTTAATTCACTAAAGAATAAACGTTGTCATTAAACACAACATTACACTGGCCACAACAATGTTTCCGACGCTCGAATAGCTTTTTCAACCAACTCAAATAAAAAGCAATCAAACTTTTTATCACTAACCGTCCGAACGCGGCTCATCTTCGCCACATAAAATTACACACCGAGGATCCATAGTACCCCATTATGGAGGAAATGTGCACTAATGCATCTCATTCTCTATTTATCAAATTATAGGCCACCGTCTAGTAGTAATCTCACGAAATGAGATAATGGCGACTGAGTCGTGTCGGGCCCCAGTGACGGGCGACATTCGCACGTCCGAGAAAGTACTCAGGGTACAATAGACCCGTGGTTATTAAAACATGGAAAGATCGGCCTGATAGTGGATGCGTAAGGACGGCTCTATTATTATTTTATGTAAAACAGCGCCGGTATTTATGTTAATCATCGGATTCTTGATGTTTTTAAAATAACCACGTAAAGAATAAGTAATTATTCAAAAACGTTAATAACTTCATTGAAGGTGTGTGGACTTGTTTGGAAATGTTTACTTGTGTGTGTTAGTGACGTGTTTTGAAATATGAAAATAAAAAAAAACCATTACTCAGTAATACAATGGATTGAAAAGTATGAGATGACAATCACTGTGCACAATAATGCCGATCTGCGCCGATTTTTTAGCGATACGCGTAAATAACACCACGTAATAAGAAAGATTTTTTACATTAAAAATTAAACTTAATCCAAATTAAAAATATCATTTCTGCTACTTAATGTTACTTAATTAACGTATTTTTATTATAGAATAAATAGCTGCACTTGGTTTATAATCATACTAATTTACGTTCAGCGAAGTAAATTTAAATGATCCTCAAATACTAGGTCAGACTTTTAAGTTGTCATCGCATAAAAAGACTGAAAAGACATGTAAAGTAACGTAATAACACTTAAAAAAAAAAATACAGGCCGTCACATTTTTAATTATACAATTTACATTCATTCGTGAAAAGATTCAATGCAAAACTATTTCGCAGACACTCCAAGCAATATTTCCCACCGAGTTAATTGCACTAATTAAATACACATTTTTTTAGGTCACCTACATAACCTAACTTCTTCAACATCAAAAAAAGATTTTCGAAGTCGAATGTGGTAGATCCATTAGCATACAAACACCACTACCGTAGATATACGCGATAAATTGTCCAGATAAGGCCGTGGTGAAAGAACCACAGACTATGGTAATTACAGGTCCGCCGCGTCTAGGCGCGAAGAAGGCGTAATCGACCTAGCGGGCCAAACCGACGCGCTCATTTGCACGGCTAGATATCGGCATGTACGTATTAAAGTGATAATTGCGTGAAAGGGCGAAAGTTAAGTTTGATGTCAGTGTGTTTATGGGAACTTTCGTTCATAGTCAATTTTATAGGAATGTTTGCGTTTCTGTGAAATGAATGTGTGATGAATGAATATGTTTATAATTATATTGTCAATTGATTTTCTTGGATGTTTTATTGTACTTTAATTTTATATAATGTTAATTTTCTTATTTCTCTATTTTGTTTTTAAATTGTATATTAATTGTTATTTTTTGTCATTGTTTGTGTTATTTATTTTTATGATTTTTGTGTTTTATGGTTTAATCGATTAGTGTAAATGGTGCAACCGTGCTAATTGAATAAATAAATAAATAAATAAATTATACCTGCGTAAAGCCAGCTCAATTTGTCAAGTTTCATAGGCATACGCGTGAAATCTATTTCAAATTTTGTTGGCCGGTATTTTCACTTCTTGTATCTAGCCTAGAAGTCGTGATGGCCTCGAGGTTCAAACCTCAGGTACACACCTCTGCGTTTCGAGGTTATGTGTGTGTTCAAAAATAATTATCACGTACTTTAACGATGAAGGAAAACATCGTGATGAAACCTGCACACCTACAAGTTCTTAGGAATTTCTTAAGTGTGTAGCCCGCCAACCCGTACTAGGCCTACGTGGTGGACTAAGGTCTAAATCCCTCAGTTGTAAAGCAGGTCCGTGCCCAGCAGTGGGACGTATATGGGCTGATGATGATAGCCTTGAGGTTAAGGCGTGCGTTTTACCAACACACTAAATTTGGGTTTTCAGAGTTTTGTCAATCATTACAAATTACTTGTTCATCACTTTAACCCATTTGAATATTATATGAAACTGATTGAATGTAGGACGGACTTTCGAAACAATAAAATTAAGTTGAAAGAGCATTCTGCGCCGATCAGTTCACACAAATAGTTCCCGTTCATGAGTTTTATGCAAACTTTTTTAATTTTCTGATTAATTGCGCTGGTTCCGTTTTTTATTTGTTTTTATTTAATTCTCGGCAGATATTTAATCACGTTAATGAAAAACCTGTACCTTTTTCGACCAGTTGATCTTGTTGAATTAGGAGAAATATTGACCGATGATGAAAGAATCAAAAATAGGTGGAGAACCTATTTTGAAAGGCTAATGAATGAAGAGAATGATTGGGAGAGACTGCTTGAGGATATACCAGTGAACGCGGGGTTAGTAAGAGAAATTAGTGTAGATGAAGTGAAGAAAGCTGTGAGTGGAATGAAGAATGGAAAGGCGATTGGACCAGATGGAATACCAGTAGAAGTATGGAAGGTTATGCAAGCAGATGGGTGGAAGTGGCTGACTTTATTCTTCAATAAGATGTTACTGGACAACACGATACCCGATGAATGGTGCAACAGTTATCTGGTGCCCATTTTTAAAAACAAGGGGGACGTGCAAGATTGTAACAATTATCGGGGAATAAAGTTAATGTCACACACTATGAAAGCATGGGAGAGAATAATTGAGCGACGCCTGCGAGAGGAGTGTGAGGTTTCACGGAACCAGTTCGGTTTTATGCCTGGCCGTAGGACAGTGGATGCCATTTTTGCTATTCGCCAGTTATGCGAAAAATACAGGAGAGCACATAAAAACTTGCATATGGCATTCATTGACCTCGAAAAGGCTTATGATCGGGTTCCACGTGAAGTTGTATGGTGGGCCCTTAAGAAGAAATGTGTGCCTGAGAAGTACCTGCAGTTGATTCAAGCCATGTACTGTAAATGCAGTACTCAAGTCCGGACAGCAGCTGGTCTTACCGCCAGTTTCGATGTCGCTGTTGGTGTGCACCAAGGGTCGGCTCTTAGCCCTTACCTCTTCCTGTTGATTATGGATGCTGTTACGGCAGGTATACAGGAAGAGGCACCCTGGTGCATGCTGTTTGCTGACGACATCGTGCTGGTGTCAGAAAGTGGCCACGAGGTGCAGAACAAGCTGGAGGTGTGGCGGCATAGACTTGGAAATTTTGGCCTAAAAGTCAGCAGAACCAAAACACAATATATGTTTTGCGACTATGGCGGTCTTTCAAGTTCTGTGTCCGTCACACTCGATGGAATGTCGATACCAGTTTGTTCCGAATTTCGCTACCTTGGGTCACTTTTGCAAAGCGACGGAGATATAGACCGGGACGTAAGGCAGAGAATCAACTCAGGATGGATGAAATGGCGACAGGTCTCATCCACAATATGTGACCCCAGAATGCCCCTCAAATTGAAGGGCAGAATATACAAGTCCATAATAAGACCTGTCGTACTGTATGGATCGGAGTGTTGGGCTACGAAGAAGACGGACGAAAGACGACTGCATGCAGCGGAAATGCGAATGTTGCGATGGATGTGTGGTATAACACGGTTTGACAGAGTGAGGAATGAATATGTTAGAGGAAGCCTGAAAGTAGCTCCTCTGATAGAAAAACTGAAAGGAAACCGTCTGTCGTGGTATGGGCATGTTATGAGGAGGGATGAATCATACGTAGGAAAAAAGGTGATGGATATGAAAGTTGATGGATGGGCGAGCAGAGGAAGGCCAAAGAAAAGATGGATGGAGTGCGTGACTGAAGATATGAAAGAAAAAGGGGTGAATGAAGACATGACGGCTGATAGGGATGTTTGGAAGGATAAAACATACTGCGCCGACCCCAAATGAAATTGGGAGCAGGGCAAGGCAATGATGATTTTTCGACCAGTTGATACAGTCATGAACGTCTTTGAGGGTTTTACACAAGGTAACATCGTCTGTTTAATACAAGACAAAACATAAGGCCATTTCTACAAAAAAAAATCCAATACCTGAGTCACGGTGGCGGTACTTTCATAGAAGCCCAAAAGCCCAGTTTGCCTTATAAAATTCCAAACAATAATGTTTAAGCTTTAAATATTTATTTGACATATTAATGATAATACGATGACCTCACAATAAACAATTATAAACTAGACATTACAAAATTAACGTTTTTTTTTTTTGAGTATCTAGTGAAGTACCGCCTCTGCTGGGTCATTACAGGTACATACGATCACAACTTCCAATAGCTTCGTCACTTGTTGATGTGTGGTCGACATGTTCAATGAGAAGGAAGCCCACATATTTTATCACATAAAAATACATTGCCTCTTGTAGGTAAGTGAGTGCAGAGTAAACAGACGTCCCGACAACAGTTAAGTAAACACAAGAGAGAGCAATCAAAATAAAATTATATTTATTCGAAACGATAGTCTCCGTTTCGGTTCCGGTACTAATGGACGCGGCAGGTGGCGTTCTCGGCTCCGAAAAAATAAACTCGTAGGGTTGAATTACTGATTTTGTACTGGGTTCTGTATCAATTTTTGTATTTACGAAAGTATTTTAATTGGAAGGTTAAAATTGTTTATGATTATTATGCGCAGCGTAAAATTGTAATGACAATACGCTGCATTCGTCCCCGTTAAGTTACCTTTAGAGGACTGTCAGATATACATGTTATTTTATTATTATTAATATTAACTTATAAATATTGTTAATATTTATAACAAAGATAAGGATGTGTTTTTTTCTGATTTTATCTTACCTATGTCAATTTAATTATTCCGATTTATTTTCTTAAAATAATGACGCTGTTTCCGTTTTCAATTCTATTATATAAACTCAAATATTAATGCAGTTTGCACTACATATAATATTTTCTCAAGAAAATAAAACTCAGACCTTAAAAAAATATTTTAAAAGTTAATATATTGTTGAAAATTAATTAAAATGACCGTAAAAATTAATCGGTAAGACGCAACCCTAATAAAGAAGTGTATTCACGCGTCAACGTCGGGTGCGACCGATTTTCCGTGGCGTCGTCGGCGACACCTGCGCCGCACGACTGTTTTAAACGTACATCAACATCCGTCGCGTTTATTGTGCAACTGCGTTTTATTTATTTAAATATACATATACATACTAATGGTCTCGCGGCACAAGTATCAGCTGTGCGATCTAGAGGTCCCGGGATTGGGCGAAATGTTATTGGGTATTTCCTTTAAGAAATTCTCAGCAGCAGCACGGAGTCTATACATGAAATACTCATTAAGTTCGTTCAATTTCACCATAGATTTAATAAAATAGCAAGGAAATTAGTTTTACATCTTTTAATTGATGTGGATAAGACCCGTGCGAAAATTGGAGCCTGTTCTTTTTACCTAATATTTGGCTAAAATAACACATAAATAATATAAAATTGGTTTGGCAAGTTGAAAATCCGACAGCTATGTGATTTTTGAATTTTTAAAGACTGCATGCCTTATGTTGTAGACAAAAACTTATCAACTTACAAAACTCGGTAACTAATTTCTATATGAATGAAATAAGCGCAAAATTATCAATACCTACTACCAATTTTTCGTTGGAACTTAATCATTTGACTATTCCTTGCGTTTATGTTAACAAATTAAAACATGGAAGTTCTACGCAAACTGGTGTCGTTATAAACGCCATAACAATCGGTCAAGATCATTATAAACCAAAATACCGTGACGTCAATAGCTTGGTCAATAAATATGGAATATGAATACACATAACATATTTTATATTGAGTGGATATTTTTTCCTAATTAACGATGTATTTAAATTGTTAATTCCGACTGAGAGAATCAATTATGGAGAGAGGCGTAAGTTACTGTACGAGCTAAATTCGTCGTTAACATAGAAATCGTCTCATTTTAGTGTTTTTAAAATAATTAAATGCGTGGTCTATGTGGATATGTTGGGAGGAAGTAAGATATTATATATTTTTTTTTATTATTATAAAAGTTTGAGAAAATATTTTGTAATGACTTCGAAGGTTATTGCAGATGTAGCACGTTGAGGTAAAGCATATTTTTGGTATAGGCTCAGTAAAGAAACCACGCTTGCACTTGATGGTAAGTAATGTCCTTTGGGTATTCCTGGATCAGGTAAAGTGTTGGGTTCTCTCGTCTCTGGATATTCTCATTGCACTACGGTTTCTAGATTTTTTTCTGATTAGTGTAGTACATGTTTTAAATAATTATTGCATCATATTTTTTAAAACTACACAAGTATTTCAATTTCAGTAACATTCATCATCATCATCATCATCAGCCCATATACGTCACACTGTTGAGCACGGGTTTCCTCTACAACTGAGATGCCTAATGCGGGTTGGCGGACTACACACCTAAGAAATTCCTAAGAACTTTTAGGTGTGCCGGTTTCATCACGATGTTTTCCTTCACCGTTAAAGTACGTGATAAATCTTTGTGAATACACACATAACTTCGAAAAGTCAGAGTTGTGTGCCTGGGGTTTGAACTCACGACCGTCGAGATTCTCGACCGCGTACCTAAACTTCGAGGCAATCACGACTACAGTAACATTATAATGAAGTATATTCACATAGCATCGTAGCGTCATAATTCCAAATACAATTTCTATCAAATAAATCGACAGATTCCACGAATTCCCCCTAATATCTCCCGGTAAAATCACCCCATCTCACAGACAATACAAAAGCATTTGATGAGCGCAGCGTAATACATCTGAAACTAAAAGAATCGACACCTCGTTAGCTCCCCACTTATTTGACATTACGGAAAATATGTCTCATTGCTTGGGACCAATTGGGAAAGTCACTCCCTAATACTGCGAAAGCTCCCCTTTGACTTCAACGATCGAAAATTATGACTTCTCTTAGGGTGCGACTTAGTAAAACGCCAAGCGATTCAGAATTAAGGACCTTGCCTATCATTTTTGTCGTGAGCTAAACAGTGTTTTGTCTCGCTCTGCTAAATGCACTATCACGTTAGAAGAAGCAAGACAATTTTTTGGGACGGACATAAAATTATCACGTGGTACAGCCACGCTCCGCTTAAATAGAGCTACAGCTTTAGTTTTCACCTAACAATTTTGACGTTTTCTCTCCGTTCTCATTACCTTTTTCTAATGCATTTAATGTAGTGATTATTTATGTATGGTAGTAATGACTCACCACCATATTATAGTTTCCTGAGTGCAATATGTAAAAAAAAAATATTGACCGCCATTGGTAGTTTGGACACAATAGTGAAGAGCTGCTTTTTATCGCGCCGTGTTTCAATGATGAAAACTAAATTGTATCATATCTTTCTTGACCTCTGATCGACCATTAAAAAGTGACTGTTTCAGACTTAACATTAACATTTTTATAGTCTAATCGCTACGACATAAACTTGAAGGAAGGATGCTTCCAACGCTTATCGCTCCTCTTAAGTAACATGTTCTTAATTTCAACGAATTCGCCTCACGGTTGCACTCTTGAGACCAACTGGAAAACGCTAACAAGCCATTCATGCAGCTTTTTTCCATAAACGAGTTACGCGGGCGCAAAGAAACCACCCCCTAATGACTTATACAATTATTTATAATTGGATACTTAGAATATGTTTGGGGGCACTTTCGAGCTAATTTAAAATTCAAAATATTTGCATTGTAAACTTTGTTAACATAATATTTGTGTAATTGCAAGCTGAAGTGGAAATTCTGATTTGATTTGGAAAAATAAAATTTCAATTTATGGAGAGCGTAAATTCGTAAGATTTAAAAGTTGCAATAGTAGCAGTAAGATGCGTATACATCCAGATGAGGCTCGTTTAGTATATTTGTGCCAATAGGTGACATCTTTATTATACCGCTGTCATTGTCATATGTGCATTGTCCATCCTGTAATGAATTTTAATATTGTTTTACAAATATGTCAAGTCAAATCCATTTTATTTTTATAATAATATTTATATTTAATGATTGCATTTGATGTTATATTGTAATTAATTTTAATATGTCAAATTGAGTTTACTTTTAAAATATTTATATTTAATTTAATGATTGTATTTGATTTTATATATTTAAATTGATAGTAGGAGGTCAGTCGTTAAAAATGTCGATGTATGAAAAAGCGCGCAGATTAGTGGGTACTTGTCGTTAACTTCGAAAACGAAATGTGCTCAGTTGATATATTCGGATCGGACGTCTCGACCGAGACAGACCTCCTAGTATAATTGTGTAGAATAGCTGTGCAGTTATAAGTAATTACTGTTAATTTATATATTTAATTACATAAACGATTGTAACAAAGTAAAGCAAGCAGTGTTTAAAATAAAATAGTCGTTGTTACGAAGCAAGCAGTTTCATTATACGCCTGTGTCTGATTTCATTACAATCCTATTAATAGCAATAGAATCAATCTTAAATTCAGTTCTTAAAACAAGATAATCTTATTTTTTATTATGTTAGTAACGGGTTTTTTTTAATTACTTCTCTTATTTAAAAAATGAATATTGTATCTTCATTCTCCATACATAAATATGCCGTTTTGACAACGCAAATTCAGAAATTAAAATTTCTCATAATTATCACAAAGGCTCCCATGGAAGCAAAAGAATAAAAAACGTTCTCTTAATTCAACTAATCACAGCTTGTATAGATACGAAGATACCAAGTCCAAAGATTTAATTAAACAGAATAGGGTATAATATAAATAACGATAAAATGTACAACTCCATACAATATATCACACCTATATACCTACATAGCTATAGCTATAGCATCGCTTTTAGCGATAAGGGCGCCAATTTTTATGTACCTTATTTTGTTATTTGTTTTGTGCTAATGTCTTTATTATGGTGTAAAAATAAAGAGTTATTATTATTATAATATACAAACGTTGCTACTCCCCCACTATGAAACTACGTAACAGCTAAGTTTATATGCAACCCTTCAAGAATAAACTCTTAACAGTGATTGATGATGAAAGAGAACTATCGAGGTGCAATATCTTCGTAACTTAGTTTTGCTCGCAACTTAGCTCTTATAAGACACATTTTCAGCAATTTCTCAAATAATAATAAGAAAATATTGTATAATAAATTATTAAAAGCCTTTTAGAATGGAAATACTATATTTAGTGGATATTTATAACTCGTTGATCGTGCGACTTACGAACAGAAAATATTTTGGGTTCAAGAAAAGTGTTATTGGGTTTTTCTATGAGAAAATTCTTAATTATAAAGATGAGACACAATGCTTGAATAATTTGTCGTTATCATCATATTTATTTAGTCAAATAACCTTAATTTAAGATATTATACGCTAATAAATAAATAAAAAACTTATTTTATTAAAGTAAATTATTCAAATGTTACTAAATCACTTAAGTCATCATTAATTCGGATTTAACATTAAAAAAGGATGAAATAATTTGAGCACTATCCAGGTATAATTGCGACATTAAACAAATTGAAATATCTAATATTTCAACAACCCTTTTGAATCTTAATACTGATTGACGACTCCACCCTCACCCATGAAGCTAACTCATATTTCCCTTGAGCCTAAGGCAGTTTCATAATCTCCCCTTCGAAATAGCACGACATATGTCCAAAATACATTCTACGTCTCTGTCTAACTGAAGGGAAGAGAAAGAGAGGCCCTATAAAATGGTATGCAAGAGCGGACGTGGAACGGTAGCTGGACCAAGTAAACATATTCCCATTTCTCCCGGTGTACGCTAAAGTCAACCCCAAAAGTTCTAGGTTCCCCTAATAAGCCGATGTCTCACCTTAGGGATGAGGGACGTCTCTCGACCCATAGAATAGAGAAATTATATAAAGATGGGACACTCCACAGATATATTTACGTTGTCAGTTAAGAAACTAATATCTCTAAATACTACGATGAGTAAGAACTTATCATAATATTTAAGAACTACATACATAGGCAATAACAACTGTATTTCCCAAAAGGGTAGGCAGAGGCGTATTTCTGCATCCACTTAGCGCCAACTATGTTTTGGTCCTACGTAAAAGCGGGCGAGTCTATTGCCGTTTTTCACGCCAAAACATTTTGATACGCTGAATTTATTCAATTCCGCTCTTACATAGAGATCGCCTATGGAACTTTAAATATTTGTATACAAAGACCAAGACAGCAGAAAGTTGAAACCAATGTTTCTTATAACAACATAGACGTGAAAATGTTGACTCCAGTGATGCAATAAGAAATGGTTTCGATTCTTAATCATTTTCTCATAATATATCATGTTATAGTCAATTCATTTGCATATCAATCGATACTTCTAACAGATAGCCTTTTAATGATACGCTTAAATCAAATGGTAGCCGAAACGCGGAGGCAATTGAAATATCCAATTAACTTTCTTTATAATTACGAAGTCTATCAATATGGTCCATGATTACGAACTGGGGCTTCGATGGTAGGGATGATCGATGTTAGAAAAACATCGATGTTGACATCGATGTTAACATCGAACCAGAAGTATCGATGTACGATAAACATCGATTGAAAAACATCGATGTCTTAAAACATCGATGTTTTTGGTAGGGATGTCGGAAAATGCAATAAAGTAAATATATTATTTGAAAATATCTATCTATATTTATATTTTTACTAAAAAGTATCGATATATCGGTATGAATTGTGTACGTACTCAAGAACTTAAGAATACGCGCGCGTTGACAGACACAAAAAAAAGGATAATGTTAAATGTTGTCTCGCACTCGCAGTTGAATTGATATATTTTAATGTTATTGCTAATGTATTTAGTTATCAGTTTGTTTTTTTCTTTGAGAAATGTAAAGAAATAACTATTCGTACGGCTTGTCTTGCGAACACTAGATGGCGCCCTAAAGAATAATTGACGTTTCGTCGTTTCGATGTTTTATTCTTATAACATCGATATACCGATGATATCGAAGTCGAAACATCGATGTTAAAACATCGATGTTTTTCAGCTAAACATCGATGTTTCTTCAACATCGATGAATATCGATCATCCCTATTCGATGGTCAGCTGCGTGGTAATTCGGTACCTATTGCTAATCAACAAATACTTTAACGGCTACTTGATTAGTATTTAAAAAATAATTTTGATATTAGAAATAGAATCACTGTGGCTAAAAGCTATCGCGGTGGGCTGTTCGGTATCCACCTGCCCTAATTCTTCATGGAATACTGATTGATATAGTTAAAATTGATAATAGCTATTAAAGCCTTAATTAATTAACAATAAAACGTTGGAATGTACACGTGAGTATTAAACTGGCTTATGATTAAGCTTCGCTTGGGTTCGATTAAAAATATATATTTATAGTTTTTTGTTTAATTGAAAAAATGTGCAAAATATTAGCAATCCGTCTACCAAGATTAGCAAGAATCGTGTTTCTGTATCACTTAAAACCTATTCTGTTATTTTTTAAGAATTTTCTCCTTAAACATTGAACGAAAGTGACTGAGTAAATGAATACAAAAGTTAACTTTCATACGTTCACATGCATTCTCAAATAATTAATTTATTGGTTACCTATCACTGTGTGAATTCTATCAGACATTTCCTACCGTAGCCATGGATAATTGAATTAAAAAGCATTCATTTTAACACCATTTGCCATACATCACTTACGCGAGTATCTGTGAGAATTATTGAAGTAATTAACACCTTCACCAATTATTTTAAGTGTTTGACGGTCTCCTTTTAATTCGTCACACTTCTGTTTTTGTTATGATTTATACAAATTTGAACATCCAACTTAAGAATGTAATCTTCTAGTTCAGTTATAGGAGTTACGTAAGGTAATGTTCAAAATCTATGTTTCCTACCTTTTTATTCATCTTAATTTTTTAGTTAAGGTTAAACAGATTTATGAAGACAAATTACTGTATTTTATTTGATCAATACATTAACACAGACTTTTACGCCATTATTATTATTATTTTTTTCAATTGCTAGTTGGTTTCGCAAGGTGACAGGGTCCGCCTACTTTAGGAACCCCTGGCAAATAAGTAGGTTAAGAACAAATTTTATATACTTCTTTTAAGCCATTGTAATATAATCGATTTATATGATTAAATGATTTATATATTATTTAAAAACGCACTAAATTTACAAAACTCAAATTTTTATGCTTGTGATATAAAACCGTCTGCCAACCCGCACTAGGCCAGCGTGGTGGACTAAGGCCTAAACCCTCTCAATGGTAGAGGAGGCCCGTGCCCAGCAGTGGGACGTATATGGGCTGATGATGATATAAAACCAAGACCGTCGAGTTGGGTTCTTGACAGATGAAACGGCTATAGCATATTTTTTTGTTTTGTATCATCAATAGCAGTGGATACAATAAAGTGTCATCTCTGGTACTCACTAATCTTTGCTGAAGGGGAAAGGTGAGGTCACGTGATTAATGTATAGGGGGGTTGCCGTGACGCGGACGATAAACGTGCGCCTCTGATCATCAACAAGTTGCAAATTAATATTGCGCTAGTAACGAGCCCGTACTGTTTATACGACACCTACATACTTAGGGGAGTCGCCTCGTAATGTGCGGTGGATTGCGCAAGTTTGAGTAATGAGAGAACTTTATGATCTTTGTCGAGAATTTGGGAAAATGTATAGTTTTGGCGAGAATGGTTGGTGAATTATACAATAATTTGAATTTATAAAAGTTTGTTTTTGTTACTCAGTTGCTTTTGTTTTATGTCTGTATTTTCATCAAATATGACCTTTTTTGATCACAGGTCACCCTTTTCAATGGTCTGGCGGTTTTATTTCAATACTTTGGCAACATGCAAGTAGGTGATTAAATAAATCCTTGTAGGAAAAATTTACTGCCTCGTGGTCTCGCGGTACAAGTATGTGCCGAGCGATCTAGAGGTCCTGGGTTCGATTCCCGGGTCGGGCAAAGTGTTATTGGGTTTTTCCATTAGGAAATTCTCAGTAGCAGCACGGAGTCTGGAATTATGCCCGAAAAACGGCAATAGGCTCGCCCCCTATTACGTGGGACTGATACATACCTGGCGAAATGTGGGTGCAGAAATGCACCTCTGCCTACCCCTTCGGGGAATACAGGCGTGAGTTTATGTATGTATGTTATGTGAAAAATTTACGTTTGCATTACAATACGTAAAATTGTTACGAGTTATAAAGGCCAGAGGAATCTTGGGTTTGAAAACGCGTTTCTCATCTCGGTTATGTATGATGGAGAACCAATTAGGCAAACACGCATACAAAGTAATAATGTCTTAGTACTGACACCTAGGTCTGACGCTGTTTATCTCAAAATTATTGTGTGCCAACCACTACTCATAAAAACTAAACGCTAAACACCTAATTACATCTCATGGAGATGGAAAATATTTTGCAGTTCTTTAAAATTAAAAGGTCTTAATTGAAACCGGATGAAAGGTATTAAAATAAATAAATTCGTAAAAGAAAATAAACCAGCAAACTGTTAATTCAAATTTATGTATTATTAACAACCAGGGCCCCATATCCTAAGACATATTAGCTTCATTTGAGAACGATCCCGCAAAATCAACACTACTTAAATCGATACACAACTCACGACAATATAATACTCGTTCAGTGGCGATTAAATAAATCTCATTACACCTTATGAGAAATCTAAACTGAGCTACACAATCAGAACTGCAACGTACATGCTCGTAAAAACGAATGTCCAAGTAAACAGAGAGGCTTTGCTCGCCCGCGGCCGCTGCGTGTTGTGATCTTAGAATAACGAGCTTTAAAGGAAACAGGGATTTCTCACAGTTAACGATCTACCATCAGATAGCCGTGCGTTCTTAGCTTTGTTTTTTGATATTGTGTTACTGGATTCAGAGGCTGTTTACCGTATTTCCCCTTGAATTTGTTTGCCTCGCATTGATTTTTAAAGCACGCAGACAAATAGTGTGCACGGTGTGGTATCCAATTACCGAAGGCGGTAAAGGCTTAACATGCTGTATTTAATGGCCTATCTTTTGTTTATATGTGCAACTAGCTGACATCTGATGGTGAGTGAAAGAAGATGTAAATGAGATATAAATAGAAACAATAATGGTTAAAATCATGTTCTAAATGTTCATCATTTAGAATTTAAAACATTTAGAACATGATTTTAACCATTATTGTTTCCATTTGTATCTCATTTACATCTTCCTTTACTTACTACCAGATGTCAGCTAGTTGCACATATAAATAAAAGATACACCATTAAATTTCAACACCAACTGTTATTCGAAATTTGCAGCATTTTCTTGCTAGAAATGCTTCTTTTGTTTTTTTCTAAAGTACCCAATTTGTGAAGATAAACTAAAGGTAGAGGTGACACTATTGACTAGATAACACATAGCAATAATTCATCATCACCCCATATCGGAATAATATAAAGCCCATTTTCCGAAAATCCACAAGGTCCATCTCGTTATTTACTTTAAAATAATAATTATAAGATATTATGTATTTCCTGATGAAAACTAAAAATAAATTATAAAAAAACCGTAAATATTTTTGTACAAATTATATAAAATGAACCATAGTTGAATTATAATGTAATAATAAAAGATTTTTCTTTTCTGTATTGACTTGTCGTAAGTGCTATTTGATTGCCTACGTGACCAAATAAAGCAATTTCATTTCATTTCATATCCGTCCCACTACTGGGCACGGATCACCTCTACGGATGAGAGGGTTTAGGCGGACCAATAATTATTATTTGCAACAAATGCCCAGAATTAATTCCCGCTACTGCTCGGCGCACTGACCAACATTGATATGATCTCCACCAGACTCTATTTAAGATACTCATTAAACAATGAGCGCGCAACCTATTTTTTCACTCGATAAATAAACGTAGGAGTTCGGTCATTGTTTTATAATTGGTTAGAAAAGAGAAGGAGGAATATAAAGCGGCTCACCTATAAAACTAACCAATGCAACAAAAACGTTGTTCCTCGTCAATTTATAATTCCTCATCATCATCATCATCATCAGCCCATATACATCCCACTGCTGGGCACGGGCCTCTTCTACAACTGAGAGGGTTTAGGCTTAGTCTACCACGCTGGCCTAGTGCGGGTTGGCGGACTACACACCTAAGAAATTCCTAAGAACTTTTTAGGTGTGCAGGTTTATATAATTCCTACAACTGATTTATTTGCATTTAGTAATTTACACAATTTATACGATTTGCTTTCACTGTATTTACAAACAATTCAACTATGGAACTTGCAACAATTGTTATTGTAACATGTTTACTGATGAATAAAAACACAAAGCTTTTGTTTACGTTATTATTAATTACATGCAAATAAAGTATACCCTTGGGATATAAAGTATTTGCTTTCAAACATCAAAATATTACTGAGCAAATAATAATCATAACAAATTTACATATACGAAAACAAGGCAATTGCAGTGTTCTGTGCGCTCCCATTAAAACAAACGAGGCTATAGCACGTACTGAAACATTAGCAGTTGCATTGTAAAAAATTACTCGGCCAGTTTAAAGAGTGTGCCTTCATCACGACATCCTGTAACATAAAACATTCACCAACATAATGAAAGGTAATTTATGCTGACAGAAGGGTATCTGTCTTCGGATTTAAACTATGTAGGAATAGACCACACAGACGGTAGTTCGTTTGGGTATAAGTACGATGCGGAAATATTTTTGATTAAGTTGTTTCTATTCAAATTTTATTAATCATATTTAAGGTGGTGATTTTAATATATCATTAATACTTTTGCTTGTTTTTTCGAATGCAAAATATTTGACAAAAATATATACATATCACTTAAACAAGTAATGACCGCTCTCGACGTTGCTTAACTTCGGTAATCGAACGAGAACCGTTGTGTTCAAAGTGAATGGACGTTGACATAGGCTAGCGTGATGGACTAAAGCCTAACCCCTCTCAGTTGTAGAGGTGGCTTGTACCAAACAGTGGGACGTATGTTCATAAATATAGGATGTTGATGATGATATACAATATACATATCATAATGAATAAAAAACCTGAAATACAGAATAAAAGCCGAATGTCCCTATTTTATCTCATAATACTATACCCGACAGTAGTCAACTACATATTTATTTACATATTATGAGGGATTTTTAACACAAACCCAATTCATTCATGTATAATGGACATTAAAACTTGGTGGTAGGTGTAAGTGTCTGTGAAGTTTCTGAATACATAATATCTTGGGCACGTTATTCTGAGAAATATTTTGCCGCCCCCATACATCCTTCTAAACCTTCTCAATGGTAGAGGAGGCCCGTGCCCAGCAGTGGGATACATATGGGCTGATGATGATGATGATACATCCATTCCTTTTTAGCGTCAAGAAGCGATTGAGCAGGCAATAAAAATATCCAATATCATGACTATTATCATCCCACCCTACAAAGAATTCTATTTATACGATATTAACCATACTGCCCAAACTTACTCACTTGTCGATTCGAAAAGCTACAAGCATTTCTCTCTGTGAAAATAAACATTATTCTAATGCTCGTTTACGTTGTAAAGCAACGTTTCGCCTCTTCATTTTCCCGCTGAGTTCATCTAAAAACCGTTTGCAAACTGTTCGCATCAAGAAGTCACCTGTCATTTGCGCTTACTACGTAAAGTGGTTCCGCGGAGTAATGCATGCATATTTGCATTTCATTAAAGCACCTCCACTAGTTTCCTGCGTTGTTTATAGCGTTACAGATATGAACCGACGCCGGGTCCCGTTTACTCGCACCATAATTTATTACAGACGAGTACTTGGATCAAAGAGTTGGCGCTGTGGAATTTTGTTATTTAAACCAGGTCATTATTTGCAAGTTTTGGAATTACGTGGAACTGGCTGTTGCGACTTTGTCTGCGGTGAATAAAGATCCGGGTAAAATGAAAAAGTGGACTGCTTCGTTCGTCCCGCGGCTCAAATACAGCGATTGAGAGCTCCCAGGTACCGATATCAGGCAGTATTTTTTCTATTACGATACTCAGTATCAACACAGAGTCAGGAATGATAGATTAATTATATCGATGTTTTATAAAGATTCAAGTTCAAGATAAGAAACAAATGAAGGAAGAAAAACGGGAGAGGTAAACTATTGCTTCACATCGATTGAATCAAAAGTAGTATCATTCTGATTGTTCAGATCTATACCAAAGTACAAGCTAAATACATCGTGACCCTGCTACTATTGATATTGAAATGTTGTCACAAAATCACTTATAATTATAATTAATACAAAATAAAATAAATCCATTTATTAATATAAACCTCTCTACAATAGTAATTAAAGTTTATATGCAAAAGTAATTTTAATTCGAGATTTCCGATAAAAAAAATCGGATTGACGCCGCCGACCGTGTCCGCTGACATCGGTCATGCGGCTGCCGAAATGAATTAATGTAATTATGTCACATAATATCCTTTATTAATACATTCGAATTCTCTGCACTGGCTCGTAGTATTCATTATTATTAACCCACATTAGTATTGGAAAGCACAGCGTAGGACTACTACAAAGGACGCCTGGAATTTACATAATAGGTATTTAGAATATATTTACCTTTTGGCAATCTCGGTGATCAAACGTAACGCAACAGCGTTGCTTCAGCTTTTTCGTTATCAGCCCAAATACGTCCCACTGCTGGGCACGGACCTCCTCTACAACTGAGAGGGTTTAGGCCTTAGTCCACCACGCTGGCCTAGTGCGGGTTGGCGGACTACATACCTAAGAAATTCCTAAGAACTTTTAGGTGTGCAGGTTTTATCACGATGTTTTCCTTCACCGTTAAAGCAAGTGATAATTCATTGTGAATACACACATAACTTCGAAAAGTCAGAGGTATGTGCCTGGGGTTTGAACCTGCGACTACCGAAATTCTCGACCGCGCACCTAAACCTCGAGGCCATCACTGCTTTAGCTTCAGCTTAGTTTTCTGTAAAACAGTACTACCCCAAGCAGACCGACTCATTTTCTACCAAATCAAACTAACGCGGCTCTATAACTCGATGACTTTTTCTCTAATCATAGCATTTTACCAGTTTATACGCCATATCGATACCATCTGTTTGGTAGATAAAACGAGTATTTTATAAGAAAGGTTGACAAGATCTATAGTAAAGCAAGCGATGCTGCGGGAAATAGCTAAAATATTATACATACACACATAACCTCACGCCTGTATTCCCCGAAGGGGTAGGCAGAAGTGCATTTCTGCACCCACAGTTCGCCAAGTATGTATCAGTCCCACGTAATAGGTGGCGAGCCTATTGCCGTTTTTCGGGCACATTTCCAGACTCCGTGCTGTTACCGAGAATTTTCTAATTGAAAAACCCAATAACACTTTGCCCGACCCGGGAATCGAACCCAGGGCCTCTAGATCGCACGGCACACACTTGTACCGCGAGACCACGAGGCAGTCTAAGGCTAAAATATTATAGATTTCCATATTTAAAACCATAACCGCCTTTTTCGCAGAATAAAAAGGCTCTTATATCTCGTAAAGGGAAAAACGATCCCACAATTGCTATGTCATGCCCTAAATTACACAAGCCCTTATCTGCCTGTGAACGTTCATCGTTGGCATTAACGTAAGAGCATACCAATCGGAATGATCTCCAAAGAATTTCCGTACTCCAGATATAAAGGCGATATTGGATTTAGATACGAATTTAGAGAAAAACGCCTCGGCGGTGTCAAAGCGTCTCTCAGTCGATATCAAAAAATTATATCACAACTTTATCGTCGGTGTTAAGCTGCGATGCGCATTTCCAATACAGTACGGTAAAGATTCGTTTTGAGAAAAGATCCTTGGCTATGTCCAGCTGTAAACTCGTGAGGATGAAGATTATATTAGAATTATATTACATTTTTAATATTGTACATACATACATACATAAACTCACGCCTGTTTTCCCCGAAGGGGTAGGCAGAGGTGCATTTCTGCACCCACATTTCGCCAGGTATGTATCAGTCCCACGTAATAGGGGGCGAGCCTATTGCCGTTTTTCGGGCACATTTCCAGACTCCGTGCTGTTACTGACAATTTCCTAATGGAAAAACCCAATAACACTGTGCCCGACCCGGGAATCGAACCCAGGACCTCTAGATCGCACGGCACATACTTGTACCGCGAGACCACGAGGCATATTGTTTGCTGAAATATTAAATTTCATTTTTTTTATTAAAGAATTATGTTGCATGATTATGATTATGATTATAAAATAAATATATGTAGCCTATGGTCCTGTAGAATAAATAAGATGAGAATGTTAGAGGTTAGTACAAAAAAAATAATCAAATTATTGTATGGCATAAAGTGGCATGCTAGTAGGTAAATATAAAACAAACATATTCTCAGCAATTCAAATGACAAAATAGCGAGTACTAAATGTTACTACGAATAAAACACACAAAAATATCGTGGCGTATCCAATTATGGACAATAGCCTCAACTATTTCATAGGGTTGCAGTATCGAGGCACGGGCTAACGTTATTTCACGGCCGTGTGTCACGCATGCATATTTCATTGTAGTAAATAGTGGGATCTCGCCGTGGGAAATCAACCGTGTCGCGGATGCTAGGGGTGGGATAGGTGAATGATGTAATTACACATTGTTTGGTCTGCTTTATACTGAGGCGGGGTGATGGATCGAACTCATTGATGTTATTGATTTTCTGTCATCAGGCTTAGTGATAGTTGACTTTAGTTTTTGTTGTGATGTGTCTTTGTAGTATTTAAAATGTCTTGTAATAAATTGTATTAAAAGTCGTGATGGCCTCGAGGTTTAGGCTCACGATCGAGAATCTCGACGGTCGCGGTTTCAAACCCCAGGCACACAACTCTGACTTTTCGAAGTTATGTGTGTATTCACAATGAATTGTCACTTCCTTTAACGGTGAAGGAAAACATCTTGATAAAACCTGCACACCTAAAAAAGTTCTTAGGAATTTCTTAGGTGTGTAGTCCGCCAACCCGCACAAGGCCAGCGTGGTGGACTAAGGCCTAAACCCTCTCAATGGTAGAGGAGGCCAGTGTCCAGCAGTGGGACGTATATGGGCTGATGATGATGATGAGATCGAATTAAAATATACAAAATTGACTTGGAATTTTGACTTTTTTAAATTGTGCTCCATACTGTAAAGAAATCTTTATCCTTATTGTCATGGTAGAATATCGTACAATCGACCAGGGTTGATAAAAACTTTCGCATTTCACTAGCCATGATTTCACACAATCGCTTGTAGTACAATTGACATGAATTACGATCTTATCCCTTTTCACATTAGTACTGAGCACAACATAATCGCGAAGTCATTAGTCAATTACCTATCATAGATTAGGTCATCGATTCCGCCAAGATTAATGACCTTCAGTTAGAGAATGGCTTTGGGCTTACACACTTTATTATTGTGGGAATATATTTGGCTTTCTTTAACTGAATCTCGTAGGAAATAAATAATAGAGTTAATTATTATTTTCTTTAGTTAAAGTTGCGTATTTGACTGACTTTTTGCAAATAAAATGCGGCCAAGTTAGTGAAAAATACATTTTATTTAAAAAAATCGTTAATTAATTGTCAGGGGTCATAATTATGTAGAATTTTTTTCGGTTGACGATGTATTTATATTCATCATCAGCCCATATACGTCCCACAGCTGGGCACGGGCCTCCTCTATAACTGAGATGGTTTAGGCCTTAGTCCACCACGCTGGCCTAGTGCGGGTTGGCGGACTGCACACCTAAGAAATTCCTAAGAACTTTTAGGTGTGCAGGTTTTATAACGATGTTTTCCTTCACCGTTAAAGCAAGTGATAATTCATTGTGAATACACACATAGCTTCGAAAAGTCAGAGGTGTGTGCCTGGGGTTTGAACCTGCGACTACCGAAATTCTCGACCGCGCACCTAAACCTCGAGGCCATCACTGCTTTAGCTTCAGCTTAGTTTTCTGTAAAACAGTGGTACTACCCCAAGCAGGCCGGCTCATTTTCTACCAAATGAAACTAACGTGGCTCTATAACACGATGACTTTGTCTCTAATAATAGCATTTAACCAGTTTATACGCCATATCGATACCATCTGTTTGGTAGATGAAACGAGTATCTGAAATTTATAAGAAAGGTTGACAAGATCTATAGTAAAGCAAGCGATGCTGCGGGAAATAGCTAAAATATTATAGATTTCCATATTTAAAACCATAACCGCCTTTTTCGCAGAATAAAAACGCTCTTATATCTCGTAAAGGGAAAAAATGATCACACAAAAGCTATGTCATGCCCTAAATTACACAAGCCCTTATCTGCCTGTGAACGTTCATCGTTGGCATTACCGTAAGAGCATACCAATCGGAATGATCTCCAAAGAATTTCCGTACTCCAGATATAAAGGCGATATTGGATTTAGATACGAATTTATAGAAAAACGCCTCGGCGGTGTCAAAGCGTCTCTCAGTCGATATCAAAAAATTATATCACAACTTTATCGTCGGTGTTAAGCTGCGATGCGCATTTCCAATACAGTACGGTAAAGATTCGTTTTGAGAAAAGGATCCTTGGCTATGTCCAGCTGTAAGAATGTAAGAATTTATTTCAAATAAATTTATTTTATATTCACGATAAGGAAATTTGAGAAGGTCCGTTTCCAGTAGAACGTATAAGCTATATCATACAGCTAATACAGTGACACTACAACAAATAAATACCCAGCTCAGTGAGCACTGAGAAACTCACCAGAAGAAATGTAATACAATTATCTTTCGAATGAATCCAGAGGAGCGGAACCCGTTCAAAGCTGAAACTTTTCTTTGATATAACTTTATTTGGTTACATATAAGTTGACGTGTTTGGGAGAAACCTTTTTCACATAATAATGGATTTTTATATTTGTACACAAATTGTGGGTGCCGTACAGAACTTAAAAAATAAGCACAGAATTTATAATATATTTTTCTATCAATCAGTGTTTAACTGAGGTATGGTATGACTTATAAAACGGCTTGACCCGAGGAGCTTAAGAAGAAAAATGACGTGACGGAATTTTCGTATTTGTTCTAATATCGAACTTATTTTTCTTTTCATCTACATCGGCTCATATGGGGGGTCAAACGGGCACAAGCCTTTACTAAGATACATCGTTTGCAGCTCTTAAAAATATTTGAGACTTCAAAATTTTAATACATACATACACAGTGTCACAGTCACCTGTCTTCGCTGTCTGTTTCGCCAATTTTTAGGGCCCACGTAATAGCGGGTGATCTCATTTCTAGATTCTGTACTGCTACTGAGAATTTCCAAATGGAACAATCATCATCATCAACTCATATACGTCCCACTACTGGGCACGAGCCTCCTCTACAACTGAGAGGGTTTAGGCCTTAGTCCTCCACGCTGGCCTAATGCGGGTTGGTGGACTACACACCTAAGAAATTCCTAAGAACTTTTTAGGTACGCAGGTTTCGTCACGATGTTTTCCTTCACCGTTAAAGTACGTGATAATTCATCATAAATACACACATAACTTCGAAAAGTCAGAGGTGTGTGCCTGGGGTTTGAACCCGCGACCATCGAGATTCTCGACCGCGTGCCTAAACCTCGAGGCCATCACGACTTGAACAATACTTATGCTGATTCGGGAATTGAACCCAAAACTTTAAGGTCGCACAGCACACACAATGTCAATAATTTTAAGCAAAATAAATTGGTTTGTTTTTATATTTATAGCATAATTACGTTATTGTTTTAATATATTTATGCACAATTCTCATTTGTGTTGCAAATTAATACTCCGAAAGCACTTACAGTTTGTTAAATTGCTCCCGGCATCGAACAGACCACCTGGCGTTTCCCAGCGGTTTACTACCCTTTGCTCACTTTGATTTGTTTTATTTATGTAAATTGGTGAAATTAACTGTACGGACGATCGTCTGATTTGAAATCAATTAGTGATTTGTTGTATCGAAATATAGCCTTTATTATCGAAGGTATCTCGTGCAGAATATCGTTTTTGTTGGTTTTGGTTTCATTTATTTTATTACGATAAAATTCATAGAATTACCCGGTTTTTTTTTTATTATGATGTTCGGATGTTGAATATCGTAAGTAATTAATGGAATAAAGCTTAAGGGATATTATAAAATATATCAAAATAATTGTGTTCTCTTGCCGATGTCAATTCCTTAGAAAATAATAAAACATTTATGGTGAATTCTAAAGAATCCTAGTAACTCAAAAATAATTACTTTTATTTTCACGTTAACGATGACCTCTAAGCTTTTATCCTCATCTTAATATTCCATATAAAACAAACTACAGTTCACTCTCAAACATCTCTATGACGTCATACAGTAAATAAAAAGCAGGTTGAGAAACAAGTGGCACTCGCACCGAACAATATGTGAACGACATAAGCGAACAATGCGCGATAATTATACCACAATGTACTGTCATAGAGAATCGCGTAGGAACAATCGCCAAGCCATGAATCCTAATGCTTAGGACTGGCAAACTTCTCAAATGCGGCCCGTGGGACGAGCGGTTGCGGGTATACATTTTTTTGCTAAATATTATTTCAGTCATAAATGGGAAAAATATGCATAGAGCGGGCCATAATCACTTTAATTTTATGATAAATACCTACTAATTGTAAATGTCTAAAACTGAAAAAAATCAACTAACACTGTGTCATAAGTTTGTGCTTAATGGCTAAGGACTATGGTTTTTAACAGTCTATGCCTAAAAAATAGTTTTATTTTCTATTTCTGCATTTTAATTTTATTCTTAGCCTATCGCGGTCCACTGATGAACGAAGGCCTCTCATCATTCTCACTCCAACACCAACACCAACACTTGGCACCGACGGCCGGGATTTTAATGTAAACTGATTAAGTTTTTTTTTGTCGAAAATAAATAACTTTAATAATTTAAAACCACATCTATATATAATAAAATAAACCGCTGCCTCTTACTATTTGGGGTCGTGGCATAAACAGTGAATTTGTACCACCGGCCTACGTAACTTGAGCCGGCATACATATGGTCTTTATTTCGTTCCATCTATAGAGCAAGGGCTGGCATTAAATTTATGTCATATTCCCAAAACGCGCTACCAAGTTCAATGTTGACATTTATATTAATACAGTACAGGATGTTCGTTTTTATCAACATCTACTGTCAAATAAAATGACAGAAAAAGGTCAGTCAATTAGTGTTGTGACATGGGCAGATATTGTCTCGGCAAAATGTCAGGCGATTCATTAAGTTGGGAGGAAAAACTTCTTTCCTTGTCATCAGTGAGATTAAAGACGTTTTTATCCACTCTAAACAATGTGGGTCGGAATCGATGTCCTCTTTTTCATTAGTACGAATAATAAAGTAATTTCGCTCTGTATTTGTACGTTTCGACTCGGCACGTGCTTCTGACACTGATGTCTATTGTAATCAAAAAGTGATTTTCTCTCTTATATGTAATATCTTGTATTTAATTAATCGAGGTTTCTAGGTCACAAAATGAAATCTTATTATTAATTTTTTCATGACCTTCTCATTTCTCAATTAGATTGAAGTTGTGAACTTTATTGAACTCTAGACTATTAGGTACAATTATTATACCTGTTATCATAAATATGAATTTAATAACTAATAAGCTAATTTAGAGCCGTAACTTTACCTTTTTACGTTAATGAAATGGCAGCAATCGAACCTAACCATTTATGCTACATTCCATATTTTTAAAGTGCTTTAAAACTTTATTTATAGGCTGTCCCAGTGTCCATACATATACAGTTCTTTATTATTTTTGTGTAAATAATTTCCGTATAAAGCTTCTAAATAATTGAAACTACAGCCATATTAACACGCAGGCTAAGGGTGGATTAGTAGTCGGGGCTTATCTAGGAAGTCATTTGCGAAGAATTCTCAGTTACGTCAACAGTAATTCTAATTTCAAACCCAAATTCAATACTCTTAAGCCTCTTATTGAATAACTCTAGATTATAAGCATTATATAAATTGTTGCATAGGTACATATAAATGAAAATAGGAAAACAAATTATATTTACCTCGTAACACGTATAAATTGAAAAACAGGGTAATAATACCTCAAATATACATCAATTAAAGCAAACAATGACCACAAATGACAATAATTCTCTAATTGTTAACTGCGCGCTCAGTAACAAAGGCACTGACAATTTTGACAAATGTACGTATGGCGTGACGTAGAGACCATCCTGTATACGGTCAACCGTTCCCTAGCGCGTAGGTTAATCATTTTATTCAACAATATACAGTTACACGGAATTATTATTGACACACCAAATGTCGGGGGACGTGGCCAAATTGAATGTGTGATTGGAAAATCAATAATAGGCGACACGTGGTGCGTTGTTGTTTACAAGTATGTGAGGGTAATATTTGTGGATTCTTACTGTATCCACCTTTTGTAGTCCTAATGTTAGCAACTACAGTTTCATATGCTCTAGGATAACCGCTACCTTTAGATGTAACATCGCTATCTAATAAATATAAATACCCAACAGTACATACACGGTTCTGACCCCACACTAAGAAACAACTCTTGTGTCGTGGCTATCAGAAACTAGGAGAGACTTTTCGGTCTCACAAACACCCAGACCTGAAAAGAATACTGGTGAACCGCACAACTATTGTATCTCGGTGCGGGGATCGAACCCGCGGCCTCTCGTTTCGCAAGCTGGCGTTTAGCCAACTGCGCCACGGACGCTGTCAAGACAATTAAATAAATAAAAAAATATACGAGAGGTTATAAATAAATATTTGTTAAAGTCCAGTGAACAAAAAGACATCTCTTACATAATTTGTAAGGTAACGTTTTAAACATCACGTCGCCTTTTGTCTTTCTTTGCCAGAAAAAAAATATGAGATTTTTAAGTACAAAAATGTACTCCGTATCTTTGCAACTAAGCGGGAACATTTAGTTTAATGGAACTCCTTCGAAATAAAAGCCAGTAGTACCACCGGAACAATAAAGGTGTCATGTAACCCAAACAACAGTAGTTGGCGAGATCGCGAGTGCACACGATAAAATTCCAAATCTTGTTCTGGCACCAAAATTTGATGTGGCGATCTTATCTCAACCAGTTGATGACTGCTTAAGTTTCTTTGAAATGGTGTAAAATTATGTACAAGATAATTCGCGTGTCTTAAAAATTATCATTTGAGATATACGGAGTTGTAATGTACGGACCAGTTGGGAGATGGGAATACAAAGTATGTTTCAACTATGTGTGCGAAGATATGGTTTAAGTACTTATTTATGCGATGGAACCCATCTTCGCCTGGGTAAAATTTTATTCATAAGTAGCTTATGTTTTCTCCGAAGCAAGAATCAATGTCCGTAATAATAAGGTGCGACTCAGTGGAGCATTTAGCACATACTTGTGCCGCGAGACCACGAGGCAGTCTATAATAAAACTATTTTGTGATAGTTTTTGGTTTCTCAGACGAAAATAATTTCATAAATCCATAGGTTTGTTTCATAGAATCAACAAACTCGTCAAACCGCGATATAAAACCAATACAGTGTGTATTTTCTACCCACATGTATATAAACTTTATTATTATTGACAAATAAAAGCAAATAGATGAAAACGCTGCTCGTACTTGCGTCGACACTGAATTACAAACAAGATTTATTTATGGACACGTTTGAAATGAAAATGAATCGTAGAGAAATGTCGCGCTGAATAGGAAGAGTTGCCAGTATTAAGCTTTTATGTTACGTCAGAGACTGTCGACTTTAAATTCAAAGAAATAAGTTCCGACATTCATGCTATAAGCATAGAACACGAAGACTGATCGAAGGTATTAAATAGAAAACCTCTTTTGATATTAACGCACCGGGATAGTCGCAAATTGTTTATAGAAAATTGTTCCAACGAACTATCACTTGTCTACTTTTAAGAGTAGACTTAAAGGACACTACTTATAATCTTCTTAATTTAAAAATATATTTGTGTATTTAGTTTTAATTTAATTTTTTTTTATCAATGCTTTTTGTTTTTGTTTATTGTGTATTTTAATAAAAAAAAAAATTAATTAATTTCCACGACCACCCCTTTTATATACTTTTTTTTTTCTGGGTAGTCTGGAAGAGATCGCAAATAGCGATAAGACCGCCCTTTGTGGCACAATAGTTTATAAGGTAGCTTTAATTTAATTTTTACTTATGTATGTGGTGCACAATAAAGCATATTAAATAAATAAATAAATAAAATATCAACTCCGTACTTCCATAATCTTAATTTTACACTTAACTTGGCAGAAAGTACCTTATTATAAATGCTATGGATATCCATAACTCCTGAGGTTTCATAGTCAAACGAGAGAGTAAAGTTAAGGATTAATGGATTCTAGAAATTTCGTTCATTAGTTAATTCATGCCGAATTTAAGTGAGTCTTTGGTTTACCCTATTCAAGCAATCACATTTGTAATTCACTCTAATCTGATCTACCAGCATTCGATACCATTAATACCCATAGTTGATTTCCGAAGTTTTCCAAATTAATATTTAAATTACGTCAGAATTATATTGACGAATAAATATGAAATTGAAAACAAGGCAACCACCCCCAACGTTTATTTACTTTCATATCATAATTTTCTTACAAAGGTTGTAATAATGTGGTTGACTGCAACATACAACCAACGAATCCCTGAAATCATCAAGTTCATTATCCATCCACTGGGATATCAAAGGATTACCATCAGAATACTTCCGTAAAATCTCTTATCAATAAATTCGATCGTTTCACATCGGCAGAACGAAATCAATTTCAAAGTGTGTTCCCGGTCGGTTAGCTCGAGTACCGTTCTTCATTAACCCGATTTTATCAGCGTTTTTTAATAATCGCACGACGGGCTGAGATTTTTGACGTGGCGATTAAGATTATTAACAAACGCTTGATAAATCATCGGCCTGCATTCGTTTCTGAGAAGGAAATTATATCAAAATAATTACAGCGTGAAATTGTTCAATGTTTGTGTTCTGTGGTTGATATTTATCGATCAATACTACTTCGATTATTCTTAAGGTATCTGTTTTTGATTTTGTTATTTTCTTTTATAATATCCTTATTAAATAATCAACATTTAGTAATATTTAACGCACCATCGTGAAAACGAAGTAACTGCCACATTTATTTAACCCTTAATTAGGCGCATGGGGTCAGGCCCACTTGAAATTGGAAAAAAAATGTTTTACAGTGTTTACAGCGCGCTCATGCTCTTTCTAGCTTCCTAGCCCCCCGCGGGGTACGCAAATTAGTCGAGTCCAGAACATTAACACGTGCGCTCGTATCGCTGCTCTCTAGAGCGCTGACCCCATGCGACCAGTTACGTTATATTTTTTGGCGGAGGTAAGTTTTTACTATTGTGTTTCCTTTCAGTTTATATTAGTATATTGTTTATTATATCTATTTGTGTGTGTGTGTATTTTTATACTGCGTAATTGCTTTATGTATTTTAGAGTTTATTTTAATATTTTTCCTTTTTTTTAAGTTTTTTACTGATTTGAAATGTCTTACGACAGACAAATAATGCAATGGCTGGAGGAAGTGTCTAATGAAGAGCAAGATGTTGCTGGTTCGGATTCGGAAGACGAAATGGTAAACGATACCGCTTTCGATAGTGCCCATGATTCAGAAAGATACATTGAAGAGTCCCAAGATATCCAAGACATCTCAGAACCATCGGAAGATAAGTATTTTTTATCTCGACATACTCAGAGAAATGGCCCGAAAGTGAAATGGTCTAAAGTACCATCCACCATCTATCCACCATCGAACTTACTTATTACAATAGCACCAAAGGTGGTGTGGATTGTAATGACCAACTTTGAAGCAATTATAATGTTGTTATACACAAAGCGAATACTGATAAGAGTGTCACACATACAAGGCGGATTTTTTTGATGAAATTAGCAGCAGCACTTGTAGATGATCACCCTACGACAACAAAGAGACGGATCCGTGAAGTTCCTGATGTGGACGACACGTTCCAACAAACGATAGCGAAGCGCGGGCGCTGTTCATAATGTCCTAGAAAGGACGACATAAAAGTGCTAACAAAATGCTTCAAGTGTCGTAAATTTATTTGACAGCAACACTTAAGGGCTTACTGCGTCGGATGCAGAACAGAAGAATCCGCTGATGAGACTGATTAATTTCTTTTTTAAGTTGATCTCGGCCATGTCTAAAAAAAGAAGTTTAAAGAGAGGTTACAATTTTTTAAATTTTTTTTTTAAGTATAATGTACCAGATATATTTTTGTATCTTAAAGGTAATAATAATAAATAACTTTATTAATTACTACAAAATACATTAAGTTTTATTTCTTTTTGACACTCCTTTCCTAATGTTTTTTTGGGGTCACTCAAAACCCCATGCGCCTAATTGTGTGATTTTTTTAATGCGCCTAGTTAAGGGTTAAAGTATGACATATTGTAAATTAAAAAGAAGCACACGTTTTTTGCATTGTTCATAAAACTTCGATGGGATTAGTCTTAAATTGACACATTGCAGTAACATAAGTTGCTCAAAATGTGACCATTAAACCCGTACACTCACTTGTTTCACGCCAAATTATTCCACCTCATTTACCTACAGCACCATATTTACAGCGGCGTGGGAGACAATTTAAAGCCTCCTAAATATTCCTTTCACCATTTACCACGTTAATCTTTAAGTCTTAATTCCTATCGTGCTTAATTGAATTCAAACAGGGCCGGGGTATTTTAAAATCTTATCATTGGACAGTTTTATACCGGCTAATCGTCAATAAATTTGAAATCGGTGCGCCCCGCGGTCGTTACGCGTCAAGTAAACATTTACCTACGGTATAATTTTAAAATAAACCGACTGAACAATATCCCATTCTATCTATTCTATTTATCTGATTCACACTAACAAACGTCGATAGGCCTTGCATTTTATTGTTTCAAAAAAAGCTTATATCGCGAATGAGATAGGAAGGATAGGATTATGACTATAGTATTTTATAGTTATTTTGTGTTTTCAAAACTTGAAGTGGATTATTTAATGAGTTTTTGCTCTTCCGTACCAGCCGTGTATGATCACTCATCTGCTGCTGGGCACGGGTGTCCTCAACAACGGAACGAAACGGTCCTAATTTTACGTGGGAAAGAATAATTCATAGCACGTGCATCGCATGTATGGTTGACAAACAAAGTATTTACCCTAAAATGTGGGCATATATTGTCCTGAACCTGTGATTGACATTGACATTGTCACCCTGTTTTGGGTAACCACCGCGCCCCTTGTATAATAAGATAATAAGAATATCGGAATAGTATAAAATGTATGAATACTTTGGAAAAGGTGAGTTTATTTCAAATTACGAGATGATGTATCTTGTAAAACTAGATTGCTTAATTTCCTCAGTTAACCTTCCTTCGCCCTGTTTCTTAGCTACCTTGCAATGAGCATAATTGTCAAGCTAAGAAAAGAAAATACGTCTGCATAGTTGATTCGCGGTGTAAAGGTTTTTGTTTGATATCTGAGTCGGGGAGTGATATTTTATTTTTTTCATTTTGATTCTGATAATATGTCCGATAATCAGTTTCACTCATAATACAATACAGCTGAGTAGTGTTAGAGTGAATGAGTAAGTACAAATTTACGAGCAGGATACAATCAATTCATAAAAACAATTTTAACATCATTAGTACGACTTTTTGGAATACCCTTACATTATTACACTTCTGATAAAATTATACTTTTTTTGTTTGTGCATTATTTCTCAACCGATCCAACTATTAAATTGAATTTAATCACAGCAGATACATCTTAAGAAACATAGAATCTCTACTACAGATACTACATCTAAGTTAAGCCGCGGGCAGACCGACCAGCTTAATAAATGGCAGTCTAATTGAGGAAGTCGACAACTGTATTTGCTCGAGTAAATTCAAAAGCCTTTGCAGAAGCAACACATATTGGATAACCTCTTTGCTGGGATAAATTAGAATATTAAAATCCTCTACCCGTTTCTTGGGAGTGTTGTTAGCATACTATTTACTATGTTGCTTAATTATTTTGTTACTGTGAGCTTGGTTGGGTTTAATTTAGTTTCAGAAGTTTACATATGGAATTTTAAAAAGGAAAGTTTAATTGTTTTATTATTATAAGTGCATAACTGTATTCAAGAGACGATTTTTAATATGGCACATGTCTGCCAAAAAGTAAATGGTGAACAGTTGGTGATCGTATGAGTGTTTTAAGTAATTGTTTCTATTTTATACGAAATTACTTTTATTGATTTTGCTTAGTCTGTAATAAATGCAAAAACATACATGGAGTTATATAAAAAAAATGTATCCAAAACTCAATCGATGCAATTTCTTTTTATCAAAAAGTCCAAATGTTTTCCGGGCAGTTATCGACGCGCAAACACTCTGTAGAAACAATTTTGTTGTGCAGATGGCGTCGAGAGATTTTATCTGGAAGCTAAATGTTTCGAGAATAAAATTGGTCGCGCTCGTTCGAATCGGATCCAGGATCGATACGCCGATCGATAGCCCAGATACTATCGAGAGAGATGTTGCGTAATTACAGACTTCGACGTGGAATATTCATTCGGAGAAATTTGGCATATGCATAATTCAAAGGGTTCGGAGAAATGGTTTAGTAAATTAGGTTGGAATTTCGTAACATCGAAGAGACAGACGATAATTACGATTATTTAAAACACGAGTTGAGGTACAAGCACTTAACAATAGCAGATGATAGAACAGAGTTTACATATAACTCGTGATAAGTCGGTACTGAGTACGAGTTACGGTCTGACTATTTTTTTAGAAACTAACAACGCAAAAGAACCCTAAAATGAATCACGATAATCTTTTACTTGGTGATACGTTCCAACCGTCCAGATCGATTGATTTGATGTTAACGGTTTTATCACGGTACACGTACACAGGACTATTTTATTCAATATTCAGGTGAAATTTTGACTCTTTCCAAGCACCTCCATCCCTCTTCTTCTGGCAGCCAATCCACTAAGTTTGGATATGTACAAAGGAACTAAAAGCTTGCCCCTTATTATGTAGAACACATAGAAGCACCTTTGCCTGGGACATGTGCTTGAATGTATGTACGTAACAGAGTAACTGATGGTATGGTATATTATTTTCCATCAGTTACTCTACTTGTTTTTTTTGTCCAGTGTGGTTTTAAGTACACTGTCGAATGCTAGTTTCATATAAATAAACATAATGGCGATATAAATCTTTGTAACTTGGCGAACTTGTGGTCTGATGTGTTTCTTAATAATGTTCTTGTTCTGGTGACATAATTTTGAAATATTTAATCATTTACATCCAAAAATGTATCTTAAGATGAAAACATTAAAGGTTAAATTAATTCTCAATTTAATTCAAGTTTTTTTAGCATTCCATAAAGGAGTTATGTTCAACCGGCCAGATTAGGATAACTGAAAATATTAAATTATTTTTATAATAAAAAACGGAATAGGATTTTCTCATAATATGTATATGATATGCTAGTAGCAAGAATTTAAAATAATACAAGCTTAGGGGTAAGTAACGGTGTGTCTGCTGTACTACTGGTCTACTGTACTAGCTGTTTAAGCCCCGATGATATAAAGGGTGTATTCAGACCGTGATCGGAAACTAAGACAGGTAATAGCTAAGATGATTACAAACCCCCTGGCGTTAAAGGAAATTCTGACAAAAAATAAAAAATTGACGTGTTCCATACAAACCGCGTACATTTAATACCGATGGTTGTATGGAAAAAGACAAAAATTTTATTTTTTGACAGAATTTTCTTTAACGCCAGGGGGTTTGTAATAACCATAACTATTACCTGCCTTAGTTTCCGATCACGGTCTGAATACACCCTGTATAATTTACCGCCATTAGAAACCAACAATAAAATAGTACATTACGCACCTATGGAGAAAAGTAGGACATTCTCACCCGCGGATTATTGTCACCCGAGCCGAAGGCGAGTTTTAGTCCCAAATACAAGAGGGAAAATCGGGCACTTTTGTCCCTCGGACCAGCGATTAAAAGCCAGATTTTCATTAAGGTAGAAAAAATAAATAAATTATTATTTACTGCTTCGCAGTACAAGTAGGTATTTGTCGGGTGATCTATAGGTTCTGGCTTCGATTTACAGATCGGGCAAAGTATTTTGCATAGTAGCTCGAAGTCTGAAAATGTGCTCGAAAAACGACAATACGTGCTGCTTATTATGTGGTACTAAACCACTATTGGCGAAATGTAGGTTCAAAAATGCACCTCTACCCACCCCTGAGCGGAATACAGGCGTGACTGCTCATCCATGTATGTATTTATTAATTAAAAATAATAAACTCTTCATTATTATATCATCTGAATAAATAATTCTATATAGTCGTAAGTACCACCTTGAAACAATTTTACAGATTTTTATGAAAGTAATATTGCAGAAAATCTTACAAGGAAACAAATACATTCGTATTAGCAAATTGTAAACAGGATATTACTTTCGTCGTCATCATTAGATGAAAAACTAAACAATCTACAAAACAACACTTTTATTCTGATTCTTAGGAATATACCAAAACCAAACCACTTTGCATATAATCGTTTAAAATGATTCCAAAGACAAGTGTCATCAACACGTGATGAAGTATTCTTAAGCCCATTCCGAGTTGACAAACGTCTTAATTTGAGCAATTAAAAAGACATCAATAACGCTCCCAGCTAATGTTTCTTGATATACACAACACACTCTTGTCATTTCGCCGGTTTGCTAATTTTCCGTTTACATACACACGGAGCTTATGCGATACTCACTGGCGTAATGGTAGGAGAACTTCGAGTATCTTAAATATAACTGATGGAATTAATAATTTTGACAGAATTAAGATCTGAATACAATGCAGAAAAATCCAGCTAGCAATTAAAAGATTGACGGTATAACTTTGGAAGCAATGCTTAACAATATGGAAAAATAAGTTGATTACCAAGTGAAAAGACTTCTTAACGAATAAATGTATCTAAAGACCTAAAAATAAACAATCAAACGTAAAAATCTAAAGGTTTACCAACCTTCTCAACAATGTGGAACACCGTTCACCATCAATTTGCATGAAGGAAACCAGAATGGTACCAATGTAAATGTTCAAATTAAAATCTTTCAACGAAATTCACTTCCGTATGAAGCCGATTGTGGGGGCCGCTTGAGCGGAAACTTCATAATGCCGCAGACTTAACGAAGTAACACCAAAATTACTCGGTTTGTCTCGAACAAACTTGGCGCTGAGGGATTCTTCAACGAATGATTTTGTTAGGATTTACTGAATGAAGTTACTCGCCTATTTTTTTACAATATATTTTTTAAATATTGTTCCTAGCGACGTGAGTACAGCAAAGTGTTATTGGGATATGCCTAAAAGGCATTTTGGAGTCTGAAAATATGCTCCAATGGCTTTTAGCTAACTTTATATTACGTGGATTTAAAGTAGATGTCGAAACGAGGGTATCGTCGTAATATTAAAGTTAAAAAAACACGCAATAGTATTTTGTTGTTAGTTTGATATTTTTGTTAAACAATTGCAGTTATAGATTTGATCCCAAATACAATTTAGCATTGCGCAAAAATAAGCCAGTCCATAGACCCACATTCCTGTCAGTTATACTGACAACCTTTGTGATCAACAATCTATACAACACTTGCCCTAATTCGATCCATTGTTGTGTTAGTAGTAATTCGTTGTTTATCAGTATCCATTATTGTTCGCTACCGCCCGCCTCTCAAGTGTCGTATAAGGGTTACATTCGATTGGGAAATGACGTGCCCCGCATTCTGAACGCTCCCATTAACTGGCGAAGCTTTGAGATGCAAATGAGATTTTTTTTCTTCATAAAATCTCTTCATTGAATATTTCAAACCGCGCCTTGTGGGTGAATTTATTCCTTCCCACTTTGTATGCTGAAGTGGTGTAGAATCCAGCGATTTGGATTTATATTCGGCTGTTCCACATTTTTTCGAATTAACCATATTTCTTTGTAATGTTTTCTACCTGTCTTTTCGGTTGAATGCAGCGAACTCGTGCGTAATCTTTCAATGTTCGGCGCCCTCGGTGCTTAGAGTGAATTTTATACTCAGCCGTACGTGTGTTTTTTGTTACGCTTAAGCACATTAAAATATTATATTTTATTATGATTAAACAATTACTTTCATACTTATTCACTATTATTATTTTAATTTCGTTTTTAAAGCGGCGTTTAGGGATAAAAGATTTCTACGTTCCTTCGTCTTTGGCTTGACTTCGCTATCACAATTTACCTTGAGTTTTCGCTTCATCAGTCTGCTTTTAGCTTCCCTAGCGTCATATTTAGACTTAAAATTATATGATTTTATATAATTTTTACCAACTATAGCATGAAATAATTGTTGTTATATTTTACCATATACATACATCGAGTACCTAGGTACATATTAAAGAGTAAAGATGGTGAATGATTCTTTAACATAACACATCCGATGCGCTTTACAAACTAATTGTACTGAGGTGCTCTAAAATTCATGACACAGTTTCAACATTCAATGCCCTGTCGCAAAGTGTGTGCGGACATGAATAGGGTACGGGTACCAATGATCGACCATTGTGCGAACGCACGCCCCTAGCTCCATGTTGTCACATAATGTCAGTATCGGAGGGGCTCAAAGTGTCACCCTCGCTAGACGAGTGCACTTGCTACACGTTATCCAGATATGTTGTGAATTTGCTTCGGTACTTTGAATGACGACTAATTCCATTGTTAACGCTCTGGCATATGGCCGACATGACAAGAGAGGTTTAGCGCAGATTGGCAATATTGAGAGCTCGATTTTGTACGAGTAAAGCTCAGGATTAGTGTCTTTGTACTTTCATTTTTCAGTGCATGTTTGGTTTTAATGGCCTTGTTTTTGCCAGTTCAAATTGGTCTCTCTTTAAAATCAACGCGAATAAAATTGTACTCGCATTTACATTTTCATTGCGGTTTTTGAAGGCGTGTAACGTTCACAAATACTTTTATTGAGATAATGATATTGGACAAATTAACCCGCAAACTGGTTTCGAAATTTCGAGACTCACCTTCGCAAACATGGAAGCTACATGGGGTTATAAAGCAGCAAACAAAAACACAATTACCGCCGGCGCGTAAGGGCGAGAGGTACAATAGCGGTCTGGGGCGTCCACGTTTGGAGCAGTTACCCTAATTTGTTATTACTGTCAGGCCCTTGGTGTGCTTGCGGTTTCTTTATGCTAATAAATGCGCCAAAATCTCTACAATATCATAGTTTGGTGCATCATTATGAAACTATTTTTAGACCTATGAATTTTATTGGATAGGTACATCTTTATTTTCCTTGCTCTAAGATATCACAACCTATAAAGATCTTATGGTTAATGCCAGGAAAAAATGAGACGATCATCAGGATTGTTGGGGTTCTCATATCTCATTCAAAAAAAGCTGAAGTTAACTAAATTATTCCAATAACTTCTATAATTCTAGCTTTTGCAAATCCTTTGTGTAATACCTAAGAAATCTGCTTATGTCGAAGTCTTATCCCTAGGAAAATCCACTTTAAGACTTCGCAGTCCTTATAATAATATTGATAAATTTAATACATACATTTAATAGTTTAAAAAATATTAAAAAGTGTAAAATTGACGATTCAAAAGAACTTGTAGAAGTCTATTTGAATAAAGATAATTTGACTTTGACTTTGAACAAACAATTACTGAGGTACAAACATTTATTCTTCCTCATTCACCTCAAAGCTAAAATACAAAAGTTACAAACCAAGTATTGTTTGATAAAACTCTTCGAAACATTAACTCCTATAATAGCCCTGACATTTTCGTTCAAGTAGGATATTACATTCTATTCCTGTACTTTAATAGACGGTTCACATAAAACTTGATGTATAGGTAATTCAACGGAATTTCTATTCGTATGGAATCAATGTACTTGAGCCAATGCTTCGGGATTAGATTAATATTTTATTACGGAATAAAATATCAATATTACAGTAATACGCAAATTGAATTAGATATTCTGAAACGACGTCCATGATTATAAGCTTATTATGATTAGCTTTAGCAAACGTCTGAGGCCTTGAAAGGATGGCACTTCTGTCATATTTTACTAAATTATAGACTTTTACGGCTTTAATTATCTAAACATGCTTTGTCTCGTTTCCTATAACGCCACAGGTGAATAAAAAGAGCAGGACAGAGCATGCTTAAGTAGTAGTTAAATTAACTAACGTTTATAAATAAGACCCTTGATATACATAAAACACTTAATCGCTTATTTGTGAAGATTATAATATTAATTATGATAAGGGTTACAGTTGTTCGCTGAATAAATATAACTTTTAAGATAGCTCGCAAGTTCACCTGGAAGATTTTAGTCTTCCAACCCGTAGACGACCAGCGTGTTGGACCAAGCCCTCACCCTCTCAGTTGTAGGGGAAGTACGTACCTACCCATCAAATTTGACAGCCTCGTGGCGCAGTTGGCTAGACACCAGCTTGCGAAACAAGAGGCCGCGGGTTCGATCCCCGCACCGAGACAAATGTTTGTGTGATCCATAAATATTTGTTTCTGGTCTGGGTGATTGTAAGACCGAAAAGTCTCTAGTAGTTTCTGATACTCACCACACAAGACTTGTATCTTAATGTGGGGTCAGAAATATGTATGTGAGTGTTGGTATGGGGTATTTTGGCCGATATAGACAATTAAAACAACTTTTACATTTAGCTAAACGTAAATGAATAAAGTAATGCTATTCTAGTGTTATATAGCCCAAAACAAGCAGCAAACACCAGTATGCACTGTAATGCAACAGATAAATAGTAAATCCGGGATAATCCAGTACAATTTGTCTTACGAGACCTTGCAAACCATTTGCCAACATAATGTTTCGAGATAAGAAAGCCGCGGGAACAATATTAATCTTGTTGTGATTCATCTTTTATCGCTCAAACTTGCATGTACTCAGAACTGATGCTTCATAAATCACACACTATGGTTTGTTAAGGTGTAGACATATTGATTTTATCGTTTATCGGATGGTCTTTTGTTGTTATTTTTTGAGTTTATTGAAAGATTGTAAATTTTTCGTCTTTATTTATTTTTTATAAAAATTAGCAGATGTTAGTTCCCATAGTCCCTTCTATGCCTATAGTAAAAATGTTTTGAATCGGTCAAGTAGTGTATACTACTATTAGTTTACGGTCGAGAACTATTACCTTTAAAAAACATGTTTTTGCCTGTTTTTCTCTAGTTTAAAAACCACTAACTCGCAATAAAAACAATAAAATGCGTAATATATTAAAACGAGGTCTTACCATGAACGAATCCTTACTGTACTTAGCAACATGATAAAACAGACTCAATAGTACTCTCATACCGTGCCGAGACGTAATAAACGTATGAAAAGTGAACCAAACACTACTATTTGTTCACTAATATATTTCCTATTACGTATAGAGTTTATTACAAAGCATTACAGTCTACAATCGGTTGGCAAACGTCGAGATAATGTGAACATACGCGGTACTAGGGCCAAATTAATGATGTCAGTTGGACGTAGTTTGTAGCGTAACGAAATCGAAACACGGCGAAAAGTCATTGAATATATTTTATGAATTTCCGAGGGTAAGTTAATGTTTCGCTGGCTGTTCGTGAGAAATTGGAATTTTTATATCGGTTACATAAATAAATTTTGCCAACTGGATCTTTTGGCATTGGCGGAGAACCTCACTGTTAACAAATTTAATTTTTAGCAAGAAAAGCTGTTGTGAGCCAGTTTTATAAGGTGTTCTTTGTCTTTAATATGAATTCTAAGAGAGGTATCCTGCATTTTTGATATAAATTTGTTGACCAAGTTGAGCGGATTGGCGGCTTTATTCATCTTTCCTCCATCACTAACTCTTTTCATCCATGGGAGATAGTGATCATTAGATTTAAAGCAGAGCATTAGCTCTAGTTTGACATACTGACGCTGAAACTATACCAACATTATGACAAACTAATTACAAAGTAGGATAAAAAGATAGGATCAACCTCTTTTTCTTTTACCAAAACCTTTAACTTAAGTCAAACTATATTTTCTTAATTTTTGAGAGAAAAAGTTAATATATGTAAATATTGTAATGTCTTAGTGAAAATATCACGAACATTATCATTGTCATATTCTTTAATAACGACCTTGGTTATGTATTTTTAATCAAAGCTGCGTGAAATATAACTCTTTTCAAAGATATCATACATACACACATAACCTCACGCCTTTATTCCCCGAAAAGGTCGGCGGAGGTGGACTTGTTTGATGTATCAGTTCCACGTAATAAAGTGCGAGCCTATTGCCGTTTTTCGGACGCTTTTCGTGACTCTGTGCTGCTACTGAGAAAATCTTAATGGAATAACTTAATAACACTTTGCTTGGTCCGGGAATCGAACGCGAGACCTCTAAATCGCACGGTACATACTTGTGGTTGTGCGGCGAGACCGCTAGGCAGTCGATAAACTAAAATGTTAATGATATATAACTAAAGCACATAGTCCAGCACTAGGCCAGGGTGGTGAACTAAGGCCTAAACCCTCTTAGTTGTAAAGGAGGCCCGTGCTCAGCAGTGGCACATAATATAGGTACATCATATGTACCTGCTGATAATCTTAATAATGTATCAAAAACCATAGCTGGCTTTAAAATAAGTAGGAAACAAATACACGTCGACAGCGACAAGTTTTATACTGATTGAAGTCTATTTCCACGCATAGAATTAATTCTTTAGTCAGGCGCGACAAAATTATACAGACACATAGATTGATGGAATATTGATAGCACACCTGCGTTTGTTCACACTGACATCGACGAACATTCAAATTGATTTGAAATATTATGAATAATTTATATCTGTTTAAGTTCTTTAGTATTTTAGTTACAATATTATTGAATACTTGTTACCTTTTATTTTGTTAAAGGATTTTTACTGAATGTTTCTAAGGAAACCTTGAGCTAAATTAATTAGTGATTTATTTTATTCCTTATCACCTAATAGGCACACACCTCTGACTTTTCGAAGTTATGTGTGTATTCACAATGAATTATCACTTGCTTTAACGGTGAAGGAAAACATCGTGATATAACCTGCACACCTAAAAAGTTCTTAGGAATTTCTTAGGTGTGTAGTCCGCCAACCCGCACTAGGCCAGCGTGGCGGACTAAGGCTTAAACCCTCTCAGTTGTAGAGGAGGCCCGTGCCCAGCAGTGGGACGTATTTGGGCTGATGATGATGATATCATATATAATATTCTTCTGGATACAGGCTCCTTCTAATTTTGAGAGGGGCTTACAGTTCAGCACGATGGTTTAGTGCGGATGGGTAGTAACTTATTATTATAAATAAATACATACACCCAACAGTCACATACATAGTTCACGTACAGGGTCAACAGGGATACAAGTCTAGTATCGTGGGTATCGGAAACTACGAGTGACTTCGGTCTCTCAAACACCCAGATCCAAAACAAATACATATATGCGGATCACACAAACATTTGTCTCGGTGCGGGAATCGAACCCGCGGGCTCTGATTTCACAGAATGGTGTCTATCCAACTGCGCCACGGAGCTGTCGAAATTACAGCATTTAATTAAAACCTCAATGTATTTATAAAAAACTTTAAGACTTGCAAGTTTCTGTACAATATCTGTCTTCGCTATTTCACATCAAAAGTACTCATGATATTGTACCTACTGAAAGAGGCATAGTCGCCAAACAATCATCACCAGATTATTTTTCATAAGCATCACACATTTGTAAATCAAAAGTTTTCGGATCGACTCGTCGACCGCTTGCGATAACTCGCAACAATAAGAGTAAGCGGAGTGTCGCCTTACTGCGAGGGCCGGACGATTTGTCCCGCCGTATCAAACGCTATAAATCGAGGTCTGCGTTAAATATTACCGCGACCGCGCCTTTGATATACGGCCAGTGGATACGTCGAGTTACGAAATGTATTTTTGTAAATATGTGCGTTCTCGGTATCGCCATTACTAATATGAATGCGAGAGTCTCGTTGCTATCTTCGGAGAGAGACAGAACTTAATGGATTCCGTCAATTTGAATTACTACTACATGCGGCTTTACAGATGTTGCTAACGGTTTGCCTAGCAATTCATTAGAGAACATTGTAAAGTCTAGGATAGACACGCCGCTCCTCTTAAATTGTATCGCATACAAAACCAGTTTTGTAGTGTAAGCGGTAGACGTCGTCGTCATCAGTCCAAATACGTCCCACTGCTGGGCACGGGCCTCCTCTACAACTGAGAGGGTTTAGACCTTAGTGGTGGAGTAAGTCCGCTAAGTCGTGATGGCCTCGAGGTTTAAGCATGCGGTCGAGAATCTTGGCGGTTGCCGGTTCAAACCCCAGGCACACAACTGTGAATTTTTAAAGTTATGTGTGTATTCATTATGAATTATTCACTTACTTTAACAGTAAAGGGAAACATTGCATCGTGAGGAAACCTGCGTACCTATAAGTTCTTAGGAATTTCTTAGGTGTGTAGTCCGCCAACCCGCACTAGGTCAGCATGGTGGACTACGGCCTAAACCCTCTCTGTTGCAGAGGAGGCCGGAGTCCAGCAGTGGGACATATAGGGCTGATGATGATTAATAATAAATATGTGTAGGAAAATCTATATTTTAAGTCTATATCAGTATTTTTGGACCTAAAACAGCATTTAATCATTCACTAACCAAAATTCAAGGTAAACATTCGTACACAGGAAGCGTACATCTTTCACGTCACTGTATTTCATATGAATAATACTAAAGTATTTAACTCGCTAAAAGCATGCACATTTTATCGCTTTTTCAGGCTCTAAATCTGCCGCAATGTCACCATATTTGCATACGAGTGGGGCGACAAAGAACAAAAGGGGTTTCTTTACCGTTTTTATTTTACGTCCGATACGATATCGCCAAAGGACGCGGTATCTCCCTATCACCGTGCTGTAAATCATTTAGTTTTTAAAATATATTGTCCTCGCCTTTTGAATATATTTTATGTTGAAATCAATGGCGTCTCCGGATAACGTCTTTTTGTTGATGTCACGTTTTATCAATAGTGGAAAATATTGTCGTGGGTTTTTGGTTTTGTGGCATTTTTTTTGCTTGATGTAAGGTGTTTTTTGAGGGTCTTGAGTTATTTCAAGTTAAAAAAAGACTTATGGCGTGGGTTGTAAGCTGGACTGCTAAGCGTTCATAAATTCGTGTCCAAGTCTGGAACTCAATAGCTAAGAGTATATCAAATACCAATTATCTTCTAAGGAAGAAAAACATAAGGAGGAGACCGGTTCAGGCATGTGAGGTTTTCTCTACCTTTAATTATATTTATGTATAAAGGCCTTAAAGAATTAACAAGCTGAAATGGTTATGCGCAGGGCACATAGCTTGTAGAACTGACGGCCGCTGAGGCAGAAAGGTTCGCGACTGGAGAGCGCAGCGTTGGACGTCCACCCACAATTAAATTGATCATCTAACGAAGATCGCAAGAAGCCGTTGGATGCAGGCTGCTTCCGACAAAGCGCTTTGGAAGTCTTTGGGGGAGGCCTATGTCCAGCAGTATACGTCTTTCGGCTGATGATGACAATATAGGCCTTAGCCCTCCATGCTACCCTGTGCAATGCATTAAAAGTCGTTTAAAGTACAGGGTAACATGGTGGGCTGAGGCCTAACCTCTCCCAGCGGTAAAATCACCCGTAAGACGTATGTGGGCTAATACTGTACTATATGTATGTAGTTTATAAACCAGAATTGTAATCTCTTAGGAAGCACAATAACAAAAAAAAATAGTGCCCTATAATGAAAATGGGCGATGTACATTATATAAATTACGAAATAAATAATTAGGTAGATAATGTTTTTAATAAAATTTATCGTTGGAAAATTGCCAACTTCAAATATTATTAATAATAGAAATGTTTCCACAATTATAAATTCATTACATTGCCTTAATAGATTAAATTCGTCTTTATTCTAATAAACTGCCTACGTTCAAAAGTCACCCAAAGTTGAAAAGGTTATCAAAACAAAACGAATAAATTACTTCTTCATTATAAAGGTATAAAACCGTTTGATACATCTTAAAATAGATGTAAATCGATTTTTTGTTCGCATTGTAGCACACGCTGGGGGCCATGTCTTGAATAAATAAATAACTCATTAGTACTTTTTATTATTTACTTAGAAGTATATTTTTATAAGAGTCACGTATAAAAGGCTGCTTAATTGAATTTCAAATCAAAGCCTCAGACGGCCGCGCAAGACTTTTGTGATGCCTCAAAATCGATTACGTATTCGATGTTGAAAATTTTCAGCTGTTTTAGGAATTTTATTTTAATTTTTCGACGTCATTGTTACTTTATATTGAGAGCACATGATGCGTGAATTCATAAAGTTTTTAATACCTTTTGATTTCTTTTGTATGGGATTTCGTTTGAAAATCAAAAAAGGTCTGGTCATGTTAGCATCGCTCAAGCGATTTTGGATTGTACCACGCGCAATCAGCGTGTTTACGTTCAAAAATGTGGGTAACCGCAACCATGGCGACCGTGCCAGTAATTAATTTGCGTCGCAATTTCACAAACATTTTTAATTTACGACAATTGTATTTTTATGTCGTTTTAGTTAGGGTATCGTGTTTTATGTAATGCTTTGTTAGATGAGCTTTGTAAGCCCAACTTTTAAGCTGTAGTTGACACAGTAAGCCACACTTTAAATACATGCTTCTTCTATGCTTGTATCACAGACAGGGGTGTATTACTGTAACTTTTCTTTATTAATACCCTATATATTGGGAGCATTTTTAGACCCAATGCTACTGAAAATTTCCAAAGTCTTAAAAATAATTTCCCTGATTAAATTACTGAACTATGGGTTCTGACCTTCCTGGTGAACTTACATAGTATGTATGTATTTCGCCAACCAATAGTGTAGGGTTACAAAAATCGGGCAGTAAAATATTTAGTATATCAAGAAAAAAACTTAGTGAACATTGTTTTGAGAAAGCAAAATGAAAATATTATCACATACCTGAACCAGTGGCGGTACTTTCATTGAAGCCCAGAAGCCCAGTTTGCCTTACAAAATTCCCAATGTTAAAAAATCGTAAATCCTAATGCTTTAAATATTTATTTAACAGAAGCAATTTAACGTAACTGACTGAAGACTGAACTAGACATTACACAATTAACGTCTAACGCTGTTGGGCTTTTATAGAAGTACAGCCACTGACCTGGACCTATTTTCCTTAAAATAAATTAAAAATAAAAATACAATAAAAAAATATTTAATTACTTACAGCTAACTGGTCGTTAACGTAACCACACCCGCGCACGTGGACCAACAAGTACCTAGATAAGGCACTATTAACTCATGTCATATCCAGAATATTAAATTATTACCTTTAACCGATCCGCTAGATTTTAGCCTTTATGTTTATAAACATAAAGGTGCTTGTAATTTGTTGATTATTTTGATCGAAGGAAGTTATCCGTCAAAGGCGCTGACGTAATCGATGTCTTCAGCATCATAATGAGTCAAGACTTGCTTGTCTGTTTGTTTTATTGTGACTTAGTGTTAGTTTTTTGTTGCAGTGATTTATGGAATCAGCGCTTCGTGCCGCGATATAGATCTTTTATACTATGTGGAGTTGGAACATAATTAATTATTATTTTTTTAAACAATGGGGCATAAAAAATCATAATGTATAAAAGTATTGGTTTTACTGCTTCCTTGTTATAGTAGATAACTCAGCCATGTATATTGGGAAACGGAAAAAAATTGTTTCGTATTTAATTCTTAAAAAAATTATGTATTTTGAGTTAACGAGCTGCAAAACTGAAAAGGCATGATTCATCATTCCTTCTTGTTTCTGTTATAGCAGAGAAGTTTTCTTTCGCGATGTTTATAAATTGTAGTGTAATGAAGCGCCTCAATTAGTAATACATAATATATTTTGCGAGTTTATATATACTAAAGACATGCAAAACTCCCCATTTCTCGATTTTTTAGTTTGACTTTGAGGACCTATTGAGCGTATTACCTATTAACCTATTGATGTAAAGTTACAACCGATAGTATTATTGTTTATTTATTCATATATTCGCTTAAGGTGTACTGTATGATACAAAAAGCATTCATGGCCTAAATAGGTCCTATAGTAGGTAAAAATCTATTCTAAAATACGTATAAAGTCGCCATAAACAGAAATGAAATTAATTAACGCATTTTATTTAATACTTCAGTGTATTCCATTAGTGTTATTTAATAGATATTTATTAAATATATTAATAAAGATGAATGCCAAACTTAATTATTCCGTATTAATCAATTTAAGGCAGAATAACTTAATACGCGTGTAGTGTGATATATCCCGCCTAATTCTAAATAATTGGCCGCATACAAAACGTTAATAATGACATAAAAATAAATTAAACCAAATCTAAATCATTAAAATCAACCATGAAATCGTTAATTGATTGAAAGATTATAATCATGGAGCGAAAATAAATTGCCTTCTATATGAAATCCGGTATTAATAAAGACATTTTAGGATTTTATACAAATGCTTAGTTTGAAATAGCGAAATGATTGTGGTACGCTCGGCCCACAATTAATATGCTAATAAGGTCTTAGGGACCGCCTGAGACCGGCTAATGTGGAGAAAAAACAAACGCCGGTTGAGGCGGGGCTCAATGATGGATTTGAAATTGCTGAGAATTCAATTGGATTTTTTCTATAATACTTTAACTGCCTAGATGAAGAAATGAACAAGTGAGAGTCGTGATAATAAGGAATCATAGCTATAAACGGCTTTAAAGGTGCGTGGGAAAATGTAGAGAAATATTAATAAAGACTCACAATTTCACTGGAAATCGAAATACAAATTATAATGTGTTAATATAAATAGATTGAAATTACGAATTTGGTTTTTATATAAATGAGTAACAAATTATTTATTTTATAAGAAATAAAGAATATTAAAGACGAGTCAAATATTATCTAACGTTACGCGGAACATAATGTTGTAATTCGGCACTTAAAAATGATAATTTGCTTTTTTTGTTTTCATAAAATGAAATATTTATTATATATTTAATAATTTTTTTTTAAATAAGATTGACATTTCATCGTTGGCACAGCAGGATATCATTATATTTAACAATTTATTATAAAACCTCTGATCTTTATAATTAAAAAAACTTGTTTTTATTATATTAACAGAAGTAGGCTCGCCTGCTACGACGACGTTAATTACGTTTCTTTATTGTCTACTTTTACGGAGCGTTTGCATAGACAACAGGTTGTGAAGGAGAGACCGAGGGTTATGGTTCAACTCCCGTATCGAGACAAATGTTTGTGTGATCCCTGAATATTATTTCCGAATGAATTAACCTACCTGCGAATACAACATATTTATAATTGCGTTTTATAAGCCTTTACCATAATAATATCCGCAAGGGTAGACTCCCACTTCAACAGAACATAAATAAACTGATATGAATCTACGATGAAAACTTAATTTATTATTATTACCTTAGTTAGTCAGCGTTATGTTTTAGTTTTAACATCATGAAAATTTTTACTACCATACTTTTTATTATGCAAGTACAAAAATTATGCTAATAAAATTATATACTAAAATTTAACTTTTAATCTAAACAATTAAAAAATTAATCAAAGTATTTTGTGTTACATTAATAAAAAAATTGTTAGGGGTCTTATATACATAAGGAGTGTTCGCAAATGTGCATTAGTACATTAAGTACTCAGAATAATATCCCTAATTCAACATGTAATGAGTAAAATACCCAAGTCCTTAATTGATGAAAAAAATATGCTTAAAACATTTACAAGGTGTTTTAAAGCGATGACTTCGATAATTCAATGAAAAATCCCTGCAAAGACTGTTGATTGTGTATAAACGGCTAACTGGCAACAACAATTGTGAATTCTTCATGTCACACCCCATTGTAAGCGAAAGCTTGATAAAGCAACTCCATCCACCGCCGTCCACACTAATGACGCACCTTTAAAAACAATATACCGATTTGCAATTCAGATCGCATTCTCAAAATCCCATAAATATGTAGATATCAAAACATGAACCGAAACATGCATTCGGAATCGTTAATGAACGCTCGTACCTATATCTTATCAGCCGCACCCTTCCATTGAACGAATGGACAATATGTCATAATTATTTAATTAATGCATGCCCATCCTGGGTTATCTGGACTCCATAATTCAACCCACCTACGGGCTTTCGAACGTCGCGTGAAGTTCAATTTACGTGACTGCCCAAAGTACACTTTGGCGGTGCGTCAAGAATTATCTTTCGATTTGCTAGCGTTTTTGTGTATTGACTGACTTGGAACGTGTTTGTAGGGAATAAATTATTGAATTTTATTTTTTAATTTAACATCTTTAATCATCAATGGGCTTCCTACAACTGAGAGGGTTAACGCCTTAGTCCACCACGCTGGCCTAGTGCAGGTTGGCGGACTACACACCTATGAAATTCCTAAGAACTTTAAGGTGTGCAGGTTTCCCGACTATGTTTCCTTCACCGATAAAGTACGTGATAATTAAAATAAATACACCCAACAGTCACATACATAGTTCTGACCCCACACTAGGATACAAGTCCTGTGTCGTGGGTATCAGAAACTACGAGAGACTTTTCGGTCTCACAAACACCCAGACCCGAAACAAATATTTGTGGATCACACAAACATTTGTCTCGGTGCGGGGATCGAACCCGCAGCCTCTCGTTTCGCAAGCTGGTGTCTAGCCAACTGCGCCACGGGGCTGTCAATTCTTTGTGAATACACACATAACTTCGAAAAGTCATAGGTGTATGCCTGGGATTTAAACCTCGAGGCCAACAATTTTCTAATTTAAGCTCTTTGTTTTGTTTGACTCTTATTATTTCCCATATTATACCTCATACTCAACGGTGAGTCTTAGTCGTTTCACTGAGCCATAATTGCTATATAATTATATGTTTTAGTGCTGATAGGGTTGTCAGACATTAAGAGAAATAATACGAGTATATGAGTAACCAACAGAAACTCCTGACAAAAGGTGATTTACAGGCACATTACTGACCAGTGACCTATAGATATAGATCATAAGCAAGCAAGTAGATAAGACGGAGATGAGGCTTAGACATTTGCCAACACAGCGTCTTTCTTATTTGATTATGTGATACTTTCAGCTACGAAATATATTAAAAATGTTAATTCTTCTTCTTTAATTATAAAATTTAACAGGAAATAATTTGCATGGTTATTACATTTTAAAGCTAATAACTAAATTTACTATATAAAAAAATTATTATAATATTTATTTTGTGATAACACGTGTAAAATATGAAGTCAGTGCAGGTTTCACGCTACGTGAAACTCCGTGGCGGTTTTAGAGTAGGGACGTGACATTGCAAATAAGGCAGATAAGCTGCAAGAGATATTGCTAAGATGCCACGGTCACGTAAGAAAGCCACCGGGGTACGTAGAGAATTACTGCCCAGACCTTGGCCAAAGCGCAGTTAAGTGCTATTTTATACGAGGTCGAGGTATTTTAGTTACCGCGTGTAAAATACTTGTACCTAATTCAGATATTTTTAACTTACAAGAATTGTTGTGGTAACGCAAAACGCATTCAAATTTTGTAGTTCTCATGTATTTTGTAGTACTATGTATGTGATTAATTATTTTGCTATAAGTAGTTCGATGAAAGTTATATTTTATTTATATTGCCTTAAATTAAAAAAACGAATTCTGATAAAAGGCGATGACCACCTGTTTGTTTCGTCATCAGCCTATAAACGTCCCACTGCTGGGCACGGGTCTCCTTTACAACTGAGATGGTTTAAATTATGTGTAACTAAGTTTCACAGTTAATTTCTCCTTTTACGTGAGATTTTACTAGACAATCTTAGATTAATTTCATGCACACATGATCAAAAATGAAATAAAAAATTCTTATCAAATACGCTCAAAACATCGAACTAAGCAAAAAGTTTGCTCAATTACAGCCACATCACAAAAAAGGGGGACTGTAAAAACTAAATGACCACTACAGCACATCCAAATCGCGGCAAGTCAGTCGCTATAGAGAGCCGTGGCGTCGCGTCCGCCTACGCCAATCTTAATTATGCGATTGTATGCCAACACGCGTGTCAATTAATTGCGGCCACGGTTCGATTTGTTTTATTGTCGCTCCTTTTGTTTGTGAAAACATTGTTCTTTGTTGATGTTTTTGCATCACCCTGTCGTGTGAAAACAAAAACAATATGTTTCTACAAGTCATACTCGATGGGAGGTATCCTCTTTATTGTTGGGGATTTAGTCTGTAATTCATACAAACGTAAGAGTTAACGACAATATGTGATTATTCATAAAACCTCCTTTAGCACAGGAATAAACTTTTACTGGGTTCGATTCTCGGGTCGGGCAAATTGTTATTGGGGTTTTCCATTAGAAAATTAGTAGCAGCACGGAGTCTGGAAATGTGCCCGAAAAACGGCAATAGGCTCGCCCCCTATTACGTGGGACTGATTCATACCTGGCGAAATGTGGGTGTAAAAATGCACTTCTGCCTACCCCATCAAGGAATACAGGCGTGAGTTTATGTATGTATGTATGTACTAATATTGGGCTTTCTTTTGTCATTTTAATCCATTCTGTGGCAATTAATTTCGTATTCGTAGCCCCGTGGCGCTGTTGGCTAGACACCAGCTTGCGAAACGAGAGGCCGCGGGTTCGATCCCCGCACCGAGACAAATGTTTGTGTGATCCACAAATATTTGTTTCGGGTCTGGGTGTATGTCAGAGCGAAAAGTCTCTCGTAGTTTCTGATACCCGCGACACAGGACTTGTATCCTAGTGTGGGATCAGAACTATGTATGTGATTGTTGGGTGTATTTATTTAAAAAAATATTTATTATTTATTATTTTATTAAAAAAAAAAATTCCGTCTTTCAATGAAGTATGTGCTTGGCTCCCCTGCCCACAAAGGCAGAGTTATTTTTCTACACCTATTCTTCGCCAACAGTCTTATAAGTATTGTAGGTACCAAGGGATATGGGACGAGCGTACTGCTGCTTTGCTACATTTCAGGTGTTTTCCAATAACTCTGCCCGATCCGAGAATCGAAATACGAATAACACAAAGCATACCGCGGGACCAACAAAGCGGTCATCGTATAAATGATTTATATATATCAATTTCATATGCGAAATAAATTGAATAAGCGGTCAAGGTCGACACGGCGGTTAAAGGAGATCACGTAATGACCCAATATTGTAGCACGCAGATCGTTCGAATTCAATCATGACCTTTCGTAGGCATCTGCAACAAATGTCAAGATTATAAAAACCCATATCGACGTTACAAATATCTACGTTGTGACTGAGTGGAGAATCGTGATCTTTTTTACATTAGTCGCTGAATTTACCTAAAAGTTATTATACTTGTATACGAAAGTGCCAACACTATTACTTATAGTAAATGTAGTGCGGTCCAAATGGAATATTGAAGAACTTTACGAATTGTTGACCTATCAAACAGTTTGTTACAAAAAAATTATTAGTGAGACTATTTGATTCTAGGTTTGTGGGCGTAAGAATTCAGAATTGTTAGTCGCACTAATATTCCTCTATGTTACATTGGAGAGGCTGCCTTATATCTTGTGACAAAATGACAACTGTTGTACAAGAAATAGTAATTATTATTATTTGTGATTTTTTCTGTATTACTTTTTCAATATTGGTAACATTCCAACACGTAAACAAGACTAAGATTTGTGACGTGATACTAGTTAAGAAGAACCACATTTGGGCAGGACTTACATATAAGAATAATAGTCTGGGCCTAAAACTTTCTAAGTGAAGAATAAGAAAAAATCGAATGCGGATTAGACCATCGGAGCCTGGTAAATGCCATCAGCTGATACAAAAACGAATATATGAAACATACGCAATGGGGTATTGAAAAGAAGGGAAGAATATAATATAATTGTTGAATATAAATGTTCGTAATATAATTGAGACACGTATAAATAAATCTCAGAATTTTTAGCTACTCATACTACATACATTTCTACATGTATGTATGTATAGGACTTGCTTTCATACAAACTGCACATAGCTGCCAACAGTAAATACAGAATTGTAACTTTTAAGCACAGAGCTGTCTATCCCCTCATATTCTCGCACAGAACAAGTCAGCAAAGATAACAATATTTCTTTGTAATATATAATTCTCAGAGTAATTGCTGAGATTGTGCGTCGAAGGGCACAGAAATAATGGTTGGGCTTCATACGAGATAAAATCTTCGAGGAGATATGCGTTGGCGTCATCTTTGTCGCGGTTTTGATTCGTTTTGAAGTCATATAACATTTCTTTATGAAATAAACAGTAATAGCAATTGTAAATATTTTGAGCGATTATGTTAAGAAATCGTTCCTATCTAGTCAGCATATTACGAATCTGCATGAATAAAAAGGCTTAATATATTTCAAATATGGCTTAACGAAATTTTTACTCTACAGTCGTGTACTTTGACGACACGCTAATCCGTGTATAATTATCGGTAAAATATGAATTTGCAGATACAGTAGTTTAATCCTGAACTGACGTTAAAAAATATCAAGCAGAATTTATATTCACAGACATATTGAGCAAACACATCTGCGAACGAAAATAACATTCTTAAAAAGAAATTAAATTTCTTCCCTTCGGATAGCTTCCTCAGTATTTTTCTTAATACCGTCCTTGCATATTTGCTAACGGCGAGTCCATTTTTATCGCGCCAATGCAGCACTTCTGCGCCCCGGTAATTGGTCGAAGTTATCTACGTCATTACATCTCGATTCCTTTTTCGTTGGCTTATTTCTCTCTTTTCAGTCGCCGCTTTCGTTTGTTTTTGATTCAATTACTTTTAATGCCCGCAGATCATAATCTGGGAGCCGCAACTTTGGAATATTGCTAGTGCTTAATCTTTTTCAAATTGTTCGTATTCGACATATTACTTCGAGTTTTCTTTTATGTTTGTTATTTAATCTTTAAGTTCGAGATATTGGAACTGGTTTATTTCAGAATTACTTTAGAACATTTTTATAGGTGGTCGATGATTGCTTTGTTTTTCTTTTCGATCGTATAAGGTAAGCGGTTGCAATGAAAGCGAGTCTTGAATATTCATTGTTAAAGTCGTAAAAATTTACACCGAAGGCTGACTGTTAAGTGTTTTTAAAGAGATACATAAAAGTCCATAATACGACCAGATAAAAATAGTTTTCTCTAACATTTGTATCTTTATTTTTTAGGCACAATTTTATTGGTATTTACAGTTTTAATAAAATAAAATACCTTACGCAATTGCCTTAACGCACTAATTAGAACACTTATCCACTCTAAGAGACCTTTGGTCTTCCCATAACTTGGCTTAAATGCAGTAACTGTGGATTTACGTTACAATTACACATAAAAGTGAAAATGTGAATTCACAGCCGCGATCTTGATAGCATCGTATTTTTCTTATCCAACCTTGTTTATGCGCCTTTTCTTAAGGACACGACATAATTCATACAGTATCGCAACGCAGATCGGTATTTCACTAAATGAACGCGTCTCCGAAGATATTTATAGCGTCGGTGGACATAATTTAATAAACAAAGCAGGGCCGAGCCGACATTTTAATGCCACCCCAGGCATAGGATCTGATAATGGCTCATAACTGGTTCCTTAGTTCGTAGATAGCATTGTACCAAGTTGCCAGCTCCCGGTAGAGCGTACGTCGAATCGTTAAGCCAGTATCTGTATTGGTGCTATTAATAATATACGCAGCGAGATCTGATATGCAACGACGAATATTTTATTTTGCTATTTTTCAATACAAATTGTTTGCGCGTGAGGTATTTTGTTATGAAAATTGATGTGCTTAAATCAATAACGCATGGATGTGTTTCTACTGTTTTGGAAAAAATATTGCTATTTCGTGCATGAGGTTTTCGGTTCAATGATTTATTTCTGAACTATCAATTGGAAATAAAAATATTGGACTAATAATATTTATTCAAGTTTATATTTAGTGCTTTCGGACCCTGTCACACATTTAAAAAAAACATATATTATATTTCTTAGCCATGAGATCAACAAACAGTCTAAGATAAAATAAAATTTGGAAAGACAATTGGACGAAGCTGATAGTAGTTTTGTGAATCCAACAAGTATCTCGTTGATACCGAAGCAACAGTGTGTGACATGCAATCGACAGGTCTTGGGTCTAATTCCTTGGCCAACAACGCGATATTAGTGTTTTCCATTTGGAAAGTAAAAGGGCGGAGCCCAGAAATGTACTTCAACATACATACATACATAAACTCACGCCTGTATTCCCTTATGGGGTAGGCAGAGGTGCATTTCTACACCCACATTTCGCCAGGTATGTATCAGTCCCACGTAATAGGGGGCGAGCCTATTGCCGTTTTTCGGGCACAATTCCAGACTCCGTGCTGCTATTAAGAATTTCCTAAAGGAAAAACCCAATAACACTTTGCCCGACCCGGGAATCGAACCCAGGACCTCTAGATCGCACGGCACATACATGTACCGCAAGACCACGAGGCAGTCAGAAATGTACTTCAAATAGGTAAAAAAAGCATAGATTTTGAAATACACCATTACCTACTCCTTCAGATGTGTATTTTATCATAAATTATATACATGAACATGCTCAACTACTACACTAGATAACTGCCCAAGAACCCGTACAAGAAATGGCATCTCACACCGCGCATGACAAATGACTGGCACGTCTCGTACAAACAGATGAGAATCAAACCGGTAACAAACTAGAAAGTATAAACATTTACATTCGTGAGACGCGCGCCCGCCAACAAAAACCGATCGTGGCCCGATTCTGGTGTTATCTCGTTCGCCTTTTGTTTCCTTGACAGGTGCATTAGGGGATATCACACAACAATTAAACGCGCCGTTGATGCATCATCACGGTGACCGTCAAATGTTGCCTTAGTCTCGAACGTTTGTTTGACGTGTGGGTATTTAGAATTAGGAATATCTTTGGATTTATCGGGAGAAAGTAGCGGAATTGGAGTTCAAATAAACTAGTTTTACAATTACAGTGCGTTAATATTGTGTGCATCTTAAATCACATAGCCCAGTACAGGCTTTGAGAATCGTCGGTCATTGTTAATATGCCTACACATATATATTTTTAATAAGAACCTAGAATGGGTTTTAAACTATGAATAAATATAAATCATTTCTAGACGAACCCACCATCATACAAATACGATGTATAGAATAGCCAAGTCAATTAAATCTCCAATGTTTACTTTGTGTCATAGAAATACCATCCGTTCTTAATGCAATTCCAGCTTTAATATCAATTTGTACTTATTATCTCCTTCTTATTACCATTATAACACATCCAAACAGATTGCTTTGGATTATCAAATACTATTATGTAAAACTTACTACATTTGAAAATCAATTTAGCCACCACAAACGACAGTAACATTACTATGAAATATCTGACTTATTCCAAACCCTCGTGCATACATATGAAAGTTTATGTGACAGGACGGTTTGAATACTATCGCTAATAGATCGTTCTGGTCGATTTGATTAAGGAATTCCTTTGTTGTGAAATAACGTTTGGGCCGCGGTCCGCTGACGCAGCCTAGTTCTGGACTAAGTTCAACAGTGATTTGTGGTATTTCAATCGTGAGGGAATTGTTGTTTGTTGTTTTGTTTCGTGTAAGTTTGTATCAGATATTTTTGGGTATTTTCCACAAAGGTGTTGTGGGTACTGTTGGTATTGCGAGAAAAATTTTTGATTATGTTTACACAGTTTATTATTAAAAAACGAATATTCTTTTCTGTTATTGGCTTTGTGTATTCGACGAAGCCAGTTACTTACGTTTCATTAACAAAACATTGCTAATTTGACTACCAGTTAGAAGCATTATCTTGGGGATTCAACTGATTGATTGTCGAACAAAGGCAGATAATGTTTATGAAACGTCAAGAATGAGTAAGTATTTTTAATATTTTTCTTTATTTTTGGGTGGTTGTGTTTTTGTGTATTGAGCTGCAGTGTTTAGACGTGTCGGCGGGAGGAAGGCAAATTCGCAATTTGATACGGTTTGAATTGAAAATAAAATATTAAGATCTTTTTTAAATTATCTTTTGAATAAAAAAAAACTTGATACTTTGATTTCACAACACCGTATTGATCGTCAGCTTTGGTATTTTTACTATGACGTGGCAGTATAATACTTAGCAAATACTAACTCGAGAGCTCATGGTCAGTAGAAAAATTAATTCTCTATTGAAGACCATCCAAGACACAAGGCAAGTAAAATTGAACGTGAAGCCTCAAGGGACCGGGTGTGTGACCTAAAGGTTACAGTAGGTCGTTCTATGCGGGCTACCTCTCACTGATTGTTCTAAATAATATCTATGTATATGCCCTGCATAGAACATTTGAACGATAATTGTATTTTTTTAAGGACGCCTCTACAGGATGTATTTAGTCCGTGATCAGAAACTAAGGCAGGTTATAGCTAAGGTTATTACAAAACCCCTTGCGTTAAATAAAATCTCGAAAAAAAAAAAAAAAAAATGAAGTTTTCCTAACAACTACATACTTTTTATACCTATGGTTGTTAGGAAACCTTAAAATAAATTATTTTTTGTCAGGATTTTCTTAAACGTCAGGGGGTTTATTATATTTATTATATTAGCTATTACCTGCCTTAGTTTCCGATCACCGTCTGAATAAACCCTGTATAATACTGGGATGAATATCTCACGCATATCAGAACACAAATTCGTCAATAAACAGTATTGTTACTATACAATACGTATATTGTTGCCGTGTTCAATTCCGTTATAAATTTTCACCTCTATCAATCATATTTATCGACAAACTGATAATTGGCATTAATTCGATAACCCATTTCGAAAGTATGCTAGCCGCGGTACAAAAGTGTTGCCAGATTCAAGCAAAGGAATTAAAAACGCTTTTTTATAAATTTCATTGTATTGGACAAGATCTTTATTATATTATAACAATTATATTTTATGAATTTTAAATTTGAAAATAAGTAATATTAAAAATAAAAATAGTTTGTTTTTAGATATATTTTTTTTTCTCAATAAACCGATCTCCTTTACGTTTGATCATATTTTTACGCAATATATGTTATGTTATACGCAATATGTAAGCTCCCATGACATGGTTGGATAAACACATGGATAGGCAACAAAAAGCCCCAAGTTCAATCCCCGCGCTGAAGCAATGTATACCAATGTTAATATGTAAAAATTTGTATCTTGAAGTGGAATCAGAACCGTTTCTGGCACCCTTGATGTGTTTACTATTAATAAAATCGAAAATTTTCCGATATCGTCCGAATAAAATTTATACCTGGCAACCCAAACAACTCGGAAAGGTCAATGCGTTGGGCGGGTATTTGTTCCCCACTAAGTATAGATTAAACAGCTTCTTATAAAGCAATTTGAACCGAAATCTAAAGACAAATATCGTGTACCGAGGCCCGGGGGTCATTCCTCTGGCATTTTTAAATACATTCCGGCTATTAAAAGAACATATTTTCACGCACCCGATATTTAGAGTTTGAGTGCCTTAAAAAGCGGTTTAAAAAAAAAAGCCTTTAAATGGCAGGTAACAGTTCGTTTGGTTGAGTCGTAAAACGCGAGCTATCACAACTGTCTCACGAGACGTCGCTTTTAGTGAGTGGGCCGTGATTTCTTTGATGTTTACCAAAATATTGAATATAAAAATATCTTTCCGATCAAACGAATAAATCAACTTATTTTCGTGTATGACATAAATGGTGTGAAACATTCTATTGGCTTCACCCGTCTTTAGTGAACTTTCAAATTTGGTCTAGAGAAAAATTCATCATTCAAAAGTAACACGAAACAGTGGATGAACCCGTAATTCTTTTCTTATTGCAATAAATCCATTGGGATAATATGTTGATCTAGAAAATTGCCAAACTTCATTTAAATCCCGATCAAACGTTTATTCGTCAGCGAATGACGACATTTATACATAAATGTATCATCATCATCACCATCAGCCCATATACGTCCCACTGCTAGGCACGGGCCTCCTCTACAGCTGAGAGGGTTTAGGCTTAGTCCACCACGCTGGCCTAGTGCGGGTTGGCGGACTACACATCTAAGAAATTCCTAAGAACTTTTTAGGTGTGCAGGTTTTATCACGATGTTTTCTTTCACCGTTAAAGCAAGTGATTATTCATTGTGAATACACACATAACTTCGAAAAGTCAGAGGTGTGCCTGGGGTTTGAACCTGCGACCGCCAAAATTCTCGACCGCGCGCCTAAACCTCGAGGCCATCACTTATATAAATGTATAATAATATATAATATACACTCATGTTGTAAGCACGATATAGTAATGCAGATAATATTATTCTAGGCCATTCTAGAGGAGGTTACGACGCGGCAAGTACAGCATTGTTACATTACGTATATTATGTATACTTCGATTTTATAGTGGTAGAAGATACTAGAAAGTCACTGGAATTCATTCAAGAACATTTTTTAAAGAAGGTCTATAAGGAATAAATATCCTAGATCTTATGACCACGATTATAGTATGTAATAATTTATTAGAGGCTTATGATATAAAATTATCCGTGGTAATGGCAGCTACCTTAAGCTTCAACTTAATCATGCTCTCTAACAATACGAGTTCATAATCATACGATAATAATTGATTGTGTGTATAAGATATAATCAAAGCAAATAATCAAGTATGAGTCTTCCGCGTATTTTACAATATGGCGCTAGTTTCCGTTAGTTGAATGTAAGAGCAAACAAAGTATTGAACATCGTTTCGATATATTGTTCGGGGCCGGCCGTATTTAGAAGCTGACTGGGGGATAGAAGCGGATAACTTAGAAATACAATAAATATTATTGTTGCATTCACATATTAACAATTTTGGGAGATTGACTGAACTGAGCAGCAGTTCATCATCAGCTCATATACCTACGTCCCATCGCTGAGCATAGTCTTCCTCTACCATTGAGAGGGTTTAGGCCCTAGTCCACCACGCTGGCCTAGTGCGAGTTGGCGAAATACACTTCTAAGAAATTCTTGAGAGCTTTTAGGTGTGTAGTTTTCATCACGATGTTTTCCTTCACCGTTAGCACCTGAGCAGTAGTTAGATAAATAAAATATATATATTAAAATGAAGTACGTCATGGTCTAAATGATTAATTGTGCAGTCTGTCTAAGGCACTGTCATGGCGTTTGTGGGTTTGAATAACAGATACCGCCTATGACCTAATACTACTAAAGATGTCATGTGTAAACCACAATCAACTTATTTTTATTGCCAGAAGGCGCTAACCCATAAGTAGGACACAAAGAGGCTGATGATGACGATGAGAAGAACAAAAACCAAAGACTAATTCTGACAACTTAAATTGATCAGAAATATTTGTTTTGGATGTGAAAGTGGGACATCGGCGCCAATATTAATTTCTTAAGCCCACATACAAATTAATTCTTAACATAATTGAATTCTGTGTATTTCGATTGAATTTATTTTTATTCCGATAAACAGTTTATCCTTTTACTTATCCCTTAATGCTCTATGTGGGAGTCGGTAATCCAAAAAAGGACATTCCCACTAACCTTGATTTTATTTAATCCACAACCTTTTTAACCCACAATGTGCCTACGTAAAATGATTTTTTTGAGTTACACTCTTTGAATCGAGGTCCAAATCCATTAAAGGTCAACGCAAGCTGAGCTATAAATAAGGTATTTAGCCCAGTGTGTGTGGGCCAGTATTGGTGGTGGCACGATGTTCACGGGAAGGCCTCGGGTTATTACAATAGTTACTATTTATTTCCTGAGCATGGAGCAGGTTGGTTACAATTATGTATTCTCGGATTGGGTATTTTTATTCCAAAATAATTTAATTTATGTTTGTTCGTTATGGTTTCATGACTATTGTAAAATAAAGGAAGGTAATCGTAGAGTATTGTATATTTTTAATCCCGATTAATTACTTAAAATGCGAATAAATATAGTTTGTAGTAAATGTCTTTAATGATGAATTAATCTGCTAGATTAAGGGCTGAAAAAAGAAATTTATGATCACAAGTAAGAATAATGCCAATTGGAAAAAATACAAATTCAATTAACGATATGAGTCTTCAAAACTGTTTTAACATCTTTTTGAAATTGTTGGGTCGCATTTTCATTAGACTGTGATAATACTTCAACTGAGCTTCATACTAAAATTCAAGTAAATTATGATAGGTACATGCGTTTATATAAACGAGAAAACATAATAACACTGAAAATTTTTAAAAAAATGTTTTATTACACAGAAATAAAACTAGTAAACAATTTTATATTACTTGACTTTATAAACATTAAACACACAATCACAATTATTATATAAATTAAAATAATGCATGGAATCTGGACCTGGAGAAAACATAATAAAAGTGCTAATTTATAGTTGTTTACATTAAAATATAGCAGCAATAAAATAATAATAAACACAACATAAATGTGTTTCGCATAAATTTAATTCTATGGCCATACATTTTCGTTGCATTAATATCATTTTTCTCTTAATCATAGAGATGAAACCAAAACCGTGTTCTTTTATCAACTCGGGGTCGAAATTTAACAAGGGGAGAGTGATCGTGAAATAACTGAAATTAAAATGTATGGGGACGTAGGTACATTACTTTGGATGAATAATTTTTATCATAATTTAATTTTCCCACAATATAGCTCAAAAAAGAGAAGTATGTAACATCCAAAAAGTCCAAAAAATGAAGACACGGTGATAATGCAGATCGAATTTATAGAATTGTTTTAATTTTTATAAATATCGTCTTCAGCTCATAGGTGTCCCACTGCTGAGCGCAGGCGTCCTCTACAACTGAGAGGGTTTAGGCTTTAGTCCATCACGCTGGCCTAGTGCGGGTTGTCGCACTACACACCTAGGTAACTCTTAAGAACATTTAGGTATGCAAGTTTCCTCACGATGTTTTCCTTCACCGTTAAAGTAAGTGATATTGAGAAGACACACATAACGTTTATAAGTTTCTATCATCCATAAAATTTATGTTCATAAGTCAAAAGAAATAATCATTTACCAGATGAAGAATTGGTACTGAACTTTTCAATACACGTAAGGAATAACTAATTAGGGACATCGATCTCACGCTTGTATTCCCGATAGGGTATGGAGATGTCTTTCAGCACCCACCTTACATCAATTTCGTATTTTAGTTCCTACACTATATGCAGCATGAATGTTGCCGTTTTTCAGGCATATTTTCAGACTGTTATACTGCAGATGCCTCTGCTGATTATATTGCCTTTAGAAAACTAATCGAACCAACCGGGACAGCAAAGTGTGTTAATAGATTTTGTGTAAGCTAATCTGACTTGCCGAGTCGAGACATTGTATTCTTATTGTGGCTCATGTTGACTCAAGCCTGGTCGCAATATTTGGTTGTATAATTTGAGTTTCAGCCACAATGGTTGTATTTTTGGCAGCAGCTCAGTTTCGATCAATTGAACTACTTGAACGTTTGATAACCTTACGATGTAAATAATATAAATTTATGAATATATCTGGATACAAGTACAAAGATTTATAGCAAAAAATAACGACATCACAGTTTCCACATGAGAGACAATGTTTAAAACCGTAAAAATAACAAAACTATTTTTTATTATTACATATAAAAGGCATAACGCCTACCATACAATATAAATGGTAACCCGATCAATGCGCGCCTCTAAAGCTATAAACAAACGAAAATATGAATCGAGATTACGGTAACATAGCGACGCATGTTATGATGCAAGAAGCGATAAAAATAAACAGAGCCGACAAAGCGTTTATAGAGAAAATTAATTTCAGAGCCACAGTATTTTGTGATAAATAATTAATATTTTTTTGGGGTGTTTCAGGGAAACCCATAACACTAAATCTATGTTGTTGTAGGGCTAGGAGTAGCGCATGTAACATAAAAAAAAAACATAATAGTTTCATAGCAGGAAAAACCGATCGAAAAAATGTAAAGAAGATGCTAGTTTCTACCTACTCCATACTTGTTTTCATAAAATCATTCTTATGATTAGTGTATTTTAAGGTAATTTAAACTGAGTGACTGAGCTATCTTATATTTCTTTTTATTTAACATTTCATATTTTTTATATATACGAGTATGTACTTTCATTGTGTACTGACATTGCCAACGTACGAGTATGTCTATGTATGATTGAACTCATGATTATAAAAGTTCAATTCACAGATTCATCGGAACTAATAAGTCAGCACGAAATCTCGCCTCTAGCCCATTTACCTATTAATCTTTTACCAGTAGTTGGAGCGTGGGACGACGTAAATGGTAGTGAAACGAACACACTGTATATGAGACAGTGCATCATTTGCAATTACATGTTATTGTACCTTTGTACTATTTAATGTCCGACGGCATACGCCCCCGGTCATAAGAATGCGGTATTGTAAGCAAATACTTCGCAGTTTATTTCTGTCAATTTTTATATCGGACGTGGCTTGCTAACGAGTATTGGCTTTGTCCTTATTATTTTATTTTGTATCATGATACTTACTCGCTTATACCTCGGCTGCATAAATTAGAGCACATATTATTAACAAAGTAACTTGTGCACAATTTTATATTTCTTATAATAAATAAATGTTTTCTGCTGATACAAAAATAAAGTTTTAGATCAAATCAAATCAAATTATCTTTATTCAAATAGACTTTTATAAGTTCTTTTGAATAGTCAATTTTACACTTCTAATTTTTTTTAACTATTGCCGCTTCGAAACGTGTTATAGCTGTGGAGAAGAAACGGCACGAAACTCCCTCAGCGACACGACATGTAATTTTTTTTCTTTAAAAAAAATATGTCTTTTTTTTCAATACATTTTTACAATTTTACATTATAAATGTCATAACGATACAAACTGTAGCAACAAAACAAAACTCCGATCGAGATATGATGCTAAGTGAATAATTGGCTTGACATATTATATGCTATTGTGAGTAAACGTGCTGGAGCGGACATACTCTAGTTATCATGAATAATATAATGAAGATTGTCAACATTTTTAATATATATTTTTTGTGGTAATAAGAAAGAATATACAAGATAGATGGTAAATCAAATGAAAATATTTAATGATCACTATTCTGCGTTTGCGTGGCCTTGAGGTTTGGACTAAAAGTTCTTAGGAATTTCTTAGGTATGTAGTCCGCCAACCCGCACTAGGCCAGCGCGGTGGACTAAGGCTTAAACCCTCTCAGTTGTAGAGGAGGCCCGTTCCTAGTAGTGGGACGCATATGGGCTGATGATGATAATTCTGCGTTTACTTATTACTGATATACCTTCAAGTAATCCGATGCTATGGTTCGTAAAATATTTTAGGAGTTTAATAATATTTTCGTGTTTTTGAAACCCAGTGTATCTGTTCTCAATTTAAAGAAATAGACAGAGATTCATTACTGCACCTACGTTTTGCCAATTGTGCTTTAAGTCCCATTCAATTGTTATATCTTCGTTGATTACATGAGAAACAAAAGATACTTAAAACTAATTGGCTTGTAAAACAATTCATACAATTCTTCTCCATTGCAATCATATCGCAGAATAATCGTTTCAACGGTATTTATAAAAGCGAACGCTACAAAGTCAACAAAAGACAATGTAAAACAATATCCCGACAATGCCACAAATACGAAGTCAATTCAATAATTTCAATTCACGATACAAAAACGACTAGCTTTAAACTCTTTCATGCAATCATAATGCCAATTAAATAACAGCCGATACAAAGCGGCGTAACTGGATAAATCAAAATCGTATTGCTTGCGGCTACGTCACGCGATGAAAGTGAATATAATTTTATTTGACATGAAGATATTTCGTGAATGTGCATATCTATACTAATATTAACTGCCTCGTGGTCTCGTGTAACAAGTATGTGCCGTGCGATCTAGAGGTTACGGGTCGGACAAAGTATTATTGAGATTTTTCATTCGGAAATTCTCAGTAGCACTACGGAGCCGAAAAACGGCAATAAGCTCGTCATCTAATACACCTATTACCCGGCGAAATGTGGGGGCAGAAATGCACCTAGGCATGAAGTTATGTATTTATACATGTGTTTGTACATTTTAAATATGTATAACTGTACTAATATAGAACGCCGAAGAGTTTGTTTGTACGCGCTAATCGCAGGAACTTCGGGATCGAACTGAAAAAAATATTTTTGTATTGAATAATCCATTCATTGAAAATTATTGGTGAATAGTCCATTTACCGAGGAAGGCTATACGCTATATAGTATATCATCACACTACGACCAAAAATAGCGGAGCAGCAAAGAAAAATGTGGCAAAAAGGGGAAAGTATTTCATTTTTAGTTCAAATTCACATACGAAATTGCGGCCAACGGCTACTATAATGCAGTGGCGGTACTTCCATAGAAGCCCAAAAGCGTTACACTCTAATTGTGTAATCTCTAGTATATAATTATTTAATTGTGGGGTCAGGAAATACTCATTTATGGTTTAAATAAATATTTAAAGCTTAAAGATTTTTTGGAATTTTGTTAGACAAGCTGGGCTTTTGGGCTTCTATGGAAGTATCGCCACTGCTATAATTATATAGTAAAGAGAGATATTATAAAGATGTGTAGGTGAACCAAATTAGTTGTATTATACCTACTCCCTGATATACTCTTTAAAATAGGTGTTAAATAAGCCATAGTGAAGCAGTGATGGCCTCGAGGTTTAGGCGCGCGGTCGAGAATTTCGGCGGTCGCAGGTTCAAACCCCAGGCACACACCTCTGACTTTTCGAAGTTATGTGTGTATTCACAATGAATTATCACTTGCTTTAACGGTGAAGGAAAACATCGTGATAAAACCTGCACACCTCAAATTTCTTAGGTGTGTAGTCCGCCAACCCGCAATAGGCCAGCGTGGTGGACTAAGGCCTAAACCCTCTTAGTTTTAGAGGAGGCCCGTGCCCAGCAGTGGGACGTGTATGGGCTGATGATGAAGCCATAGTGGCGGCTATGGCTTTTGCCTGTTAAGAATAGCGCGACATATTGTTTCAACTCGGGAGTATTTTGAGCACATTTCTAGTCACAGTATACTTAATTTAGCTCGCACCTATTTAACTGTGGGTGTGAATGCGTTCAATTTGTTGTGCTTGAAAATAAATTATGTATAAAACGATATGATATTCTTAACATGGAAGCATCATTGTTCGCAATACAAGTAAATACCAATCGGCTTACTGGCGTGACATCATTACCTGCTATTTATATTAAGGTATGCGGCATGCTCAGAGTTATAAGTTTGTTTTGATTAAAGTTTTTATTTACTTTTATTTTTCGATTGACTGCCTCGTGATCTCGCGGTACAAGTAGTTGCCGTGCGATCTAGAGGTCCTGGGTTCGATTCCCGGGTCGGGTATAGTGTTATTGGGTTTTTCCATTACGAAATTCTCAGTAACAGCACGGAGTCTGGAAATGTGCCCGAAAAACGGCAATAGGCTCGCCCCTATTACGTGGGACTGATACATACCTGGCGAAATGTGGGTGCAGAAATGCACCTCTGCCTACCCCTTCGGGGTATAGGTACTGGCGTGAGGTTATGTATGTATGTATGTTTAAAAAATATATATTTCTAAAAGTAACATGCACAGTGAATACAGGCGTGAGTTTTATGTGTTTTTATTTATTGAGTAAAATGAGGTCTATTTTATTTGTTTATAGTTGGAAATATAAATGAATAAATACACCCAACAGTCACACACATATGTAGTTCTGACCCTACACCACGATAAGTCTTGTGGCGTGGGAATCAGAAACTATAAGAGACTTTTCGGTCTCCCAGACACCCAGACCCGAAACAAATATTTATCGATCACACAATTTGTCTTGGTGCGAATCGAACCCACGGCCTCTCGTTTCGCAAGCCGGTGTCTAGCCAACTGCGCCACGGTGCTGTCAATATAATGTACATCTAAGGATTTGTTTACTTCCCTTCTTTCTAAATTTTGTTCATTTTAATTTCCAATGTCTGGTGCCGTAGTTATGATTACTATAAAAGTATTAACTTCTAGTTGGTGTTAACTTAAATAGATGGTAAGGTAGTTATTCTGTTATATGCTGTAAAACCAAAAATATATTTTGGAAGTATTAAATTTTGTCTAACAAGTGTTCGCATGAATCGCAACAGATGAAATGGTTTTTTTTTGGATGTAAAACAAGTTTAAATGAACTCATGTCATTGTCGTTTGAATTCCATTTTCGCTTCTCCGAATATTTCTATTTGTACAATGGTTGGGCTCATATCTTTAGTACTGGGAATTATTAATGATATTAATAATGGTTCATTATATTGTAAATGTATAATGTATATCATCATCAGCCCAAATACGTCCCTCTGCTGGATACGGGCCTCCTCTACAACTGAGAGGGTTTAGGCCTTAGTCCATCACGCTGGCCTAGTGCGGGTTGGCGGACTACAGACCTAAGAAATTCCTAAGAACTTTTAGGTGTGCAGGTTTTTTCACGATGTTTTCCTTTACCGTTAAACCAAGTGATAATTCATTGAGAATACACACATAACTTCGAAAAGTCAGAGGTGTGTGCCTGGGGTTTGAACCTGCGACCGCCGAAATTCTCGACCGCGCCTAAACCTCGAGGTCATCACTGCTACTAATGTATATACCACTGTATTTTAACAACAAATTAATTTTAATGTGAGTCTGTGTGAGATTTAGTATGAGATGTTACTTGGAAATGTTGATTACGTCTTTGGTAGTCAGACGTTGTTTTATCTCATTTTGTTGAATGATCTGTGTCATTAGAGAAACTGAGACAAAACATGGTATAAAAATATTTTTATTGTGATTCCAAAAGCGCAACCGCAACTCTCACATAACATATTGGCAGTCTCGATTTGAACGCTCGTCTAACATCGAACACGACCGCAAGTGGGCCAAACTCTAGAACAGATTAAAACTTGTGATGAATCGCTATTTTCGTTTGCGCCACTCAAACTTTCCTACACGAGGAATTTACTTTATGTGTGAAAATGTAAATACGTCTAGAACTTCGACGCTTGCCAAGGAAATCGCACGACGAGTGTTGACGGAGACTTGTCGGCTTTTCCTAGTGGATTATTTGAAGGATTTACTTAATGCTGTGTGTTTGCTTGTGCAAAGGATTAACGGTGAGGCAACGTTTGCCGAAGCGATTACAACATGCCAGGTTTCATCCATCGCTGTTTTTGCAGGCTAATGGGAATTTAGTTCGCGGTTTACGCTCGGAATGATTAATGAATTCGCTGATAGCGTCCGGCCAAATTGAATGGGCAAATACATTGGTAGCCGCAGGTCAGAGGTGATAATCTTCGGGATCACTGATACTCGCCACTATTAACTTTGATGATAAATATGCAAAAACCTCGAAGTAATTTGTTAACTAATCTAAATAACCATTTATGACACGCAATTATTTCGCTTGCTATAACGCGTCTTTAATAGCAGGTTCTGTGGAGTTGTAAAGTTAATTACAGTTCATTAGATATAATACAATAAATAAGAATATTGCTACTGTAGTATTTCTCAATTAGATTTCCTGTTTCAGTGAATGACATTTTGAAATAACGGTATTTCAACAACGTGTAAATACGTAGGTACATGTAGTATTCTTTTTGGTAAAGGCATGTCAATTTTGTATGATATCTGGACACACAAGGAAATACAAAATTTAAGCCACAGTGGTTACAGTTAAACTTAGTTGCAAGTTGACGAGCTTCCCGATTCGCTAATCACGAGTTTGTCTGAAAATTTCCTAGTGAAAAATTTAATACCGTTTTTCTTAATATAAGAATATAACACAGACGTTTCTGATCTTGCAGGGACGCCTAGCACCCATCAAATTATCTTCCATTTACAATAACCTCATTAATATTTTCATTACCAAACTCCTAACTGACCATCAAAGGTTCGGCCTTCTAAATGCGTAAAATCTTACGACTTGCAGCAATAACTGCCAACTGCCGTGCTATGCTGTTAAACAACAAAGCTGTAACTTCAACAATAGAACCAAAATTAGGGCAAGCCAGATCAATCTCCACGTCTTAATATACGACGTAAACAGCACCATTATGTGGTTAATCCATTCCAGTTTTACCGACATTTAACGGATTCTTAGCAATGAAATCTCGCTGATTTAATACCAACAGCTGATTCAGTTTAAACATGCCGTGAAGTGAACTTTATAATTATCTATTAACTCGCCTCCAGAATTGTTTATTTTGTATTGGATATTAAAGTTGGTTTAGTTAAATGAAATTATTCATTTTAGTAATTAATGCACGAATTTGACCATAAATGGCGATACCTTCTCTTAAATCTTGCCCCACAGTAGGATTTAAACATCAATACTCGGAATAATGTTAGTAAGCAAATATTAGTCTAAGCTATGATTGAACTTGCAATCAGTATAGCGTAATCTAGGCATTTCCTATCCACAAGGCGAATTCGCTCGTAAAACTTAAAACCGTTGATGCTGCTGTGTTATAAAAACATTATCATCTCGTCCGAATCTACGTACCTTCAATTCTTCTGCACAAGATTATTTTGTATTATTAATGAATATTTTTCATTAGGATTTCTCAGTAGCAGGATGGAGACAAGAAATGTGCCTAAAAACGGTAACAGCTCTGTTTAAATTGTCATTTGACTCAGTGTCTGAAGCGTGGGCGTAGAACTCCTGCTTATCCCTTCGCAGGTACTAGCAGGAATGTATATCTTGTCATACTAGAAGTATGGCCTTTCAAACATGACAGCATGAGACCTGTTCCCATTAACAAACATGAGTGACTAATTTCTAAAATTTCTCAATCACGCGTCGGTGTTATTAAAAACGAAAATTTTAATATTGATAGTCCATTACCGCTGAGCTTCTACAAGGTATCATCTCTTTGTAACACGAGACCGCCCCGTCAAGTTCTAATTGATGCTGTCAGTTTGGTACGAGCCTCAACAATAAGGGGCTTAGTAACCATTTGATGGTCCCTTGGGAACGGACCCGGCTTATTCGATTAAACAGTTTTTACATTGTTCACTTTCTTGCCGAGTTAATATGATATGAAGTTAGATCGAAGGGGCGAATTGGGAAATCTATTTTGGAGTTTCGTTTAGCCCGGCTCCCGAGGTGTTTGTTTTTTTGCGTAGGCGGTTCTGTGAAGCCGTGGATTAAACAAAAATGTTTTGCGTATAAAATTATGATTATATATTTTTACTTATTTACTTAATCGCGTGGCAAGATTGTGCGACTTGTGATCTCGGGCTGGGCAGTGGCTACCAGTGGTCACCCAGTGCCCTCGATACTAGGGGCGCAGTGGGAACTTTTTAGGAGCAAACCGAAAATATAATAGTCCTTCCTGGTCTGCCCATTCTTGCGTCCCCAGAGTATACGCCTTGTGCCTGGGCACCGGTGGCACCACCGTATTTACGACACTGCCTACTTGTAGGCGCTTATCTTACAAGAGTTTTCATAGGCTATACTGTTTAGATAATTCCGTTCATAAGTTTTATTTACGTACCTCATGAATATTTCGCGCAACCGCAATTAATACGGGCTTCAATAACATGTAACACTTTTGCCGTTGTTATAGTGAATGTTTTACATTTTTATAAAAACATTTGACCTGAATATTCATGACTGTTCTTTCACACGTTATTTTCTTTAGACTTTTCCTCATCGATCTTCGTAAGTCTTAATGGTTTATTTATTAACACAAGTTTGTAAATATTTATTTTCTACTGGCAATGTATCAATGACAGATTAGCTTTATGCATTTTAAAAGTAAGAAAATTTCTTTTTAAATTTTCACGTTCCATCAATCTTGTGGCGCGTTTATTAGCCTCTGAATAATTTATTTCAGCTAGAATTTTTCCATTTTATTTATTGACTAATTTACTGTTTTCTGCTATATTGAGATCGTTAATAATGCAAATGCTTTTTCTGTAAATTTATTTTGCTTTTCATTTTATTTACCTTTTTCGACATGAATTCGTAATTTTAGCTGAGTGAATGGAATTTCGATGTATAATTTTATTTTTAATGTTAATTATTTCCAAACCTTATCCATTTATAGCCTGAAAAGCAGTCGAGGTTTAGGCGCGCGGTCGAGAATTTGGACGTTCGCAGGTTCAAACCCAGGCACACACTTCTGACTTTTCGAAGTTAAGTGTGTATTCACAATGAATTATCACTTGCTTTAAAGGTGAAGGAAAACATCGTGATAAAACCGGCACACCTAAAAAGTTCTTAGGAATTTCTTAGATGTCTAGTCCGCCAACCCGCACTAGGCCAGCGTGGTGGACTAAGGCCTAAACCCTCTCAGCTGTAGAGGAGGCCCGTGCCCAGCAATGGGGCGGGCGTATTTGGGCTGATGATGAAGAAAAGCAAATCCCAGACTATGAATCACTTTCGGCTTCCTCCTGAGGTACAGGAAAAGGATATGATGACATCATCACCAGCCAATATACGTCCCACTGCTGGGCACGGGTCTTCCCTATCACTGAGGGGGTTAAGTTAAGGCATTAGTCCACCATCAAGGAAATTCCTTAATTTTTTAGGTGTACAGGTATCCTCACGATGACATATTCTTATTAAATGTAAATAACAAATGTTTTAATCAAACTATTCCTAAATTTGCTTCAGTTAAACACTTAGAACAAAAAAATCGGAATGGCCAATCAATAGTTACTGCATATTGCCACCGGAGGTATCCGAGTCTGTTTTTCGATTTGCTATAAATCGCGCGTTTAATTGCCCGACAAATAAGGGATTATACATCTGGGATTAAGTTTCAGATTTTTTTCTTTTCCACTACAATATTGTATTCGCAATTTTCTTTAGAATATACAGCATCCTTAGTTCGTTTTTATGTTTATAAACACGGATTCGGGTTCAAAAATAAATTTTATTTTCTGTACCTTAAATATTTGATTTTTGTTAATGTGAAATGAAGAGATTTTATTTAATATTTTTTTTTGCCTATATATCTGAAACCCCAAGGGAAAGGGATGACAATGGATGATAATATGTTCCAGAAATCCTATTTTATGGTGTGGTCAGTGAGTGTTACTCATTAGATTTATTCAGTTCACTATGTTTTAAATTCGAATATAAAATTTAGAATAAGTTATGTAGTTTCAACTAGTAGTAACACATGAATATATTCATTCAAAATTCACAATAACCCAAACACTTTAATCCGGTCCACCTAAAATAAATCACTAACCCATAAAATCAAAATATTGATCGTTACAGGCCAAGTCTCCTTTGAACTGAGCAAAAACATTAATTTTATGTGCTCTATAAAGCATTTCGCGCCCATGTTTACTCGTTATGAAAGCTAAACTAATAAGGACATTAAAATATGTGTAAAACGCAGCAGGACGTCCGTACAAAGGAACGCCTTGTTTTCAAACATCGGGGCAATATAATTTTATAACGCTACCCTGCAATAGCGTTTGATGGTGTTGGGAAAAAGGATTTTGGTCTTTACGCACTGGAAATTAAAGATTATTTTCTTCTCTTAAAAGAGAATGGTTAAGTTAGTCAAACAAAATTAGATATTAACGATGGTTAAAAATTTCTAAAAGCAGATTTTAATCCAAACACAACTGAAACCTAACACGTATGGGATGAAAAAATGGCAATATCCTATTATATATTTAATTAAATAAAGTTATAAAATTGTATGATGCATGAAAATTCTATCAATGGCTACACCTGCCCCTTGTAATAATAACCGTGAAATAACTTTATCAGTATGTGAAGTTCGCTAAATTACACTAAGCCAGCATGGTGTACCTACTGAGGCTGAAGCCTTGTCAGCCATAGATAGGATTGGTCATTATTATATTTTTAATTTACATAACATCGAATGAGTGCTGACCATGAAAGTCCGCATAATAATGGTCTTGTTAAAATAAGCACTAATACACCTATTTGATATTATACTTAAAAGAGAAAGTGACGCACAGAATGAAAAAAAAAACATATATGTAAATTTTAAATAACCTGTGAGAATTTTTTTTTAAATGAAAACAATTGAGGGATAAGATAATAGAAATGAAGAGAGAAATGATAAGCATGATCAATTTCTGCCAATCATTTGCCAATAAATTATATTGCTTCGTGTAAATAAGTAAAACACTAGGAGGGTTTTGAAAATTAATGATCTTGATGGTAAACCACCCGCGTCAAACCTTGAGACTTAAATATAACCTGGTATATATTAAAAACGATGCAATCAATATACTCTGCGTAACTAACGTTTCATTTAATATCACTCGCTGTGTAAAGACAAACGATCGCATGAACGATACAAAATAAACAAAATATTTCATCATAATATAAAGGAGTTTACACACATAACGACATAACACAGCGTGTCGCCGCATGACAAATTCATAATCGCCACGGTCGGCTATGCATCGCACCGGCATATTTACCGAGGAATTTATATGCGCCTAATAATTCTATTGACTTCTCCATAGACAATAGAAATATTAGAAGCATACAAACAAAAATGGCCGAACCGCAATTAGCCATGATCATTAGTATGCAAAAAATATATAAAATCAAATTCAAAAGTAGATTAAGTTAGGATAATGATCGGAAGATGTAGTCGAAAAAGGTGCTTAAGGAGTGAGGTAATCTAAAAATGATAAGACGATATTCGAAAGGCGTAATGATATTTTAAAAAATGGCAGAACCTGCCCGCTGTTTTATTTTGTTGGTGAGATTGATGTGTGTAGGAAGATTAAATGTTATTTCGTTTCATTCAAGAATGAATGACATAAAAGTAAATTGAATGTTGTATTTGAAGTGTTATATTACTTAGACTTACATATTGTTTTGTTTTACTTCTATAGTTTTTTCTTTCTATAATTTATGTTCAATTTAAGAAAAAACTACTTTGTATAAAAACGTTCTAAATATTTTAGAATTAGGTTAAGGCAACTAGCAAATAGGTCACTATGATTAATTCCTACATCTGAAGAATTAAATAAATTAAAATAAATTAAATTAATGCAATGTGGAAAAAAATCTATTATCTAATCTATAATATTCCACTTAAGCTGTCATAATCACCATCATTATCAACAGCCTTTGTCACTTAAGCTGTATCATGTAATTAATCTTACCTTTAGTAAGAAAATACGATATGACCAAACTGTGACCTGCGACATAAAATTTTCTTACGAAACCTTGGTGCCTGTTAATAGCACTCGCTAGTAGATCCCAGAAGTGCATTGAGGCATATCTCTATATATACGTAGATGTTCTTAATTAACAGCTACATATATTATGTACTTCATTCAATCTCGGCATTACACTCCTCCTGTTTTCTACTTTAATTAATAAAAAGTAAACCGACCACAAACTTATGCTTTCTCAAAGATTGCTTAAAATAAAAGATGTGTTTCCTTGAAAGTCTATTCTATAACCGGTATAGTCTGTGAATTCTCGAAATGTCTCAATTAAGCCCGACGCACGCATGAGTTTCAAATGCGATTTTTACGATTACTTTTATACCCCTTACTGCATTACTGAATAATTATTCCCAATATTTACTGTACTTAATAAAAATAAATTTTACAACCACGCATTTCTGTTTGTTCTTTACGAGAGTTAATTAAAATATTGGTATTATACAAATGTCGTATAGATTGTTTTTTTGTTTGTGAACATAAAAGTTCATTTTGAATCCCTTTTATGCTTAATAAACTTATTTTTTGTTCTTTTTCATTCGACTTTTGCATCGTCCGACATTATGTCGTGGGTGTCGATTGTTTTTTGTTTTTTACAATCAGCCATTCTGACATACAAATCGATTTAATTTATATTGTTTATCTTTTAATGGCGAAGATAATATTGTTTTAGGGCTTAATTAAACTGATGTTTTATACGCGAATGAAGTTATGCGATTGCCGTTAAAACGTAATTGCTATATATTCCTTTTATCGTTTTAATGAGGACTTGATTGAAGCTCAGCGAATCTAAGTAGACCTAAATTTGTCATAATTCCGCAACGAAATTAATCAGAAATACAAATAAAGGAGCAGTTGGAAAACAAAGAGTTGTCCACTTCCCTCCACAGCAAAGCGGGACAGACAGATTGTGTTCTATTAACATCACAGAACCAACAAGGCATTCGTAAAATACCATTCGACAATTCGTCGAGCTATAAAATTGAAGAAAAAATGCTGCCTTACTGCACCGTTCTTTATGCCGCCGTGTCGATATGAACACACGCATTGTGAAATAAAAAGCATTACGGTGTAACAGATTAAACGTATTTGATGTTTCAATTTATACACCACGGGCAAGTTTAATGGATTTATTTCGTTCCCCGAGTTTGTGTTAACTGAAAATTATTACGTATGTGCAATAAAATCTGAGATGTTCAACAGATTTCGTTCACCTTTTGTTTATGTGGGTTTCGGTTGCGGAGTTTATAACGCGTTGAATAATGAATTCTATAAAGAGAGATATTTTGAATGTTTTTGATATGCTGGTTTAAAACTTAAGTAATGTTATTAATCTAATAAATTCAAGTGGTTTTTTTGTCACAAAACCATAATATAGCATTTTAATTTATATTTTAAGTTAGTTTATTAAAAACACTTTTAAAAGTGACATGCACAGATGCGCATGATTTTAATAATTTGATTTTTTTTTTGTGTAATTAGCATCAGAAGTTTCAATATTCATTCTCAGTGTCATTATCATACAGACTTGAAAGAAATATTCAATCGACTGTTAGATGTGCTGGGTTTTTTTAAGATGGCAATTTTGTTATAAATAGTGTAAAATTGCCAATGCAAGTTTTTACTTTTCTATGCCCTTTCTTAATTCATTAACTATATCACCCTACTAGAAGTCGAGAGAATCTCGACGGTCGGAGGTTCAAACCGCAGGCACACACCTCTGACTTTTCGAAGTTATGTGTGTATTCACAATGAATTATCACGTACTTTAACGGTGAAGGAAAACATCGTAATGAAACCTGCACACCTAAAAGTTCTTCGAAATTTCTTAAGTGTGTAGTCCACCAACCCGCACTAGGCCAACATGGTGGACTAAGACCTAAACCTTCTCAGTTGTAGAGGAGGCCCGTGCCCAGCAGTGGGGCGTATATGAGCTGATGATGATGAGTTTCATATAATTGGAATAAATGGTGTAAAACTACCATTGCAAGTTGTCACTCTTCTATGCCCCTTATTAATTCATTAACTGTATCACCCCATTTCCTCTACGAGCCTCCTCTTGCACTGTGCATTTCAGTAATACAATAATAACTTCCACTGCCTATAACTGACTTCTCAACTAGATTTAAATACGAATGTAATTGCCATGAAGAATCATAAGTTCCCGCTGTTTTTACCAGTTCGCTATTAATAGTGATTCAAAGCTGACACGCGCTGTCAATATAAAGTTAGATACGCTATTCAACGTTTTCGCGTTCGTGTTATGTTTATAAAAGTCATGGGCAGTCATGGTCAACGCACGCTGCGATAGACGGCTGATGATGTGAACTAAGTCATTAGCGACAGCGGAATATATATATTTTTATTTAATAATGAGGAAAAAGCGGAGTATTTATGCGGAGTAAGCGGAATGGTTCGGATAGACTAGTTCGATACCATTTTTAATAAAAAAAAAAATGTCTATGGGGTTGCTAGTTTAGAGATTTTAGTAAATAAGTTATACGGCAAAGTGCATTTCATAATTTTATGAAAGACTAAACTAAAACTACGAGTCTCAACTGGTGTTTAATATATTATTTTGGTGGTATGTCTTTGTTTCGTTGTAAGTGATCACTGTGGTTTTCTGAGACGTCACTAAGTGTTGGTAAAACGGGCTCTTGGCTGATTGGTGTTTGAAGAGTTGGAGTTTAACAAATATGGTATTGACTGGAATACCTCTTAGAGTAGTAGGTAGTAGTACAAAACGAATTGTCAAGCAAATGCCTTTTAACAAGCGATCTAATAAACTAAACTTCGTTGCGAGATTATGACAAATTAGGTCCCCTTAGATTCGCTGAGCTTCATTTCTCGGCGTCGTTACTATGCGTGCCGCTGTTGATCCTGGAGCACATGAGTTAAAGTGGCGGGTGTGTGGTTGGATAGGGCCAAAGCGATCTAATAATATTGTCAATTTTTGAGAGTTTTCTTTACGAATAAAATACTCCCGGTGCTCAAAGGTACATAAACATAGGTTTTAAATATCATATTTGCCTGAACTAATAATTAAAAATTAACTCCGCTATCCGCTGGTCCCGTAAACCGCGCGTTAAAGAGGAGCAGTGATATGGCCCGCGCATCATCGGTCAATTACAAAAAGGTAATCCCGTGGAGGCACTTAATGAATCATTACGGCCGGCGGCTCTACAACGACGGGTGATGCGACCGCGATTTATAGTCCCGCATTTTTATTTTTACTCTTTACCTCGCACTAAAGTAATTGTGGTTCTGACAGCACGTCCACCAGTGTACTGTGTTTTGCGTTCATATTTTACGGTATTCCAAAGTGTCAAGAACGGGTTAAGTCCGGGCCGTGAATAATTAGCGCGCGGATGTTTCCCAGATAATGTTGGGAGTCAGTGTTGTTTGTTAGGTTCTTTAAATATTTTAAAGTTTATGTACAGCTTGGCCTGTCTACAGTCTTTTTGCTTTTTTATTGACATTTGAATGGATGCAGGCTGCTTCCAACAGGTCACTGTGAAAAGCATTGGGAGAGGCCTATTTTCAGCAGTGGACCTCTTTTGGCTGATGGATGACATTTAGTTGGCAAAAATATAATTTAAGTAATATGTACTGATGTTCTTTTTGGACTTATTTTTATCATTTCATAAACTTAAGGCTGTAACACTTTTCCATGTCAAATTTTATTAAATACAAAGCTAAAAAGTAATTTTAAGTTCCACCTTAGTTTATTGCCAACGTTGATCGTACTAGTAGTACCTAACCAGGTTTTATATTCACAGACCGAGGTATCCTATTTATACAATAGAAAAATATATTTATATAGTGAATCCAAAGATGATTACATTGGCAAATCGGTTTATTGAATGGTTTTATAGGAGACAAACACCTCTGGTAAAATTGCGGTAACTTAAAAAAGGAGGCAAAAGTCAGCAGGCTACCAGCAGAAATCGTCGTACAAAATAATAACAAAATGTACTAACGTTATGTATTTTATATGGGTAAATAGCAGAAACAGAAACTGGTAATACATGCATTTTTTTAAAGTACATAAATTGTGGTCAGGGGTGCTCCTATCTAGAGGTCATGGCCTGTCCTAGAATAGGTGCTTCGAGTACGCGACCTCGGCCCCCCGAGCTACTGCAGTCACTACCAACCTTCCCTTCCGTGACTGCAGTATCCACTCCTACAGGCCATACTTTCCTTTCCCATGTCATCCTCTACCCACAAACCCTATTCCCTTCCCCCGGTTGATGACGGGCAGCAGCGTCATCAACGCGAATCCTCTCCTGCGCTCGCCAACCCGCCTGCCAAGCGTGGCGAGTATCGGCAAAACCCCCCCTAATGGATGAAACTAGGACCAGGCCCCCAGTCCCCGGCAGCCCCGCTATTCCTGGCTACGGTAGCGGCCATGGTTACGGCGGGGCAGGGGGTGCTAAGAATCCCCGGGTTGGCCCCGGCTACCACCCCCGACGACGACTGGCCCTGGTAACACACAACGTACGCACTTTGAGGACAGACGAGAAGATTGTCGAACTGGAAGAAGAATTGAGCGGGTTACACTGGGACATTCTGGGGTTGTCGGAAGTCCGAAGAATCGGGGAGGACACGATAACCCTGAAGTCCGGTAACCTGCTCTTCTACCGGGGGGACGACCAACAGTCCCGAGGAGGTGTCGGATTTCTCGTCCACAGGTCTCTCATCAACAACATCGTATCCATCGAAAGTGTGTCGAGCAGGGTAGTGTACCTTATACTCAGAATATCAAAAAGATATTCGTTGAAGGTCATACAGGTATACGCGCCGACCTCGACACACCCAGATGAAGAAGTAGAGGAGATGTATGAGGACATAAGTCGGGCCATACATACTTCCAAAACCTACTTCAATGTTGTTATGGGAGACTTCAACGCAAAGTTAGGCATGAGAAGCGATGCAGAGTTGAAAGTGGGGCAATTTGGACATGGGCAAAGGAACCCCAGGGGTCAGAGGCTGGCCGACTTTCTGGAGAAAGAGGGACTCTTCGCGATGAACTCTTTCTTCCAGAAGCCGCCTCACAGGAAATGGACCTGGCTGAGTCCTGACGGTTCTACGAGAAATGAGATTGATTTCATCTTGACGACGAATAGACGGATATTCAGTGATGTCTCTGTGATCAACAGGGTGAAAACCGGCAGTGATCACCGAATGGTTAGAGGCTCATTAAATATCAACGTCCAGTTAGAAAGGCGTCGCTTGATGAAGTCTACGCTCCGACCTACTCGCGCTCATATCCAAAACCCCGAGAGCTTTCAACTCGAGCTGTCAAATCGCTTTGATTGTTTAGATGAAAACCTTGCCGTGGACGAGCTAAACAGTGGTTTGGTAGAAGCTGTCCATACGGTGGGATCTAAGCATTTTAGACCTCGCCGTAGAGATAGACCACAAAAACTCTCGATCCACACTCTTGACCTCATGGCCGAACGTCGATCTATGGCGCTGCAGTCTTCCGATGACGCCGAAGCATATCGTCAGCTCAATAGACGGATCTGGAAGTCCTTGCGACACGATGTCCGTGCTCACAATACTGTGAGCATCAAGGAGACAATCGAGCGGAACGGAGGCTCCAAAGTGTTTGCAAGAGACTTGTCTATTGGGCAAAGACAGTTGTCTAGGCTGAAGACGGAAGGTGGCTGCGTAGTGTCGACGAGGGCAGAGGTATTAAGGGAGATCGAGAGGTTCTACGGACAGCTTTACACCTCGGTTGCCGAACCTACTGTTAGCTCGGCCGAAGACCCGAGAGCCGAGTTGATCCGACACTTTAGCGATGACATCCCGGACATCAGCCTGTGTGAGATTGAGATGGCCCTGAAGCAACTTAAGAACAACAAGGCGCCGGGTGAGGACGGAATCACTTCCGAGCTTCTGAAAGCAGGCGGAACGCCGATACTTAAAGTCCTTCAGAGGCTCTTCAATTCCGTTCTCCTCGAGGGCTCAACGCCAGAGGCATGGAGCAGGAGCGTGGTGGTACTGTTCTTCAAAAAAGGTGACAACACTTTGCTGAAGAATTACAGGCCCATCTCGCTCCTGAGCCATGTCTATAAGTTGTTTTCGAGGGTCATCACAAATCGTCTCGAACGCAGGTTTGATGACTTCCAGCCTCCCGAACAAGCCGGTTTCCGAAAAGGCTTTAGCACCATAGACCACATCCATACGCTTCGGCAAGTTATACAAAAATCCGAGGAATATAACTTGCCGCTTTGTTTAGCGTTTGTGGACTATGAGAAAGCCTTTGATTCGATCGAGACCTGGGCTGTGCTAGAGTCTCTCCAGCGGTGCCACATAGACTATCGGTACATCGAGGTGTTGGAAAGCATATACAGAAACGCCACCATGTCGGTCCGAGTACAAGATCAGAGCACGAAGGCTATTCCACTACGGAGAGGCGTGAGACAGGGAGATGTTATATCTCCGAAACTGTTCACTGCCGCGCTGGAAAATGCCTTCAAGCTCTTGCAGTGGAAAGGATTCGGCATCAACATCAACGGCGAGTATATCACACACCTTCGGTTTGCCGACGATATTGTCGTCTTGGCAGAATCGCTGGAAGACCTTAGCACTATGCTCGAAGACCTCAATCGAGTCTCTCAACAGGTGGGTCTTAAAATGAACATGGACAAGACGAAAATCATGTCGAATGTCCATGTTGTGCCCACCCCGATCGCAGTTGGGGGCTCGACTCTCGAAGTTGTAGACGGATACGTCTACTTAGGACAAGTGGTCCGGTTAGGCAGGTCCAACTTCGAGAGAGAGGTCAATCGGCGAATCCAACTCGGTTGGGCAGCGTTCGGGAAACTACGCGACGTCTTCTCGTCCAAAATACCTCAGTGCCTGAAGACAAAAGTCTTCGATAGTTGTGTGTTACCAGTGATGACATACGGCACTGAGACGTGGCCTCTCACTATGGGCCTCATTAGACGGCTCAGAGTCACTCAACGAGCTATGGAGAGGGCTATGCTCGGGGTTTCCCTACGAGATCGAATCAGAAATGAGGAGATCCGTAGGAGAACTAAAGTAACCGACATAGCCCAGCGGATTAGCAAGTTGAAGTGGCAATGGGCCGGGCACATAGCGCGGAGAACCGATGGCCGATGGAGCCAAAAGGTTCTCGAGTGGAGGCCGCGTACCGGAAAGCGCAGCGTAGGACGTCCACCCACAAGATGGTCCGACGACCTGGTGAAGGTCGCGGGTCGTCGCTGGATGCAGGCTGCCTCCATCAGGTCACTGTGGAAGTCATTGGGGGAGGCCTATGTTCAGCAGTGGACTTCTTTAGGCTGATAATGATGATGATGATGACATAAATTGTATTACTTTATTAAAGCTTGTACAACTAAGCTGTCACACGTCCAGCACTATAGATGGCGGCGCGTCCGGAAAAGACGGACGTTTGAGCGTACAAGTCAAAGGCTACTCGCGTCACATCACTCATGTGATGACCCCGCCGTGTGAGAGTTCGCGTCGGTAAACACTCGTGTACGTTCCAGCACCAACTTTACCCATTATCCGCGTGTAAAGATAATCGAATTAGAAGTAAGCGATGGCTTAGTTAGAAGCCAAAACCAACTTGACGAAGACGTCTTTGATTTTTGAGCTGGATATCAGAGCATAAATATCAGTGACGAAACAATTTCATAGATATATACAGTCTTTATCGCCTTGTGACCTCGCGGTACAAATATATGGCATGCAATCTCCAGATCCTGGCTGCGATTCCCGGATCGGACAAAGTTGAATTGTTTTTTTTTCGTTAGGAAATTCTTAGTTGGAGTTTTGGATTGTGCCCGAAGAAAGGCAACAGATTCACCTCTATTACGTAGGACGAAAATACAATTGGTGAAATGTGGGTGCAGAAATGCACCTCTGGGTACATCATCATCATCATCATCTGAAAACAACCTCTCTCCAAAGAGAAATAGAAGTTGAAACTACTCAATGTGGCGCCGCATATTTTTGTTGCAGGGCCAAAGACGCAAACTGGATGCTATAAGATACAGGCAGATGTGTAATTCTACATCTACTCCGTACTGCTTTAAATAATTTCTTAATAGAAACGCCTATTAACACTTCATCTGAGACGGGAATCGAAAGGTCGATAGTTTGATTATACTAGCGTCCTCAAATACCTTTGGAATTTTACTTTCGAATTATAATCAATACCTAATAGAAAGAGCAAAATATTACTACTGACATTGTTGCATTGACTGCCTCGTGGTCTCGCGGTACAAGTATGTGCCGTGCGATCTAGACGTCCTGGGTTCGATTCCCGGGTCGGGCAAAGTGTTATTGGGTTTTGCCATTAGGAAATTTTCGGTAACAGCACGGAGTCTGGAAATGTGTCCGAAAACCGGCAATAGGCTCGCCCCCTATTACGTGGGACTGATACATACTTGGCGAAATGTGGGTGCAGATATGCACCACTGCCTACCCCTTCGGGGAATCAAGCGTGAGTTTATGTATGTATGACATTGTTTAAAAATATCGGTATGATGGATTTACTAAGTCAGAATAAAGCTATTCTCATTGGCTACAAAATTTATCTCGAAACAACATAAAGACATGAAAATATACGGAATTTTCCAAGTTCACCGTAATTCATACCTCTAAAGTAAATCTCACAAATGAAATCATTCCAAATTTAGATAATCAAAATAGATTTCAGCTCCCGATCTCAACTTTGAAATATAAAATGTTAATCTGCTGAATTGAATTTTGAACATCCTAATTCAGCAGTGTGCCCTGATAAAGCATTTCAAATACGGTTTTGAATATTTATTTGCGAAAGAGCGTCACGAATCACATTTACCCCGCCTCCGTCCGTTTTGCGAGCCAGCCTTCTGAAAATCGTCGTCCAATTAATAATTTATTAAGCTTTTAAAGAAACGCGGGGACAGAGGTAATGAGAGTTTTGAAAAATATCAGCGTTTCTCTCGCCGCCGTGAATACGGGAGTAGAGACTTAAGAGCTCTTGTAATTCAGTGTAATCGTTCTGAGAACGCCATTTTGTGAAAATATTTACTACCTACAACAATTTCTTGGGCTTAATCGTGAAGAAAAATTGCAAGCGAATCTCGCTCTTATTGCGGAGGCGTAGGGTGATGCGTTTTGAATATTTTCCGTAGGTGGATGGTTGTTTGAACGACGCCCGGAGCTACGAGCAAAACAGAACGACGTATGCTTAAACGACGTTGTTATAAAGCGATTAACCCGTGCATTGGATATTACGTGCCTATATTTTCATAAAATAATATGAATATTAGTTGCATATAACCGCCATATATTAGTTACGATAAACGATTTAAATTGCAAATTCCTGCTCTTTAAGTCACGGAGGTGCCATCTTAAAGTACGGCTAATTGAAGTTCTATTAAATATTTCCAGTTGAATCCCTATATATTGCTTATTTACATTTATAAGTATAACTCAATTTCCGCCACGAAAACAAATAATAAGTATTCTGAAGCTATTAAAATTTTACAGGACGGAAGCATATTTTTAAACCCTTATGAAAAATCAAGAAATAATAGTTTTAGACTGACTATTGCTAACATCTGGCAGCAAGCGATTCCTGGAAGAGTTATAATTAGGTTTTTCCTAAGAAAACTGGTCCTTTACCACTGGGAAATTAAACCCTTTACTCTTTAAAATCTTTATAAAGTAAATAGGTTATACAAACTGTCTTTCAAACTTTGTGTTACTCTGAGAAAATTATATCTGCTTATCATATTTACCTGGAATCCAATTTCTCTGTAAATCAAGGCGAAGTTGTCTTCATAATGAATAAATATTACTTTACTCAGGAACTGGAATATTTTATCACTCAACTGGAAAATTATAATTTGGTATTGGATAAATGAGTTTCTGCGTTTCTTTTATCTGGTAAATTTGACTATACGTTCGCTACCTGCATATTCTTATATTGAAGTCAAGAGACTTATAAAATGTGCACTAAAGAGTTGTCTTTACCTTCCGCAAAATGACCTAGCTTGCAGAGCATTAGCTTTGTGGCTAACACTTCCCCAAAACGAAAAAATGTTCCTATGTTTGCTGTAAGGTTTTGTGGAATGGTTTGTTAGCCCATGAGTTTTCCCTCCTACAATCTTCGGTCTAAAGTCCTATAGCATGCAGTGTATTGCTGTTAAATGAATGGACATAAGGTACATTAGACTTTAAGCATCATTGAACGAAACGTGACAGCCACAGTGCTGACTTTAAAACAGTGGTATCGCCCTAGACAAGCTATTATATTTTTAGGAAAGCATAATGCTGATAGCGACTCGACTAATTTAAACAAACACATTAACCTACAATGGTAAATTGTGGTAAATAAAAAATTAACTACTTTTAACGGTACCTACAAGTGGTCCACAAGTGGAAAATGTCAAACGGACTTCAGCTTTCGGGGGTGAGCGAAAGGGTTACGATATTCGACTTACCGCCTATAATATCACCAAAAAGTCCCAATTTGACTTAAAGAATATCGTGGCGTAATTTTTACGCCCAATAAGCACTGGCATTTACCGCAATCCTATAAAAACAATGAAATGATACCTGTTTTATCTAATGAAATAACCGTACAATGAATTTCGTAAATCAGTTTCATGATCCGAAATTATTATGGGATTCGGCCTAAAGCTACAAAACACAGGTTAAGTACCATCCATTATAAGCTGACACCCCGACCTTAGAAGCTCTTACAAACAGCACATTCAAGCGATGTGTCTGCATTTAATGGACCTATTTAGTTCGATTGTAAAAAATGTGGCGTTCATATAAAATTATGTCTTTATTAGAGTCATTAGAATTATTACAACCGTAGTAGGTTAGGCCAAGAGTAAATAATGAGTTGAATAATTCTTTAATTGCGTTATGCTATTACGCTCCGTAATTTTCAAACATAAAATAACACACGACTACAATCATATAAAAAGCTTTGCTTGTAAACTAGGTTTCCGTGCACGTATGAAATTAACACAGTTACTATGCAAACAACATTTTTGCTGAAGCTGTGTTTATGAAAATGAGCCTTACAGAGACCTAATAAGGAACTGTATCGCATGCTATATATGACACCGGTAAAGCAAGTTTGCTAGTGATAGGATCATGAGTGATCCCTTACCTGTGGTGCTATAAAATGTCAGATTATATTGACGATTATAAGCCCTGGGAGTAAGTAAATTTATCAGAAGTTGTGTTGCTGCATTTTGTATCGTTATGACATGTATTAGGTTAAATTAAACAATAAAAAATAAATATGTAATTATAATTTTAATTCATTATTATTAAATTATTAAAAAAAAAAAATTTCGTGTTGCTAAAGTTTCTTGCCATTTCTTCTTCACAGCAAAAACACGTTTCGAAGCGGCAATAGTTTAAAAAAATACTTTTATAGTGACGATTCAAAAGAACTTGTAAAAGTCTATTTGAATACAGATGATTTTGACTTCATTGTGTGGAGTCATTTAGTCTGCGTCTTTACGTATAAAAATCCACTCCGATTACTTTTGGTCTGACTGAGCGTTCCTTACTAAGTTCTCTTGCTAATAAATCTTGCTAGTATATTTTTGTTCTATTTATTCACTCATGACTGGTTATGATTGGCTTGGAGAGGAATTTTTTAAGTATGTAGTCCGTCAACCCGCACTAGGCCAGCGTGGTGGACTAAGGCCTAAACCCTCTCAGTTGTAGAGGACGCCCACGCCCAGCAGTGGGACGTTTTCGGGAGGATTTACTTTGGGTGGCGAAATTATTTAGGAATTTAAATCGTGGAACGATGACTTTATGAAAGCGTGTAAAATAGACCAACCAGTATCATAAATATACAATGAAATGTTAAAAAATTCAACGACTGATGAAAGAAGAAGAAATTATAGTAATTGCTTCATATTATCATTGCGTACATGATAATGAATCAAAACATTTTATCACTAAAGACAGGATTTATAATAAAAAAATATTTGAAAAACGAATTTATTATGTACTTTAGGTACAATTAAATAACATTCAAGTATAACTAAATCAATTAAAAGTATGCAAACTGGCGCACATAAATAAAACTCGTGAGCAGTAATAAAAAAGTAAAGTTTCATTATTCCAAATTCAAAATACGCGGCAGAAAAAGGTTCAATATAGTGGTCCCATAGGGTGCATTTGTCGAGGCCTTCCCGTTTCGGTTTCTGATTACAACGCTGTGTGGGACGGTCTAAAAATAAAATGTTTGGACCAAACACATGTCATTTGTCAGCGTTTCGCTCACATGACATGGAGTAATTTACGAGATCCCGCCATGTTGCTTTCTAGTTCCACGATTTTACTTGGCAACAAACATTTTTGTACTCGACTCGATTTGTATTATTTAAAACATTTACTATTCCCGTTTTGAAAATCCCATTTTTCCGATTGAGGAATTGAAACCGAGACATCTCGATCACATGTTCAATAGCCAACACATTTAACTATTTGAAAATGGTTGACCCCTGGACTTTCAAGGGTCGTTATGATCGCCCCTACATCTTTTTACTCTGAAATGTTATCTGAATGAATATTTAAAAATCAACAGCATAATAATAAAAAAGACGGAATTCAGAAGTAAAAATTTATTTATGTACTGCAATAAAATGACAAAAGAAGATCGTTAAATAGCCCTCAGTCAAACCAGAAGCTACAAAGTAGTTATTCATGACATACTGTGTACGAAATTAGGACGGATTAGTGATTTCACGGGGTTTTTATTGCTTTTAAGCGGTTCGGTTTCGAATGCTCGGGAACGGAAAGGACCAGCTGTATATTTAAAAACAGTTTTAATTTTTGTTATTACTGGGAACTCAGTACGTGATGACTTTGTAGGGAAGGATATCTTCTTAACGGTATTTGGTTTCTTTCTTGAACAAAAGCTTACATAATGTATGTCATAAGTAACAAAAAATATTTAACCCGGCGTCATGGGGGTTGGGTCTGTGCGACCCGTCACATTTTATTTCGCTTCTATTTCGGTTACCATGCGTGCGACGGTGCTGTTCTTCTCAATAGCTGGAGCTGTTGAGTTGTTCGATGCGTCGCAAGTAACACGTTATTCGTGGCTCAGCCGCAGTGGGAGTTACATGTGCACAAAATTGAATAAGGTATGTGAGACCCATCCCCGCAGTCAGCGTAACAATTTCGCGCCATTTTGTATAGATATTGTTTTAATTGTTACCTGTGTTTTTATTATTTTATATTTGATTTTTTTTAATTTTATGTTATTTACAATAATTGTAATTGCTAATATATAAGTATATATTTAAATAAGTAGTTCAATGTATTTTATTTGTATTTTTTGTAGGTCCTTAGTAAAAATGGATCGATGGCAGTTGCCTCAGAACGATCGTGTATTTTTGCAATTTTAGCAGAGTCTGACCCTGATTTTGAGTTGTCAGACCAAGATGTGTGTCACGAAGAAGATCACTTGAGTGAGCGTAGTAATCCTACTGACACAGAGCAAGATATCTCATAATCTGATGATGATGACATTCCACCGTCTGTTCGTTCGAGAGAGGAGTAATATACATCCGAATCGGCTAGTTCTTCAAACGCAAACAAAGGTGATTTATAACAGAACTAGGTCTCAGTCTTGTCATGGAACACCTTAAACTTCGCCAAAATGTATCAGTGCTTCCACGTGAATTGCGACAGAAAATTGGAAAATTTGTTGGTGAATCTTCAGGGGAACCTCCGGAAAAAAAGGCTAATGCTCGCAAAAGGTGTCAACTGTGTCCAGCCAAGAAAGATCGTAAGACAAACTACACCTGCGAGAGTTGCAAAAAATATATTTGCGTAGAACATATAGTACCTTTCTATGCTGACTGTACCAAAGATAATGACTCGGAGTGATTATTTCATTTTTTTTTCTAAAGTTAATTTAGTTTCTTACAAAAAAGTGCCATTAGAACATTAATACTGATTGTAAATTAATAATATAATTACATTTAAGTAGAAGAGAAAAATTTTGTTGACATTTGTCGTTCTTTTTTTTTTAATTTTATTAAATATAATTAAAGCATAATATAATATGAAATTTGTGTTTCATTTCATTAAATAAATACCTAAAAAAACTAATTACGAATAAATAATGATATTATTATTTATAAAATATTGGAATAATCTTGACTTTAATGAACGGGTCTGTGAGACCCACCCCAACGTCCGTGTAACACTTTTCCACCCCCATGACGACGGGTTAAAAAAGCATCAGACCCAGAACATCCATACCCGAATCAGCTATTTATTCAATGCAGTGTTGAAACCCGCAGCATAAGTGACCCGCAATTGTTTCACAGTAAGCTCTTAGCCAATTAGGACTAGAAGTTACATTTAAAAGAATATTACATTTAAAAGTAATTCTAATTCAAACTTTTAATTATTATTTTTTTAATTCTCAGTAGCAGCATGGATTCTGGAAATGTGGCCGAAAAACGGTAATAGACTCGTCCCTTATTACGTAGAACTGATACGTACCTGGCGATATGTGGATGCAGAAATGCACCTCTGCCTACCCCTTCAGGGAATATAAAAATATAAATCCCACAGTAAAGACAGCCACATATATATAAATAGCTGTGACACCACATATACTCGCATACATTTTTTAATCCTATGTCATGAAACCAAAACCAAGCGACCACCAAAACACCAAATGCGGAACCAAAATATGTTATTATTAAAAAAAAGGAAATAATATTCAACCGACAATATACTTGGAGCACAGGTAACACGACTAGTAATCTGGCGCAGATAGTCAACAATCATGCAGCGAATGTGCCGCGTAAATTGTCGCCGGGAGGTCCGAGGAGGCTCCATTCGGAATACCTCGGAGCCCGAGGCTGCGCCGGCCAATCCGGTACGTATTAAGGGTACTTCGCACGGCTTTATCAGTCTTTGGCCATCTTGATATATAAGAGCTTGTGTATTTTATGTGTTTCTATGTGCTTCCAGAGGGATATATTTAATTTGCCAAGTGGTAGTCAAGTCAGTGCCGGAAAAACGTCGTGATGGTTTCAAGTTCTTAGGAATTTATTAGGTGTATAGTCCGCCAACCCGCACTAGGCCAGCGTGGTGGACTGAGGCCTAAACCCTCTCTGTTGTAGAGGAGGCTCGTGCCCAGCAGTGGGACGTATATGAACTGATGATAAAGTAGTAGTCATGCTGAGTTTAATTGTGAATTGGATATCTCGAAAAAGAGATGCTACAATTACCTCGATGATTTTTTTTATCTTTGCCATTTATCTTATTGGTAAAGGTTTAAAAATTTAAGTGATGGAAAACTATTACGTCCATCTCTGCACTTAAAAAATTGAAAAAAGTCTCCAAGATTATTATTCACCAGTTCGTGATCTAGAAACGCGACATATGTAGTTGTGTATGTTGCTATGGAGGATTTTTCAGCTTATGTACGTTGGTCCCTATCAGAGAAAATCTAATATACACACATAATATAGGAAGCCTAAAGCGTCACGAATCAAAACAAGTTTACAAAACATTTAAATTCACGCAGGGAAGAGACTGAAACTAACACAAAACTGCTTTTATCCAAAATAATACAGTTGTAAACAAGACGTCACTTAGAATTCAAATATGGCGTAAAGTATAAGGAAATATGTTGTAAAGACATAATTGACTGTTCTCATAAACAATAGACCGGGTGCCAGAGCCCGGGGCCGCGGCAAATGAAGCATGCTCTCACGTCCAACCAACCAGCTTCCTGAAAGCTCCCACAGTCCGTTATTCGCTCTTGGATTGAGCCATTCTGTGTGGGTTGCAAAATGCGGGACAGGCCAAGTAGAATTGGTAGATGCGTTTGTGTAACTACAAAAACGCCTTGTACGTGGCAAACATGTTGGAAATTGTTACATGTATCAAAAATATGTTTTGGAAAACTTGAATAGCCGGTTTATATTATAATTATTTAAGCACTTTCCATTGCCTTTTATGCAACAGAATTCATTTATGAAATTTTTATTTAGGTGTATTTCTTCAGTGCCGTTTATATAACGTCCAACGTATTTCGGGGCCCACACTATTACAATTTACTCAAAACATTTTCAGATTCTCAATCACATGAGCTAAGTGACTTATACACTAATCAGTTTCGCGATCATCAAACTTTTATTTTAAAAACCTAAAACATCACTAAAAGGAACAAGAACATACTTCAATACATATTAAAAGCTTAAGGGTGCTTGCATTTAATGAATTATCACGTACTTTAACGGTGAAGGAAAACATCGTGAATAACCTACACACCTAAAAGTTCTTAGGAATTTCTTAAGTGTGTAATCCGCCAACCCGCACTAGGTCAGCGTGGTGGACTAAGGCCTAAACCCTCTCAGCTGTAGAGGAGGCTCGTGCCCAGCAGTAGGGCGCATATGAGCTGATGATGTATGTACGTACATATATGTTCATTGCTCAAACTTTGCCATACAAAAAGTGCTAGCCAGCCATATCTTTTAAAATATAAAAAAGACTCGTTGTACGTATGCACATTACACATCTAATAAGGTTTTTCTAAGATCTCCTGCGAGTCTACGATCGGTCCGTACCCATGTCGTTTGTTCGCGAAATAAAACTAAACAAGAGTTCTGAAAGGCTCACCAGGGAATCCTTTTTAACTGCCAGCCCTGTATAAACGTATCACCCCTAATATTTGGAGACGACACTCATTTACTTTTTTAGACACTTTTATGTCCTTTTCTAGCTAAAAAACAAGATGTTGAAATGATCCGGCAAAGAATAAAATATCTAGATGGCTAATTCCTGGTAAGCTAAGACTGTTCGTATTCATTTTGTTTTTAAAGTGTATATTGAGAATCAGATTCTTACGTGTATGGGCTGGCTGTTTGGTTTGCTTGGTACAAATCTTTGTACTTTATATTAAAATAATTAAAAAATGCATATTGACATTATATACATTCGACCATGTGATGACCAATGTTGTGTACAAAAAAAAAATATAAGATATAAATGTCACCGCGATGTTACTACAAATTTTGTTAAGAAATAAAGAGCTACAGAATAAAACTAAGATTTTTTTATTGTAAGTAAAAGGTAACGCTTTTTATGTCTACTAGGCCATCAGATTAATAGAAAGGGGGTTTATGAATACCACGATGCTAATTTATGCATCTCCTAATGTTATAATTTTTATAACTGATGATGAAAAATAAATATTCATGGAAAAAAAATACTAATTTAACTAAGGTGCCGACACACCGATCATCCAAAGTCACCTACTATAATATGTAAAATAATCTGAAAATGGAATTACTAATCTGTCGCACAATGTTATTCTTAATCTGTGGCCAAAACTAGTTGTTCAAACGCGTCCCCGTGGTGTCATACAATGTGTCATTTTTTTTTTTTTTTTTTTTTTTTTTTTTTTTTAAACTGGCACGGCAAAGTGACTCCACTGTACCTGATGGTAAGCACAGTGGAGTCCAAAAAATTAATACCGACCAGCGAGAAACGAAGGTCACCCGCTGGTCGACACAATCATGCCGGCCTGCACAAATGCTTCTTCACGCTTCGCTTAAAGGATCCAGGATCATAGGAAGGAGGGAACACGTGAGCCGGCAAACTATTCCACAGCTTGATGGTGCGGCAAAGGTAAGAGTTGGCGAACTTTTTGGTTCGAGCCGCGGATGTTGTGACCACAAAGCTGTGGCTTCGCATGCCAGCACGCGTGGTTCTGGTGAGGAAAGGAGAGGATGGGACAAGCTTAAACAATTCTTCAGAGCATTCACCATGATACAGACGGTAGAACACGCTAAGTGCGGCAATGTCCCTGCGCAACTGTAGCGGCTCCAAGTTGGCTGTGACGTCTGCATCATCCACAATGCGGATGGCACGCCGCTGCAATCCATCCAAGGCATCGAGAAGGTATTTGGCGGAACCGTCCCAGAGGTGCGAGCAGTATTCCATGCCCGGCCGAACCTGTGCTTTGTATAAGCGGAAAAGCTGACCGGGCGTGAAAAACCGGCGCACCCTGTTCAGGATTCCGACCCTGCGTGAAGTGGCGGATATAATGCCCTCGATGTGAGTCCTTGGATTAAGATCGCAGCGGATATCCACACCTAGGATATTAAGGCCGTTCCGCATTGCGAGTGAAATGCCCTGAAAATTGGGGAGAGGAGAAAACGGGGATTTTTTGCACGAAAACGCACAGACCTGGGTTTTCTTGGCATTGAACTCAACCAGATTCTGGGTACCCCATGTGGAAATGAGCTCCAGGGTCCGATTGAGCTCAATGACAAGCTCCACGCGTCTACTCTCAGTATCCGCCCGGCAACCTGGTGGCTTACTGCAGTACCGCCCATGGACCGTGCTGTCATCTGCATAGCAATGAATGTTGCCAAGCGGCAACATATCATTGATATGCAGAAGAAACAGGGTGGGCGATAGCACAGAGCCTTGCGGAACCCCGGCACTAACTGACATGAGCTGTGAAGCGTGCCCGTCGACGAGGACACGCATTCTACGCCCATGCAGAAAGCTCGAAATCCACAAACACAAGTTGCCGGGAAGACCGTATGCCGGAAGCTTGGAGAGAAGGCCACGGTGCCAGACCCTATCAAATGCCTTGGCTATGTCAAGACTCACGGCAAGAGCCTCGCCATGCCGATCAATCGCCTCCCCCCAGTGATGCAAGGCAAACGCTAGAAGATCACCCGTTGACCGGTTACGGCGGAAGCCGTATTGCCTATCACTGATCAACGAGTGATCCTCCAGGTAGCGGACCAATTGGATGTTAATGATCCGCTCCATCACCTTGCAGATCACTGAGGTTATGGCGATTGGGCGATAATTGACAGGGTCTGACCGATCACCCTTCTTAGGAATCGGTTGCACATTAGCCTCTCTCCAAGATTGAGGCACCACACCTGAAAGATAAGACGCGCGGTACAAGCGTGTTAGTGCAGGAGACAACTCGGCTGCGCACTTTTTAAGGACAACCGCCGGGATACCATCAGGACCACTGGCTTTTCGGACGTCGAGTGACTGCAGTTCACGCCTCACATCACAATGCCTGATACGGATATCAGGCATTGTGTGGCCACAGCTAGGCAGCGTAGGTGGCTGAGAACCGCAGTCATCGAGCCGAGAATTGGCCGCAAAGAGGCGCGCCAGTAGACTGGCTTTCTCCTCCGGCCCATGGGCCAGTGATCCATCCGGATATCTCAGCGGGGGCAGCGAAGGACGACAGAAATTGGATTGGACAGCCTTAGCAAGACTCCAATAAGCACGGCTGCTCGTCGGATGGTCTGCCAAGGCACGTCCAATCTTGGAGACGCGCTGAGCGTCCGCTCTCACATAAGCCTTCTTGCAGGCCTTGACGGCACGGTTATAAGCTGCCTTGAGTAAGCTTAAATTGGGATCCTTTATTGCGCGACCCCTGATCCAAGCGCGGTACGCCGCCTGTTTATTACCAACAGCGTCGGCGCACTCGCGATTGAACCAGGAGCGTCCGCGTCCTTTGCCGGCGATCTCAGAGGAAGGAATATAGTATTCCATTCCTAATCTGATCTCGTCGGCAATGGCGTCGGCACTCGCTGAAGGATCCAAGCCCTCAAAGCAGCGCTGCCGCCAAGGGATGGATGCGAAGTATTCTCGCATACCATCCCAATCTGCTGACGAGTAGTGCCAGACTTTGCGCTTAACCTTCACGGGTAGTGGAGGTGTAGCGCGCGGAACTGACGTCCCAACCAGGCAATGGTCGGAGGAACCCAGAGGGGCACCAACCGTCACCTGATACCCGGCTGGGTGACTCGTCAACAGAAGGTCCAGCAGAGAAGGCACATGACTCGACACATCTGGGATCCTGGTAGGCTGGTTCACCAGTTGCGCCAAATCATAAGTAAGAGCGAACGCGTGGGCAGCCCTTCCAGCATGGTCAGTCTTGGAGGAACCCAACCACAACTCATGATGTGCGTTGAAGTCCCCCAAAACTACCAATTCCGCTGTGGGGAACTGCTCCTGCGCGGCGTCTGTCGCCTGGCCAAGGTAGTTGAATAACCGGGTTGTCTCATCATCCCCGTTATGAGATCTGTAGAGGCACACGTAGACACGACTTTGACAGCCGAGGTCAACGTGTACCCACAGAGTGGAGAAGGAAGGATCCTCCATGCAGCGCAGACGGCGACAACAGACATCCGACCGAGCATACAAACACACCCCGGCCTTAGGCTTGAAGTTCTCTTCAAGCGAATAGCCAGGGTAGCGCAAGTACGATAGATCGGCCGGACAACGAATCTGTGTCTCCGTCAGGAAGAGCAAAGCAGGCCGGGCCGTCTCTAGATGGTGGTGGACGGCATTGATGTTCGAATGGAGCCCGCGGATGTTGGCGAACTCCATCGTGAACGCGGTGGTGGGGTTGTTCACCGCTGTAGAACCTGCTCTGATGTGTTGCACTGTCATGGGTGAAGGAAGGAAGTTGTGAAGAAGCTAGGGGGACTTGTGTCATGGTAGTAAGAAGATCGCGACGGGAAATTAGCCACATTAGTGCTGAATGGAGGCAGACTGATCCATCGGACGGAAGGGCCCCCGTACCCTCCCGGAATAGGCCGCCGGGACCCCATATCCGGTCACCAACCGGCACGACGACCTACTCCAAGATTATGCGCGGCATGGTGGGGCAGCCTCTCGAGGTGGTTAGCCACGATTGGGCCCCTGTACTATACCGCGGGCGGCCAGCGGGACAACCGTTTCTACGGGTCTCCCTGGCCGATGGGTCAATACACCTCCAATCAGTCGAGGCAAAAATACCCGCACGGTCATCCCCCTACCACGACTGAAGTCCCCCGAAAAACCGGATGTACACTGACTGATCCCGGAACGCGACACACTTGCATGTGTCACTATGGCGGGTTTTACGTCCTGTGCACGGTGGTCGCTATCCGGGCGGATACGAAAATCCTACCACCAGTAAATATAGTATAGTTAATATATTCTCGAGAAATATAGGACATGGTGAATAATAATGTGATGTGTTAGTGCTTAATTAATTAGTTAAATATTTCGTAGCAAATATTGACTTTCCATGGTAGAGTCGTTTGAAGTATATTGTCCTTCGTGACTTTGGCGAGCCCACTACCGAATTGCAGGCATATTCTAAAATTTCTTGCTGGTACTGAAAAAAAATGTAACAAAAAAACACAATAGTATTTTGACAGATTGGATTCTGGGGCTTTTTGTTCTCAAGCTGCACGTTTATGCTGCAGAGCTAAAGTGGCAATCGTTGACGATTTGGAAACTGAGTACTCGTTCCTATGTCCCAAAATTTAATTACCAAAACAAAATTTTTGATGTCTATTGACGTGTAAAATGGAAACAAAAAACATGAAATAGCACAATTAAGAGCAAGGTACATAAAAAAATTATAACTATTTGATGCATTTTTCGTAATTTTGTTTACACTTATAATTCTCGTTAAATCTAAAGCATAAATGTTCTGGCAAATATTATTTAATTTTTCTGTTAGTAAATGTCTAGTAGTAGTACCACAAAACTGCTGAATAAGATTAAAAGGAAAATAGACAGTATTTTGTATCGGCACGAGTGTCCCCGCTTGTCTGACGTCTGTCACCTATTCATTATTTTACGTCCAATGATAAAAAATTCAAAAAAAATGAAGCTGCTATTGACTACACATTCATATTACACACAACCCGGATTACTACGAAGCGACCTTGTCAAACATATGATTGTCTAATCGTAGGTTCAGCACGCTCGGAATGCTGACATTTCCTTTCTAGTCTTATGCAGCTGTTCTGTGAGCAGCACGATATCTGATAATGTGTCTAAACATCGCCAAAACACTCTCCCGCTAGTAATTTATACTCAAGACACACTTTCAAGTGTACAGGCCAGTACTCGCGTCATTTGCCAGTTCCATCACACAGTCCGGAAAGCCCAACCCAAAACAATGCAGCGAAAACTATGAAATATACCTACGTTCGTAAAATCAATGGTGATCCCCCTCTGTTTGCGTCGCTGTCAGTTGATAAGGTCACGCAACAGTATAATGTATGGAGTTAATAAATCTGTCAACCCCCCGTTTACGACTTTATAAAAGCAAACATGTAATTTTGTAAATATGATGTTTGTGTCACGGAGTAACCAAGGTTGGTTGGACCGTGATTTGTATCAGCGGGGTTATATGAATTTTGGAATTATCCCTCACGAGCTCATTTTGTGTCGCATTTGGAAATAGTCCTTTAAGTATATGCGTCGATCATATTAAATAAATAACAATGTATTCAGACCTTGATCGGAAACTAAGGCAGATAATAGCTGATTACAAACACCGTGACATTAAAAAAAAACTCGACAATAAATAAAAATAAATACTTTCCTTCCTTTTCCTTACAACCACATCCATTTAATATCTATGATTGTTAGGAAAACGTCAATTTTTTTTTGGCGGGTTTTTTTTTAACCCCTATGGGTTTGTAATCATCGTAGCTATTACCTGCCTTAGTTTCCGATCACGGTCTGAATACACCCTGTATAGTCTGCCCTACAACCAGATACAATTTATGTGTCGTGGGTATGCGATTCTACGAAAGACTTACTGGTCTCAGAGAGACGCAGATATAAATAAATAATTGTTAGAAATAAAGGTAATCGTATGTGTTTTAAAAATTGAGAAGCGGAGTAGGACTGAGAGAAAGGTTTTATAGTCTCATCTTACTTATCCAGAGTGTAAAATGACTGTGATCGAAAACTAAGACAGACGATAGTTTCGGTGATTACAAACATATTGACATTAAAAAAGTCCCGACAAAAAAATGGCGTTTTTCTAATTACCACATAAATTTAATACTTATGGTTGTCTTTTTACAACCTGTATAAGGAAATGTGAAGGAACTGCTATATTCGTATGGTATTGTAAGATAGTGGTAACATATTGGCATAAAATTCGTAAAATCCACCCAATACAACAACAAAATAAGGTAGGGTGATATTAGTAAAAAAGCAGTGATGGCCTCGAGGTTTAGGCGCGCGGTCGAGAATTTCGGCGGTCGCAGGTTCAAACCCCAGGCACACACCTCTGACTTTTCGAAGTTATGTGTATTCACAATGAATTATCACTTGCTTTAACGGTGAAGGAAAACATCGTGATAAAACCTGCACACCTAAAAATTTCTTAGAAATTTCTTAGGCGTGTAGTCCGCCAACCCGCACTAGGCCAGCGTGGTGGACTAAGGCCTAAACCCTCTCAGTTGTAGAGGAGGCCCGTGCCCAGCAGTGGGACGTATTTAGGCTGATTATGATGATGATGATATTAGTAAAGCTCTAAACTACAAAATAAATCTAATTTCCAACTTTATCCAGTGTTAGACATAATTTGATAACAACATTTAGGTTACATTCACGAAAGGTTCACAGGTGAAATTTTATAACACTATCGTACACATTAAAACAAGCCGAATTAGCCATCTGCCACTTCAAAACAAATAATTCAATATGAAAGTTAGTACATAATAAAATTTTATACAACCACAATACTTAATTAAAAAGTGGGAACCCGAATGTTCTAATTAAAAATTAATGAAACGCCTTTTAATACGTGTTCTGTAATAAAAATCAAGTTTTACTATTATTGCAGTGTGTATTCGAAAGATACATAATGCAGTCCGTGTTATGTGCTCTTTACAATTCCAATAGAATTAAAATAAGCAAATGAAATTCTAATTTCATTTAAAGTTAATAATTTATTGTAATATTATTCGATGCATTTTGATACACTCTATAAAAAAATATTAATTTTAGTTGTAAATGTAAGTTTAAGATAACGTTTTCACGAGCTTTACTGATATAAACAAAATGATAATTCTAATAGAGTCCCGCTGCATGTTTTGTAAATCTACACATTCACTAACCCGTGTGAGTTGATTGTGTTGTATTGTTTAATTTTCTTTTAATTCGAAAACAATTTATTATTCGCTTTATATTTAAATGCAAACTTAATTTAAATTATTTTCTTACTATTATGGCCCGAGATAACGTAATAGTGGCATTAGCATTCAGGCTTTTCTAACAACATGTCCTGGTATCATCATCATCATCATCATCAGCCCATATACGTCCCACTGCTGGGCATGGGCCTCCTCTACCATTGAGAGGGTTTAGGCCTTAGTCCACCACGCTGGCCTAGTGCGGGTTGGCGGACTACGCACCTACGAAATTCCTAAGAACTTTTAGGTGTGCAGGTTTCATCACGATGTTTTTCTTCACCGTTAAAGTACGCGATGATTCATTGTGAATACACACATAACTTCTAAAAGTCAGAAGTGTGTGCCTGGGGTTTGAACCCGCGACCGTCGAAATTCTCGACCGCGTGCCTAAACCTCGAGGCCATCACAACTCCTGGTATCATCAGGACCATAAACTGGGAAAGGACTATTCCTTAGATTAATGCGAAAGAAACCTTTTAAACTATTTTATGGCATTTTATTTAAATAGGTAGTTTATTTCACGCCGGACAAACACAAAAGTGTATTCAGGCAGTATTTTTAAAAACCAAAGTGATGAATCGTCGGCCTTATCGCCCAAAGCGATCTCTTCCAGGTAACCAAGCATGATGGAATATCTATTAAATGTATTTTATTATAGTTGTTATAATACAGACCTGAGTATTATTCGTACTCACTGAAATACAACAACAAAGAGAAAAATATCAAATGCAAATTCACTAGTCTTCCAACTGAGGGACAAAAGCTATGACCTTTTACAGTGACATGTTTGTACATTTGTCAGATATAGCACGTGCGAGTTGCGGTCCTTGACACAATTATTCATACTATCGGTCACGGTGGCCTTTCATACGGTTATTGTATTAAAATAGTTTTTATTTCAAAGCTGTAAATTCTATTTTTGAATAACAGCTTGCGTGAATACATCCAAGTATTCAGGTTGGACCACACTAACCGGCCATAACTTTATTTCAACTCCAAATGAAATATTTGTTGATGAGTCCAAATTAAAGTTTAAAAGACAGCAGTCAGTCGCCTTATTACTTAATACGAAGACTAAAACTGACTAAAATATTATCGCTAAAGTTATTATCGCTATAATTGTTCATTGATTAAAATAACTATGAGCATCATCAGTCTTTCGTAAAACTACTACTGAATGAAAAAACTGATACTCATGTAATATTCTTTTAGTTTAAATTTACAATGATGTTAAAACGATATTCGTGAATCTGATACCTATAATTTGAGAAAAATATCCATAAAATGTACTCATTATTCCAGAAAACTTTGTTTCTAGTGTGAGATAAAAATATTAAGTAAAAATTTTGACATACATAATATCAAATATTCCAGTGGGCGCAGCATTACACTCAGTTTTTCTGACTAACGATGGCACTTCATCTCTTAGCTATAAAGCCATTGTTCACCTGACAAGGTTCGCGATAATATTGAAATACCGCGCGTGAATAGAGCACCCATTCATCTAACTATCGCAGTAACTTATGATACACACTGCCGCTAAGTGTGGTGAGTAATCGCGTGGATGCATTAATGATTATTTGTAGAACTTTCTTTCGTGTTGACATTACAAGTATAAAATAGTACATATAGTATAGGTTTTTTGATGAATTATCGTAACTTATCACATTGACATGTTTTGATCGCGTTGCGTTTAAATTCCAGAGGCGGTTTTGTCACTTAGCGTACTAGTAATAAAAGCAGCTTAAGAACCTAGCCGGCTCAAGCATTATTGTCTGTTAAAATATACTTAGTAACAGTGCGGAGTCAGGTGATATCCCCATAAAGGCTGCCCCCGCAATAGGCTGACCCCGTATTTTGTGGGAAACAGCTGTTTCAAAACGTTATAGAAATAAGTCTCTATCTATACTACCTTTTCAGGAATATCTACAGGTCTCTGCATATTTAATACTACGGGACCCGTCTCCACCCGGGCGCGGGTGCATTCCATTATTCCATGATCTATTATATGTATTAAATTAAAATAAACAATGTTCCAAATGAAAACAATCTTACAAATCAACAAAGTTTTTTTAGCACTAGGATATTGCAGACTGACAAAACATTGGATAATGATAGTAATAACCTTAGGACTAGACCTTTTGTGTTTAATATTTTCACAAAGGCTGCAGTCTACCGTCATAAAGACTTAAAATTGCTAGAAACCCCGTTAGACACGGCTCATTTACTTCCAGAACATTTGTCCAAAGCAGTGTTTGCTAAAACAATAGAAAAAACCCGGCGACAGAGATATTTTTCTGTAATGGGATGTAAATTTTTCCTTAAGTTTGTTTTTAAGGCTTAAATTCGTAGTTTTAACATAAAATGGTAGCATTTAGGAATAATACGATATGAAGTAGTCTTCCATTGTATTTTATTTAATAAATATAGAAAAAGAATCAAAGGCTGTAGTAAGGATGTAATTGACACAAGTGTTAACAAATAACTAATGTATTTGTATTTACATTATATAAGTGTGAAAGTGATTTTGTTTTTTTTACATAGGCACATATTGATTGATATATTTCTGACAAATTTTTTTTAACATGAGTAAAGCCACATGATATATTCATTGGTTTTGAAACAGATTGTATTATAAAAGTGATTGTTTCCAAGTTGCTTGAAAGATATACTGGCAAAATTTTGCTTGACAAACATCCGGTCAATATCTTACCCAAATAGGTTAGACGAGGCCCGTATGATTAGCTTATTGTATTGTCGCTACCGTTTTTATGCTATGACACGTCCGATATAATGAGTAGCATTCATATATAATTACAAGTTCCTTTATTGTGTCCGTCTTTTCGTAATTCAATGATCAGTTTCTACAAAAATCTGCATGTCAATTTGAAATCTATAAAATACTTCATTATGATGTAAACATGATCATGATTTTTATTTCTGTGGCATTAGCAAGCGTTTTGCATAATGGACATTATTACTAAAATTAACATCACCAGCTTTCATCCGTCTACTGCAGGAATTAGTCCTTATGAAGATTAATCCGTGGTCACTGCAAAATCTTTAAAAGATTAAAGCCATTTTATTTTTTTTATAGTATATACAAACGTACGTTGTTCGCATGATGGACTAAGGCCCAACTGCTCTTATTTGCTGAGGAGACCCTAACCCGTGGCTCGTGAATGGCTTGCTATAGAGTATTAACTTGTAAGAGAAATAAAGTCTACATAATTGTGCCGGCTCATTAGCAACGAGTTGCAGTTAGATTACCTCGTGACGCACTATAGCGGTTCCATCTTATGGATATACATACATACATACATAAACTCACGCCTGTATTCCCCGAAGGGGTAGGCAGAGGTGCATTTCTGCACCCACATTTCGCCAGGTATGTATCAGTCCCACGTAATAGGGGGCGAGCCTATTGCCGTTTTTCGGGAACATTTCCAGACTCCGTGCTGTTACTGAGAATTTCGTAATGGAAAAACCCAATTACACTTTACCCGACCCAGGAATCGAATCCAGGACCTCTAGATCGCACGGCACATATTTGTACGCGAGACCACGAGGCAGTCGTGGCTTATGGATATAATAATTATCAGATCAAAATTCGACTATTTAATAAACACATTTTTTTCGCTACTAACGCTGATGTATCGAGTTTTTAATATTCTCATCTACGAGTTTAGTTTATATAAAGGTATTTGTATATAAGGTTCTCAAGTGGAGGTCGCGTACCGGCAAGCGCAGCGTTGGACGTCCACCCACAACATGAACGGACGATTTGGTGAAAATTGCGGAAAGCCGCTGGATTAAGACCGCTTCCGATACTTTGGAAGTCTTTGGGGTAAGCCTATGTCCAGCAGTGGACGTCTTTGGGCTGATTTTGATAATGATTTGTATATATCATATCGAAGCAATGTTACACGAAAATAAGACTGGTTGATTATATCCAAAATGCTTCGTGAGAATATTCATCAAAATTTAAGCCAATGTATTTGGAAACTCCATACGTCCATAACATTTGCAAACTATTATCCGTTTCGTGATTTCACAATACAAGGTATTTCTTTTATTACGATTCGAGTGTGTAATTGAATTCTATTATGCTGTATATTACAACCGACAAGGTCTGTGTTGTCACAAAAACTAATTTGTTTTGTGAAAAAACGCTTGTGTAATACATGCCGTGTCCTTGGCGTAAGTAGTCACACTTCTGTACAAGAAGGGTTCAAGTTGGGTTAATTAATTACGTAAGTTTTTAACTTCATAATAGGCGGAAAGTCCATTCCAATTTCTGGAGTGCATTTCTAGACTCCACGTAATACACATATCATTTATTCCGTGTCGTCTATTCCGATCATTTGAACTTATTTACAATATTATAGCATGTTTTATAGCTGTCGAATGCATTTCGTTTGTAAGTGTCTGCCATTTCTTATATTAACAGCTTTTCATTTATTCCTTATTGAAATAGACGAATGAAAACTCATATTTAAACAAATATGAACTGCTAGCCGCTATTGTTTTATGTCTTCATCTGTTATTTAGTCTGCCGCATTTCTTTTGTTCCACATACATAACCTTACGCCTGAATTCCCCGAAGGGGTAGGCAGAGTTGCATTTCTGCACCCACATTTCGCCAGTATGTCGCAGTCCTACGTAATAGGGGGCGAGCCTATTGCCGCTTTCCGGGCACATTTGCAGACTCCAGGCTATCACTGAGAATTTCCTAATGGAGAAACCTAATAATACTTTTCCCGACCCGGGAATCGAACCCGGGGCCTCTAGATTGCACGGCACATACTTTTGTAAATTATTTTAACTATAATTTATTTATTTATTTATTTATGCTTTTTATACAGTTTGTATAAAGGCGGACATAATGCCTTAGGCATTCTCTTACAGTCGACCTTTGGGTGATGCAGAGATAAAAGAAGTAGGCGCATAAATAACGAACTGGTGAAGATACACACATACATATATACTAACATATTAAGAACAACAAGAAAATAGGAATACACATATAAAATATGAAATATAATCCAGTATACATACACACAAATATAAATATATACACATATAGAATCATACTCATATACATACGTACATATTACATATATAAACATAAATACATAGAAGATATATATTATCAACTCAATTCCTTAAGAAATAGCTGCCGAACTTTCAACTTAAATGTCAGGCGGGTTGTAACCGACCTAATTTCAGCGGGGAGTGCATTCCAAAGGAGAATAGATTGAATGAAAAAGGAAGAGTGGACAAAATCGGTGGTGTGAGGAGGACACTTAAGAAGAAGATTGCTTGAAGAGCGAAGGTTTCTAGAATGGTTGCTACCAAGAAATTGAAAATGGTTTGACAGCCCCGTGGCGCAGTTGGCTAGACACTAGCTTGCGAAACGAGAGGCTGCGGGTTCGATTCCCGCACCGAGACAAATGTTTGTGTGATCCACAAATATTTGTTTCGGGTCTGGGTGTTTGTGAGACCGAAAAGTCTCTCGTAGTGTCTGATACCCACGACACAGGACTTGTATCCTAGTGTGGGGTCAGAACTATGTATGTGACTGTTGGGTGTATTTATTTATTTATTTATTTAAGTAAGAGGGTGAGGAAGGACAATTCAAAATGGAAAAAAGGGTAGTGAGTGCTCGCAGAGAACGACGTTGACGGATAGGCAACCATTTTAATTGGGAACGGAAGGAAGACACGTGATCATATTTACGAAGGTTGAAAACGAATCGAATGCAGTTATTAAGAAGACGGTCAAGTTTATTGAGATATTCTGCATTCAGATCGAAATAGCACACATCACCATAGTCAATTATGGGAAAAATCAAAGTCTATAATCCGTAACCTCCCAACCGCACGCATCAAATAATTTGTCAGAACCAAAAAGGAACTTTAAACAAGTCTCGTTCCTTTTCCAATAAAGGCGAAAAAGAGAAATTTATCGTTAATATACGAAACAAAGACTTACCAAAAGGATTGTTCCTCATAAAAGCATTTCAACTACATGCAATCAATACTTCTTTATTCAGCAAACAACACTGGCCAGAACATAAATAATATTTAAAAATGGCAACGATCCGATGGATACTTAATATGTCCCTTAATCTTCGACATCCTACCGATAAATCAAAGAGAAAGGCAGATTACAATACAAGCACGGTAGAAGCTACTGTAATAACAGTCATCGGCCAGATGTCGAACCACTGACCGCTATACACCGGAATAAGCAAATTACATACATAATGTCGAACACCATGTAATTAGTTAGACATTTTCTCGAATCACCCAACTGTGCTCGTAAGTACGCGTAATGATAACAAAGATTTTTTGCAGAGCACTAGTTAAGTGTATTAAAAACCAATTTGCTTTGACAGCATATTACGTATAAATTGGAGAACTAAGAAGCAAGAATGAAATTGTAAAGGAAAACTGAATATAAATCATGCGCAGCCCAAAAATATCATAACTTTAGTTTTAGTTTACATGTTAATTGTGTAATGTCTAGTTTATAATTGCTTATTGTGGGGTCAGGATATTCTCATTTATATGTCAAGTTGATTTTGTTAAATAAAGACAAGCTGGGCTTTTGGGCTTCTATGGAAGTACCGCCACTGCTAAATACTAGGTTCTAATTTATTATATTTTAATTTATATAATCACACCTAAAATGTAAATGAAAGTTGAAAAAAAGATTTTTAGGGATTAAAACTGAGGTTCAAACTATAGTTGCCATGACAACGCGAAATAGAAACTAAAGGGTGAAAACAATAATTGGAAACTAATGATATCCGGCATATGTGTCAGCGCGTAATTACATGTCATAGTTCCTCTATTATACGAGTAAATGTATTGTATGAAAACAGTTAGTGGGCTGTGTAATTGATACTAAAATGACAATTTTAAACCAAATAGATTGATAACATTTGAGGCGTCTGATCTGGTAAAGTAATCATCATCATCATCAGCCCATATACGTCCCACTGCTGGGCACGGGCCTCCTCTACAACTGTGAGGGTTTAGGCCTTAGTCCACCACGCTGGCCTAGAGCGGGTTGGCGGACTACACACCTAAGAAATTCCTAAGAACTTTTAGGTGTGCAGGTTTTATCACGATGTTTTCCTTCACCGTTAAAGCAAGTGATGATTCATTGTGAATACACACATAACTTCGAAAAGTCAGAGGTGTGTGCCTGGGGTTTGAACCTGCGACCGCCGAAATTCTCGACTGCGCGCCTAAACCTCAAGGCCATCACTGCTTCTCAGTAAAGCAATAATACTAACATATCATTTATTCCGTGGTGTATATTCCGATCATTTGAACTTATTTACTATATTATAGTAAATATAACTGTGTATGCTGTGTACTATATAAGCTGTGATGGCCTCGAGGTTTAGGCGCGCGGTCGAGAATTTCGGCGGTCGCAGGTTCAAACCCCAGGCACACACCTCTGACTTTTCGAAGTTATGTGTGTATTTACAATGAATTATCACTTGCTTTTACGGTGAAGGAAAACATCGTGGATACCTGCACACCTAAAAAGTTCTTACTATGGTGTTGGACTATGGCCTAAACCCTCTCAGTTGTAGAGGAGGCCCGTGCCCAGCAGTGGGACGTATTTGGGCTGATGATGATGATTATAGCATGCATTTCTTTTGTAAGTGTCTGGCATTTCTTATATTAACAGCTTTTAATTTATTCCTTTTTGAAATAGACGAATGAAAACTTATATTTAGACAAATATGAACTGCCGCATTTCTCTTGTTCCATAAGTAAACCGTTGATCTCCGTAAAATTGTCTTAGTAGAGTAAAAAATAGTGTAATGTTTTTTTTTCATAATAGCGATAAATAGTCACCAACTTAGCCTGGATTGAGTCTTCGGAAATTATGGTATAATTCCAATATATTTGTATTTTATCAAAGTAGTCTACTTAATGTACCTACGTAGTAAGAAAACTGACGATAAAGATAAAGAAATTTATGAAAATAATATTAAATACAATTCCCATAAAATTAACAAAACCAACTAACCGAAATATAAAGCAGAGAATACAAAAATATTCGCTCAAAACACCAACTAACGGAAAGGCCCGGTTTGACACGACAGCCTGGAGGAAATAACTTGATGGTAGAAAAATCAGGCATGCATTGAGGGACTGTGCGCCCTGACGGTTTGTTTAGCGGCCACAATGCGCCACGCTAACGAGTTGCGCGTCTGAATAAAACATTGCCAACTTGGAGCTGCGAGCCACGAGTGCCCGGCGATGAGCATTAACAATGGGTTACATACGTTGAACGTATTATTTATTCTAAGGGGCTTTGTATTGTGCTCAAGGTTTTTTTGGGTAGAAATGTTTTTCTATGATATATTTTATATGATATTCTCTATATTCTGTATGCTACGAAATCGGAACCGAAAGATGTTATTATTCTTAAGATAAAGAGACAGTAAATTATGATCATCAATCGTCTTGCCTCTTTATACCTTAAATGAATATTTTTAGAAGATGAGTTCATTTGTTCTTACATAGAAAAATATTGATTATGCATCACTACCAGGCGCTTTCTGTAAAAAGAAAGCGTCTAGGTTTCACTCCCCCACGCTCGCCTAATGATGACACACAACCGGAAAACACTTTAATAAATTAGCAAGTATCCTTATGATGTTTTTCTAAACCGATGTCAAATAAACACATAATTTCAAAGGGTTAAAAGCGTGCCGAATGGTATGTTTTGTACAAAAGCTATTATCACAAATTCCTCGTAACACTCCCGAGTCGTATAACTTGTACCGTCGTTAAAATAGCAACGTTTCACTTTGCACAATAGACTCGGTTTGGCTGTAACCTAAATATCGGATTGTGGTGCCACAAACGCCGTATAGAAACGTCTCTGTTTATTGAATTGAACAAAATGACATTTCAACTTATGGCGTGTTGAGGTGAACATCTAATGATGTATACATCTTCGAGATCGTTTTCCATTAAGGCGATAGAGGTATGTGTTTCATTAGTGCTGTATTGACGCTTAAATGCGGTGACTTATGTTTAATTTAGAACTTGGTGATTCTAATCTCCAAGACTTGAGAATATGTACAAGTATATTTAATAATCACGAGTATTTTAAATGGTCGGCACAAGTATGTGCCGTGCGATCTAGGGGTCCTGGGTTCGATTCCCGGGTCGGGCAAAGTGTTATTGGGTTTTTCCATTAGGAAATTCTCAGTAGCAGCACGGAGTTTGAAATTGTGCCCGAAAAACGGCAATAGGCTCGCCCCCTATTACGTGGGACTTATACACACCTGGCGAAATGTGGGTGCAGAAATAAACCTCTGCTTACCCCTTCGGGGAATACAGGCGTGAGGTTATGTATGACATTTTAAAAGGGCACTGAATTCAGTCGTTGAGTCAAAATGTGGACAACCCGAGCTCAAATACAAATGGATAGGCTTACAGAGTTGAAGGTGCAGGGTAAGAGAGCATAAGAATTCAATGCAAGTCGTTCAGGGTAATTGACAGGTTCTATGGGTGTCACTAGGCAAAATAAAATTTAAAATAAAATTAATTTTAATCTAAAATTTTGATTTCATGTTACAATTTTGTTATTTATCTTTTACTTATAAGAGATTAAATGAACTTATTACTGATATTGCAACCGCTATGTAGGTACGTGAAAGTACTAAAACACTAGGCTAAGCCGATGACGGCGTGGAATCGATCGTCTAGTACTACCGTTTCGGAATGTGAATTAAGCAATTTGTATTCTAACAGTTCGTACGAAAGTTATTGTTTATTTTCATTTGTAATCTACTACCTGATAAGTCAAGCATTTGTTACTATGATTACCCCATAATTTTAGACATAATTTTAAAATAAGAATTTGAAGAAAACGGGGAATAGGTACGACAAATTGAAGCTTATCCATTTTTTGTAGTGGACTAAGACGTAACTCGTCTCACCTACTTGCAAAGTTTCGATTACTGAACCCATATAATTGTAGGCATGTACTTATATATTATTTTTTGTAAATATCAGGCACGATGGATATTATACAACATAAAAATGGTGCTATATTTCCACCAACAAGTTATAGAAGCGATAAGATGCCTCACAAATTCCGCAGCCTCTCAATTACCTCGTCCTTGATCGTTTCCGACGATCAGCAATACAACAGATATGTGCCTCATTGTAGAAATAATTATACAGTCAATATTTACATACATTATAGTTGTGATGGCCTCGAGGCTTAGGCACGCGGTCGAGAATTTCGACGGTCGCGGGTTCAAACCCAACGCACACATCTCTGACTTTTCGAAGTTATGTGTGTATTCACAAAGAATTATCACGTACTTTAACAGTGAAGGAAAACATCGTGATGAAACCTGCGCACCTAAAACTTCTTAGTAATTTCTTAGGTGTGTAGCCAACCCGCACTAGGCCAGCGTGGTGGACTAAGGCCTAAACTCTCTGAGTTGTAGAGGAGGCCCGTGCCCAGCAATGGGACGTATATAAGGGCTGATGATGATGATTATATTTACATACACAGTTCAGACACCCAAGTCTTGTGACTGGTATCAGAAACTTCAAAAGACTTTTCGGTTGCAGACACTCAAATCCAAAATGTGTGTACATTCATCTTGGTTTTGGGATCGAACCGGGATAGAACCTAACTAAAAACGCCATAGACGTTGTCCATATAAAAATCCATTTCCATTGTTGATAAAATCACATCCGAGTAACCGCATATTCGTTCTATAGTTTTATAAAAGTGGGGCACATTATATTACTTTGTAAACCTACATTAATAACTACGTAAAGGAAATTGAGGCACACCCTTTGTTGTCATAATTACGTCTGCATTACAATCTATTTTTGCGTCGACACCTGGCATCGTCTGTGATAACGAGTTCGACTGGTATTCGTCCATGTGTTTGATGCATTGAATGACAATAATGGAGGTTCTGTTACAAGGTACGACACGACAATATAAAATAATTTTACCGTGTTTTAAAATCGATTTCGATGTTTAAAGTCTGAAGTTCGTACAAGTAGCAATCTTGTTAACTTGTTAGGTTTACTACCAAGTTCGATATACACAATATAGATAAAACGTAAATAGCAGTGGCGGTACATTCATAGGAGCCCAAAAGCCCAGCTCACCTTACAAAATTCGGAATAATAATCTTTAAGCCTTAAATCATTATTTAACAAAAGCAATTTGACATATAAATGAGAATATACCTACTGCCCCACAATAAACAATTATAAACTAGACATTACACAATTAACATGTAACGTTTTTGGGCTTCTATGGAAGTACCGCCACTGGTAAATAGGAAGAAGCTCCAAGTATTTTTACATCTACTTTTTGCCAGGACTACAACATAATAGCTGGCTTTTATAACATTTTTGGGGCACATTTCTATATTATATGCTAAACCCAGAAAGTCGAACCCAGAACCACTCTATTGCACGGCGCACACAATTGTCGTAGAATCATTGCGATAGTCCAATAAAATGATAAACATAGTTCATTATTCTGCTTCTGTAATGAAGCTAAATAAAGAACTATAAATGCATATCAGGTACCTTTATAAATACTTGCAATCCAAGTTACATTTCCAGGAATTACTATAATTGTCTTAAATAAATGAATTTAAACGGGTACAATCTGTTGCGTAAACTGAACAACTCCAACAAATCTTGCCTCATTTACTATCTATTATAGCCCAGTTACGGCGAGACTGTGCGACTCGCCAGCAAATATAATTTATTGAACCTAAATGTAAACGGACCTTGTTAAATGTTTTAGTTGCAACACATCGCTCGTGCCGCAAAAACTATTCATGCATAAAACGGGTGACACAGTAATGTTGTCCATCTTGATGCATGGCAGGTGCCTGACGGCAGATTTCTGACTTTAATTATACTTGTATGTAGTTTTATTAAAAACCACTTTAAAGGCCGCATTTTTAATCCCCCGTCTAGCATTAATTAGTTTGACAAGCATTACTGGTTGGCGGGAGGATGCTGCTATTTATAGTGTTTAATGTTATTGTGCTGTTTTTCGAGTTTGGAATTAAGTGGGTCCAGATCGGTCAGCCCGTGTTGGCAGCGGATGTTTGGGATACTTGTCATATTTGTTGCAGGTTATTCAATATGATCTTTGAGTTCGAATACAATTGACGATTAATTAAATGCAGCGTAATGTATTAACGTATTTGTTATCTCAGTGTAATATACAAAATAGTAATTGTTTTTAAATGTATTAATTTGTACATCAGTTCGTTGATTAATAGACGAAAAAAAATTGCATAAATTATTGAGTTCAAGTTCGAATAAACATAATTTATATCATCTACTATCGATAACCAATAAGTCGGACATAATCATGAAACAAAAAATTAATAATATACAAACAGATGATATGAAGATCATGCTGAGTGAATCTTAGCAAGCTAACTAAGGATTAGGGAAGGATTGTACTCAGTGGCAATTAATTAGAGCTGTGAATGTACTTCCCTAGATATAAGAACAGAAAACAAAGGATAGCACAGCGATGTAAGCTCATTATTACGATGAAACAAACCAAGAAAGTTTGCATTGAATATTATGTTGCAGCAATCACAGGAACTCATTTCGATAATTGAAATAAAATCTCTTTTACCTCTGACTATTAGTTAAGATTGAATATTTTAGACTGAATAAAATCAAATTGCTATCAAAAATGTCATCACTATTTTAGTCACGAATTAGTTATCAACATAAACCACTCATCCAAATGCTAATCGCTTGAGTAATTCAGAGCTATTTCTTTCCAAGAATTTGAAACCTCTTTGCGTCGTTTTGCAAATACACCTCGTTGACCTCTTAATTTAGAAATGTGTCTGCAATTTGAAGAAAAAATCATGACAGACACTCGTTGACTGTGATTGCCTGTTAACTTGTCGACAGGAATAAAATCCAAACCACTTTTTCAAATTACATACTTATGATGTCTCTTGGCATTATGCGCGAACTCCTGTTCTCACGGCCCACCTCGGAACGTGGAAAGCCATTTCTCCCTCTCAGTTGTATCCACATAATTTAAAATTTAGCAACTGCATGTCACGCTTCGTTGTTTACACTAGTTACTATAATTGCTGTGGGTCGCGACCATGTCATGACCTCAGCGTGCCTGCATTTTTATTTCTTTATTACCCTCGTTTTTGCACGAACTGTCTTCGAGTAGTGCCTCCGGATGACTGGGTACTTAATGGACTAACTACCCAGATGGACATTTGACTCGTTAAAGTCATTACCAGACATTCATCGTTTGGGTCAGAGGCAATGAAAGCAAGCCTGTGTTATGTAGTTCTTATATATATATTTTTTTTGATATCCTTATTTCGTTCTATGACCATTTATCACCAATATTTTTTTTCGGATTTTCCTACATTTAACGTGAAAACTCTTAATAATGTGACTGAGAACTTTATTACATTCGTTTTACCTACTCCTACAGAGATGTTAATTTAATATATGTTCCAATTTTTCATTTTTTCAAAGTGATATTAATTTAATGTTTTTATTGAGTGTGTAGTATTAAAGTTACCTCAAAAATGTACGCAGCTCTCTTAATTTCACTTTAATTCCATGCTCTCTCTTAGCGGTTATTATTTCTTTTAAAACAGTAATGTTGGGTAATCACTAGGTTCAAGTTTGGCGGTTTGAAACTATAATAATTGCGCACACCCCACCGTAATGCGTTCGCCCTTGGAGGCAGCTGATGAGCAATGTCACTTGCCACCGCTATTGTGATGCGACAACGATTAAATAATTATCAGACCTGACATGGGTTCAGTCTTTAACTTGTTTAATAAGCTATGTATATGGTCTGCCTCATGGTCTCGCGGCAAAAGTATGTGCCATGCGATCTAGAGGTCCTGCGTTCGATTACCGGGTCGGTCAGTGTTTTTGGGTTTTTCCAATAGGAAATTCTCAGTTGCAGCACGGAGTCTGGAAATGTGGCAGAAAAACGGCAATAGGCTCGCCCCCTATTACGTGGGACTGATACATACCTGGCGAAATGTGGGTGCAGAAATACATGTCTGCCTACCCCTTCGGGGATTATAGGCGTAAGGTTATGTATGTATGTATGTATTGGAGTACTTTTCTTTCCAATAGAAATAAATAAGTTACACGCAGTAAAAAAAAAAAAAATGTGTGTGTATTGGCAACTAAATAGGCAATTACTGCAATACGAGTTAAATTGATTGTGGCTATCAGAATTTTAGTATGAACAGAAAACACTCCTTTAATTAGCAACGCTAAGGAGCCTCTAGCAAGAAGATGAAAGGTTGAGGACGATATCACATATTTAATTTTTTTTATATTCTCAGCCTATCGCCGTCCACTGCTGAACGAAGGCCTCCCCAAGTAGGCGCCAACCATCCCGGTCTTGAGCAGCCCTTATCCATCCGCTACCCGCCACCTTTCTCAAGTCGTCGGACCATCGTGCTGCAGGGCGTCCTACACTACGTCTACCTAAGCGCGGTCTCCACTCCAACACTTGTCTGCTCCAACGGCCGTCCGTCCGTCGGCAGACATGGCCGGCCCACTTCCACTTTAGCGTGCTAATCCTGCGGGCAATGTCAGTGACTCCGGTTCTCTGGCGGATGACTTCATTACGGATTCTATCCACCAGAGAAACTCCAAGCATTGCCCGCTCCATGGCACGCTGAGTGACTTTAAATTTGTGGACCAGACCTTTAGTGAGTGTCCACGTTTCGGCTCCGTATGTCATTACGGGTAGGACGCACTGATTAAAGACTTTCGTCTTGAGGCACTGAGGCATCGACGACTTGAGAATATGACTTAGCTTCCCGAATGCCGCCCAGCCCAACCGTATTCTTCTGTCTGCCTCACTCTCGAAGTTGTGCCGGCCTAGTTGAATGGTTTGGCCAAGATAGGTGTATTCTTGGACAACTTCGAGAGTGGCATTCCCTACGACTACGGGCCTCGGGAGAACATGACTGTTAAACATTACCTTCGTTTTGTCTATGTTCATCCCGAGTCCTATTTGTCTTGAAGATCGGTCAAGGCTGTTGAGCATTTCCTCCAGATCCTGCAGAGATTCCGCCATCACGACGATGTCATCCGCGAATCGCAGATGAGAGATGTACTGGCCGTTAATGTTGATGCCCCGTCCTTTCCAGTCGAGCGTCTTAAAAGCGTCCTCCAATGCGTTGGTAAACAGTTTCGGAGAAATTACGTCTCCCTGTCTTACCCCTCGCTGCAGTTGGATTGGCTTCGTGCTGTGTTCTTGTACTTGGACGGTCATCGATGCGGCTTCGTACAGACTTCTCATCACCTGGATGTAGCGGTAGTCGATCAGGCATCTCTGCATGGACTCCAGAACAGCCCAGGTCTCGACGGTATCAAAAGCTTTCTCGTAGTCCACATACGCGAGGCAGAGGGGTTGGTTGTATTCCTCAGTTTTTTGGATTACTTGCCTAAGTGTATGTATGTGGTCTACGGTGCTAAAGCCCCTCCGAAACCCGGCCTGCTCCGGTGGTTGGAATTCATCGAATTTTCGGGCGAGACGATTCGTAATGACCCTCGAGAACAACTTATAGACATGGCTCAAGAGTGAGATGGGGCGGTAGTTCTTCAATAAGGTGTTATCGCCTTTCTTGAAGAACAAAACCACCACACTCTTGCTCCATGCCTCCGGCGTTGTGCCAGTTTGGATGACGGAGTTGAAGAGCTTAACTAGTTCTCTCAAGACAGGTGTACCTCCTGCCTTGAGGAGCTCAGTGGTTACTCCGTCATCTCCCGGTGCCTTGTTGTTCTGAAGTTGACCGAGGGCCATTCTAATCTCGCCCAATTCGATGTCGGGAAGCTCGTCTGAGTAGTGGCGAGTCAGTCTGGCTCGCGGATCATCCGCGTTGCAGGCCACAGGTGGAACTGCTCTTTGAGCATACAAATTTCCGTAGTACTTTTCGACCTCTCCGAGAATTTCTGGAATTGAGGTGACGGTGGTGCCTTGTTGTGTTCTGAGTTTCGTCAGGTGACAACCGGAGGTGTGGGGCTTAGCGAATACTTTGGAGCCCTTGTTTTGCGCAATGGCAATTTCAACTTCCAAAGCATTCGCGCGCCTAATGTCGCGCCGTATAAGCCTCTTCACCTCTCGGTTTAGTACCTGACGTTCAGATGGTGTGGCGTTTATAAGTTCTCGTCTTTTCCTCAATAATTCCAGAGTCTCGGAGGAGAGTTTAGACTTACGCCTGCTGCTCGTTGGTCGAAAGTATTTGGAGCCTACTTCGCGAATGATCCGCATCAGACTATTGGAGGCGTCATCAATGCTTTCAGTGTTTTCCAGTAGGGCGAATCGATTCTGTAGTTCCAGCTGGAAAGCTTCACAGCCGGCTTCGATCTGGGGCAGTGATGGACGAAGAGTCGACCTCATTAAGCGCGCACGTTCGATTTTAGTGTTAATATTCAGAGTGCCTCTTACAAGTCGGTGATCACTACCGGTATTAAACCTGTTGATCACTGAGACATCTCTGAATATTTGGCGCTTGTCAGTAATAATGAAGTCGATCTCATTTTGGGTCAAACCGTCAGGGCTACGCCAGGTCCACTTCCTTTGGGGCTTCTTCTGGAAGAATGAATTCATGAGAAAAAGCCCCTGTGCCTCGAGGAAGTTGACCAGCATTTGCCCTCGACTATTTCTGCTCCCATAACCGAATGGACCTACCCTCGATTCGCCGTAACCCTGTACTCCCACTTTGGCATTGAAGTCACCCATAACAACATTGTAAGAAGTCTTGGTACGAGACATAGCCTTCACTATGTCCTCGTACATGGCCTCGACTTCGTCGTCAGGATGTGTAGACGTCGGGGCGTACACTTGTATAACCTTGAGAGAGTATCTCTCGGTTAATTTTAAGACAAGGTACGCCACCCTTGCCGACACACTGCCAACTTCTACAACGTTGCTTTTGAGTGACTTGTGGATCATAAATCCGACGCCTCCTTGGGATGGTTGGTGTCCTTCTCGGAAGTAGAGTAAGTGACCGGTAGGTAGGGTAATCTTGTCCTCCCCCTGTCTACGGACTTCAGATAACCCCACAATATGCCAGTTGATGTGACTTAGCTCTACTTCCAATTCTGAGACGTACTCGTTCAGCCGTAGAGAGCGTCCGTTGTACGTTGCCAGAAACAGTCGGTTGTGGTACCCTGCCGTAACCCGGGGATTCTTAGCACCCCCCATCTCGCCGTTACCATGACCGGTACCGTGGTCAGGAATAGCGAGACTGCCGGGAACTGGGGGCCGCGAATTGATGGGAGTTGCCATTGGGGGATTTTGCCATAGTCACCACGCTTGGCAAGCGGGTTGGTGACCGCAGTGGCTGGAAAGATTTAGCCGACGGTGCTGCTGCCCACCGAAGGTTTTGGTATTTAAGGCATTCCAGCTTGAACGAGTGGTTATGCCGCCACTAGTCGGCCGCCAGAGCCACATCTGTTAGCTAGCAGGGTGTACCGCGTGCAGGTAGGGTTGGCAGTTGGGGACGTGAGATGTTATGCGCCCCCCTTACACCCTTTTATATTTTTTTTATAGCTAACAGACAATTACCATTAAAACATCCACTTCAAACCCTTTCACTAATTCCACGGCGGCGCCAACGACGTCTCCATTTACCATAGTCAGTGTTCCATCCTATAATTCAAAAGGAATTCTAAACAAAGCCTGCCTTTGTAATTATTCCAAAGTAGAAAATCTGGTCTTCGCACTTCGTAAGCGGAATGGACTACTTGCATTTTTTCAAACGCGTGGTAAACCAATAATTAGGAAAAGAAAGCAGATCTCTAAGGAGAGACAGCCAATATTTAGCACGTCTGTAGATATTTCATCATGCAATCAACAAGTTCTATATCTAGAGGAGCAACATTGTTTTTGTACGACTTTTTTCACGTTTCTGTCGCGCGCCCTACCGAGCAATTATTGAGAAACTAGTACCTATTTCAAAAGTCGTTTGTAATTAACAGGTTTATACAGCATCTGCTTGTACGCTGAATGAGTTATTTAAAATTGAACTTTACCTACCAGTGTTTGGGTTGTAATTTGTATAATGATAGTGTAAATATTTTTAGGGCGTGAAACCGTTTAAAAATTCTACTGACGTGTAATTCTCCAATAACTTGGAATATAAATATTAGAATAACATTAATTTATTTTAAAGAGGAAACTTATCTATTATGCAAAAATCGTATTATTGACATAATTAGGCAATTAACCAACTAGCTCAAAATCCTATAGGTGGCTATACTAAGCTACAGCTGTTTACTACTGTTTTCTCATATATCATTATTGTATATATAACAAAAGAGAGTAACTGTACAGTAGGGAACTGTGTTCAGAAAACAAACAAGCATTTATTTAACCTAATACGTAACAATCACAGAACATGTCCGCCCATCAAGCTATATTGAATAAAGTGCAAAATACGTCTAAATATTATTTTAAGAGGAAAGATGTAAGTAAATATCATTTTATTTTATTTTATAGAGAGAATTTAAACAGTCTTATTTATTCGATCCAATATAAAATGTAAAATGACTTAACAGAGATTCTTCAGAGTTTATAATATAAAAACAACATAGGTAGTGAAACAAAATATATTTCCCACTATTTCGAAAGCTAAACTTATATCTGGATTTTCTACTACGGAAACTCATAAAAACATCGACTTAGTCTCCATCAACAAATCAAGATCACATTTAACACGTCCGTATCTCGCAAAAAATTCGTTCGTGCCGCCATTAAGCCCAACAAAGTGCCATGGACGTCATAAAATATATTTTCCGATAGTCAAATTGCAGCATCGGTGTGGGCCACAAATCTTTTCCGATAAATTTTACCGTAACTACTTGGCGAACTCACTCGTTTCTCGCACCATAACTTCTTAGATTTATTTACCATAGGTTATTATTTTGCGATTACACACTTTGGATTTTTATGAAAATAGCTGTACCATTATTCTTTCATTATTTATAATATCATTGCAGTTTTATATATTTAAATAATGTATTGAAGAATATTTGTCTACGACTATTTTTGCTATTCTTATTATAGTCAAAGTTATGTTCGTTTGATACGGTTTAAAAGGAACAATTAACAGAGGATGCGTAGGGACTTGATAAGATAATATTACTATAATTTAATGCAGGAATATCGGCAACTGATATACGAGTAGTACTTACATTTTAGTTCAAATTAGCTTTGATACAATAATACGCTTTATTGCGCCATAAATAAAGTATATTTTTTTAAATCATTCATTATGGGAACAATTCTTCTTCTTCTTCTTCCTAGTCGTTTCCTCATTACTGAGGGTCGTGACCACCATGGGAACAATAGCAGAGCAGAAATCTGTCCACGTGATTGTTTTTAAATCCTTTAGATGTTTTGAAATGCTTCTCCCAGTTTTTTATGCAAAGGACAAAAACACTGATTACTTACATTAATATAGGCTGGTAAACTACTACTGGGTATTTTATTCAAATGGAAAAATGTTTCATGTAAATAAAAAATATTGTAAGGTAGTTTTGAAACTTTCGATGTAAACAAGTGCCGTCACGCGGCCAGCCTTTATAAGAAAGAACCTTGGTGGGGCGGACTCACTTGAAAAGCGGACGTGCCCCTTATCCATTGCCGTTCATTAATGTTATCTTTGATTTAACCTTTGTAGTTAAAAATTGCAAACATTAGTTGAATTCATTTGGTGATCGTGCTTATTTTGTTTAATTTATCAAAAGGGTGTTGATTATGAAAATAAAGTTTTAATTAGGCTATTATTAAAAAAATGTGTTTTTTGTTTTTGTCATTTTCACTTCTGATAAATAAAAATATTATCTTTCTGCGTCACAAACTTGGTTCGAATTTGCCTCCTCGAGGCAATTAAGTTAAGACGTTTCTCGACAACAGACATTGAGGTTTGAAAACGAAAAAGTATTGACAAAATTGCAGCAATGCTCATTGCGAGCCTTTTGAAATATTTTAATAGACACTGGAAAAAGCTCTCAATCTCACACTCTCTCAAACATAAGTTTTCACGTCTTAAACGACTGATCGAGTTACCGGCGAGTTGTGAGCCATTAGTAAAACCGCGAGTTGGGACGGTGGTCCGAGCGGTCGACCCGACGCGACGTCGTAAATGCATTTCGTGAATTACGACCGTTGAATGTGGTGAATGGTGAAATTGTTGGCACACTCCGCCTAGACTGATCCGTAGCACCTGCGCGCTCCACGCGATTTTCGCAAAATAAATCATATGCTGGCTAAATGGTCTTGAAAACTGGCACGGGGAAGTTTTTCGTTCAAAACTAATATTTTCACTGCGGATTTTATTTTTTCAACTGAATACGAATTTGTTTTCGAATTGAATGAGATTCTGACTGAGTATTTTTTTAATTTTAGTTTTACATTACTGACTGTTTAGTCTATAAGAGGTTCTCAAAAACATTCAGTTTAATAATAGTATTCACATGTATAGTAAAAACTCCGGTAATGTTTTTGCAAAATAGTCATTTCATTTAATATACGAATAATTTTACTTCTCTTAATATTCTCCTATTATGAATGTTTGCAAATCTAACATTAGCAAAATTAGGAGCTTATTAAAGTGGCCACCCTAATCTTTATTTTTTCAACAGTCAAATTTTACGAAATAAAATCCTTTGTATTTATACTAGAAGTTTAGGGTATATCAAGTTTTTTTAGTGAAAAGTTTTTGAGCAGCGCTGTGCACTTTTTTGGGATGGGTAAAACATGTTGAACTCAGGTCAGATCACATGACCCTGATCGAAAATGCGTAAGACGCATTATGTAATATAAATTGTCATAAATTGTCATGTTTGTCAATAGCGCAATAAATATTGTATTTTACCACGTAAATGATACTACTTCTATACTGATAAATAAAGCAATCCATGCGAAATTATTCCCTAACCATTCCAAAACATTCAAAAGTGCACAACGTTACAACTCTTAGAGTGTCGCCCTTTTTTTAATATAGGATTTTATTAATATCTACTTTTGATGAATGAAATTTATTTTTTCAATTGTATATTTAATAGAACTCGATTAACTTTTTAAATTCCCACGAACATAAGTTCGTATACGTAACATCGTATGTTGCATATTTGTTAATGTAATAATAATACAATAGAATAACAAGGCGTTCAGCAATAATGACGATTATTATCATTATTACGATATTTCGTTAAATCGCAATATTTGCAAATAGAAACAAAAACAAAACGCGTCCAGAATAAAGTTGCTATAAACGGAAATGTTACGTTCGATAACATTTATCGACCCCTTCGTTTTACTGTGAAACCGATCAATTTATTATCTACGTCTGTATATTACACAATATCTTTATTTGTTACGTGCACCGGTTGACACACAGGTGTTAGATCACCGTATACTAAGACATTCTAGTGTAGGACGTCCTGCAGCACGATGGTCCGACGACTTGAGAAAGGTGGCGGGTAACGGATGGATGAGGGCTGCTCAAGACCGGGATGGTTGGCGCTTTCTTGGGGAGGCCTACGTTCAGCAGTGGACGGCGATAGGCTGAGTATATAAGACATTCTTACCAACATCATCATATGAAATTTAATCTTACTCTTAAGAACTAAATTTTAAACAAAACTTTAAAAAAATCTATAAAATAATTGTTATACGAACTCATTTTAATCATACTTCATTAAACATAGGAAATTTTAGGTAAATACCTGCTTATAGTTCTCCTATACCTTCTTTAAATTATTTTTGAAGTGTACTTCTGGACCCTACATAAAGAATTCTTATTAATTCTCAACCATTAATGGTTAATATATTTGATCTGATGTGACTATCATCATAAAAGTGTTAGGCTACAAATATCATAAGCAGGGCAGACTGATCGTCTGACCATCATTTCAGGAAAAAGTAACAGCTTCGCTGAAAAAAAAACATTCACTTAGTAAATTAATTCTAGGGCCACGAAACGATTTGACTTTTATCAAAGCTTTGGCCATCCGGTATTGTACCCAAAATACCTGTCTTTTTTTTGTAAGTCTAACGTGTTTTTGGTGAATGACAACCACTGTTTATTTTATCCCGCGATGTTAGTGTACGAGTACGTCGAGCGGTCTGGAAGTCCCGAACTCGAACCCTGTGATGTTACTGAAGTTTTCCGTTAGAAAATTCTCAGCAGTAGCGTGAAGGCTAATTATAATGAGCCCGAAATACAGTAAAAAGCTGAAGCTCAAAATCAAAAAAATATGTATTTGTATGGTTAAAGCTCAGTTTTATAAAAAAATAACTAAGTCTCTATATTGTTTTACTGGTGTATATGTATTATAATGTATTATGTATATTATATATCTGCCTCGTGGTCTCGCGGTACAAGTATGTGCCGTGCGATCTAGAGGTCCTGGGTTCGATTCCCGGGTCGGGCAAAGTGTTATTGGGTTTTTCCATTAGGAAATTCTCGGTTACAGCACGGAGTCTGGAAATGTGCCCGAAAAATGGCAATAGGCTCGCCACCTATTATGAGGGACTGATACATACTTGGGGAAATGTGGGTGCAGAAATGCACCTCTGCCTACCCCTTAAGGGAATACAGGCGTGAGTTTATGTATGTATGTGTATAATATATTGATGAGAACATGTTTTTATTATAATTATTCTAAGCACCATCGGTACTATGTATTTTATTCCTCTTCAGGAATACATGTATAGTTTTATGTATTGCTTGATTTTGTTGCCTTTAAAATCAACAATACAAATTAATGTTTACTAAACCATATCAATAACGGAACACAAACATCCGTGGAGCCATTCATCTGCCAATTTTTTGCATATCGCAGTGATTTTATTGCCAATGCCCAGTGTGCGTTGGTCCTATTGCAAAAAGTGAGAGGTAAACGCTGAATCGAACGTACGCCATTTTATTTGTCACGTTCTGTTTGACACCGCAGCTATTTGTGTACAAATTCATAAGGTTAGCATCCGGTGCGCAAACTGTTTAAGTCATAAACTGATACTTTTTCAAAGCTCCAAATTACTAGGCAGTTCTTGTACTAGACGTGAGATGTCGCTGTATAGTATGTACATGGTCATTTCTGGGATGTGGTCATATTATCATAAAAAAAATAGTTTAGTGAAACCAAAAAGCTGGTGACACAATTTGTTAGAATTGTGAAACAAGGGACTAGAAGTTGAAGTCCCTTAAAAACTTATGGATAACACATACTATATATAACACATATTACAAATAGGTATTTGTCTTGGGTCAGAGTATATGTGACGCCTTACAGTCTCTCGTTGTATCTGATATCCAGGATATAAGTCTTATATCCAAGTGTGGTGTTGAAATGCTGAGATGTGTTTAATTATTGTGAGTCGAATTTAAGCATAATCACCATCATCATCAGCCGAAAGATGTCCACTTCTGGACATAGGCCACCCCCAAAGACTTCCAAAGCGCTCTGTCGGAAGCGGCCTGCATCCAGCGGCAACCCTCGATTTTCGATACATCATCGGTCCGCCTTGTGGGTGGACATCCAACGCTGCGCTTAACGGTACGCGGCTTTCACTCGAAATCTTTTCTGCCCAACCGGCCGTCAGATCTGCCCATTGCCACTTCAGCTTGCTAATCCTTTGGGCTATGTCAGCAACCTTCGTTCTCACTACGGATCTCCTCATTCCTGATTCGATCGCATATAAGCAATATTTAAGCACGAACTAATAACATGTTATTGTCGTAGTATGTTAAAAAAATTATCTTCTGTATTTTTACCCCATTTCAGAATGAAATAAAGTTAAATGAAAGAAAATAAGTAATACATTATTCAGCTTAATGAAACTAACTACGATATTTGTCCAACAACTGTTATTTTACTGCAAAAGACATTCAACGCTAACAACGATGCGTTTCAGAATCAAATTACGCGAGTAGTAACAATTGTTGCAATGCGCCTACCTTTATTCCTTTAGCTTTCTATATAGGAGAAAACGTTTCATTTCCTTATATTCGCATTGAAACGGAATTGTTCTATGTTCTAACTATTCTAGGAAATAGAATATAAAGACTCGGTTGCTATTTTTATTGTGCAATTTAAAATAATACATTTTGTTTTGACCGCGTCAACTTGATATTAGTCGTAAAAGTGTTTTATAAAAAAGGGTAACAAGCATATGAATGCTTCTTTTAAGACATTGAATTATATCATTCAATTTCTTGAATTTTATCACTAACTTTAATTAATATTCAGGTTAAGTTGAAATCTTCTACTTGATTAAAATGACTTAGACGACAAATAAAAGTTTATTCTAGCTCTAAGTTTAGTATCATAAAATTTATTGCAAGAAGCAAAATCCAAAATAAATCTTATTCACTTATTCGGTTCTGTCACTAAGAACCGGTTCCTATTATTGAAATCAAGTAGATTGAAGATAAGCTCGCTTTGTCGCTTTGTCCCACTTGACGTGTTTATCAAATATCGAAATATTCAAGGAACTTGAAGGTTTACGTGTTCGGCCTTCATGTGCCAAATACAGGTTTGAGTTACGAAAATGTTTGAAGAAATCACACTAAGTGATTGTAGATCTGTATTTCATTCGAATGACTTATTACTTAGTTTACGTACATTTTGGTTCTCAAAATCAATGATCAAAACAACTATTTGTGCATCACACAAACATTTGTTTCTTTGCGCAGTTAAATATCGACTGATATTCTGACTTATAATATTAATGTGTTAAATAAACCCAAGATTTTACAGCTATACGGCGTGTCTGCTTTACCTCTACCTATTTATGGTTTATTTATTTCAAACAGATTAAGTTTTACACTAAGGGCCAAAAAGTTCTCGAGTGGAGGCCACGTGCCGGAAAGCGCAGCGTGGGACGTCCTCCGACAAGATGGTCGGACGACTTAGTAAAGGTCGCGGAACGTCGCTGGATGCAAGCTACTTCCAACAGGTCCCTGAAGTTATTAGGAGAGGCCTATGTCCAGCAGTGGACTTTCATTGGCTGATGGATGGAAGTTTTACACCATTTACAATTTTCCGTAGGATATATGTACATCTAAGGATTTGCTAATAGAGTTAAAATTAGATCAAGCAGATTAGCCAAGGAACCTGCACTAAGCTTGTGTCGCAGTGGTTTACATCTTAACAAGGATGCTAAATTTAACACAACCCATCAGAAATTTACTCCAACTAATGTGAATATTTCCTACTCCTTATTTAAATAATGAAGAAATATTGTCAGTACAGTCGTCGGTATTTCCTACCCGAGGAATGCCAACACGCCAATAAATAAAAAGAAAAATAACAAAAATTGAGTACGTAGCGAGCCCGCCAAAAGAAGCAGGTGCGTTTTTAATAATTGAATGCTTTCCAATAACACGGAAGCCAACCCAATCAATCAAATTACAAGTTGAACCGAAAATTCAGTTCAGTTTTATAAATAGCCATTCAATTTCTCACTTCTGTGTACTAGCATTAAAATTTATGGCGTTTTAACTCTACATTGTCACCAGCTTGCTCTCGAAGTATTATGGCTATATTCTCGTATTCTAAATGAACTAGTTTCTAGTGGTAAGCATATTTTTGATTTAATTTGTATTCTCACTAATGAACCTAAAAGTTCTTCATAAGGAATATTTTACATATTATGTTTAGTCATAAGGCCAGGTAGAGGCTAATTAAATAAATAATAATAAATAAATACACCCAACAGTCACATACATAGTTCTGATCCCACACTAAGATACAAGTCTTGTGTCGTGGGTATCAGAAACTACGAGAGACTTTTCGGTCTCACATACACCCAGACCCGAAACAAATATTTGTGGATCACACAAACATTTGTCTCGGTGCGGGGATCGAACCCGCGGCCTCTCGTTTCGCAAGCTGGTGTCTAGCCAACTGCGCCACGGGGCTGTCAACCTTTAAACTTGGTTAAAATTGACTGCATCGTGGTTTCCCGGCTCAAATATGTGCCTTGCAAAGAGATCCTGGGTTTTTTCATTAGGAAATTCTCAGTAGCTGCACAGAGTCTGGAAATATGCCCGAAAATTGTCACTTTCAAATTCAACGCTTTAATCCGTATTGAGTTAAAGTCCGTTTTTAAGATGTCTCCGACCAATCTAGATGTACTTTGTGCTTATAATATTATCGGCAAGTTAGTTCTAACACCACACTATTTAAGGTTAACGTAACCTCACTCGAAGTAAGCGAAAAATAAGAATTTCTTTCAGGTTTCTCATAGCTAATAAATACTAAAAGTCTCAACAACACTTGGCCCGAGTGTAGACAATATATGGCCTAATATTTCATAAACTTTAAAAGCAATATTGAAGTACTCTTCGAGTCCGCAGTGCTTCTAAAAAGTTTTGCAAATTGAGATGAGTTTTAGGTTGTTTATGGTAAAATTAAAGAATCTAATTTTAGTTAATCAAAACCATACTAGAACCATATGTTATTTCGAAAAATAAAATAATTCTACATTGAAAAAAATAAAATCTAACATAACTACGTATTAACGTGTCCAGTTCTGTAAAGAATTTAATGTCTCATCTTTTTCTTTCAATAGATTAAACATACTTAAAGAACTACGCCATATTAAGATTAGGGTAAAATATTAATATAATACAGCTAATACCGCTGTGTAGCACAAAACAAAGTTGTAGCAATAGCGTCTATATCACATTTTGTTCCATAGAATGAAAAAAAATAATCATGGCGTATTAAAGTATAAATAATAAAATGTATGACCTACATTTCGAAAGCATTTTATGCACGCGGTGAATAGATGACTTGAGAAAAGTTGCAGGACTTCGCTGAAAACAGGTCATTTATATAATTTTCTGTAGAGAACTTATTCCAGAATTAGATATGCAGATGACGTAAGAGGTAATTTCATCATAATAGCATCGTTTTATAAAATTTTATCAATGATTTACACAAAGAAATTTTAATAGAATAGTTATGCCAAAGTTGTTCAATGATTTACACAAATAAATTTTAATAGAATAGCTATAGCAAAGTTTATCAATGATTAACACTTTGCCCGACCCGAGAATTGAACCCAGGACCTCTAGATCGCACGACACATACATACTTGTATCACAGGACCACGAGGCAGTCATGATTTACCCAAATAAATTTTAATGGAATAGCTGTACCAAAGTTTATCAATGATTTACACAAATAAATTTTTATCTAGGAATAAAATGTCGCATAAGCAGTTGCAACCACTTCGCATACTTTAAATACTCAGTTAGTGTTACACGTGGGAAACTATAAAACTGATAGGAAAGTTGTTACACGCCACGTAATACCAGCGACACATTATTCCTTGAAGTTTTGCACAATATCGGAGCGCCCCGACCACTCGGGCTGCGAACTTCCTGGCTCCATTGTGATAAACGCCACACAAACTTGGCCGAACTTGGGTGAATTTTGGCCGAAAGGTGCACTCGTAAACAAACTCGGCTAAAGTTTTAATTGCACTAGATTGCAGCGTTGCGACGCGTTTGTGGACCCACGTATGTAATCTCATTTCGTGTTTTGTAAAATAACAAAATTTGCCAGATAAGCTGAGTGGGATAACGCCAAAGTTATGGTGTGTTTCTTTTGTTCCTACTTGTGTTTGTGGCTTCTTTTTAATTAAAGCGCTCGCTTTTTTATCTTCTTTAATGCTTTTAGTTGGTTTCATAATAAGTATTGCGGGAATTGCGCTTTATGATTGCATTTTTAGTTTTCCGAGCGTTAATAACAATTAAATCTTAAGTATAAGTAGGTACATAAGGAATTTAAATCTACATGGTAAACAGTGGCACTGAGAGTTTTTCATCTCATTTTTATTGGTGTTTCCTTTAATTTCGCCTGAGCAGTCATGTTTATAAATTTAAATATGAATAATTTCATATTTATTACAATGGTCAAAACAAAAATCATAACAACAAGAAAACAACTAGAAACATTACTTAAATTGAATGTTCGCAATAAGTATGCGTTGAAAATACCTGTTCTGCCATACTTGTACGCAACGGTGCACATCGGCAGTTTTTTGATTCGAAATTAAAATCCCATCGGAGCGGACACCGCAACAATAAATCAGCGGGTACAGACCGCACTTAGCGCCAACATAATGAAATTATTGAAAAATGTGCATATTAATGTGCCGCTTCATTACTATTCCTGTCAGGCGGTTCGGTAAAGGTCCCTATCCACCAGCCCTTGCTAAATTATGATATTAAAGAAAATTGGAACCGTTTGGTGATCATTGATTTAATATGAAGTAGATACATTTCCAATTAATAAATATAACTTATTTACCTAGATGCAGGTGACTTCAAGAGGAAGAGAGATACTCAACTCGCTGTCTGGAAATTTCGGAGCAGAATACTAAAGTCCACAAAAGTTTTACATGATTCACATCCAGTGACACCTTTATGGATCCTCAGTACTCCAACAGTGCCTGTCTGTATCTCAGTTTGAGGTTTTTACAGGAACCAAGCTAAGAAGTGATATAGACGGTGGGCACGTAAAACATATACAAGCGCATAAATTCGATACCGTGTAATGGATGCATACCTTTACTCACATCACATTTCAATACCTCCGATAAATACTTCTTGTGATTTTTGGTGCATAAAATGCTCTTAATACCGGGAGAAAGGCCATTAATATGCGTCTCGAGCTTATCTGGAGAATCTGAAGGATGCAGAACAGAGGCGTAATTATTTTTGCATCTCAAGCAGGAGCAAGTACATTGTGTGTAAAACATAGCCTTTAAATACATTACTAGCAACGTTTACATTACCCAAACTTTCCCACAGACTTTAGGAGTTAATAAAGTGGTCTTACGAAGTTTCTTCACTTTAGAGACTTTAGACTCGTCGTTTATTCACATTCAGATAAAATAATCTGACATTTGGAGTTATACAGTTTATTAGCCAAAGATCAGCATAAAAATTTATACCTAATTTTAGATTTGGATGTGTATATGTGTATTTATTGAGTATCATATTTCTGGAATTCTTCAGTCGGTCATTTACGAATAAGTTGCACAATAGAAATGGAAAAAATATCATAATAGAAACATTGATACGAATGCAGGGTGACTTTCTTGAGCTTGATTATGAGCCTGTCTTTCAAATTTCGTTAAATATTATATACACTTGTTAAGACTCCAAGAAGGATCCATAAAATTTTAGTCTAAAAATCGGAGGCATATTTAAATGGATTCATAATATTTTTTTCTTTCTCAAGAGTTTGTTGTCAAAAAAACCCTATCATTACTTACTATTCATAAAAAGTTTCTTGACATAAATGAAAATTTACTTATAGAAAATAGGATGACACGAATAAATCCATTGAACAATATAGAAATTGAGGACGCCCTATATACAGTATTGAATAGTTTCATCTGTAAAACACAGCCGTATTTCTATTCATTTACTTCATAATGAATAGAGGAACGTTCCATATTCCCGAGAATAAACCTTTTTATCCGCACTGGAAATTGTTGAAAAAACTAGCATCTCATTGTTCCGTTGGCATCAGCCGGTATGTAAGCTTTGACAGCCCACTGAGGAGGCTCGCTCCAGTTTTTGAGACATTATCTCGGATACTATCCTAAAGCGATTTACATAACCAACAGTTTCCGTTCCACAATTACGGCAGACTCCAACCAAGTGCCCATGGCGTGTGCCATTCGGAACCGATTGCTGGTTCTAATTTAAACCGGGATAAGAGAAAGTTATTAGCTTGTAATTGTTGGCAAATATGACAGTTCTGTATTTCCGTCTCCTTCTCCTTCTACATATGTAAATTCGAAAACCTGCATCAAAGTTTATTTTTTACATTTTTTTTTTTATAGTTATGATGTTTTTGTAACCTCGTACCGTATTTGAAATGAAATGCGAAACCCTCTTCACACTTTTGAATTCTAAATTATTTATAAAAGAAATACTACACAATAACACTCCACTGGCACATAGCCCGGTAAATTTTGATTTTATTTTTTATTTTTGTGATGTGATGTGATGATGTTATCATCATCACCAAAAGTCCACTGCTGGGCAAGGGCCTCCACTATAACTAAGAGGGGTTAGACCTTAGTCCACCACGATGGCCTAGTGCAGGTCGGCGGACTACATACCTAAAAAAATCTAATAATTTTTACCAAGTATAAGAAATATTAAGATGTGCAAGTTACCTCGCAATGGTTTCCTTCACCGTTAAAGTGAAAGAATCATGAATTTATTATGAATACACATGTACACACATTACATGATAAATGTATACGTTTGTGACTGCCTCTTGGTCTCGCGGTACAAGTATGTGCCGTGCGATCTAGAGGTCCTGGGTTCGATTCCCGGGTCGGGCAGAGTGTTATTGGGTTTTTCTATTAGGAAATTCTCGGTAACAGCACAGAGTCTGGAAATGTGCCCGAAAAACGGCAATAGGCTCGCCCCCTATTACGTGGGACTGATAAATACTTGGCGAAATGTGGGTGCAGAAATGCACCTCTGCCTACCCCTTCGGGGATTATAGGTGTGAGGTTATGTATGTATGTGTATGTATATGTTTGTAACTGGTATTTATTTGAACCGCATGAATATTACCAGATTATTGCTCAGGTATTACCATTTCTAAGAAAACCAATTCTAAAATCCATGCAGTAGTGAATAGAAGTTTATGATGATTACCGTTTTATATCACGATTGATTCCAATTTATTTTGTAATGCGTTAAACAATAATACTTTAACTCTTACTGCTAATTCTAACAGAACCATGCTTTACTACTTTTATTTGTTACCTGAAGTAGTAATCTTGAACATTGCGGAATTTCAATTTATTACTTGATACAATACAACCCACATTGCAACCAGTTTTCTAATTTATAATAAGCAATCTAAATTGCCGAGTTCTCCTTGTGATTGTTCTTATTGCGGCAATACTGTCACTGGCCCACGTTGAGCTTTGATATAGTGGCTGCTAATTGCTAAGTCAGAAAGATTACGTTTCATTCTACGGAATTGCCTATTAGAATTGACTCAAACTGGTGTAGGATAATAAAGCGTTTAGGGGTTGATATATATTGCTCACTTATGATTTTTGTCTCGAGTATTGTAAAGGACCTGGGACTAGGTGTTTGCACATATTAAATTTTTGTCTGTAAAACCTTACGCAGAAGCTATGCGCAAAGCCCAATTTTTTCTAGAGCAAATATAAAAGTTATCAGTGCTGGTGTATAATAAATTTAATACACCGAATATTTATATCGAGACAAATGTTTGTGTGATCCACAAATATTTGTTCCGGGTCTGAGTATTTGTGAGACCGAAATGTCTCTCGTAGTTTTTGATGCCTAAGTATCAGTTTGGGATCAGAACTACATAACTTGTAATATTATGAATATGTTTGTATGTTTTTGTTATTAAATCACGCAAATACTAAAGTGATATAAAAATTTATGACGACACCTTTTGTTATACTTAATTTATTTTTATACCAATATTGATCCTTGAGGCATTATCAAAAGAGCCACAGGACCAGAAATGTGAAAAATAGTTTAGTAAAAGTATTTAAATAAAAAATGCAAATGCATAGTTGTTAGCACTATTTCAAATAGAAATAAAAAATAGTTTTAAATAAAAGTATTTAAATGCAAAATACGTATTTTCAAAATAGGTTTTGAAAATAAAATACCTTGTTAAGCTTACAGTGGATACGCCACTGTGGTTTTTTTTTTTCTTTTTTATGTACCCAGTTTCGAAATCTAAATATATAAATAATAAAAAAAATAACAGGCCGATGCTATTTAACTATAAAAGCCCACAGATGTTACACAACATACACCAAAATAGCATAATTTGTTGGTGGCTTAAAACCAATCTCGTTTAGAGAACTTGGTGAAATTGCACCAAGACAAATGCAAGATACGTAGTGGGTTGTACCGGTAACCGCTCTAGTTCTCAAGCTTTGTCGCTCCGGCCTCTTTGTGACTTGACTCTATCTGGATCACATAGAGCTACTGCGGAGTTGGTGGTACAATGTACAAGAATCAGCGTTTAATTTATTTATCTATTTTGAGATTATAATAATAGGGTTGAAGAAAGGTAAAGATATTAAGGTTATTATTACTAGCAACATTATGTATGTTGTTAGGCAGTACCCACGTTTTTGAGAGCCCATTGGAAATTTTTAAAAACAGTAGTGAATAAATTATTAGAATTCACGCATGAAACTCATGAAGGTGTTCAAGATATGGCCTGTGACACATTTATAAAAATAGCTTTGAAATGTCGTCGTCACTTTGTTACTACACAAGTCGGAGAAGCATGTCCATTTATAAGAAGAAATATAAGGTACAATAACGGCTGGTACTTATAACAGGGAAACCCTTCTTCCTAGAGGATTACAGTTATATTTTCATTGGCTAAATTGTAAAGTATACAACTTAAAACTTAATTAACATATTTATTACAAAATTAATGCTACATAATTGTATAACCTATACATAGTTCTGTAATGACAACGTGAGACTTAAATAAAAAAATATGTTCGTAATTCAATTGAATTACGACTAAAAATATGGAAAGAAAATTACTTCAGTTATCTTAATGCTAGGGTTTAAAAATACTTTTGTTATGGGCTTGAAATATTCCGCCATTGTAATGCTATCAAGCCGGTCTTTACATCACCTGTTAGTTCTCGTTTCATATAGTAATATCTTCTACTTTTCAGATATCATTTTATTTTAAAGAAAATTTTCGAATAATAACACATTGCAAAGAATTTAAACGGTATATCTATATGCACGACAAACTATTTTTGTTTTCTCCTGTTCAAATCTAGTTGTTAATATTTGAGCGATGATATATTGAATAATTTTGTAGAAGTAGAATTGATTAATTAAGTAAATACTTTTTTAGGGACATGCTGTTATTATTTACGAACGTTTTAGTTAATAGCAGTTATTTTTTTTTAGAGACTTATAACTCCTATATAGATATTTATAACCCCTCAACAATATTTATCTATACGAGTACACTGAAAAATAATATTAAACAATACGCTCTCTCCTGCCCTAGGGTAGCAACAACAACAAACACCGCTTACACCGGAGCAAAATTACACACGCGACCTTGCTTTCTAATAGTATGCCGATACCGAAGTACTATATAATTTTAATGAGCCAATAATAAACCAAGGTTTCTATTCTGATTCTACTGATAAAATTCTATTACTACCATAGGATTTAATCAAACAAATTGATTGTAGTGGTGTTAATTAATATCAACACTGGAATATTAATTGCAGTAGTCATAAAAGCTCCCTTTCAAACTTGTCCATTGAATAATTATTTAGCGACCACATAGTCAATAAAAAAATAACATTCACACTATAGTCTTGACTTCACACTGATATTAAAGATTTTTGTAGCGGCTATTATATGTTATTTATCATAATACTTATGTATTTACGGTCTCGTAAAACAAAAAACTAAAATAATAGGTTATATATGCTGGCATTCCCTTTTAACCCTTAATTCGACAGGCTATTTTTGAAACCCGTTAAAAGGAACTCGTTGGCTAGTCTACATTGAGGCGTAACTTGAGAGTTACCTCTGATATAATGCGCAAAAACTTTTAAACAGTAACAGATACAATATCAGTTGATTCGTTGACTAAGTATTGGCAATATACGAGACTCATACAAACTTTTGATATTTACAAATTATTGTTAATAAACTTTTAGCATTAACATTTATGTTTGGTATTGGCATTATAAATGTTATGTAGTTATTAAGTTTGATACTGATCCAGACATTACATTAAACTTAGAACAATATTATACCTCGCCTAAAAACTGTTTAAAGCTATTAGAAACACTATTTCATCTTTTTATCTAAAACAACAATCTTAGCAAGAATTTAATCTAAAGTGCCTGGGGGAAAGTTTTGGTTATAATTTACTTTATGTTGTTGTTATTCCAGGCTTAGATTAAAATTAAGTCTATGGCAGGTCAAGCCCGCCTAAAAAGCCAGTCAGTCTAATAACTAGAGTTCGAGGATTTGAATTCCACGCTGAGACAGATTAATATGATCGATAGGTATTTGCAATGTTTTTGTGAAGCCGAAAGTTCTCTAATAGCTCCTGTTACCCTTGAAGCAAAAAATGATCCGATAGTATGAGTTCAAAACCATCTGTTTATATTCCTTAGCAATAGGAGGTCTTAAATTCAGATCAAAACCAAGGCATATGTACTCCCCATATCTGGCTCCCCTGACGTAACCTTTATGTTTAGTTATTGTTTCTCATCAAGTTTAACATTTTGAGGAAGCCTTCGGTTTGTAGTCTGCTGACCTGCATAAGACCATCGTGGTGCACTCGGGATAACCTCGCTCTGTTGTAGAAGAGACCCTGCAGTGACCAGCATAAGCTTTTGAAAGATCGCCTTGTGGTCTCGCTGTTTAAATATGTGCCGTGTGATCTAGTGGTCTCGGGTTCGAGTGCAAGGTGAGGCAAAGTGTTATTGGGTTTTTCTATTACGAAACGCACAATAGCAGCAGGAAGTCTGGAAATTTGCCTGAAAAACGGCAACAGATTCTCCCTTATTTCGTAGGATTGATATATATCTGGCGAAACGTGGTTGCAGAAATGTAAGTAAGTATCAAACTTGTTACAATTAAAACTGCCTTTCGATTGTACAACACACAATTCCATTCTACAAACAAGTGTGACATAAGTTCTTGAAACAGTGATATTGGCTTTCGCTGCTCCTAATTACCATCGGCTACTTGAGGGTGACAGATAAAATCTTCGCTTCGCTTTTGTCGTTTATCTCTCGGTCTATTTGTTCGACGGTATCAAGATCGCATTGGGTAACAAACGGATTCCTTTCGCCGATTGTTGTGTAACTGGCCAATTAAAATTTATTTTTAATTATTGTGAAACCGATTTTTGTGTTTTTAATTGGAACTTATGGTTAGTTTGTTATGCCTCTATTGCCAGGGGGTATCGTATGTTAAATATTTAAGCTATTAAATATTTTTAATAAGACTATTGATAGGTAATTCATGTTTGGTAATCTACATACCTGCATCCTACATATCCTCACGCCTGTATTCCCCGAAGAGGTAGGCAGGGGTGCATTACACCAACCTAGCACTATTTGGTGTTCGTCCCACATAACAGGGGGCGAGCCTATTGCCGTTTTTCGAGTACAATTTCAAATTCCGTGCTGGTACTGATACACTTTGCCCGACCCGGGAATCGAACCCGAAAACTCTAGATCGCACGGCACAAAGTTGTACCGCTAGACCACGAGACGGTATATTTTATACTATCTACATAAGGTTATAATATAACATATATACACAAACAGTAAATTAAGTCAACGCGTTTGAAGAATTAATTTATGAAAATTCTTCTTAAGAACACAGACAAAAAGCTATTTTGTATTACTCGTTCCCTACGTACAGTCCATATTGAAATTACCGTCTAAAAATGACGTGCCGCCTCTATTCCACCCGAGGGTAAAAGAGACCTGTCACAGATATTATAATTATATTTCATAATTTAAGCAATGGTCTTAGAACTAATGTGCTCGACTTTTGACATAATTACCTCAGATTAACGAAAACAAAGATAGGACACTGAATAGCTTTTTTAGTTTTAGAATGAAAAAAAGGATGCATGTAAGTTCTACTCCAACCAAATTATATTTTCATCCATAAAAAAAAACCGTTGGCTGTCTTGTTGGTCCCGTGGCCATAATGTGCGGAGTTTAATCGTTAGATCTTGGATTCGAGGTCGTATTTGTTGTTTCCATCAAATTATTAATCACAATTCAGGGTTTGGAAGTGTGCCTGATATTCGGTAATAGGCTCGCCCCTACGACGTGCTACATAAAACCAGCAAAGCATACATATTACAACCAGTGGCAGTACTTCCATAGAAGCCCAAAAGCCCAGTTTGCCTGACAAAATTCCTAATAATTATCTTTACGCTTTAAATTCTTATTTAACAAAAGCATTTTGACATATAAATGAGAATTTTCTGACCCCACAATAAACAATTATAAACTAGACATTACACAATTAACGCGTATCGCTTTTGTGCTTCTATGGAAGTACCGCCACGGATTACAGCCTATTATTAGTATAAACATGTAGGAGAGTATGTATGTAAAAATAAATTCTAAATTAGTCTAATGTTACAAATTGCTAAAGGCCTAAAATAAAAATATTTTTAGGTAAAACATTTTTATCAAGATATCCTATTAGCTTTTCGGTAAAGACCTTTTAGTGAGGAGGTTACCCTTATCAAGATGTCCCTTGATTTTCTGTTCAGTCATCCTTTAAGTATAAGGTCTTAATACATTTTAAATAAAATAAATCACGAATGGAATCACAATAACCAGCTGTGTTATTAATAAATGACAAATAAGAAATACAGTTACAAAGCTCGAGGGGTATAAGTGTTGAGCCGCCTTAGTGGAATGCTATCAACTGTAGTGGAGACACGTGCCCAGCAATGGGACTTATATGTGGGTGATGATGATGGAGAACCAATTTATGTTTTTTTATTCTACGAGTGCCTCGTGGTCTCGCGGCACAAGTATGTACCGTACGATCTAGAGATCCTGGGTTCAATTCCCGGGTCGGGCAAAGTGTTATTGGGTTTTTCCATCAAGAAATTCCCAGTAATACTCGTCCATTAGGAAATTCCCTGCAATAGCACGGAATTGTGCCCGAAAAACGGCAATAGGGTCGCCCCATATTATGTGAGACGGAAATGCAATTGGCGAAATGTGGGTGTAGAACTGCACCTCTACATACGGGGAATACAGACGTGAGTAATATGTATCAAAGTATAGGCATAATGTTATCGCCTCTTTATAAAGTTAAACGAAATAACACGTCTGAACGATGCAATAAACCAGGAACAGGCCACGAATTTCATTGTGATAACATAATTACAAGGTTGTGTTGACGCCGCGTGTAATTATGAACGTTTAAGTCGCTCACCAACTGTGTGAAAAGATAATGAAAACAATTAGATATCACATACACTGACACCGGGTTTTGGGTGGCATGGATTTCTAAATGCTGGATGGTTGAATGTTTTGCGTAGCGTGTGAGAATGATGTCAATGATCACACAATAGTGAAGAATTGGCATGACAGTTATAGGAATGTTTCTAGTATGCGGTATGCATTTATTAGGAAATAAGATCAAAATATAAGTATGAACCAACTGTAAAGTAAAAATGTAGACAAATATTACTATAAACCTAAAGTTATAGTAATTTATTTATTTATTACTCAGTTCAATACGTGCACATCAGATGCATAGTCGCAATGACCTCGAGGTTTAGACGTGCGGTCGAGAATATCGACGGTCGCGGGTTCAAACCCCAGGCACACACCTCTGACTTTTCGAAGTTATGTTTGTATTCACAAATAATTATTACATACTTTAACGGCGAAGGAAAACATCGTGATGAAACCTGCACACCTAAAAGTTCCTAGGAATTTCTTAGGTGTGTAGTCTGCCAACCCGCTCTAGGTCAGCGTGGTGGACTAAGGCCAAAACACTCTCAGTTGTAGAGGAGGCCCGTGCCCAGCAGTGGAACGTATATGGGCTGATGATGATGATGATATCAGATTATCCTAAGGTATCTACACTATGCATGGCTTGTATCGAAGAGACAGTAAAATAGCGCAGATACATTTCATACAAATTCATTTCCGACGCTTAATCTTAATTAAGCAGATAATATTAAATGTTTTATCCAAAAATGTTCATGTTGGCAAATTTCGCGAATGTTGGTTATGTATTGTTGTAATGTTATACAAAATGCAGCAGACATAAGTTATGTAGATGCACACGTCTGGAATGGGGAACTAGTTTTCAACACCTCATATGAATTTAATACCTGCATACTATATATGTATAATATGAATGTTTATGAAGTTTGGAGAGTTGCAGTAACTCCCAGTATCCACTTTATATTTCGGTACCAATAAATTCAACTACTTTATTTTAGATCGGAAAACAGTATTTTAGGTTTATTTCCACTTATTCCATATATTTTTTAAAGAGTCCGTGGCACAGTTGGGTACACGCCCAGCTTGTGAAATTAAAGGTTGCTGGTTCGATCCTCGTACCAAGACAAATGTTTGATGGTTGTTTGTGCAACCGAAAATCTCTCTTAGTTTCCAATATCCACGGCACAAGAATTATTATGACATCAGAACTATATGTTTCGTGGTCTCACGTCACAAATATGTGCCGTGTGATCTAGAGGTCCCGGGTCGATTCCCGGGTCTATCAAAGTGTTATTGGGTTTTTCCATTAGGAAATTCTCAGTAGAAGAACGAAATCTGGAAATGTGCCCGAAAAACGGCAATAGGCTCGCCCACTATAACGCGGGCCTGATACATACATACCTGACGAAATGTGGGTGCAGAAATGCACTTCTGCCTACCCCTTCGGGGAATACAGGCGTGAGGTATGTATGTATGTATGTGTCCTGTTTTTTTCATTCTTCACTTCCCAATCCAAAAGTAGATCATCTTAAATACTAACGGATGTAAAATAAATGTATAAGGCAATTAATATGAGCAGCCCTGCCTCTCGCCGCTAGGTATTTCCGAATCCGTATCAACGTATCACATCTCCATTAGTCACGGTGATTTGCGGTCACATTAAAATAGTTCCAGTGAAAAAAGGCTGCGGTATGACCAAAAGACGTTGGTCTAGTTATGATAGAATGAGTAATTTTTATACTTGGAATATAAAAAAATCTATTTGCATATCAAAAATGAATTCATATTTTTAGCAGTTGATTGTTTTAAATCCACTTGCAGTATTAAAATCATCCTTACTAATATTATAAATGCGAAAGTAACTCTGTCTGTCTGTCTGTCAGTAAAATAGATGAACCCAACCCTGTAGTCTACGCAGACGGTGTCGCGGGCAAAAGCTAGTAGTTTATATTTCCGATAATATTGAAAACAAAAAATGACAATACAATATATGTGATATTTAAATGTTCATCCTCGGTACCTACTAACTGATAGTAACTCGCTATTCTTTGGCATTAATTTCACAACTCACATTTCAGCATAGGATTCCTCCAATGCTCGTATTTAAAATATCAACAGTGAAACATTACTCTGGCCAGTAATTACTGGATTTAACTGGATTACTTTTTTAGCATTTTCCAATTATCAATAAGGTGTACCATGCCCAGGTGACTTTCGTTCATGGTTCGAGAGGTCTAGTTTAAACCCCTTTTACACTTAGTAATACTCCAATCAATGTTTAAACCTCGGGTACAAATTGAGGACAAATCTATGAAAATTTTAAATCATACCGGGTTATGACCTTCCAAAGAAAAGCTGAAACCCTTGTCCTATGACTCATCATCATCATCATCATCAGCCCAAATACGTCCCACTGCTGGGCACGGGCCTCCTCTACAACTGAGAGGGTTTAGGCCTTAGTCCACCACGCTGGCCTAGTGCGGGTTGGCGGACTACACACCTAAGAAATTCCTAAGAACTTTTAGGTGTGCAGGTTTTATCACGATGTTTTCCTTCACCGTGAAAGCAAGTGATAATTCATTCGAGTCCTATGACTCGTCTGACATAAAAAAGTTAATTGATCATAAAAGCTTAACCCAAATTCAGATTTGAATATCCCATTAACTATGCATAGAACCATCTGACCTAACTCCCTCATTAACTCAATATTTCTTTATTCACCCTTCTAAAATGTGATGCCGCACATAAAGCAAATTAATCTGGGGGCCATTTAATGTTGTTTCAGTGTCTATTAAAAATAATTAAATGTAAATTTTCTTTTTATTCTGTTTACACGACCTTCGTAGTACTTTAATACCGCATAAAAAAATTGTTTGTGGCGCGTTGTAATGCTGTTTTTAGTATTATTTTTTACTTTGGGACAATAAAAGAGAGAGGAATTGTGGGTTTAAAAATGTAGAGTAATTTACATAGACTACAGTTCATTTTATTTTGACTTTATGTGGGAGAGCAATGCAATAAACAAAGTGAAACGGAGTAAGAAGAAGTCGAATTAACTTGGGATTGTACGATTCACATTGCTTCTATTGCTTTTAGACTAAAAGCCCAAAATTTGTAATAGATAGATAGATATTTAAAACTTGTATCTCTTTAACCTCTCCTTATATTAAGTTATGAGTTCGAAAAATAAAATTAATAAGTTCCAGTTTTCTAGTAATACCTATGTCCTATAGTATTTTTTTCTTACTAGGACGAAGACCTAATAACGGCCGATCCGTGGCTTGTAACGCGAGGTATATGGGCTCACATGCAGGACTCTCCTGTAGTTATTCTAGGACCATTACTTGGGAAAGTGTATATGACGTATTATCTTTTTAAAAACTTAATAAAACGTTTAAATAAATATTTCCAAAATCTATATAATGTCACAAAAAAAAAAATTTTAATTTTTTTTTTTGAAGTTGTGCTGTGTAAGACTACTCAGCTACAAAGATGGACTTCAAAGCACATTTTTTATTAATAGGTACGGACACTGCCTCGTATGTGTGTGCCGTGCGATCTAGTGGTCCTGGGTTCGATTCCCGGGTCGGGCAAAGTGTTATTGGGTTTTTCCATTACGAAATTCTCGGTAACAGCACGGAGTCTGGAAATGTTCCCGAAAAACGGCAATAGACTCGCCCCCTATTACGTGGGACTGAAACATACTTGGCGAAATGTGCGTGCAGAAATGCATCTCTGCCTACTCCTTCGGGGAATACAGGCGTGAGATTATGTATGTATGTAGGTACGGACACGACAAAGTGACAATACCGTATCTGAGGTTAAGCATGACGCTATCCAAATAGAGCATTAACCATCATTGTCTTTGAAACGCATTTTTATAACTAAGGAGGAAGATAAGTAAGATACGATTATCGATACCTCCCACGTAAGATGTTGTATCCCACAAAAATGCCATTTAGCGTTTTTACTAAAAAAGAGCTTTATTTGTTCTAATTTACGTATTCAAAGTGAAAAAATTACGAAAACGCAATTTTTTCAAGCATTTAAGAGACGTAAAACATTGTAACTTTTAAACGGCAACGGACTACAACGTTGTATAGTCCTTGGCAATGGTTTACGCGGGGTGCGGGGCGGGGAGCATCGCGCTCTCGCGAGTTGTATTGGTTAGATACAACAGATCACGCTGGACATTGAGACGGACGCAAGCAAGTTGGGCGCTCAAATTTTTGGTCAAATAAATTAACATAATTGAATTATTTCAAACAATATAACAATGAAACGAACGAGTATTATAACAAAAGGGCGAAAATTGTATGATTTGGTCAATAATATGAGTACACAGTACAGGCAATCTCTGACACCTGTCGAAAGTAACAAAGTTACAGTAAATAAATTTGAACAAAACATTTTTCCCGAATTAAGCCTTCGAAATATCACTGGTTATTTTTTTTTGTAATATATCATAAACATAAATGAGTATAATATCTTATTTTTTTGTTGATAACAACCTAAAATGTTGTAAAGATCACTTACAACTGTATACGTTGTTAAGTTTACATTCAAAAATGTTGTATGTAATACATAAAACATTTTACGTAGTTCAGCGTGTATTAGGAAAAGTTGTATGTCGTACTTACAACATTTTACGTTGTTGAGCGTGCCTTACAAAATGTTGTATATAATATATAGAATATTTTACGTTGGAATAAAAATAAATATAAATGTGGCATGTAGTAAAAAATAACTTTTAACTTGGGAAGTCAATATTTAAAACTCATTTGTCGAGTATCGTTACTTGCTATATTTTTGTACCTATTCCTTTTTTTTTGCTTTAGCTCAATTTTCAACAAAAAGCTTTATTTGAATGTTGTCTTATACTATGTATTTCCTCGCTGTCTGACTGATATAGAGCCTTTAGCCACTACTTTGCTCGCTTACTTACTAAAAATGCTTGCTTGTTTACTAACAATAAAATTTCTTCTTTCATTTTTGTTTAAGAGTCTCCACTTCCAATAAGTTTTAATGAATCGGAAATGAATGAGATTGTAAATATGATAGATAGTGACATCTTTGATAACATTTCAGAAGAAAAAAACAGAGTCTAATACAACAATTAAGACTCCGCACCTTCCCCTTCTTGTAGTATCAATCACTTGGATTACGACTGTGATAATGATTTTTACCCATATTATATACAAAAGCAAAATATATCGGCGTTTGACATTTCACCTCCACCCTCACCAGTACTTTCTAGCTGCTCAACGTATTCAACAGTGAACAATAGTCCACTATCAAATATTTCAAATAGTCCAAGCACGTCGACCGCCAACCGCCGTCGCCAATCAAGAAGAGATAAAGGTAATGTAAGAAAAATACATTATAATGAATGGATCGATAACAAGAGAAAGTTCTTACGTAATTTGGGAAAAGAATATGTGTCAAGGAAAGGTTCAATACAACCAAGTAGAAAGATGGGCCCGCCATGTTGCTGCCGGAAGAAATGTTTTGATAAATTAAGCGAAGAATATAGGAAGAAGATTTTTGACAGTTTTTGGAATTTAGGTAATCGAGAAAAGCAGTGGATGTACGTGGATAACTTAGTAAAGAAGCAAAATGAACGTAGAGTGTACACTGAATAATCAATGTCACATTTTTAAAAACATCCATAGTCCGACTGAAGAACAGATTGCAGATCATGAAAACCATGTCTCAAATAAGAAGTTATCCCGACAACTAATGAAGTCTGACAAAAATGAGAGCATAACTTCCCAAGGGAGAATTGTCAGCGCTACATTTGATTTTCAAAAGATTCTTAATGCACTTCAAGGCCAATTAAGTATGTTGTATTACAAGCGAAAGTTATCAGTTTTTAATTTTACGGTTTTTGATTTGGCAAATAAAGAAGGCTATTGTTATATGTGGCACGAGGGTGAAGCCAAGCGGGGTTCTAACGAGGTATCAAGCATGATCGAGGTACCAGACTTTAGGTTCTGGTCGGACAATTGTGCGGGCAGAACCGCAATCGTATAGTGTTTGCATTTTATGTGTATATTGCTCAGAAGCTTAACATTACTATAAAACACACATTTCTCGAAAAAGAGCATACCCAAGCAGAAGGGGACAGTGTTCATGCTTTAATAGAACGTTCGTCTAAAAATAAACTTATTTACACTTCATTGGAACGGTTTAGCTTGGTAAGGTGGGCTAAACAGGATGGAAAGCCATATAACGTAATAGAAATGAAGCATGCCGATTTTTATAACTATAAAGAACTTTTGGATGGGCGTAATTGGTTAAAAAATATAAGTGGAGAAGTAGTTAAATGAAACAAAATAAAAGAAGTGCGGGTATGTGCAGATGATCCTTTCAAAACTGAATATCGGTACGATTTGGCAAATAGTCGTACTATGACGATTGTAATTAATACCAATACCCGAAGACGGCAAAAAGGTATTACTGCCAGCTAAGCCCTCTCTATCCTAACAGTCTTCCTTTATCAAAGGCAAAATATGATGACTTAATGAGCCTCTGTCGAAGTGAAATTATTCCAGTCACTTATCACGATTTTTTTTAGAGGTCTATCTTACGTTGCTGGCTCTGATAATAATTTTGAAATGTCGGATTCGGAATAGTAAGTTTAAATTAGTTTTTTTTAATTGTTTGAAGTAGTTACTTGTCTTCAACCGACGTTTCGTTTTGATTATTGTTGATACTCAGATTTTCTATTTCATGTTAATAGGTTTAATGAACACTAAGTGTTCCTGTTTAATTTTAAAAATTATTTAGTAAACTCAAAGATTATTGTAACGGAAACTTTTTATATATGTTTAGTTACCTGATTTATGATTGTCCTATGATGATTTTGTAGAAATCATAAGTATTATTATGCAAGTCAAATTATTTTTGTTATGTTGATTTTGTAGAAATTATGAGAATTTCAAGTAAGTCAATTTTTTTTTTTTATTATGTCCCTCACTGTTACTGTTTTACGATTTCATTATAATTTTATAATTTCTATAGAAGAATTTGTTATGTTACTAAAATAGCGAGTTATTATCATTACATTTCTTAAAAATAATATTAAATACCTACCTTGTATCACCTAGTAGTGAAATACATTACGTTCTTGTTTTAGAAGTAAACGTGTAAAAACATTTTTTCGTACAATAGTACAAAGAAAAATCTTTATCTAGTATTATGTTGTTTCAGTTACAAAATAAAGATATTTGGCTTTGATAATATTACTTTATCATTTTCTGAGTAACAATTAATTCAAGTTTAATAATACTTACTCAAAATTGTATTCAATGTATATTGTTATTGTCACATACAATTGGACTAAAATAAAAATTTCCAGTGTATATTGTTGAAACTACCATATACAACAACGAACTTAATCTAAACTCCGCAGTATAATATTGTAAGTATGAGATACAACAACTGATGAAATCTAGACTGCGCAGTATAATGTTGTAAGTATGAGATACAACGACTGGCACAGTCTGTATTCCGCAGTAAAGGATTGTAAGCGCCAAATCTCAATAAATTCATAATATATTCTTAATTATCTTTCAACATAGTCAAGAATACCATACATTACATTCATATACCAAATTTTACAAAGCTACTATCATAAATACAGTTTTTAGGCCAATTTGAATCTTTAATACGCTCTCCTGTAAAATTGCAGTTTTAGAGATACAACAACTTACGTGGGAGGTATCGTTATGAAACTCCCTTCAGTCACTCCGCAAACGCACAAAGTCCGTAATCCAAAATCCGAGCATCCACATCAATTCCCATTGTAAACTCCATTACAAACATTTAAAGCTTACACCACATAAATCTGAACTAGTCGAGCCAACAATGCTTAAGTACTACGACTAGCATTGCTATGTGATAACTGTCGTGCGGCTTTCATTCGAGAATGCTATAAATTCAACGCTGTGTCGGCGGAAGACATTTCGGTTTTGAAAATATCTTGATGCTTTGTAAGACCCGACTGTGTGGGATGTACGTACAAGTGATTATGCATTAACGGACCTACAGGGAACACATCCATTACTTTTTATATCATGTTTAATAAAGTTGTGAAGTACTATCACGTACATAAGAAATGCCTGGACATAAATCGAAGAGTCAAAAGTATTCATTGATGAATCGTAATTGTAATTATCTGCTGAATTGTCTGTATAATTGGTTTGCTAATCAAGGTTAGTATAATGTTATAGGTAGTTCTAAAAATAATCATTATCATCAGCCCATATACGTCCCACTGCTGGGCACGGGCCTCATCTACCATTGAGAGGGTTTAGGCCTTAGTCCACCACGCTGGCGTAGTGCGGGTTGGCGGACTACACACCTAAGAAATTCCTAAGAACTTTTTTAGGTGTGCAGGTTTCATCACGATGTTTTCCTTCACCGTTAAAGTACGTGATAATTCATTGTGAACCATCTTATAATATCTAGTAAACACCGTAACCTGAAGATAATAGTTGCTTTTTAATCTCAGGAGTTATATCGATCACCAAACATGTAATAGCAATTATACAATCTCATAATTACTCATAAAACGTGATTGAGTATGCAATGTTCTAAATAAACTATAAACTGTTATGGCTAGCAATAAGCCTTTTCTTTGATTACAATACACCACAGCTAGAGCGGTTGGTAGATTTTATAACCTCTAAAAACTTAATAAAGATCAAATCGCATTATTGTACGTTATCCAACGGCGAAAGAGTGATCATTGAGAGGAAAAGTCTATTCAAAAACTAAATACATTATAAGGGACTGTTACTCATATCATTATTTACTTGGTAACTGACTTCGCAAATTCCATATAAAGATATTTATTAATTTTATACATCGTCATTATCACCGCTTATTGATATCGCTTGTGGAAAATAGGTATTCCCTAGAGACTTCTAGAACTTACAAGCAGAATGATTTTAGCAACTTTGATCAGTTCAATCCACCATATTATTGTTGGTCGATGTACATTGCATTGCGACAGCCCCATGGCGCAGTTGGCTAGACACCAGCTTGCGAAACGAGAGGCTGCAGGTTCGATCCCCGCACCGAGACAAATGTTTGTGTGATCCACAAATATTTGTTTCGGGTCTGGGTGTATGTGAGACCAAAAAGTCTCTCGTAGTTTCTGATACCCACGATACAAGACTTGTATTTTAGTGTGGGATCAGAACTATGTATGTTCTGTTGGGTGTATTTATTTATTTATTTATCAGTACATGCCCTCAGGTATCTATATTGACAGCCCCGTGGTGCAGTTGGCTAGACACCAGCTTGCGAAACGAGAGGCCATGGTTTCGATCCCCGCACCGAGACAAATGTTTGAGTGATTTTGAAATATTTGTTTCCGTTCTGGGTGTTTGTGAGACCGAAAAGTCTCGTAGTTTCTGATACTCACGACACAGGACTTGTATCCTAGTGTGGGGTCAAAACTATGTATGTGACTGTTGTGTGTATTTATTATTTATTAGATAGTACATAGTTAAGATCGTTTCAGGTACATTTATAACATAATTCTGTTCTATAATTCTCAATAAATATTATTCTCCAAGTGCTAAGTATAGTAAGATAAGTGAACCACATTCCTCTGATACAATGGTTTACCTGTTGCATAAATTAAATGCTATGTGACAAGTTTACCACCTGCCATACTTAGAAATTATGATTGGGGCTAAAGGTGGGTGATCCTGATCGATCACAATATGGCGCTGTAAAGTAATTTGAATGCATGAGTTATGTACATAATTTGGCTTGGCGTGCGCTATTACCTCGTAAAGGGATTTTAATTTATTGAGATAGTATGGCAATAGCTTAGACATAAAAGGCTATTGTTGCAGAGATAGCCCCGTGGCGCAGTTGGCTAGACACTAGCTTGCGAAACGAGAGGCCGCGGGTTCGATCCCCGCACCGAGACAAATGTTTGTGTGATCCTCAAATATTTGTTTCGGGTCTGGGTGTTTGTGAGACCGAAAAGTCTCTCGTAGTCTCTGATACCCACGACACAGGACTTGTATCCTAGTGTGGGGTCAGAACTATGTATGTGACTGTTGTGTGTATTTATTTATTTATTTATTTATATTATTGCATTCACTTTATTATTGGTCAATCATAAGGACATTAAAGATATCGCAGTGTATTTATCAGTCGCCTATTTGATTTTACTCCATGCTGTAAATTTGTAAATGCTAGATGGTCAAAAACGATAATGATAGAAAAAACACAGACCAGATTAAGAAAATGAAATTGTACCAGAGGCAACATGTTGCGACATACTTAACATATTAAGAACAGGAACAGGATTCAACATATTAGGAAAAGAAGAAATATGAGAAAATAAAAGTAAAAGAAGATACAAAGACAAATTATGAGAATAAAAAAGGCTTTATATAAAAGGCCTGAAACTTCGTGATCTCATTTAGACATGGTGCTTAATCACTGATACAAGCACTTAACAGAAAACAAAATATCATAAAAGTCGTAGCAAACAATGCACATTTATTCGGAACACTACACTCCACTATATTACCAAGAGCTAATGGTCATCCATTATAAGCAGATCTTCGATCTGACGTCAATACATTACCGACGACCAACAAAGGGACGAATCCATAAATTGCAGGACAACAAGCGTCCGCGACACAGGACATACCCGCCAGATGTACTCGGGGCTAATGTGCCCACTTGAGACGGGACTCTGATGGACTTTCATATTATTTACGAGCTATTGTTACGCGTAAATTTACGCGTGATGTTTATTGAAGATATTTTTCATACCTACATCTTTGTTACATTAGCAGTGAATTATAAAATACCCAGAAAGATATTAATGAAATGAATGAACATAAACTTGGAGCATGTCGGATCGCCAATATTTAAAATCAATATTAATCTCTCCGGGCAGATTGCGGCTATGGTGACCGATTTCTGTTTATTTATGCGTCTCAATGGGGTATTCAAAACACACCTTATATTTACAAATATAAAAAAAAAACTTCGCAAAAATACGTACCTACTGAAACCGAGTTTACGAGTCAGAGTTGGGCTAGAGTGTGCCCACCCCCTGACCCTCTTTAATCGGAAATTGGGACTAAATATGGGAAATTGATAGTACAACAGGAATAATTATACATTCCGTTGTACATTCAAGCACAAGGTTTGTCAACTGCTGGCTCGTGAAACTGCAGAATGTTCATAACTATAATTTTCTGTCTATTTGTGTATTATATATATATCTATTTTATGTTTATATGTTTTGATATTTTACACACCTGCCTCATCTCATCTCTGCATCACCCTAGGTTTGACTGGAAGAGAATGCCTTAGGCATTAAGTCCATCTGTACAAACTTTGTATGAAGTGTAAATAAATATAAATAAATCAATTATGAAATACAAACCCGTACTAGATGAGCCTAAGTCTAATGCGAGTCTTAGGCCTAACCCCTGTCAACCATAAAAGAAGTTCGGTCCAACAAGATTTAATTAGAACGCAACGGTGTGTAATAATTTGATGAACATAATATTGTCAAAGGAAATTTAATCAGTAATATGAAATGTGGTGAGTGTTATAACTATGAAATAAAAATATCATTTATAACGAGAAACCCCAAAGGACAGCCGCTTGATGTGATTAATTAAATAGTACAATTAATTTAAGTGCAATACAATATGCAGGGTGTGTCCAACTATGGAAATACATTGAAATGTCCATAAAATTATGAGGATTTACCGACACTTTCAAATTGAGTCGTTGTGAGTCATAGCTACCAGTAGTATAGAAATGTCAAAATTTTGGTGCTTTAGATTACACCTAGATTTAATACAACTATAAAGAATAACTAATAAAAGATATTTTTTCTAAATTGATTCTTCAATCGCGTTTGACCTAATTTACTGTTTGTGCTTATATAAATAATTTAATATATACTGCCTCGTGTTCTCGAAGTACAAGTTTGTGCCGTGCGATCTATAGGTCCCGCGTTCGAATCCCGGGTCAAGAAAATTGTTATTAGGTTTTTCCATTAGGGAATTCTCAGTAGCAGCACGGAGTCTGTAATGTACCTGAAAAACGGCAATAGGCTCGCCTCCTATTACGTGGGACAAAAACATAATTGATTAAAAGTGGGTCCAAAAATGCACCTCTGCCTACCCCTTTAGGCGTAAGTGCGTACGTATCTATATAAAATGACGTTACGTTTCTTATAAATAATACATAAATGCTAAAGGTAGGAGGTTTGATGCCTAAAGATTGAAATACGGCTAGCTTATTTGAATTTGAACGCATTGGAATTTGGCACAAAGATCATTTGTAAACTAAATTAAGACGTATCGAGTTTGTGTCTCAGCAAATGATGAGCCTCAATTACTAATATAATTTTCTGATAAAGCTAGCACACATTTTTATATTTGATATTTAAATATACATTTTAATTCCTAATACTTTCCTGGTAATTTCAGTAATAAATAGATTTTCTCCAACCATATGCAGAAAACCAAGATTTATTTTACCCGATTGGGTAAGATTAATCAAACAAAACTTTTACATGTGATATAATATTAACATCTGTAACGCAATTATGGTACTCTAAAGTCAACTTTAATAAACTTGATTCAAAATTCTGCAAGTCCCTAATTAGGTACTCGTCGGTCGTTAATGATCTAACTTATTTTTGTGTACATTTCTATGTATCAAAGATGTAAAGGTACAAGTTGGCAAAGCGGCAACTCCAAAACGATCCTTTCGATACAAAACAAACATCAGCAGTTGCCCCACGAGCAAGTCTTCGATGAAGTTGTAACTCAATCTAACTCCTAAAAGATTTGGAAGCTGATTAGAAGGGTCCCGGGCAAGCGCAAACAGCGCAAACGTTAAGCGCTGTATGGAGGGAGCAACAAGTTGGCTAATGTAAATGTTGTCTTTTTGTTATTGAAGGGAAAAATTGCTAAATTTGATTTAAAAATACAAGGGTCGAGGAAAGTGAACGCATAAAATGAAATAGCTAAGATGGTATGTTTTTTTTTCCGAAGGTAAATATCATTTTATTGTTTCACCACACTGGCCGAGTGCGAGTTGGCGGACTTCACAACTAAGAAATTCCTAAGAACTTTTAGGTTTGCAAGTTTCCTCACGATGTTTTCCTTCACCGTCAAAGTATGTGTTCATACATTGCGAATACACACATAACTTCTAAAAATCAGAGGTATGTGTCCAGAGGTTTGAACCCGAGATTCTCGACCGCGTGCCTAAGCTTCGAGGCCATCACCACTTTTATGTAGTGTATCTGTATGTATTACATTTATTAATAGTGGTCTACTGATTAAGGCCTGATTTATTATGTAACTCATTTCAATTGACAATTCTATATTGTCACGTTGCCAATTCGTATCTCGACCTGATTGTCATAGTTGATTGCATAACACAGATGTGTGGCCTGATAACGCTCTCCGGCCCACATCGATAAGACTATTGCCAATATTATATACTGATAATAGATATCCTTGTCACTCATATACTAAATTTTATCAATAATTAGACCATTATCTTGGATCTGTGATCTAACAGTCGTTATGAACGTATTGGGGTATTGGTTACGCAAAAGCTACACGAGACATTTTTAATAGAGCAGTATTGCAACACAAGATGCAATCGACTTAGTTGGGTAACACCTTCGATTTGTATTTGAAATCGTAAGTGAGACGATCGCCAAAAAGATATGAAGGTCTCTTATACTTTAAAAAAGCTTAAATTTCGTTTCGTTCGTTTTGTATTTTGACTGTTTTTTGTGTTTTTTTTTTTAATTTTAAGTACATCATTATGTTGTTTTTTTTTATTATTATAATTATTATCCTGTTATAACTGATTACCCTATCATCTTTTTAAATATCCGTTTTGTAAAATAGGTTGTCTGGAAGAGATCGCAGTTAGTGATAAGACCGCCTATTGTTCACTTAATCTTAAGCTTAGATATTAATATTCATTTTTTTTTGTATGTATTTATGGTGTACAATGAAATATATAAATAAATAAATAAATTTGACAATTTTATCTAAGAAGTTTGAAAAACTGAATCAAACTCAAATATCCTTTCAAGATTATATTTCATCAATTGATATGAACATAAATTATTTAGTCTAAACATAATTTGTATTTAAGCTGAGTAAAAGTAAGAATGACTATAGTTATTATGTCATAGATTTCTGCTTTCTGTTAGAATTTTTAAAATTGTCAGCATCAGTATCAAGATAAAGACTTATTATATGATGTATAATATGTTGAATGTGATTGCATATTTACGTATTCTATTTTGTTGAGTGACCTTACAGTTTATATCTAAAACGTATAGTAAATATTTTACAGCATTTCATAAAATTTTATATTCAATAGAAAAACTAAGGTCTTCACCGCCCAATTCCTTTTTACAAGTTCAGAAGCTGCTGAATTCATCGTATTGAGCTGGTAAACAAATCCCTTCCATCCATAACAAGCAATGGATTGCCGTCCATATATCCTTTGACTTCTATTATGATGTGTATGGTTTTATCAATTGCATCATAAATTTCACTTGCGCTAATGCAAGACCTTAAATATATCAAGTGGATGTCTTGGATTTGTACAGTTGACATTTTACTCTTACAAGCCATATTTGCATAAATTGTTGGAGGCATGCATTGAAATGCTGTTTGAAGGTGACCCTGTCGACCGGATTTATGCCTCCGAACTAATTTATGTATCTGTTTCATTTCAAATTCGGTGTTTGGTAATATGATTTATTGCTTGTCCCTGCGATTTCGATTGCGGATGATAAATTTTGTTATTTCACATTTTAATGGGCTTTGAATGTGATTAAAATGCTTGATAATATTGTTTTGTTAACAAGCTCATGTTTCAAATGTTTATTACGGCTTGATTTTATTTGTATGAAATAATTTAACAAATAGCCTCCTTGGAATTTTATCTTCAATAAGTGTCTTTGTGACTGGCGGTCGTATGTTTCCGGGAAATTAATTGACAAATATGTAAGTAGCTTTTACGGCATTAAATCATGTCGGGTTTTCCTGATTAAGTATCGAAATACTTCTCATGTGGTAAGAACTTACCTACGCGGCAAAACAGATAATTGTGAAGAAGGGGATATGCCAGAAGACGAGGCCTATCCATACCTAATTTAACCATGCGAAGGCGATATCAACCGCTTATCCCGCTGTCTATTTTCGGGTAATTAAGTAAAATATTTTTCTATATTGATACCAATTCAATAATGAATCATACCAATAAAGACGTGGACATTCTCAAAGTCTTTATCAAAACAAAACAAAATTGAGATTCAAAAAATGCGTTGTTTTCTCTTATTTATGTTATATTCACCCTATATAATTTACATAGTCTGAAATTATGAAACTATTTAACGTCTTGCGAATTGCATTAAATCTGCAGGGAACAATATTAAATGTAAAAGGATATACACGTAATAACTTTTATGCTCAGTGAATGCACATTAAGAAAGAAAAAGTTTAATTAAACGCAGACACTCGTAAAACAAAACAATAAAGCCATTACGCAGAACTAATAAAAGTGTTATGTAAATTATCCTCAGCTGTAGTGGGCCGTTAGGAAAGTTTCCATTGATTACTTTAGTCGTGTTTGCTTTAACTTCAAACAGAGTTACATGAATTTGTCAAGACTCCGTGAATTGTGAGCAAGAGTCGACTAAAGTTTGCGGAGTTTTGACTCTAATGTTGTTTCAGAAGAAATGTCTTAGAACATAGTTGCTGCATAATTATTTATGTTAGACAAGTTTATCGTGCATGTGATGGGTAAAGTGTGGGTATTTTGGTAAGAATTTGGAACCGCCAATTTGAAATGTTTTGAAACCTAAGTAAGATTTTTAATTGAAGTTCGGTCAAATAGTCACTGAGAACTACGAAGGTAACACTTTTAAGTGACTTTATAAAATCAATAATTACAAATCTTTATATACCTTTATCTTTTAGCCTTTATATTTATTATAATCTTTGTAACCTCCTGAGTACTGATGTCCTTAATTTAGAACATCTAACAAAAAAAAACTGTGACAGATAATAAGAGATCAATCCATTTTTTTTCTCCATGAAACAAAACAAACCTATATAAGGGTTTAAAAAAGAAATACTCCTCAATTGTGTATCATATCTAAGAAGTACTTAGCCAAAAATCAAAATAAAATCCAGAAAAATTGTACTCTGGAACTCAGGAGGGTAATGAAGATCAGCTGAACCATCGTTAGGAAAGAGAACGTCATGTAGAAAACTGGTTCCAAGGGAGTAAGCTGTTGTTTACCACTGTATACTATTGCTAGTCGATAGACATCATTTAGGCCTCGAGGTTTAGGCGCGCGGTCGAGAATTTCGGTGGTCGCAGGTTCAAACCCCAGGCACACACCTCTGACTTTTCCAAGTTATGTGTGTATTCACAATGAATTATCACTTGCTTTAACGGTGAAGGAAAACATCGTGATAAAACCTGCACACCTAAAAGTTCTTAGGAATTTCTTAGGTGTGTAGTCCGCCAACCCGCACTAGGCCAGCGTGGTGGACTAAGGCCTAAACCCTCTCAGTTGTAGAGGAGGCCCGTGCCCAGCAGTGGGACGTATTTGGGCTGATGATGAAGACATCATTTATCTTAGAAATTCTTTTAACAACTTAAAAGTAGGCAGGTTTCCTTTCAATCTTTTTCTCTGCCCTTTTAATGCATAATTCATAATGACATATGTATGTACAAAAATATATACGCACATAATCTCACGTCTGCACTCCCCAAAGGGATAGGCAAATGTGCATTTCGCCAGTTACGTATTAGTCCCATGTATAAGACGCAGACGGCCTCGTGGCGCAGTTGGCTAGACATCAGCTTGCGTAACGAGAGACCGCGGGTTCGATCCCCGCACCGGGACAAATGTTTGTGTGATCCACAAATATTTGTTTCGGGTCTGGGTGTTTGTGAGACCGAAAAGTCTCTCGTAGTTTCTGATACTCACGACACAGGACTTGTATCCTAGTGTGGGGTCAGAACTATGTATGTGACTGTTGGGTGTATTTATTTATTTTTATTTATAAGAGGGCGAGCCTGTTGTTGTTTTTAATACACGTTTTCAAACTCCGTGTTCCTACAGAGAATTTCCTACTGGAAAAACCCAATAACACTTTCCGACCCGGCAATTGAACCCAGAACCTCTACATCGCACGTCACAATCTTGAGCCGCGAGATCACGAGGCAGTTATAAAGAATACTTACAATTTCGTAAAAATGACCGCCGAGATAATCTTCTTAGACTGAGCGCCTATTCCTTGAAGCCTGCACGCACTTTAGTATATTAAACCTATTTTGTCATCATTAAACTCAATTAATGGCAGTAATCTTATTTATTGCATCAACTAGTATAATATGTAATTTTATGCAACAATAACCAAAATCATTCTGATTGTACCATAAAGTTAATAATTACCAGATCCTTATTTACCGTCTTTTTCTAGTCTCAAAAGATCGCAATAACTTATCTTTATTTCCCTGGAATCGATTAAATAGTAAACATCACCATATTTTCTAAATTACTTTTATGTGTAAGCCTTGATTCTGTCTTCAAAACTTCACTAAAGGCCGCAGCCAAATAACGTTCACATGGTATTTTTATCTTTGTCTTAATGTTTGGAACCTGTTTCATGGGCAACATCAACAATAGCTGCGGGCAGTACATCTGTTTATTACGGTTTCGTCTACGGAATTTCGTATGAGTGGAAGCGGTTTGGACATCAATCTCGAAAATATTTTTTAATTTATGTAATGATGGCCAACTGTCTTTAAAGCGTGTGTTGCAGAAATTGCGTCCAAAGATATTAATATTGACAGTTACACGAAGTAACAAAATTTTGCATGAAACGTACTATAAAGATTATGATTATTTAATTACTGAAAGGATTTTCAATGTGTGCTTTTTCTGTTGTCAAAATAATCTTGTTTTATTACTTTCGGCGGTTTTTTTATTATCATTATCATAATTTTACATACAGAATTATAAAACTTAAACTAAATTCAAACTATCTATTCATATAGTCTTTTACATGATCTTGTAAATCGGTAGCATATATTACTACCGCTATTCACAATGGTTCTATGTAAAGTCTTTTTAACGTTAAATCTCAGTACAGCCATCCCATTCACCACCACTCTAAGCTAACTACTGATCGGTTTTTTAATACCTCCTCCGTGTACAAGTGAATGTTTTGTTTCGTTAATCATATATCAGGTCCCTGTGGAAGTCATTGGGAGAGGCCTATGTCCAGCAGTGGACTTCGATTGGCTGATGGATTGGATTGGATTGGAATCATATATCGTCTTGTTAACTTTGATTTCCACCTATTTCCAGGACACATAGTAGTAGACATAAAACACGTTTTTTTTAAAGATCTATCTAAATCGCTTAAAGCTCTTGAGTTGTCTCTCAGCAACACTACACAGAAATATTTGGTAGTGGTGTCTTTATGTCTTCAAGAACATTTTAAGCCGAATGGCATAACGGCCGAAAATATTCATGAGACGTGCCACAAAACCGCGTGTGACAAATATTTCGTAGTTTGTGAGAAAATTAACCCGAAACATTATGTTGATGGATTTTATGACAATTTTTAAGTACATGAGTCATGATGAATCAGATGAGTTGACGGACTATAAATAAAGTGACTAAGTAAAAACGCTGACTTTCACATAATTAATAGTTGAGGTAAACTTGTGAGCGAATATCATTAAAGTTGCTATTTAAATTTCCATGTCTCGTGAACGTGAACCACGTAAAGAAACATCCATTTACAAAAGCTTACCCGTGGCTTATGAATATACATATTCTATTAAAGTGACTACCAATCTATTATGTAGTTATATAAGTGTCTATTAATAGTAACCAAAAGTATCGTGACGATTTTCAAATCAAATTAAATAGGCAAATGGCGAAATGAGGATGTATAAATATATGTACCTCTTATAGCGGTACTTCCATAAAAGCCCAAAAGCCCAGCTTCATCATCATCAGCCCATATACGTCCCACTGCTGGGCACGGGCCTCCTCTACCATTGAGAGTGTTTAGGCCCTAGTCCACCACGCTGGCCTAGTGCGGGTTGGCGGACTACACACCTAAGAAATTCCTAAGAACTTTTGTTTAGGTGTGCAGGTTTCATCACGATGTTTTCCTTCACCGTTAAAGTACGTGATAATTCATTGTGAATACACACATAACTTCGAAAAGTCAGAGGTGTGTGCCTGGGGTTTGAACCCGCGACCGTCGAGATTCTCGACCGCGTGCCCAAACCTCGAGGCCATCACGACTTGTCAAGCCCAGCTTGCCTTACAAATTTCAAATAATAATATTTGAGCTTTAAATTTTTATTAAACAAAAGCAATTTGACATGTCAATGAGAATATCTTGACCCCACAATAAACAATTATAAACTATACATTACACAATTAACGTGTAACGCTGTTAGGCTTCTATGGAAGTATCGCCACTGGGTAGAGGCATATTTCTACATCTTCCAGTTGCATATTACATATGTATTACTTTAATTGAGATCGAACGTGATACATATCTATTCCGAGCCAGAGCCATGATTGCTAATATAGCCGCTAAATCTTTTGAACAATAGTTAAAAAAAGCAATAGTTAAAAAAATATTAAAAAGTGTAAAATTGACGATTCAAAAGAACTTGTAGAAGTCTATTTGAATAAAGATAATTTGACTTTGACTTTGAACGTTAATAATGAATCACTGCCTCGTGGTCTCGCGGTACAAGTATGTGCCGTGCTATCTAGAGGTCCTGGGTTCGATTCCCGGGTCGGGCAAAGTGTTATTGGGTGTTTCCATTAGGCAATTCTCGGTAACAGCACGGAGTCTGGAAATGTGCCCGAAAAACGGCAATAGGCTCGCCCCCTATTACGTGGGACTGATACATACTTGGCGAAATGTGGGTGCAGAAATGCACCTCTGCCTACCCCTTCGGGGAATACAGGCGTGAGTTTATGTATGTATGTAATGAATCACAAGCTTCACAACCAACTCTGACGATATCATATCTTTGGAAAGTTCCAATATTGTCACTATTTTGACCACAGATGACACATAATTAAACGAAACTTGAACTATTATCAAGATTAACATAAATTATAATGATCGTTTCGCTGGATTTAAATTAGTCATGCTAATAGGTGACTAAGGAGGTTCTTTATGAATAACTTTAAAGGTTTATATTACTTTCAATGCTGTTATGACGTATTGACTGTACCTAATTTATGAAAGATTATAGCGCCTCACCATGCGAATTCTCTGTTTAGATTCCCGTGGCGCAGTTGGCTAGACACCTGCTTGTGAAACGTGAGGCCGCGGGTTCGATAAAAGTTCTTAGGAATTTCTTAGGTGTGAAGTCCGCAAACCAGCACGGTGGTAGGATATTCGTATCCGCCCGGATAGCGACCACCGTACACAGGGGGTAAAACCCGCGATAGTGGCACATGCAAGTGTGCCGCGTTCCGGGATCAGCCAGTGTATATCCTGTTTTCGGGGGGGCTTCAATTATGGCGAAAGGATGACCGTGCCGGCATTTTTTGGCCGGTTTGTCGCTTTGCTCACCATGGTATTAGTCCCCCAAACTTCTTCACAATAAGCTGAAGAGGTATTCGGCCGGCATGATTGTGTCGACCAACGGGAGACCATCATCTCTCGCTGGTCGGCACTTTTTCTGGACTCCATTGCGCTTACCATCAGGTGCAATGGGGTCACTTTGCCGTGCCAGTATAAAAAAAAAAAATAGGCCAGCGTGGTGGAGTTAGGCCTAAACTCTCTCAATGATAGAGGAGGCCCGTGCCCAGCTGTGGGACGTATATGGGCTGATGATAATGATGATGTAGTACAACCCTCAAAAACTTCATGCAGTAAATAAAAAATCACAGTAGAATTACTTTATACTGTTTTTTGCGCGACAGTAGTACTCTAACCAAGTAGATTTAGGTATGTATATTTAGAATTTTCTGACACGTATTCTTTGGAATTGGAAGATATAATTATTAGTAAATAAACATATAAAGCTCTGTGGTTGTATGGCACCCACGCAGACATGTTCCGTGCCAGACGTCGGATCAAATAACCCATTAAACATCTAAGGAAATTGCAGTTTGTGCACTCTACCAATATTTATACCTTACATATCGAGAAAAGATGTTTCCTTTAAATTTCAGCGAAGGCTTAAATAGTCGGCGTGCCTGTTTTTTTAATACGCATTTTTTACGATATACTTTATCTATCTTTTTTTATCTTCAGCAAAGAAATTCTTTTTGATTGCCTAGAAATCAATCCATGTAGAATACGTTTATAAACGTTACAATTTATTTCCTTTATACGTACATATAACTTACAAAAGTCAGGCTCGCCACCTATTACGTGGAAAAAAAAAACAAATAGCGGAATGTAGGTGCAGAAATGCACCTTTGCCTACCCCTTCGGAGAATACAGGTTATGTATGTAGGTACAAAATTTCCTGCTTTACGTTTGGTGGCGGTAATCGAAATTCAGCATTCGGAAAAAAACTTAGTATTTCCATACTTCTCAGATTTCAACAATCAATTGCCAACGGATGCAGATTGACCTTATTTTTAAGTCATAAAAAAGTATCGAATAATTTTGCATATTTTCCACTGCAATCATTTCTGTGCCAGCACGAACGTTAAAGGTCTTAAGTTCATTGTTATTTCGTACAACAATAGAACATCAGAACTTTTACTTTTAGTTGCGCAATGGCTTTATTACAATGCGACCACGCGTAATTTTGCTTCATAACCACTTACTGAGACTTTATGAAGTTGATGAGGACGAAATTATTGGTTCCTTTGTGCGAACGTCGATTTCTTCAATAATTACGCTGGCTATATTCAAACGCATCGAATGTAAAAGACTAGTGGCTGCCCCTGATTGAGTTCGTGCGGGTATCGTTAGTTGCGATCATTGAATTTTTTGCTATGTAAAACAAGTTTTATTTTAACTTAGTACAGCTATGTTACCACTATTTTAAAAGCATTTAATCACCTAGGTAGTGTTTCGTTTTTTAATTTTTTTTCTAACATTAATGTATTGCTATAAACCGGTCATGGCCCCTTTTATGTAAATTTCAATAACAAAGCCTGAAAAGTGCTATAATAATTTACGATTACCTTTTGTCCTTTAATCGAACAACAAACTGAGATTACTTCCATGCTCAGAACGTCGTATATAAAAACATTAATAATTATTAGCGCTAGATATTTGGAAAAAAACTGGTCATGATATCAGGTAGTATTGATTAAACTGCAGTAATAGTACCTATGATAGAAAGAAAAAATGCTGCAAGTATTTTTCATAACTATAACGTTTTGCCAAGGTTGTTAAACCCCATACAATAGAAGCGAGCCTATTGCTGTTTTTAGGGCACACTTCCAAACTCTGTGCGAGAAAGAATTTCCTAATGGAAAAACTCAATAACAAGGAATCAAAATATTTTCGAAATTAATCATCATCATCAGCCCAAATACGTCCCACTGCTGAGCACGGGCCTTCTCTACAACTAAGAGGGTTTTAGGCCTTAGTCCACCACGCTGACCTAGAGCGGGTTGGCGGACAACCCCGTGGCGCAGTTGACTAGACACCAGCTTTCGAAACGAGAGGCCGCGGGTTCGATCCCCGCACCGAGACAAATGTTTGTGTGATCCATAAATATTTGTCTCGGGTCTGGGTGTATGTGAGACCGAAAAGTCTCTCGTAGTTTCTGATACCCACGACACAAGACTTGTATCTTAGTGTGGGATCAGAACTATGTATGTGACTGTTGGGTGTATTTATTTATACACCTAAGAAATTCTTAAGAACTTTTAGGCTACTATACTAACTAATTAAGAAAGATATCTCGCCGTCAATAAAATATGACCCCACCTATTTTATTGTTACAAAACCAAACCTTCGAGTTCCGGATTTGAAAAAACCTATTGTCTTTTGTAAAACCGGTAGCTTCTGTTTGAAGTGGGTTGGCGCACTATACACCTAAGAAATTCCTAAGAACTGGTAGGTGTGCAGGTTTTATCGCGATGTTTTCCTTCACCGTTAAAGCAAGTGATAATTCATTGTGAATACACACATAACTTCGAAAAGTCAGAGGTGTGTGCCTGGGGTTTGAACCTGCGACCGCCGAAATAATTAATAATAATACTTTTAAAAAATTGCCAAATTTCTCTTTCTTTTATATATACATACGAGCACAATGAGTCAATAGGCTACCGTAACGTAAGAGCACGTCATGCGATTGTATCTCGATAAAATTAATTGTCATCTATCATTAATTGTTTGAGCAATGTTCGATTCACGAGGCTTCTTAATTTGCTCTTACTTTTGTGTTAGTGTCAGATAATATTAATAGATTGGTATAATTACATGTCGTAACGAGACGTCAATGGCATTGAATGTGCCGATAATGCAATCAATCAAATAGTCAACTTAAATATTCTTTGTAATATTCTTTACAGCTTCTACGACAGACCTGCTGTTAAAGAATTGTTTCTGAATTAAAAAACGCACTTCGGTTTCTTTTTTAAAAATTATTTTTAAGTAAAAAAATATGCAAGTCATGAAATCATAAATGATTGTCGTCACACACAATGTTAAGATTTCAGATGATAAAGGAAAACAAAAAGGGAAGGCAAAAATTATTGAGTCTCAGGTAATCTCAATATATGTATATTTTTTAATTTTTTGGTGATGGACTAAAGTCTTACGCACCTCAGCTATAAATGAGGCCTGTGCCTAGTAGTGGGACTTATATGGGCTGATGATGATGATCATGTGATAATCTAAATTCATCGAACGAATTACGAAATTTGCGTAGGTTTTCTGTGGCACTGATGGTTTTCCATTCTATTTATACTCAAGATGTAGCTGATTGTGGCCTTGCTTCATTAAACGCAGTAAAAGCTCAAAATAAAAACAAAAGAACTAAAGGATATTATATTTTTATATAAATAGGGTGCAACTAAATGAACACATTTGTAAGCAAAAGGGGGGAGCTAAATGACCTCAATAAGCAACCGCACTACAGAACAATAAAAAAGCAATGCATTTTAAGTAGAACATAGCGTTGCAAGTATCTAATTGACACACTTAGACAATGTAGATGGGCAAACACTGGAAACGGCAATCTGTCGCCAAATGACCTCGTTTTGTCATGTCTCAAAACGTTTCTGTCAAAATTTCAGATTCCAAGAGAAGTCGTAGTTGAAACAAAGAGCCGGCCAGCATCTGTCGGACGACCAGCCCGGGGCGAGCACCGTCTGTAATCATCCGACATTTTAAGCCAAGTAATTGGTGCACTAATGAGTGCCGCCTAAGGCGAGGCCCCAGTTTACGCAACGAAAACCCAATGTCACTCACGTACAAGTTTCTTCGTAAATAAATGTCGTACAAAAATTACAAGTTGCGTTGTCTGGGACGTGCAATAAAAATGTGACGGAAACTCACTTGTTTTGTTTTAACACCACCGGTATGATGAGTTTTATGGGCGACTGTTTCATATCTTGTAATATACGAGTGAGCCGATGCTATAGTTTTAGTAATGGATGTACGCTTTAAAACTTTATAGTCATTATAATTTTAAACACAGTGCACATGACACACGGCTTTATTATGTGTTGGGAATAATTAGTTTTTATAGCTTTGTTCAATCCATCGAAATGGACTGTTTTCGCTTGGGTGTTTCGTTGTCTTTCTTTATTCTTTAGAGTTAATATAGTTTCAATTTAAAAATGCGACGGTGGTCAACACAACAGTACTGTTATTTACTCTATTTATCTGGATAAGCGAGAATTGTTGGACGTTGGGGGCTCAATCATCGTATATTTTTGTTATGAAAGATATTTCAATAGGTACAATAAATTTCTTAATACCATTGTGGTCAAGTAATTTATCAAATAGTTGGCAATATATCGTAGTGCATGCTATAGGCGTGAATGTACGTATATATATGTATATGTAAATATGTTTCTTATCTGACAAATCAAATAGTTAATAGACTACTTACTAAAGTAAAACTAATAATATAATAATAATAAGTACACCTAACAGTCACATACATAGTTCTGACCCCACACTAGGATACAAGTCCTGTGTCGTGGGTATCAGAAACAACGACAGACTTTTCGGTCTCACAAACACCCAGACCCGAAACAAGTATTTGTGGATCACACAATTATTTGTCTCGTTGCGGGGATCGAACCCGCGGCCTTTCGTTTCGCAAGCTGGTATCTAGCCAGTATACCACGGGGCGGTCAATGTAAATTTACATACAAACATGACAAGGGGATACGAAAACTAAAAAATGAACACCAATAGGACTCTGAGCAAATATAGCGCCGACACCTGGCTCTCACCGTGTACAATAACATACAAAGTTGTTTGTAAAACAGAAAAAACCATAGCCGATATTGTAAACGATAAATATTTATCGGAAATAAGGATTTCTTTAAAAGTCATGATGCCCTTGAAGTTGAGGCGCGTTGTCCAACACAACTTAGTTTTCGAAATTATGTGTTTACTCACAAGGAAACGGTGGTATTTAGGCGTCACTATTACATAAATAATTTTTAATAAAAAAATATCCTTTATATTTTTGTACATATACTTACTCTATGATATTGATATGGCAGTGCTACTGACCTACTTATGTACATAGCGCAAGTGGCCTCTCGTGTTCCCTCCTTCCTATGATCCTGGATCCTTTAAGCGAAGCGTGAAGAAGCATTTGTGCGGGCCGGCATGATTGTGTCGACCAGCGGGTGACCATATCGTTTCTCGCTGGTCGATATTATTTTTTGGACTCCACTGTGCTTACCATCAGGTACAGTGGAGTCACTTTGCCGCGCCAGAATAAAAAAAAAAAATAGTGGCGATATGTTGCAAATATATTTAAAACGTCATGAATGAGTCTTTCTTTGACAGCCTCCGCGGCGAAGTTAATTAATACCAGACTACGAAATAAGGCAGTTTCGATCCCCAAACCGAGGCAAATTTTTGTGTAATATACTAATATTTGCTTTGGGGTCTGGGTGTTACGATCATCAAGTCTGTTTCTGATTCTTACTACACGAGGCATGAGTTTCAGTGTGAGTTTAACACTGTTATGTGACTTTATTTATTATTATTTAGTTATAGCTTGGCAAATAACGCACCTATTTCGAACATTATTTCTTTAGTAACTGCGTCGTTAGTAACCGTCTCCCATTCTTCAAGATTACTGACATTCAAAACACGCTTTTGAATTTCACTACCGCACCACACGCCAGAAATTGAAGTTCCATCCCTACCATCTGGATGAATGGCGTTCCTCAACAGTGCGGTTTAAAAGGTGTTTCCTTCCTCGCACAACATCTTTGTGGAATCAGCTTCCCTCGGCGGTATTTACGAATGGATATGACTTAGGGACCTTCAAGAAAAGAGCCTATATTTTCCTAAAGGCCGGCAACGCACCGATGATTCCTCTGGTATTGTGGGTGTCCATGGGCGGTGTTGACCACTTAACATCAGGTGGCTCACCAGCTCGTTTGCCTCCTTTCCCATAAAAAATAAAAATAAAAAACGCTACGTTCCTTTAGAATTAAACCTCACATTTTGCAGAATCAATTTGCTATCAACATTCCCGTTTGAAATATATCTTCATTCCAGTTATCATAAAGCGTTTTACCGAGGCCAATAAGTGTCCTCACAAATTACAGCCGTTGAATCTGACCTAATAACTATTCTAGTTTATGTACCACAACCCACGCTAAGTGAAATCAAATAAGCGGGGAAATTTAATGCTGCCTTAACAAGTTAATTCCGCTAGGATATGGCAAACGTGTGATATTAGTGCCTGAAATAAGCCATTCTGATTAATCCTGACTGATATTATCGGATAATTGTGTTTGAATGGCTGCTCTGGATATGGATTTGACTATATTTAGATGCGTATTTATGAGTCTTATTATAGGAACCTAATGAGATTTGTTTAATGAGTAAATGGAATTAGATGTGACGCAATATTTTAAACCACTATTGACTTTAGGTGATTCGCATTTTTATTAAGCCATGTTTTGCGGGTATTATATTATTGGACACTACTTCGTTTCAAAATGCCCAGATAAGTTAAAAACCCTGATCCAGGTCTAGTCATGGAAATTGCTTAGATATCTGTTCCATAAATTGCACTAAGTTGATAGTGCATTTCATCATCATCATTATCAGGTTATATACGTCCCTCTGCTGGGCACGGACCTCCTCTGCAACTGAGAGGGTTTAGGCCATGCTGGCCTAGTGCGGGTTGGCGGATAGTGCATTTACTTCTCTATAATGTGTGCTGCAGTATTTACTGGCTGAGCCACGCTGATTATTGTGAACAAAAACACCTCAAACTCCAACCTTAGAGTGGAGGAGAAAAAATGACCGACAAAAATAAAGCAAAGCTAATTCCCGATAAGTTTAGATTGTTTTACCCAAAAGTAGATAAAGCTTCATTACACGGATCATTTGGAGCACGAACAACGTGCGCGACGAGGACGCGGGGTGTCAATCGATTTTCATACCGATATATGTTGTGACAATCAATTACTCGACGGTGGCTGACGTTCCCGAACTACATTAGTATCAATCAATGTCGAATTAATTAGATCTGATACGCCCACTTACAACGCTGCATCTGAAATCGTGTCTATAGAGAATTTGGGTGCCGTCGCTGCGATTAGGAAGACGCTATGAATCAACGCTGAGCATATACGACGATTTAGAACTTCATTATGGAGATGCATCATGATATATTTTCGTTTCATTGATTAGATAAGTGTTTCAACAGTGGCCTGCATAATCTTAAGTACTATATGGAAACATCAAGTCAAGATTCGGTACAAAAAATAAAAAAAGCAATGGTTACGATAATAGAACTACATAATATGTATGGCAAGCAATACATAAATTATTTTTTTACATCAATTTAATTTTAAATATTTTATAAACAATAATACTACATATTTTTACAAACAACAATTTTACTATATACACGATGTACTCGACTACTGATAATCTTTAAAGGATGTATACATAAAGAAAAGTTAGTTTGAAAAAAAAGCTTAATTACCATCATGTTTTTAAATATACGCTATATTTGTCCTACTGCTGGTCACGGGCCTTCTTTACAACTTTTTGGTCATAATCCATGCTGGCTTATTACGGATAGGTGGACTTTTATTCTAGTTTGTATCCACAGTTACATATTTTTAATATTATTATTTATGATTAGATCTACAAACTACAGACTTATAATCAACTTAATCTTATCATCTTTTGATAAATGTGCAATATTTCACTTTTCATAATTCTGCTTATTGATTCTTACCAAAAATCTCACGTGACTGATTAAAAAATCATTCAACATGAATTATTAGATACAGCCATAGCATTCTTTAATTCAATTTAGTTAGAATGAGAACGATGTTAATAAGGATTCTCATAAATTCATTCGGTCGCCTGAACTCATGACCGATATTACAAATTACTGTGAATGGAAATCAATTGGTGCACGTCCGTGTAATCAATATGAGACAATACGACTGTATCATTAGTCTCTATTAGTACAATACTAGATACAAATTATTGTTGGTCGCGCCAATACATATCCTTGTCAGAGATGATTACATATGTAGGTAGGTAGCTATATAATCGCATTGTGAAGGAAATGAAATATTTTGAGTGTTTAAATTAATTGCAAATATATTATATATACCTATTGGTCATATGGTCTTCATGTTATTGAACTGGAAATGATGAAAAATAGTAATTAAACAAAGATATTGCAAACTGCACAACACTGCTACAAAAAGAACAGTTTAAGACCGAAAAAAAAATGTGACAAAACACAAATGACCCTCAAAATCAGCTAACTTTTCATCAGCTAAATACCGATATCTTCAAAATGTCATTTTTTAGAGCTAGATAAAATAAGAACCATTCTTGATGCATAAATACCCAACGCGCATATAAAAATTATAAAAACGCCAAATATATAAAAACAAAGATAAGCTTTTAAAACATCGCTTTCTAGTTAAAAATCTTTAGTATTTATAAGACAATTCAACTACACAATACGAGATAAATTACTTGCTATCAAATACAGATGTTTTTAAAGTTTGTACTATGCCATGTACCTAAAATTTGCCGTCGTACTAAGACCAAATAAAAATAACTTGATTATACAGGGTTCACGGTTTAACGTGTGGGAGCTACCTAATTATAAAGTTGGGAGTAAATCAGCGGCATTAATAAACTTCATTAATGCTGCTCTTAAACGACCAAAACGCGAGCTTACAATGAGAAATTCAATAACAGCTCCTTTCAACCGTATCTTAAACGCTACTGCACTTTATGCCTCTTTTACGTGAGGTAAAAATGGATATTCGATAATTTTATTTTAGAATAATCTTTTTTATATTTTTTTATTAAAATTATTTGTTAAATAATAAAATTTATTCTTAAACTTTAAATGCACATTTTTTGTCTTCTAAAAAAATCACCATATTAAATTTGTATCTCTTTTCATTCATATTTTTAAATTATTTCAATTCCGAAGTGTTTCTACTACATCCAATACTGCACTACTTCTCTTGTACTTGCTATGTGAAGTAATTATATTGCATCACATGGTGAGTTCAGTAGGGATACGCCCATTAGTGATATATTATGATTATACTGGCCGCTCGACATAATTAAAACATTATCCTCCCCTGCTTCTTTACACTTTACTTAAACTGAAATATTTAAACAGGGAGACCTCGAGAATATAAAGAAATTATTTTTTACCACATTGTTTTAATCAGCTTATACATACACATATACACAACACGCACGAAAGACAAAGAAAACGCGAAAGCCCATGACAAATGAAACCCCGCGAATGTAACAGCAAAAACAAAAGATTTTTAATTTCTAACCGAACATACATTTAGACACCTAATTTGCAACAAGAAAATTTTCCAGAGAGGTTTAATCAATCAAGACCACTCTATTCTTACACCAATGTTGCCACAAAAAGGAGCGCAATTTTTATTCCGAGCGAACAATGGCGGTGTTTTGAAAAATTATCCCGTGGATTAATTAACATATTCACACGCCGTGTCTAATTACATACCCTTTTTAATTAAAACTAAGGCTTACGCTTTATTTGCTTCCGTTCCCTTTACGGCCTCCGATGCTTAAGGACTCTGAGCTAAATTAGGTGTTTCGTCTTTCATGTGAGTATTAAGAGCTATACAGAAATTCCAAGGTTAAGATTTCACGGTATAATGTTGCTCAAAAGTCTTAACTGAAGTTTCTTGTCTTTCAGGGTTGTTTGTTTTGTCTTTATATACCCTTCAATTACTTTATAAAAAATCATTGACGAATTATGATCTGTGGTTATTATATGAATGAACGATGCCAGGAGCTAGGTGTGTATTTTTATTTTACCCCCTTAAAGGTACATTTTTTACAAACTTTTAATGTCATATTTATTTATATCTAATCAACAGCCTAAAAAATAAGTTTCAAGCTTCTAGCTTTAAAAATGACAATACTTCCATACAACCTTTCATCCCCCCTTTCAACCCCTTAAAACCCCTTTTCCGGGATAAAAAGTAGCCTATGTCCTTTCTCAGGGTCTAAACTATCTGTGTACCAAATTTCATTTAAATCGGTTCAGTAGTTTTTGCAGGAAAGCGAGACAGACAGACAGAGTTACTTTCGCATTTATAATAATACTAGCTTTTGCCCGCGACTCCGTCCGCGTAGACTACAGGGTTGGGTTCAGAATGAAAATAAGTTGTAGTCTATTTTACTCCACAGAGTCCCATTTATGTCCATATCAAAAATCGTTTACATCGGTCAAATGATTTAATCGTGAAAGCGTAACAGAAATACTCGTATAGTTACAGTCGTCTACACGTCGTTTCATCATTCTAGCTTCAAAAATGACGAATTTCCACATAAACTTTCACCCCAATTTTTATTTAACCCCATTAAAGGTACATTTTTTTTACAAACTTTGAATGTCATATTTATTTATATCTAATCAACAAAAATAAGTTTCAAGCTTCTAGCTTTAAAAATGACAATACTTCCATACAACTTTTCATCCCCCCTTAAAACCCCTTTTCCTTGATAAAAAGTAGCCTATGTCCTTTCTCAGAGTCTAAGCTATCTGTGTACCAAATTTCATTTAAATCGGTTCAGAAATTTTAGCAGGAAAGCGAGACAGACAGACAGACAGACAGAGTTACTTTCGCATTTATAATATTAGTAAGGATAAGGATTTAAAAAAATGTCCTTTTTTAAGGTCTCATTTTTGTTCATACCAAAAATCACCCAAATCAGTCAAAATGGTTTAGATGTGAAAGCATAACACAGGCAGTGTTACTTTCGTATTACAATATATGCTCATCCCACGGGAACCCTTCATATTCCCGGGATAAATATGTTACTTCTTACTATGTTACTTCATAGTGTCCCATTTATATTCATACCAAAAATCATATAAATCGGGCGAGTAGTATAGACGTGAAAGCCCATTCCCACGGGAATACTACATTTTCCGGGATAAAAAGTATCCTATGTTGCTTCAGTGGGTCCTATCTACCCCCATACTAAAACTCATCTAAATCGTCAAATGTTTTAGGCGAGAAAGCATAACACAGGCAGCGTTACTTTTGCATTACATTATATGCTCATCCCACGGGAACCCTACATATTCCCGGGATAGAATATACTCTATGTTACTTCATAGGGTTTTTAAGTCCATAGCAAAATTCATATAAATCGGGCGAATATTTTAGGCGTAAAAGCCCATTCCCACGGGAATACTACATTTTCCGGGATATAAAGTATCCTATATTTCTTGGGTGGGTCCCATATATCCCCATACTAAAAATCATCTAAATCGGTCAAATGGTTTAGGCGTGAAAGCATAGCATAGGCAGTGTTACTTTTGCATTACATTATATGCTTATCCCACGGGAACCCTACATATTCTTGGGATAAAATATAGTCTATGTTACTTCATAGGATCACATTTATGTCTGTAAAAGACTTCATTCATATCGGTCAAACGGTTTAGGCGTAAAAGCAGAATATTGACAGAGCTACTTATACCCATTCCCACGGGAATACTACATTTTCCGGGATAAAAAGTATCCTATGTTCTTTCCCAGGCTCCAACCTATCTGTGTACCAAATTTCATTTAAATCGGTTCAGTAGTTTTAGCAGGAAAGCGAGACAGACAGACAGACAGACAGACAGACAGACAGAGTTACAATCGCATTTATAATATTAGTAAGGATTAGTATGGATTTTTCAAAAACATATGCACTTAAATACATTACAATGAATAATTTACCCAAATATCAATGACGATGACGAGCATTAGTTAATGGTCATAAAGGTCTACTCATATTGTTCAAGTGAATCAGCGTGACGTTAAATATCATTTCACTTCTATGCATATGCGTTTCTCCAAGGCAGTGGTGGAACTTCCATAGAAGTCCAAAAGCCCAACGAGTCTTACAAAGATCCGAATAATAATCTTCAAGCTTTAAATCTTTATTTAACAAAAGCAATTTCACATATATATGAAAATATACTGACCCCACAATAAGCAGTTAGAAACTAGACATTACTCTAGTAAAGCGTAACGCTTTTGGGCTTCTATGGAAGTACCGCCACTGCTCCAAGGTGTTGTCAACCCGCCCAAAATTATTCTTTCCCATCGAGAAAAACAAAAAAAGGACTCGAAACCATATTCGACATTAATAGTGCTGTTTATTTTGCCAAACGATTTGAATACAACAATTGTCTGTTTTACCCGACCGAGGATTATTTCATTTTCTTGAGACTAAAAATGTTCAACACGAAACCGACTTACAAACAGTACTCAAATACATTAGCATAATAACAAACAAAAGGCATTCGAGTAACCACCTCTAGTTAATTATTCCACTGAGATAGTCTAGCTTTAGTTCCCAGTATCGGTTATTCGTAACTACACGTTTGCGGCAAGCCTATTACGTCAATTACCTCCCGTTGTGCTAATAACTGGTAGAGTGGCCTTTTGCCCAGCAGTGGGTCAATGATAGCTCCACATTTGTCGGAAATGTTAAGTGTTGTTTTATTTGTAATGGATATTTTATTGATATGTTCTGGGGGGATGTTATGTCTTGCAAGGAGCTGACTAATGGCTAACTCAAGTTTTCTGTGGAAAAATTTACATAATTAAATCTGCGAACAAAATACTAATTTTTGGGTAAAATATATATGTTTCAGTTGCGATTTTTATTTTTGTGCATTAAATAATAACACAAGACAATCTGAAAGTGATACGAGGACGTGTGAGTTCGGTCCTTGTATTGAGAAGTCTAATAAAAATGTTGAATATGTTGAATTAGTGTTTTTTTCCGTATTTCTTTTTACGATAGAACGAGGAATAATGAGTAGATAACAAAAACAAAAACGGAATAGACTCTAATTTTACACTTTGTCACTTTATTGGGCAGGTAGCAGATGAATTCGCGCTGCTCAAGGCGGGACGGTTGGCGCAGTGATGGTACTTCCATAGAAGCCCAAGATTATTTTTCGGAATTTTGTCAGGCAAGCTGGACTTTTGGGCTTCTATGGAAGTAGCGCTACTGAGTTACCGCTTACTTGGGGAGGCCTTTCATCAGCAGTGAACGGCGATAAACTAGGTATATACATCATGCCGGTTGTAGTCTATCACGCTAATGTTCACTTTAAAATTAATACCAAAGAAAATTCTCAGTAACGAGTAGGCGTGTGTGACACGCTATATTTCACCAACAACATCTCGCTCTCATTATAATAAGGTATTAGTTTGGTAGCAGATAGACAAAGATACCGGGCTATTGGATATCAGATGTAAGCGTGGTAGGACAGGTTAACAACCCTGCAGCATTCCGATCCGCCGGTTTAATGACGCTCATTTGTATAGAGCTGCTCGCTGTGTCGGCGTCGTTTTGGTGTGACAGTTTGAGAGATTAGTGTTAGAAGGTATTGGATACTTCTACTGTTCTTAAAAACCACAAAAGATCTAGTGAATGAACATTATATAGTGTAAATAGTTAGTGACTGCCTCGTGGTCTCGCGGCACAAGTATGTGCCGTGCGATCTAGAAGTCCTGGGTTCGATTCTCGAGTCAGGCAAAGTGTTTTTGGATTTTTCCATTAGGAGATTCTCAGTAGCAGCAAAAAGTCTGGAATTGTGAAAAACGGCAATAGGCTCGACCCCTATTGCGTGGGACTGATACATACCTGGCGAAATGAGGGTGCAGAAATGCACCTCAGCCTACCCCTTCGAGGAATACAAGCGTGAGGTTATGTATGTATTTATGTAAATAGATAGTTATTTTTTTTATATTATTACTATAGTTCAACTTTTCTCAAAAACCCTAACATTATGCTTTTGTATTTTAAAATTCTGTTACTAGTTAATAATAATAAAAATTAAAATATGAAATAAAATACTATCTAAGTAGCAAAAGACACCGTAAACAATTACAAATACATTTTAATATCAGGTGAAGTGTATCATCAGCTCTATATACATTAATTATTTCCAAAGGTCTCATACAGATAATATAGAATTCGATTGCTGTTTACTGGCTATTAAAGGTGAATGCGATTCAATTCCGCCGTACCAACGCCGCAGAGCAACGTAATGAAATGTGGGTGACTTGCCGATACTCAGATGGGTGTTTATTAAACTATTCAAAGGTTATTTTCCATCAACAAAGACACGTATTTAAAAGGATTCTTCTTAGTTACAGATTTGATTGTGTTCCGAGTATTGAGTATTTGTACACATGTGGATTGGGTTTATGTTGGGATATTGAAACGATGACGTGTGAGTATAGCCTTATTGTAGAGTTTAATGCCTGTAGTGGATTTGACCCGCGGGTGTAATTTTAATTTAGGGATCGGTATGATAATGTTGGCTAGGAATTTTTCTTGATGCTTTTTTGTTTTTGAAATTTGGAGTAGATGTTTTGTTGTTTTTTTTTTTTTTTTTTTTTAAACAATAATAGTATATTGTACTGGTGATCACGCACAATACCTGATTATTATAATTGTATGGTTAGCCTTTGGAATACATAGGCTAAATAAATAGTGAAAAAGTATATGAGGAGAACACGCAATAGACACATATATAGGAAAATGTTTTGTTGGGTGTCAATGGCATGTGACAACAAAAATATTTGTCTCAGTGCGGGAATCGAACAACGGCTTTTTCGTTCAGTATCATACATAGCTATATACACTAAGAAGGTTATTAATGTATGTGATTCAATACATACATAATATTATAAAATGTATAAGTTATACCATTATTTTAAATTGCTTACATAGAATTATAATACAAGTCAAAGTCAAAATAATCTTTATTCGAATAAACTTACAAGTGCTTTTGAATCGTCAATTTTAAACAACCTTTTATTTATTTATTTTTCGCAATATTCTTAAAGATACTTTATTACTAAAGTAGCGCGGGTAATCACCCAAGTCTGTCCATAAGATGTGGTAGGGATAGTCATCAAAAGTTTACTGTAACAACTCGCTTGAAGTTATTCTAAGACCGTTTCCTAAGCTGGCATTATTCAGTGTTTGGTCTCAGGTGGTCCGCGTGCAAAATGACCTGTCCCTTCTAATTCTGATTGCAAATGCAGCTGCTTTAATAATGTACCTACTTGATTTTATGTTTCGTTTAAGATTATACGAAGATTTTATTGGTGATCGTTTTATCGTTGAAGCATTTTGGAATCAGACTCAGTATTATAGGGTTTTCACATAGGAAAATTTTCAAGAACTATGAGAATTTTTCATTTAAACATATCTGACCAAAAAAATGTGTTGAAAAAATCCACTGCTTAAATAGTATTTACAGACGTTATGATTATAGAAACCTAAAATCAGTTAATACATTACGAGAAAATAAACAAATAAATGAAGATACAGTGCTTGAACGCTGTTTCGTAAATAAATAAATTATTAATATAATTTTACGCTAATGAAATAACAAGCCTATTTCACCACTCGACGGTATATTTGCAAAACCGCAAAAATACAAAATTCCATCACGAAAACACTAAAAATATTCGTTTCCCGAAATTCGAGTTTAATTTCTTTTTAAGAGATTTCCACGCTCGGACTTTATCGAATACAGCCGACGAAAGTGAAAATGAAACAATTATGCAAATGGCCAACAAAATAAAACTCATTTTATTAATAATCAAATAAGCGGGCGTTCGCATTCGGGCAAATGAAATAAAATTTCGTAAATGGCGGCATTAATTGTCGAGTGCGAGGGCCGGGTGCGGAACGGGGGAGGGGGCAGTCGCTTGTCCCTTCCTTCTGGTTTCTATCAAACAGAAGTTATCTCAAAGGGGAGAAGTTTTAATAAAATTCTTGATGCCTCGGGCAGTTGGACACAGAGGCTCTAATGTGCCGTCTTCAGTCGGAAAGTCGCAACTCAAAGCTTTAATATTATGCCCTGAACGGAAACCTTTGAAAAAATCCAATATTCGCAGAGTTATTTCTAGAGTTTAGTTCTGAAATAATTATTTATATAACCTTTTACGAATCATGAAAAATTAATACCTATATGCTATTTAAATACTACAAATATTTGAAATAAAAATAGCGTATTTCCTTCCGCGGCGTATATTTGCGCCTACGCTTGTGAAATCCCGAATTCTTTTTTCGAGTTCGATATTTTTTGCATTGTTTCTTGAAGTAAGCTATAATGTTTGAACGCTGTATTTTCTGTAAAGTAATAATGCAAGCAATTAGGGTTATTTTCACTTCCTATCTGTTGGCTTTCTAGACTGGAAGGCTGAAAAGAACATCTCGCTGCCAGGCAAAAGTAGCACCTGAATACTAGAAAAACGTGAGTGATATATAAAAAAAGCCAAAGAAAAAAAAAAAAATTTGCATACATTATCTGGCCTCGCTTCATCAAAGTAGTAGAATTATTATAAAATTTTCCTTAATAAATATCATAAAAACCGAAAAGAAATTGCACAAAGACTTTACTATATTACTTTTCTCCTATTGTATTAAGTAACTTTCATAATTTCACTGAGCTCGCCAATGTCGATCGGAGTCTTGCCTTTCAATACCTTTTATATTTTCACCATTATACTAAGAAACAAAATATTCTTTTTTATGAATCTGAGGTGGTTTATGTTGGGCGTAGGAAATGTGGGGTATAATCATTTCGGTTTTACGTCAGGAATACCCGAAGTCAATTGGTGATTCTTTCGCGATATTTTTTTTTGTTGACTGATTTAATGCATCTCTTTTAATTTATTTTTGTTTGTACATAAAGCAAATATTTTTTACACGTCAGAGATATTAGCTTATGAAATAATAGACGACAATGTGGCTGCTCAAAACTAACCAATGTCCAAACTATCAAGTACCTAGGAGTAATGCTCGATAACAAACTCAACTTCGTTCCCTATATTAATCTACTAACAAACAGAATTCGTAAACTCATATATATTTTTAAATACTTAAGACATATAGCTGACCCACTTGTTTTGAAAACAGTTTATTATGCACTATGCCAGTCTCTATTAAATTATTGCATTTCTTCATGGGGTGAAGCTTCCAAAAATATATTAATTAAACTTGAACGGGTGCAAACAGCAGTCTTAAAAGTAAGCACTTTCATGCCAATTTGGTACCCTACAAAGGAACTGTATCAATACTGTGAAGTGCTAACAGTGCGTCAATTGTTTATCCTAGAAATTTTCCTTCGACAACACCGAGAACATTATTACAACTACATATCAACAGGTTCATCAAATAGATCTACACGGAATCATAGGATAACAAGACCTTACTATTGTAAAACTTCCTTCTGTGGTAAATTTTATTATTTCCTCGGTACATTCATATACAACAAATTATATAAGGACAAAATAATTAACAACACACTATCTAAGTTCCAATGTAAAAAAAATGTTAGACAATATCTTCTCAGTCTGAATTATGATGAAACGGAAAAACTACTCCATCCTATAAAATAATATATAATATGCATATACATTATACAAACATATATATATATTTATTCTATAACTTTATTAAATTTATCTCACAACTCATCACCATTGCATCAATAAGACCCTCAAAAATGTATTAATTCGTTTTGTTTTACTATTGTTTCATTTGATTTTGTTATTAAATAATTTAAAGTTATATAACTATATAGGTTCAATATTGTTATTAGTACCTAAGATAAATTAAGTATTATAGCTTTAAGCAATGTAATTTAGAATTAAGCCAACAATAATGTAACTGTGATCCTGGAAGGCTGCTGGTTCTTATAGCACAGGGTTTCCCTATTATAAGTACCGGCTGTACCACACTGTTATGAGCTCAAAAAAAGATAAATAAATAAATTTTATTATTATTATTTGTTTATACCTTTATTGGTTCTCGGTTTTAAAACCGGATTGCGTAATGCAGACGGGCCTAAGCCAAGTCTGCAGCAACACTGATGGCATAACTATTCACTATAGAATTACCTAAAAAGTAATGTGTCTTGGTTTGTTTGGAGAAATTTTCTGATGATTCGACAAGTATTAAGGATTAAGGATTACTGCTTAGTTGAAGAGTTTTTCCACATTCATCAAATTCTTTATGTACACGCTTTTTCATTTCATTTCTAACAAAAAGGGGTGTTTGTTTTTCAAATGTTTAACGAATCCAGAATAAATCTGATGCCTTTCACACGTGTATGACACAATGACAGCAGTGTATCTGATCATAATTCCAGCGCAGTTGAATCATAGTTCCAACTAATAAAAATCGTATGTACTACATGGACCACCAAAATGCAAAAACTGTACTGAGAATTTCGGCGGTCGCAGGTTCAAACCCGAGGCACACACCTCTGACTTTTCGAAGTTATGTGTGTATTCACAATGAATCATCACTTGCTTTAACGGTGAAGGAAAACATCGTGATAAAATCTGCACACCTAAAAGTTCTTAGGAATTTCTTAGGTGTGTAGTCCGCCAACCCGCACTAGGCCAGCGTGGTGGACTAAGGCCTAAACCTCTCAGCTGTAGAGGAGGCCCGTGCCCAGCAGTGGGACGTATATGGGCTGATGGTGATGATGATGATACATTTATGTATAAATGTACGTCATTCGCTGACGAATAAACGTTTGATCGGGTTTAAATTAAGTTTGTCAATTTTCTAGATCAACATAATATTATCCCGATTGACTTTATTACTGCAATAAGAAAAAAAATACGGGTTCGTCCACTGCTTCGTGTCGCTTGTGAATGATAAATTTTTCTTTATACCAAATTTTAAAGTTTACTAAAGACGGGTGAAGCCAATAGAATGTTTCACACCATTTATGTCATACACGAAAATAAGTTGATTTATTCGTTCGATCAGAAATATATTTTAAATATTGAATATATTTTGGTAAACATCAAAGAAATCACTCACTAAAAGCGACTCACTCGCCCTAGGCCAGCGTGGTGGACTAAGGCCTAAACCCTCTCAGTTGTAGAGGAGGCCCGTGCCCAGCAGTGGGACGTATATGGGCTGATGATGATGTACCATCAGGCTTATTGGGTTTTCGGCAATCCGACACATTGCAGCAGTTTTTCGATTGTCACGTCGGTAAAAAGACTACGGCGTAGCCCTACTTCGATACATTTCTTAATAAATTTTGCGTTTTCAAAGAACGACATGACTCAAACGTATTTTTTTTTGTTTTAATGCTATCTAACTCTTCCTTTGAACCTATATAATTAATCTCTCTTGAAAGTATATTAGTTATTGGCACATTCGACATCGACAGTCGACCATAACACCACTCGCATAACAACAAGATGGCCTTCATAGTCTCGTCTTCCAATAGGTATATGTAATTAATATATAAAATAACGATAATAATTAATTAATATTAAATATCACACACTGTTGGGGTTCAACGATAACCTCAAAGTTAAATGAAATCATGAATACGTTGTTTGAGTATGAAATTCAATATGAATAAATTAAATTAAGATTCTAAAGCAACAGTAGCCTAAGCGGGCTTATTTCGGCTTAATATAATTTGTAATTACAGAAAATTAATTGGCACTACACAATCTATACTAATTAATATTGTTTATTTACAAAATCCATAATTAAATGGCCCCATTCATATTTGGTGAAAGCGGCTGTTAGATATTTTCGTTTGACTCAATTAAAACGTTAGCAGGGCCAAGTAAATATTTCAGTACTTTGGACGTTATTTATGACCCTTCTAAGGCTTAATTAAGACCTCTTTGATGTTCAATCTGTAACGAGAAACTCAGTAATTGCGTAGGTACGCGGGTAAATGGAGTTTTTGCCTTATTTACGTTCAAATTCACGGGAAACAGATGTGTATTCATTTGAGAAATATTTCAAGTTTATTTTATTATTACGTTTGTGGGTATTGGAACATTTTGTCAACATGAATAGGTATTTCAGAGGCCTTTTTTTTAGGAAACCTTGGTAAGGTTTATAAGATTCATTGAACTTCACTGTCGCTTCTGTAAATTTTGTTAAGGATCTTTATTACTAGGTTTTAATAGGTCATTACTTTCGTATCATAAAATAATTCAATAATAAAATATCTAAGATATGATTATATATATATGAACTACTCCACAGCATTAAAATAAAACTCAGGGCCCGTTGGTATGATAATTATGGTTATATTCATAAAAATTCTCACCTTTTTTTATCAACTATTCAACCTAAACTAACTTAAAAGAGGTAATAGTTTTACCAGTTAAGCTATTTTTTAATACTTTTATAGCAAAATAATTACTTGGCTAAAGCACAACCCATATCACCCACCAATTCCGCCCCACGCTAACCGAATAATCCGCGATCACACAAAAACTTAATTAACCAAAATATATTATGGGAGTGTGTAAACAAACAACGCCGCAAAGTCACTCCCTTCTCCCCGGAGACTTTATACGGTGATACTATTTCGTGTAATGACTCCAAAATGAGGATACACCTCGACGTAATATACGGGGCGTGTTTTGCGAATTATAGTTGTCTGGATGTGACAATACAATTTGGTTGGATTGCTTTTTGACTGCCTCATGGTCTCGTAGTACAAGTATGTGCCATGCGCATCTAGATAGATGTCTAGATGATTCAAGGGTCGGGAAAAGTGTTATTGCGTTTTTCCATTAGGAAATTCTCTGTAGCAACACGGAGTCTTGAAATGTGCCCGAAAAATGGAAATAGGCTCGCCCCCTATTTATTTATTTATTACGTGACATTGATACATACCTGGCAAAATGTGGGTGCAGAAATGCACCTCTGACCACCGCTTCGGGAAGCATAGATGTGAGGCTATGTATGTATGTATGCTTTTTCGTAGTTAGTGCCTTGTTATTCTCAATATGTGTGCGGCTTGCGATCCAGAGCTGGATAGATCAAGTTTTTGATTCACGAGTCTAGAAATGTGTTACAGCTCAATGAAAACCCAACGAGAAGTTCTTAGTAGATTCTCGGAGTGACTCAAAACGGCAAAAGACTATCAGCTTCCTGGAATCTCCATTACTGTGTCTACTAACTAACATAGTGGATTATCACCAAGAAAATTTTCAAAAGTTCTCAAAATATTTTGAGCTAATGTAGGTATCTTTCATTTAATAAACGCTTTACCTTCCAGATCCGCACACTATATTTTCACCGTCTGTTACAATAAAACTTAAATTACTATTACCTTAGTTCAGTCTCCATTCCGAAGTTGGAATAGTTTACTTAATTCCAATGAGAGAGGACAAAGTAAAACATTCCACCGATATATTTGAGTTAGTTTAACACCAGCTCCTACGTCCGGCGTTTATAATTAAAACAAAACTTAAATAGAACGTAAAGAGTACACTTTGTTGAATAAGTCATACCAATTTGTAACCCTCTTTTTGTGTCGACTACAACTAAAAACAAATAAAAATATCTGGGAAAAAAACATGTGATAAGAAAAAATAAATGAGGAATTCTTTCTTTTTTGTCAAAATCTCAAAAATAAAACATTTTTCGCGCTTAAAATAGCCAATAGCATTCTAAAAGATGATACAGAGATGGGCTCTGTAACAAAGATAATAAGAATCGATTAAGCAATTTTACAATGAAAACAAAATTAATGCCATTAACTCGTATAGGTAATAAGAAAAGTCAAGATTAGGATAGTTAGGATATAATTTATTATAGGAATGCAAAAGGTGAAAGAGTCTCAAAACCAAAAAGCATTAAACTGTCACAATGGAAAAATTTCTCGTAGTTTTTGTTACATAAAACCTATGTTACCTTATTTCTATGACGGCACCCGTGGAAACTGATTATACATGGTCGCAATCCTCAACAGTGAGGGAACGAGAGGGAAGAAGATGTGGGGTGAAGTCTTCAAGATCTTTCTTGTACATAATCTATATGTTACCACCACTAAGTCAAATAAAAATACATTTGACAGCCCCGTGACGCAGTTGGCTTCGATTTGTGACATTTGTGTGATCCACAAATATTTGTTTCGGGTCTGGGTGTTTGTGAGACCGAAAAGTCTCTCGTAGTTTAAGATACCCACGGCACAGGACTTGTATTCCAGTGTGAGATCAGAACTATGTATGTGACTGTTGGGTGTATTTATTTTTTATTTTATCCCTTCTATTCCTCGTACATCCATGTTCCTTTATTTAAGGCAGCATCCTTAATTCATACACGTCACGTTTGTAAGGGAGGCGTCGACTTGTTCCCGTAAAACGAGTGACGCAAAATGAGCGTAATATTAAAGTATCGCTACCATCTTTTTGTATTAAGCACTGGATTTCATTTCATCGCATAACAAATTCTATCAATTATCTATCGTCTTCTACATTAATGGAGAGTATAATTGTACTATAGTGTATGTAGTAGACTGAAAGTTCTTGTAATATATACAAGGGTGTATTCAGACCGCGATCGGAAACTTAGGCAGGTAATAGTTAAGGTCATTACAAACCCAGTGGCGTTAAAAAAATCCCGACAAAAAATAAAAAAAATACGTTTTCCTAACAACCACATACATTTTATACCTATGGTTGTCGATGAATACAAGCATTCAAATATAATTTTTTAACATTGTTCGAGACGAAGCTTGAAACAAAGAATTGCATAGTTCTGGGGAATAGTCGCTATACCATCCTATTTTACGAAAAAAATAAACCTTCAGCTTATTAAATATCGTTGTATTCTACCTATAGACTTCACAGATACAATCAAAGATATAAAAAGTAATATTTCAGTTAATAAAATCATCTGGACGAAAAGTATTGATTCCACCGATACAATCAAGGCAGACAGACGTGCTGAAATATTCAAATGGAATTTATTTCATTATTCACGGCCCAATCTTTTGCGCATCTTCATAACTCACGCAATGTAATTGAATTTGAATTTTCACCGCCTCTGTATTGGGCACTAAGTCTACTCGAGTCACGTGCGCTTGCTTATATCCTATTTGAGGCACGGCTGCTTTGAATATGTTTGTTTATTAATTAATTTAACACGAGTAAATTAAGTTTTGGAGGTGCGCTTGGTACTAGCGAAACTATTCGCTCTTTCATGACTATGTATCTACATGCCTCGTGGTCTCGCGGCACAAGTATGTGCCGTGCGATCTAGGGGTCCTGGGTTCGATTCCCGGGTCGGGCAAAGTGTTATTGGGTTTTTCCATTAGGAAATTCTCGGTAACAGCGCGGAGTCTGGAAATGTGCCCGAAAAACGGCAATGGGCTCGCCCCCTATTACGTGGGACTGATACATACTTGGCAAAATGCGGGTGCAGAAATGCATTTCCACCATCGTGAAGTTATGTATGTATGTATATAGGTATACATTTGTATTTATTTTTCCTGTTCTATTATCCATCCAAAGGCTATCTGGAAGATATTGCCTAGAGCGATAAGACCGCCTCTTGTTTTTGTAAAAAAAAATATATTTTTTTTCTCCATATATTTTTGTTCAAGCAAGAAAGTGTAAATAAAAAAAAATAAAAAAAATTAAATCATACGCATTACTATGAAAGATGTGTGTGTATTTGTTATGATCGTAATTTTCAGCTGTATGACGTCATTGTTGTATGTTCAACAATGAACAACAATGAGCCTCCTCTAATGAAGTCCAGTCTTCCCAACAGTTGGTAGCAACCTGATTCCGATTATTGTTATTGCTAAAACAATGCATACTGCTTTGAAAACACTTCCAGTGTATTCGAGAATTTTTAGTGTAGTATGTAAGTATAGTATGATAGTAGGTATGCTGTATTCAAAAATATTAAAAAAAACAGTCCCATCTTTCCTGCGTCTTCATAACTCACGCGGAATTGTAATAGAATTGTGAAATTTCACTAAGTCAGTGCTGCCCTCTGCACTTGAAGCACGCACGCATGCCTCAAATAGATATATTTCCAAAGCCGTATTCACATTAATAACTTTTTTCGATATTTAGGCGAGATTTGAAACTGGAATACAAGAGTATTTTATTATTACGTGATATAGTTTTAATTTTAGGTAGTATTTTTTTGATTACATACACACTGGGCTATGCCTGTAACATGCATATACATTTTTATATATTTAATTATGCTTTATTCATTCTAAATTATTTATTTTATATTTATTTGCACACTTAGGTGTGCAAGTTCTTAGGAATTTCTTAGGTGTGTAGTCCGCCAACCCGCACTAGGCCAGCGTGGTGGACTAAGGCCTAAACCCTCTCAGTTGTAGAGGAGGCCCGTGCCCAGCAGTGGGACGTATTTGGGCTAGTGATGATATTTATTCTAAATTAAAGCAAAAAACGTTGTAAGTACGAAATATAATAATTATAAATGTGCATAATAAATATACTAACTCACTAATTATAAACCATATTTCTTAATTCAAAAACGCAATCTACACCCTACTACATAGCCACGGCTTTATACGAGTATTTGTCTCAATGAAAACGGAATTATGCGTAGAAATACCCCTGCGTTATGGGTCACAGGGAAATTTATATGCCGTGCCCGCTCGAGGAATTTTTCATATGCGCGCAAAATTGTTATATTATTTTTGAAATGGGTGTATTATCTCTATATGATATATGAGTGGTATGGACGGTATATTGTCTCTAGTCAGGAATAATGTTATTATTCAATATACTTCCTGGGACGTTGACCTCATACGCATATGAGTTTGACTTGAGTTTGATGAGAGTAAAAGTGTAGTCATGGCCTCGAGGCTTAGGCACGCGGTCGCGAATCTCGGCGGTCGTGAGTTTAAACCCCAGGCACACACCTCAGACTTTTCGAAGTTATGTTTTTTTTTTTTTTTCTTTCTCAGCCTATCGCCGTCCACTGCTGAACGAAGGCCTCCCCAAGTAGGCGCCAACCATCCCGGTCTTGAGCAGCCCTTATCCATCCGCTACCCGCCACCTTTCTCAAGTTATGTGTGTATTCATAATGAATTCTCACTTACTTTAACTGTGACCCCTCTCCCTCAGTTGTAGAGGAGGCCCGTGCCCAGCAGTGAGACGTATAATGAGTTTGATATATTAGCTCACACACCTGTATCCCAAATAGGCAGAGGTGCATTTCTGCAATGACATTTCCCGGCTATTGATTTCAAGTTAAAAGAAATGCATATGATTTAATAGTAGTGAAGGCATTATTTAGTACAATCTTCATGGGGAGATTGAGGGCGATGGAGTCACGCAGTTACTTTCTATGAGAGGTATCCTTTTAAATCACTTTTTAAGATAGACAAAGTCATTCTTACCTCAGTTGATAGGTCAACGAACCTAACATTGTAAGAAAATAACTTTAAGTAATAAACAAAGTTGTTTAAATATTAATATCAAAAGGCTATTAAATGATTTTATTTCAACCGCATCCAACGCAATAAACATCCACTTTACAAAATTGCAAGACTACTCGTATCCCCAAGGAGCGTCTATCAAAATGGCTAAAATATTTGTGTTAGGGTCAAATATTTACAAAAGAATGTTTTTCTTAAGAAATTTCTCTTGCAGTATCTGCCTCATGAATGCAAATATATTACTTTTCAAACGAACTCTCTGATTATTATATTTGTATTTGAACAAATGTTTCATCTGTATTTCTTTTATTAAATAGTGGATGTCTGCGACTGAAATTTTCTTTATTGCTTCTTTGAATAACGTAGGAGGCAATATTAAATACTTATTTTTTACAACAAATACAGATATATTTACAAAGAAAGAACAATCATATATACAAGATATCTGTCATCAATTAATGTGTTAATAACGTGGATTTACAGGAGAACAATTTGAATTAAACTATATCAGTCCATTTATGTCGGAATGATGGGAATAAAAAAATGATGCACTAACGAATGGGCATAATTTTTTGAAGACATCACCCTAGCCTAATAGGTTTTGTAAAAAAACTAATATCAGTCTACTTCATCTAGTCTTATCATACCGAGTCCATTATGACGTGTTTACGAAAATCATATATAACAACCCAAAATTATTTGTATATATAGTTCTAACTCCACACTATACATATATATAAATGTTATCGGAAACTGCGAGAGACTTTTCGGTCCCACAAACCTCCAGACCCAAAAGAAATATTTCTTGATTTATTTATTTATTTATTTATTCAAATTAGTACGGTTACACCATTTACACTAATCGATAACAAACCATAAAATCCAAAAAATAATAATAATAATAATCATAAAAATAAGGAACACAAACAAAAACAGAAAAATAAAATATAAAATAAAAGAAAAAAAACAGTGAAATAAGATAAAAATTAACATTACATAAAATTATAGTACCATTAACAATATAAAACATCTAAAAAAATAATAATAATCAATTAATAATATATTATAAACATATTCATTCATCACACATTCAATTCACAAAAATGCAAACATTCAGACAAAATCGCCTTCCATTCCTCCGTAAATATATCACAGTGTGGTGCACTGTCCAGGAGAGCATTGAGCGCACTGAGAGTACGCGGTATGGGTGATCTGGCACGAGCCACAGTACGACATGTTGGAACTGCGAACAGTCGGTGCCCCCTTCCCCGCGTGTAACCATTAGGAACGAACAGATCTCATAAGCATTTGTTTTGGAGCGGGAATCGAAACCGTTTCGTCTCGTCTCGTTTCACAAGATTATGTTCACTGTGCCACGGCGACTCTAATATATACTCATATCAGCAGTCATTTCTTTTCCCTCATCATCACTTCGCACATTACCCAGCCCTAACAAATGGCAGTTCTAAATACCTTTTGACTCTACATCTTCCGGATGCATCCCCTGATAAATAACACTAATTAATCTGGTGTGGGGTCTGACAGGCTAAGGCGAGACGGCCTCCGGGCGGCACCGGGGGCGACTGACGCCAAGTAATTGCTTTTGTTAAGTCAACAGTTGTCTAAGAACCAGACATTGTCCTTGTAATGGTAAAAATTGCCTGTAAACTCAAGTTTGGTGTTATAATGGTTTGATAAGTACAGGATTATTGTGGTATTATTGTTCATAATCTGGACAACACAGTTCCTGAAGGGCAGTGGAATTTTGAAATTTAGTAAGTATTTATATGTATTTTTTGGACTAAGGCCTAACCTCTCTCAGCTGTAGAGGAGGCCCGTGCCCAGCAGTGGGACGTATATGGGCTGATGATGATGATAATGTAATTTTTAATGATTTATCACACACAAAGACCAATTAAAAGAACATCACCAGTGTATCTTCATGGTTGAGAGGTCTGAACAAATAATTATTTACCAGGTATGTAAAGTCGATTAGCCCACAATCTAAATCTTTCGGTAATAATTATTCACGTAGTTTTGAAAAATGCAAAAATTTCAACAATAAGCTATGCTAACGTAGCATTAGCCTAGTTTCAACCACCTTGGGGAAAATAGTACAGTACAACAAAACGCAATAAATAATGAGCGACAAATTGTTCAACACCTCACAATCGGAGCAATAAAACGTTACGAAACTTAAAGTAATTTGATAGAAACAATAGACACTAGCTGTCGAAAACGTAACTACATGACTTTGTTTACGCAATATTGATGTTCATAGAATATAAAACGAAGAAACGACGAAAAGAGGATTTATTTGTTAATATAAGAGGCTTTTCTTGTTCGCGTGTCTTCGAGAAGCGCATTTAATATTCATAAAATCACATTACCATACATCTAAGCATCAGCCTCTATAATGCAGATGGTTAAAAACCTGCCTGTGCATTTTGAAGCTGTGGGTTCGATCCGTTTACCGAAACAAATCTTTGTGTGATCCTTAAATATTTGTATCGAGTCTGGTGATTTATGGGAACGAGCTTTACTGGCACGCACAGTATTGACGCCGAGCACTGAGCCTCAGCGAATCTAAGGGAACCTAATTTTTCCTGATCCCGCAACGAAATTAATCAGCAAAAATATAAATATAACTATGTATGTATTTAATGAATAAATGGGACCTAATGGGCATGGCAAAAACGCTGAGAAGCACGGAAATTCTTCCTAGATTCAACGAGGTCTGTATAATAAACAACATCAGACATTACGTGCATACTATTAAGCATATTGTTACGGATATGATGTGCGGATTATTCATATTCGCAATCATGTATTTAGCATTAGCACATAGAACAATTAACCAACTTAAATGAGAATAATTCGCTACTAAAATTGCCGTGACCCGTTAGAAATTGCGACACGTAATTAACAATCTCAAGCCAAGTTTTTGCCAAGCGATCGCTGGCCCAAGGAAAAATATTGATAAAGATGACGTCCCTTTATAAAAGAGAACGAACTGTCACTTTATTCCCTCTAATACCCACGACAATAGGCATATAAAAGCATGTAAAAACATATTTTCTCTTGAAAAGTTTCCAAATTAAACCCACGCAATATGTAACTCTTCTCTAATGTACATACAATATACATACATAATATGTACATAACCTCACGCCTGTTTTCCCCGAAGGTATCAGCCCCACGTTATAGAGGGCGAGCCTATTGCCGTTTTTCGGGCACATTTCCAGACTCCGTGCTTCTACTAAGAATTTCCTAATGGAAAAACCCAATAACACTTTGCCCGACCCGGGAATCGAACCCAGGACCTCTAGATCGCACAGCACATACTTGTGCCGCCAGATCAAGAAGCTGTTCTCTAGTGTCTTGTCTACAATATCAACTATCTATGCACAACTGTTCATCAGATCTCACTAGCGATGCAAATTACAGGGCACGTCCATAGCTACTTCCGCATGACCGCTCCACGAATGCCTAATAACTAATATTGCGCTTTCCTGTCCCTCCGGCGTAAAGCGCTGTACATTCTGCATATAGAAAAATTACTTATGATATATTACTTGTTGCAGATTTTTAGTTGCGTTATTTTGTGGAAAAAATACTTACGGTTTTGTATGTTTATTTACTTGTTTTTAAATTTCCTTTAACTTGCTGCAGGTTGCGAAACGAGAGGCCGCGGGTTCGATCCCCGTACCAAGACAAATGTTTGTGTGATCTACAAATAGTTGTTTCGGGTCTGGGTGTTTGTGAGACAGTAAAGTCTCTCGTAGTTCTGATACTCACGACATAGGACTTGTATCTTAGTGTGGGATCAGAATATGTATGTATGTGACTATTGGGTGTATTTATGTTTTAATTTTTTTACAATGTATTATCCTAAAAAAATATATGTAAGGTATCTTGACTGTTATGCAATAGTAGAAAAATGCAATTTAAGCGACTACGCTTATATAAAGATACTAATCTTTATCGACCTCATGGCATCTTACCTGCCTATTATAACACCATTTACGGATTCGTGTTGTCTTATTAGGTACTTATAATATACTATATAAGAAGAAAACAAAACAATAAATACACGATAATTGTATCTCCAGACATCATCCGAAATAGACACCACATTATTCAAATACGTTTTATTGCTGCATTTGGAATTATCGTAAACACGGCAAGATTTAAAACAATAACTCAGTCAACAAATGGTAACTGGCCATAATAATTTGAGTCGGTTTCCCGAGCCCCTACCACGGCAAGTCCCCGGGCTAAGCGCGGCCATATTTTAATTCACACTCGAATCTCAGGGGTGTAGTTAAATGAGAATTTGAGGGTTCTATTATACTTTAATAGGATTTATAAACAATAATAGCTAAACAACCAAATCCCTAACCAAAATTAATGCTGTAAGCTCATCGTACTGTATTAAGACCATTAAGCACTAAAGTTAAAACAAATAGTGTTTTCAAAAATAAATTCCTCAGTACCTTTTTATTATTACATTGGCAGATCCTATAAAAACATAATTTAATATGTTATAATATTTATTTTTAGCTTAAAATTGTACTAATATCTTTTTTTTTTATTATACACCTATACTCTTCAAATCTCCGCAAAGAGATATTCAGAGGTGCACTTTTACGTTTAAATTTCTCCAATATATGCCACCTAAGGATTGGCGAGCTTATCCCCCGCCTTATTTACAAACTTTGAGCTATACAGAGAATTTTCTGAAGGAAAATTCTATTATCACATGGACCGGCCTAGAAATCGAATCTAAGGCCAATCGATCGCAGGATCACCAAGGGCGTAATTATGTAAAGAATATTTATTTCAATAAATATTTAAATAAAACCTTTGATAATTATTTTTTATAACTGTTAGTTTATTGCGAATGCTTATCGGATTTTTATGGTTAGTAAAGCCATTAGATGTTTATCTTAACGTCTCATATGACTTTCCAGCATTAACTAGAGTGATTTCTCTTTGACCTCTGCAATATTGTGGGAAAGTAGTTTCACCAAGTATCATACCGATAATTAATAAATTATAATAGATATTTTTTTTTATATTGGCACGACAATGTAGCTATACTGGCACCTCAAGTGCAGGATGAATAGGGAGTCGAATATAGAAACAACTACGATGCTCCTTTAACAGGTGACACTCTTATGCTTAATGTTAACACTTCGTCATAAATCGACCGCGCTTAGCAGTTTCCACATGTCTCAGTCGGCTCAATAATGATCATCATTTCGAAGTTTACATGCAATCTAAGTTTTCAAACTTATGATGTACTTTAGTTCTACATAAGGACGATTAAATATTAATATGTGTACTTTTTTTAATTCGCACACTCACGCAGGTTTTAAAAAACGTATAAAAATTCAATTTTTGAACAAAAGGAAAAATCAATGTTACTAGTTCACACTATTCAATAAGACAATGATACCACCTCAGTAGAGCGAACCCTTGACATCAACGTCAAAATATTATATAGCATATACCGCAATTTATTTTATTAAATAGATTTACCGAACTTTTAATAAGACTAATGGATCGTCGAAGTCCGTCCCCTACCGAGGAATTATCAAAACTATCCACAAAGTTTTTAACGCGCTCACGAGTCGCGTATCTTTGCACGCTCGATGCATTTTGACCCAACTTTAATATGTCTTCGATTTATTGACAAGACCGCATTTAGCGTCAACCCAAGTGGAGTTATGACGGCAGCATCTTGTTAAGAATAAATTATAGCTATTAGGGCGCAAAAATATTGCAGTTTTATTTACACTTTTTAAAGGTATTTTATGATTATTGAACATTATTTATTAGTATTCATTTAACTTTTTACCTATGTTATTCTTTTTGAAACTATTTATTACAAAGTTTCTTTTTAAATAAATTTGTTATTTAGCAACAGTCAGTTCTCAATGTTAATTTTATGAGCTCATTAGCACGTATATTTCAACTAAACTAATGTTGTACCCGAGTTTAGCAGAAGAACTAATTTATTTCGATAATAAAATTATTACATAGATTTCCACTCTTAGGAGATACATTGACGAAATAAAAATGCACTGCACAGTGTATTTTAATAAATAATTCCATGCCACTACATGCTTCTGAGTTCTTCTACTTCTTAAGTAATCTAAATGCTTTCGAACCCTGCTGTACTATTATTCCTTCAACTTTTTACCGAAAAGGGTCTTGTATACGCAACATTATGCCAATATTGATAAGACGAATCAATATTCGCACCATCACAGGCTCAGTAACCTTTTTCACAGCTAAACCTTAAGCCTGCAAACACGCTTGGGGATCTCTTTGTGTTTTTCACTACCATTCAAATTTAGACTCAGTGACTTTTGTATAGAATACAATTTCGTCTGTTTCACAAACATCAAAAAGTCCAATATTGTTAAGCTAATAATAAAGCAGAGTCGCGTACAGAAAGTTATCGGATCCACGATTTTTGGACGTCTTTCGGGCGTAAATTAAGCGTGTTGCGACATTGACTGACCTGTCGATTTCATCTAACTTTACCTTTTTATGTAATAACGTTTCGATGCTTATCGCTTATCTGATGTCGCATGGTCAATGTGGATCGAATTGGTTGTCGATATTTCGCTTCACTTAAGGATTAGGGCGTCGATAAAGTTTTGTTTTTATCGATATTTATAATTAGTCTTTACAAAGCTAAAATTTTCGACTGAATGTGTCGTACATTCGGTGCAGATGATACGCGCATAGAATTTTTTTTATTACATAAGAAAGTCTTGCTCCAAGTTTTTTGAATTAGTTCTAGGGAAAAATGTGAAAGAAACCAACATATATTTAATTTTAATTAAATTCTTAATATCACAGTTTTTGCGTCTCTTCATGGGACAATTTAGTTCGCTCTCGGAAAATCCTGGCTTATAAATACCATACTGGGAGTTGCAAATTAACGTGCCATTTTATAAGTATAAAATTGCATATTTATAGTCATACGAATACATTTTGATCAATTTTACAATAATTATATTGCAACCTTAGTACCAATTTCGTTATAATCAAATTTATAATTAAATGATTCGTCTCGAGCTTTTACAATAGAATGTGACTAAATTATAAAATATTAGGCATACAATAACAATACCTTTAGAAAATGGCCGACTCCAATCAGCACCAGCTTTTCACTGCGATGTGGGTCAGTAGCTGATTGTAAAACATGAAGTCGCGAGTTCGATCCTCGCCCGATAAATGTTTTTATTTAAACAAATATTGTCTTTGGCCTTAAATGTTTTAAAATTTAAGAAGAATTACGTACGGCAAACATACTATACGATATCCACGGCTATACACGTTCTATGTATTTCAGCCCATATACGTTCCACTGTTGGGCACGAGCCTCCTTTACAACTACCAGCGGTTACAACTATTTATGTACATCATCATCAGCCCATATACGTCCCACTGCTGGGCACGGGCCTCCTCTACCATTGAGAGGGTTTAGGCCTTAGTCCACCACGCTGGCCTAGTGCGGGTTGGCGGACTACACACCTAAGAAATTCCTAAGAACTTTTTAGGTGTGCAGGTTTCATCACGATGTTTTCCTTCACCGTTAAAGTACGTGATAATTCATTGTGAATACACACATAACTTCGAAAAGTCAGAGGTGTGTGCCTGGGGTTTGAACCCGCGACCGTCGAAATTCTCGACCGCGTGCCTAAACCTCAAGGCCATCACGACTTGTACATGTCCCACAAATTTTATTTGAGGTTTTAATAATAAATGCGACCTAATTTCCATATTTCTTTACCCTATTCATTACAGGAACATTTTTCAAAGTCTCATAAAATACTTCGGTATTCGATAATACGTCATTCATCTCCCGTCCTCTTCGACTTTTCTATTCGAGAGTCTTGAAGGCTAGTATTCAAAGAGCGAAAGAATTCAAAAATCAAAAACAAATTGAAAATACTTCCCTTCCTCTCCTTGCTCATCCAATTAGACGCAGCTTCAAGTGAAACTTAAAAAAATACGAACAATAGAACCCTCGATATCGCACGTTAAAATTCACTGGATGGGTTTGGTCCAACTAATAGCGGATTTTAGAAAGCTGGTTGTCTTATCACGTTTTATACCATGTAGAACAAAGTATATCATGCGGATTAAGAATAGGACTCATTCTGTAACTCATTCATCACTGGTAAACAATAAGAGGAAACCTGCAAAGCTAAAAGTTCGTCATAAGGATTCAGTTGGTAGGCTCGCGTGGTGGTAGAAGGCCTAGCCACTCCCAATATTAGAGGAGGTCCGTGCCTAGTATTAGGACATGTATGAGCTGATATGAAAGGACATAAGTCAAATAAATAAATCTTAATATAGGCTGCTTTTATGTCCCACCGCACAACCATGTTCCGGGCAATTTAGAAGTCAAAGGATTCAATTTCTGTGTGTGTGTGTTTATAGCTTTTGGATTATTGTATAATTATTTTTGGCAATAGAAAGGGATTAAGTCATGTTCCCAGTAAACGGCAATAAGGTCCGTCCCATTACGTAGGAGTTGATAAGCCGAATAAAGGAGACCGAGATTAGAACGAAGCTTACTGACGTCATAATTACGCATGAAAACGTGAGTCAACAGTCTATGGCTTAATAGCCCACAAGGACCGCGTATTGATCGGCCTAATTATAAACCGAGGTAGTTCATAAACCTCCAGCCGTTACTGACAATTGCGATTTTATCCACGTACATTGACCACCGACTCATTATCGACACAAAAAAATGAAAAACATGTGTCGCAGTCCGCCGTCACACCGTCGCGCCCTGATGCCGAATGCACACGAACAGTTTATGTGAAATACACCGCCAATTAAGGTTGACACCCCAATGCCTCCGTTTGCACCTCGAACGAAAGCGAGACCTATTGGTTCTCACGTGAGTTTATTTGTTTCCTTTACACCTTACATATTTAATGGCTGGCAAGCATTGCAGGGATTAAAATATGTATTTTTAACAAAATATTATATATTATATTTAAACCTTTATTTATTCCTTAATAATAGTTACATTCTACAATTTATTTAAGCAACAAACAAAATTTTTCTTATACAATATTTAAGTAGTATTTAATCATGAACTGTTATATATTTTAAATTTAAACTATGAATTCATTTTTATACATATTTTTATATTAGTTTTTACATTTTTTAATCAATAAGATTATTATTAAGGACCTCTCCACGAGTAAAGGCCTCCTCCATTCTTCTCCACGTGTCTCGATCTTTTGCTTTATTTGTCCATTTATTTCCAGCTTTATTAATAATTTCATCTAACCATATTTCTTTCGGTCTTCCTCTTTTCCTTTTATTTAACAAAATATATGAGCCTTAATATAGCTGACCTATCCGGCTTGGCGTAGGTATTTACTTACTTTTCAGTACTTCAGTACTATGTTGGGTCGACAATAATTCGGATATCTTAGACCTTCTTAACTGGCATGCATTCTGGAGCTTCGGGGGGACGAAAAATGACCAACACCATCAAAAAAGTCATTGTTGCCGTCGCGAGTATTAAGAATGATGCAAAAGTATTCTAGAACTTATGTCGAAAATGCCAGAATTAAGTCGGACTGGCAGAAAATAATTAAGCCTAAAACAATCATATTTACGGATTAAACCGGATTTGTATCGTCCGGAGTTGACGTTATCTACATAATATACATATTCTGTCTATCACAGCTACTTACTCTTTCACAAACCGTAATTGTATTGAATCATTTGAAAGCCCCGTGGCGCAGTTGGCTAGACACCCGCTTGCGAAACGAGAGGCTGCGGGTTCGATCCCCGCACCGAGACAAATGTTTGTGTGATCCACAAATATTTGTTTGGGTCTGGGTGTTATGAGACCGAAAAGTCTCTCGTAGTTTCTGATACCCACGACACAGGACTTGTATCCTAGTGTGGGGTCAGAACTATGTATGTGACTGTTGGCTGTATTTATTTATTTAATTTTGGCATTAATCTATAACACTATTGCTGTAATCTTTAGGGACAATTATACTAACACGTTTGGTGTTATGTAAGGAGAAGCCATTATGAAGTCATTTCTTAGTAAAATATTTTATGAATATCATGCCTTAAACATTTCCATTAACTTCATCTAATTTTAAGTAAGTAACTTAACCATCAGAATCTAGTTTTGTAATATACGCAGTGGAAGTAAGACCTTATCGCCACATCCCCGATGGGGCATCATAAAGGACGCTTTCATGCAAAGTGGATTCGTGAAACTTTTCCCATGAAATACCATTTGAATTTGTAATTTTGTTATCGCGATGTGCTTAGTGATGTGAATTGGTTATGACCTTTGGCTTGAGAGTTTCCATGGCATCTTCAATTAGCAGCGAGCTGTGAACTCTAAACTGCAATTTCGATACCGCAGAGATAGATTAGTTTGTATGTGACAGCCCCGTAGCGCATTTGGCTAGACACCAGCATGCGAAACGAGAGGCCGCTATTTCGATGCCAACACCGAGACAAACGTTTGTGTGATCCACAAATATTTGTTTCGGGTCTGGGTGTTTGTGAGACCGAAAAGTCTCTCGTAGTTTCTGATACCCATGACACAAGACTTGTATCTTAATGTGGGGTCAGAACTATGTATGTGCCTGTGGGTGTATTTATTTACTCCTTTTTTAAATGAATATTCCGTAATAAACAATTATTGTGTAATATATATGTACTGTTGTTATGCGATGGTAGAAAAGTGAAGCAGTCCTACAGAAATAATGAGTAAGAAGAAGAAGAATATTTTACCTGCACTAGTTATTATGTTTGAATTATTCACGTTTGCCAAACTCAATGTTATGTAAGCGTAGTATCTTTATCGACCTCATGGCATCTTATGTATGTGACTGTTGGGTTTATTTATTTATTACTAGCTGTGCCCGCGACTTCGTCCGCGCGGAAAATAAATTTTTAATAAGAAAATTTATAAACTAAAAGTACCCTAAGTTACTCCTTATTACATCAGCTAGCTGCCAATAAAAGTCCCGTCAAAATCGGTCCGGCCATTTCAGTGATTAGCCGGAACAAACAGACAGACAGACAAAAATTGTAAAAAATGTTATTTTGGTGTATGTACCGTATATACATATATATTCATATATACATCATACATACATAAACTCACGCCTGTATTCCCCGAAGGGGTAGGCAGAGGTGCATTTCTGCACCCACATTTCGCCAGGTATGTATCAGTCCCACGTAATAGGGGGCGAGCCTATTGCCGTTTTTCGGGCACAATTCCAGACTCCGTGCTGCTACTGAGAATTTCCTAATGGAAAAACCCAATAACACTTTGCCCGACCCGGGAATCGAACCCAGGACCTCTAGATCGCTCGGCACATACTTGTACCGCGAGACCACGAGGCAGTCATATATACATGTGGTAAAAAATGGTTATTTTAATATTACAAACAGACACTTCAATTTTATTTATTTGTATAGATTAATATTTTATTGATACAAAAATAACAACATAAACTGGTAAGCTGGTTATTTTGTGATGTGTACAATACAGTACAATGTCTCTCGAATTTTGATTTGATTTGGTTTACACCTGAGATTTCCAAATAAGTAAAAGTAGGTCACGAAATATCGCAAACGGCTGTCAATACTTCCTATTGAATTTATTTGGAAGACTGATGTTGATTTTACAGTACCTAGTCATAGTAGGCTTAGACATAATGTATATAACATAGAACAACACAATCCCCAACCAGCCTCTATCTTTAACAATCTGCTACGTATCTACGAGTTGCTCAACATTCTAATATTCATCAAAGCCTAATAGTTTTCAAATCATAGTTTTAACATATACCAGTGATTAGGGACTCTTTCCAAGCTTATTAACATGAAAATCGTAATATACTGTGGTGATTCACATAACATATGGCTTATGTTTCGTGTTTAAAGTCATTTTGTCTACTACAGTGCAATACAACCGAAAGTTGGATACGAAACGAAAAAGTAATATTCAAACCAAGCAAGTTTATTTTATTGGGATGGTATAAAACCTTATAGCCGCCAGATTGCATACAAAGACACGTCAAAACTATCGGGTCAATGTACTTTGCCATATTTCACCCTAAGGAAATCCCTTCTCCCCCCTCGCTTATCGTAAAATGATGGAACCCATAAAAGCTAGTTTTTGAATATTTTCTGGCAAATATTTTCATTGGTTGAAGCGAGGGTGTCAAAATTTTCATAAAATTTACGGTTTCACCAATTTACATGCGGAGATTTTTTGTTTTGTAACTTGCACTTGGTAACATTTGTCACTAAAACAAGAATTAAAAAAGCATAAGGCTGTTAGGCACAAAAATATACTATAGTTCGTTTTTTAATTGTAATATTATGTCAAGAAATAAGCTTTTAAGTATTTTTTGCATAGGATCTCCAGTTGGTATTGTCGTTTTCCTAATATTTGAAAGCACACACTCAACGCTGACGAGGTGGGCAGAGCTGCATTCCCATTTATTAGAAACCGGGTTCTATTTATTAAAAAATCAATGATACTACCATAAGTACCCGGGAAATGTACAATGGCTCAAATAAAACGAGGCAGTCATAATAGTTTAATATAATGCAACCATGTTAGATTATGAAATCTACCTAAAATAGATGTCAAAGAATTCAGTTATCTGTTTATTTTCTACGGTTCATGTTTCCAGAAAAAATATACATAAATACTATATTGTGATCATGAATTGCTCGTCTATTTAATACTGATCGAGTTCGAACGAATTTAATCTATAATTTCAAATTATGGTAACCACGAACGTCAACGTTAACGTTTAACGAATAAAGAATTTATTCGAAAAAAATATGGAAACCTTAAACCCTATCAATACTTTTCTGCAGAATAGCCATTTTATTACGATCAGCAAATATGATGATACGAGAATAATAAATTACAGGGTCGGCTTTGTGGCCCGGCTTAACTATAAAATGGTTATAAATTTCTTGTTCTATTTAAGGGATGGCCAAAGTGGCCGTAAAATACGGACATTACAAAAACTTTACTTATCACATTTTTGAGTGCGTTCCATAAAATCTGTCCTTTGAAAAAATACTTTTATTATTTTTTATGATAGTTTTATAGTACCACGAAATTAGATTTATCGTAGCTTCGTTTGTAGCAAACTTTTTAAACGTTATGTTAAAGTAGTAATGTTTTGAAACTGTCGCAATAGATTTTTATGAAGTTTGACAAACATTTTGAATATATCGAGCATACTGTTTTTAAATTTGACCAAACATTTTTCAATATGAATGTTGCGAAATGCGAATGATGTAAGAAAAACGGCAGAAATTTTTATATTTCATATTTCATCATGCAAAGAACCGATTGAAGCTATACCTAATTACAAGAGAACGGGTATGTTTGTCTTCACACAATATTTTCTTTAAAATAATTTATACTGAGAATGATATTTTTTAATGCCTTTAATATTGAAAGCTTGGGTGACAATAATAGTTAGTCAAAAATCTCAACTGAAAATAAGCTATTGCAACGCATGATAGGAACTGAAAAATCTGAAGCAAATCGATAATGTCATTTTAACATTCGAAGCACATGAAAGCTAAAGACAATAACCTGCCTTTATTGATGTAATTACGCCTTTTTAAATCGATCCAAACTCGTAATCTGATAGAAAATTAACAACGCAATTTGCTTGCAAACAGCCTGATAACAGAACCAATCGACAATAGACTGGTTAATAATCCATCGATCGTGCCCGTAATAATAGGTTTCAGTCTTATTCTATTCGGAGGCGACAAGTATTTTTATAGAATAATTAATTGCTCCGAATTCGTTTTAATTCAAGATTCTAAGTTTGCTTTTAGTTCATCTTTAGTATCATCTTGAGTGTAGGCGTGGAATAGGTATTTTCAAATATTTAAAGTTTTTTTTTGGAAAGCTTTTCTTGTTGACGCGAATTTTGTGAGGCCTTTTGTTGCGATTGGTTATACGAAAATATAGCTATTTTATAATTTAGTGAGTTCTCCGCAGTTCCTCAAAAGCGATGTTTTTATAAGGAATGCGTGTAGGTACAATATTGAATTTGTGTACTTTTTTTAAGAATATATCATACGTTGACGCTAAATATTACTGACAGCCCGACTAAATCTCACTACAGGTTCTACGGAATTGTTTTTGTATGTTATTCCATACCAATAGAAAATACTCTCAAAGCAATCAGCAAAATAAACTTTATTACTGCTGATCTAATTAAAGATTTGGAATGACACAGCCTGATTTCTTTCTCTGATTTCAATGTTTTAAATTTAGCTAACGATGCACCTGACGAAATCCTACTTAAACAATTAGAAATGTTCTCGATTCCAAACCTGCTAAACAAACCGCAGTAAAAACTAGCTGTGGGCGATAAGATCTCAGTACCGTTCCTACAGGCGAGTGAACCCATCCATTCCTCAGTAATACTAATTAAAACTCGTTGAGGTCACGGCTCCGCTGTGACGAGATACAATCGTACAATACGTGACGGCGTTTATCTTGGCTGAGTTTGATTGAACAGACAAGCTGACCGTTGCTGAGACCGCGGAACTAGGCAGGTTGGCTTCGAATAAAACAATTTACGTTAGTGTTAATTTGCGACTTATATTGACAGGTCGTTTTCATCGTAGTAGATTATTCGCAGCGACTTCACAGTGAAGCTCTGGGACAGAATTGAAATTAAGTATTCGACAAGTCAGTTGCTCAAGATTGGATTTGGTTTTGATTATGGGTTGCCTACAGTTATGATAGATAAGAAGCTATCGTGCATAGGTGCAAAATACTTTTAAAAAATATGTAAATAACTCACTTTGCGTATTTAGAGTTAATAAAAATAATATATATAGCAATAGCTTACTTAATGCTTATGCAGAATAGGTAGTCATACTTTCATCATAATGACATTAGTTATTTATTAACGAAAAAACTAATAAAATGAAGATGTTGAAAATAAATTTATAGAATTCATAAAATTTAATCTGTATAAAAAGAATTTATTACATTAATTATAACTATTGAAAGACGATCTATATCAGATTTCATGAAATTAATTAAATTTTTCGCACGAATGAGCGCGAAACTAATATTGAAACTTTTTCTTTAAGAGACTGGATTACATTCGCCCAATTGAAATTTAATAATCCCTGACAATTTGTTTAATAAAGTTTCCATAAAAATAACCTACATTACGCGTCAAAAAATCAAATTCGATAGAAATACTTCGCACTACATCTTTATGGAATCAGCTTGCCTCGGCGGTATTTCCAAACAGATACGACTTAGGGGCCTTCAAGAAGAGAGCTTATATTTTCCTCAAAGGCCGGCAACACACCGATGATTCCTCTGGTATTATGGGTGTTCATGGGCGGTGTTGACCACTTAACATCAGGTGGCTCACTTGCTCGTTTGCCTCCTTTTTCCATAAAAAAAAAAAATAATAAAAAAAAAAAAAATCTCTCAATTAAAAGTTTAAGGGTCGATCAACGATGTAACCTACTTCATTCTTCGTGTTAGTTATATCCACTTTATTCCAATTAATTTTACAAGCAAAAAGTTATGCCTATTTTCATAACGACTTTTAGATGTTCCAATACTTTATTGTTATTTTTTTTATGTTAAGAACGATTCTCTCAATAAATTTCGCTTTAAAGAAAAATTAAGTCCCATGTAATTTGCTTAGAGAAACAGACTGTAAAAAGACCGATATGAAAAAGTAAGAGAGGTAATAGTTACAGTGATTGTATTAATCGTTACACATTGTAGCTATAATAAATCCCGAAAAAAATACCGTTTTCCTAACTTCCATAGGTATAATGTATATAATATATGAGGTGATAAGGAAAACTTTTTTTTTTTGGGATTTATTCAAGCTGTGATGGCCTCGAGGTTTAGGCGCGCGGTCGAGAATTTCGGCGGTCGCAGGTTCAAACCCCAGGCACACCTCTGACTTTTCGAAGTTATGTGTGTATTCACAATGAATTATCACTTGCTTTAACGGTGAAGAAAAACATCGTGATAAAACCTGCACACCTAAAAAGTTCTTAGGAATTTCTTATGTGTGTAGTCCGCCAACCCGCACTAGGCCAGCGAGGTGGACTAAGGCCTAAACCCTCTCAGTTATAGAGGAGGCCCGTGCCCAGCAGTGGGACGTATTTGGGATGATGATAATTCAATCGTTAATGTGTTTGGAATCACCGTAACAGTTAACTGTCTTAGTTTTCGATCACGGTCTTTTTATACACCCTGTTACACACCTACGTAATATAACTTAACAGTAGAACCATGAGTTTCGTAAATTACCACAACAAATGTACATATTATTTTTTTGGTTTGTATAACTAATAATTGACTGCCTCGTGGTCTCGCGGTACAAGTATGTGCCTTGCGATCTAGAGGTCCTGGGTTCGATTCCCGGGTCGGGCAAAGTGTTATTGGGTTTTTCCATTAGGAAATTCTCGGTAACAGCACGGAGTCTGGAAATGTGCCCGAAAAACGGCAATAGGTTCGCCCCCTATTACGTGGGACTGATACATACTTGGCGAAATGTGGGTGCAGAAATGCACCTCTGCCTACCTCTTCGGGGAATACAGGCGTGAGTTTATGTATGTTATGTATGTGTGTGGTTTGTATAATTTTACTTCTTTCTTTGTGATTTTCTTATTGTCTATAAATGTTTACATTATTTGTGTAAATTTCATTTGCTTATTTTGTATAATTGCTAATTTTAATAAATATGTAACACCAGCACTCACTCACACGCACACCATATACACAACACTTACACATTATATCGTACACTAAATGCTCTCGAGGGAAGGTAAAACCGTATCAAATAGCGAATTTGCTTTCCTCTCGCGAGCACGTCGAAACATTTCAGCTCACAACACTAAACCACCACCATATTAAATTTTACAAATAAAATAAAAATAAAATTACATATTCACAATATAACAAGTCATGATGGCCTCGAGGTTTGGGCACGCGGTCGAGAATCTCGACGGTCGCGGGTTCAAACCCCAGGCACACACCTCTGACTTTTTCAAGTTATGTGTGTATTCACATTGAATTATCACGTACTATAACGGTGAAGGAAAGCATCATGATAAAACCTGCACACCTAAAAGTTCTTAGGAATTTCTTAGGTGTGTAGTCCGCCAACCCGCACTAGGCCAGCGTGGTGGACAAAGGCCTAAACCCTCTCAGTTGTAGAGGAGGCCCGTGCCCAGCAGTGGGACGTATATGGGCTGATGATAATGATGATAATATAATATTATTGGATGGTTATGTAGCCTCTGCCTACCCTAACTGGAAAGACGTGATGTTATTACAATCATGATTCATTTATCATCAACCTGTTCCCAAGTGATACTCATCACAAACTCATTAACCAGCCGGCGCAGATGACTCACGTACCGATTGTACGATCGATAGTAATATCATTTTAGTCATAGAAGATCCTATGGATCGACCAGTGTCAGTAGATCTTAAATGAGTTCATTAGTTGAAGCTTACGCTTATCATGGGTTGGCTTGTATAGAGGTACTTCTATGGTCTTGTTCAAAATTTTTTTCAAGCTTTATTCTTAACGTTCGGGGCTTTTTAATTTTTTTTTTCTAACTATTGTTTTTCTAAAATATATATTTCATGTATTAGTGATCGAATTCTGAAAAATCTTATGATATCTCGTAATAAAAAGTGAAATATGTGAATTCATATTGAAAGCTTTCGTCACACACTTGGATAGACTAAAAGCTTCAGTGTGTGAGGCAGCGGTTTGATGCCCGATCCAAATCATATGTGTAATACTTGTTTCGGATCTGGATTGTGAGGGAGTAAAGTCACTCGTATTTTATGTTACCTACGACACAAGACTAGGTGTGAGGTCAGAACTATGTACATACTTATGTGACTTAATTTATTTATGATAACAAATGTAATCTTGTACAACACGTAACTCGTCTCCGGAAAGTTAGTAACTCTTTTATGGGGCAATGTATACGCTTCTATAACAAACTTCCGAAGGCTATTAGGGAGCTTCCCCTGAATAAGTTTAAGGAATCAATTAAAGATAAACTTTGCAAAAATGCATACTATAAAATTTCAGATTTTATTGAAGATAAGCCTTGGGAGTAAGTAAATTGATCGGAGTTGTATCGTGTTGCTACAGTTTGTATCGCTATGACATGTATCTCTATGACATGTATAGTTATGACATTTATTATGTAAAAATGAAACAATGTGAATTAAAAAATAATAATAATATTGCTGTTTTTAAGAAAAAAAATGACAAGTCGTGTTGCTGAGGGAGTTTCTTGCCGTTTCTTCTCCACAGCTATAACACGTTTCGAAGCGGCAATAGTTTAAAAAAAATAAGAAGTGTAAAATTGACGATTCAAAAGAGCTTGTAAAAGTCTATTTGAATAAAGATAATTTGATTTGATTTGATTTGATTTATGAAAGTGGAAGAAGCAAAAGACGTCTATCAGGCCCTTGATACTTATTATCTCCTATGAGGCAAAATAGCAAGATTTTAATAACATTAAAAAATCTTAGGGGTCATCAAGGCCCGGCCGTCATAAATGAAGAAACTGCGCATGAGAATGGGACGCGTATATTTTTTTTAATTACTTTCCGTCAATACTCAGACCAGTCATCAATCAATGAGGCAGAAAGATTGATGAATGGGTATGTAAAATCAATTCAGCGGTGATGATGTGTTTTGCTGGTTAATTTGACACTAAACGTATTCAACGTCGGGTCTGTCATGAACGTGTGGGCAGTTTCAAATTGTTTTTTTTTTTTTGTGTAACACTCATTATTTTGAGGTCATCCATTCTTTTTTATAATTAATATCCCTTAATATGACCTGAGATAAGTGAGGTGAGTTTGATTGGCTGCCAATGTCGGCCTTGGGTTTACGTATGATAGGTATAAAATAAGCATTAGTTATATAGAAAAAAATAATAGCAATTATTGTGCAATAAATTATTTGAAAACGTATGTGTAAAATTTATAATTAAAGCTTGAAACCGTAATAGTTTCAGACGCAAGAGTGTTTATTCAAATGCCCGTAATCTCAAACAATGCTAAACCATCAAACAAACTAATAACCAAGGGCATTTAAATAAAATTTAAAAAGGGATAATGTGACAGTCATCAGTCGGCCGGGGTCCTATCAACTGTCGAATCACGTGGGTCGGTCTGAATGGCACAATGAAGCCTTAAATAACGTTTGCAGACGTCGGCGCGGCGCCTCTGACGACGTCTCGGCCGCGCCACTGTTCCTACTCCACCAGACTGACGGACAATACCACCCGAATGACTGCCCTGCCACGGGCATTCATCCAGCCAAGCGTGCGGCGGGTAGGAGCGACCGCATCCGCATTTACGGGTTACTCGACTGAGAAAAGATAAAGCTTTTTATGGTGGATTGAAATGTTATTCCATTAGAATATTTCCTCAGGTCTCGAGTTAAATATTCAAGTCGGGTTTTCAGGCGCAATTTTGATTATACATTTTACGCTATGCTTGTGTGTGTAATGATTGAATCAGTTTTTTTCAAGTGCAGATTTTTATATGACTTCGATTGTGCGTGTTTCACATTCTATTTCGCGATGACTTGATGTAAAAATGATCTTCACTGTACTTGTCTTGATACACTACTGCCTCGCATTCCATTTCAATTAAAATGATAAATGGAATATATTAAACACATTATTGAATGTGTTTGAGGTAATAATGCATCACCCACTTCAAAACAGAAAACGTAGAGGTTTGCCAAATATTAGAACAAATTTTCTTGAAGATTTCACGTCAAAGTCTGCAAAAGCACAAAGTCTTTCGTTGCCGATTTCGACCTATATTTAGTCTTAATCTTTGTGTGAGGTCGGTTTTTATGAGACCGTGGCACTAATCAGACCAAGTTGGTCTATTTTTGCTATAAACAAGAAAGAGTACAATGCAGCTGTTACTGTATTGTTTTTGTTAATTATTAGAATTATTAAAGCTTCAACCATAATGATTTCATTATGGTCAAAGTTAAATATTCATTTATTATTGTAAACTCCGCTGGCGATGCTCAAACGAAATAGAGTTACTAATGAACTATTGTGCATATTTAGATCTCACAGTACGCTTCAAAACAAAGAGGTTTTAATGAATTTATTCAACTGAAGTAATGAGATCTCAGAATTTTAAATTGACGTGAGTCATTACTTTCTTATTGCCTTTGTCCTTTGTTCAGATATTTTCTTTGATGAGAGTCTTTGATGGCAGCGAAAGAGTTGCCCATTGTAATATAATGCTATATTATCGCATTTTATGTGGAAATATGGCGTATTAATTACAAAATAAATCATTTTAGAACGGGTTTTATTTCTTTCATAAAACCAACAATTTTCTTACAGTACCTACTAGCTTTACTCTGCAGCTTCTTTAGCATTGATACAAATAAATAAATAAATACACCCAACAGTCACATACATAGTTCTGATCCCACACTAAGATACAAGTCTTGTGTCGTGAGTATCAGAAACTACGAGAGACTTTTCGGTCTCACATACACCCAGACCCGAAACAAATATTTGTGGGTCACACAAACATTTGTCTCGGTGCGGGGATCGAACCCGCGGCCTCTCCTTTCGCAAGCTGGGGTCTAGCCAACTGCGCCGCGGGGCTGTCAAAACAATCAATTTTACAAAATTCCAATTATCTCCTGGATTCCTTTCGGTTTTGTGATAAGTAAACATCAAACAAACTGACTAACGCATTTACAATTTTCTTTTAGTAAGGACTAGTATTCATGTATTCGGAAAAAAAGAGCTTTATTTGGACCAACAACAAAAAAAATTCTTTGTGCACAGATTATTTATTTCCTATGTGATTTACCTTGATTATAAATCACATATGGCCGAATACTGAAACGCTACTTAATCTGAGGGCGACTTATTTATAAGTGGCTGTTATAATTTAAGCGGTACCTATATACTTTAAAAATGTCATGTAAAATAACTTTTTGTGGTAATGCTGCCGTTTATGGAAATTTAAGTGGGCATTAGTTAATCACAGACTTAAAACCGATAAATGATATTTCAGTATACCGCTTAAATTATAACAGCCACTTAAATATAAGTCGGCCTCAGATTAAGTAGCGTTTCAGTATTCGCCCAATAATCACTTAATTATTACGCATTTAAACGGTGAATAAAAACATCTTGAAAAACGTGAAACCTACCTACTATAGACCCGCGTGGTGGACCAAGGCTTAAAATGTCTCAACTAACAAATATGCCATAAAAAATGTGGTAAAGTGTATCGAGAACACTACCACATTTTTAATATTAATTTATATTAACGCACTTATAGTAATGTATTCCTACTATAGTATATATGATAAAATACCTTCGTAACTGATTCGTTCGATTCCCGGGTCGGGTAAAGTGTTATTGGGTTTTTCCATTAGGAAATTCTCAGTAACAGCACGGAGCCTGGGAATGTTCCCGAAAAACGGCAATAGGCTCGCCCCCTATTACGTGGGACTGATACATACCTGGCGAAATGTGGGTGCAGAAATGCACCTCTGCCTACCCCTTCGGGGAATACAGGCGTGAGTTTATGTATGTGCCTTCGTAACTAGAAAAATATATCAGTGTCAGTATGTTGGTTGCGTCATATTGTGAAACATTTTAACGTCGTTTTAATTGACGTAGACTGGCATGAAAAATATCAGATTTTCGGTGTAAGGTAACACATTATTATGAATGTTTATTTTGTAACAGTCCAACTAATGATAGCGCTATCGAAAGTATTTTATTTATAATAGTAATCTTTTTTTTTGCCTTGAAATGCAAAGGATGTAACACGTTGTATATTAACATAATGTTACTTATGTACTGATGGTTCTCGTGGTGGAAAATTGTTTTTGTTAATAAGATACCGCGGAATTAACCTATATGTTGTAGGCATAAGCTTCCGCAATCCGCATGCAGGAAGAGGCCGGCATTCTGTGATATAAGTACCTACTGCAACTTTTGAGATCGACTTTCCATTTAGTTGGTGTAATTGTCAATACGACGTTAAAATTACTATATTGTACAATTACAAAATTATACATATTTACAATACAAGATAATTACATATACAATTTGTATCCTGACCTGAACATAATAAAAGATCCACGTATTTCTTTCTTGTCTTTCGTTTGACGTTTGACTTTCATTTGACGCCGCCCAAAAACGATTTTTATTCACAATTATTTATTCTTAAGATATAAAAAATATTGTTTTCTTCGTTTAAATGGCACTTATTATAAAATTAGTGTTTAAAATATTAGGGCAAAAAGTAAAATTTTAACGAAGCATATCCGAGCATCTACATTACACCCACATTGATAATATAGATTAAAAGAGGACAGTAATACGGGGTACCTTGTCAGTATCTAAGTCATTTCAATACAGTGACGTTGTGCAGTAGGCGAAGATGTTAACAAGAAACTGTCAGCCGACAAAGCATCTGCGCCTTGACACGTCTGAGGCTGTGATTGCTCTTCGCTGTCTACGCGTTGAGATATTGCTCTTGCTGTGTCTCCGCGCACTTGCTTTCAACAAAGAAGTATAGAGAAGGAAGTGCTAAATTCTGACATTTCTTAGAGTGAGTAAGGAAATTTCTGGATTGAAATGGAACCTCGGTCCTTTGGACTTTCATACGTTATTTATTTATAAATAACTATAAAAAACCTTTTTTTTATTTAAAAAATGTGTGATCTTTACTGAATTTAATGAAACAAAGTTGTTGCCGTCTTCAAGACACATATCCATTATTCGTGAGGCAATAGAAAAATCTCCAATTAAACGAACCAATAACACAGTAATAAGGGAAGCGAATTTGCTATACTCAGATCGTTTTGTGCACTCATATGCCCCAGTACTAACGAAGCAGTCAAGCAAATCTCTTTCAGTATAGATTCTGTATTCACAAAGAATTATCGTACTTAAACGGTGAAGGAAAACATTGTTATGAAACCTGCACACCTAAAAGTTCTTAGGAATTTCTTAGGTGTGTAGTCCGCCCGCCAACCCGCATTAGGCCAGCGTGGTGGACTAAGGGCTAAACCCTCTTAGTTATAGAGGAGGCCCGTGCCCAGCAGTGGGACGTACATATATTATGGGCTGATGATGATAGTATATAAAAAAAATCGAGAGATTCTAAGTTTAAAATAGATTTAACAGCCATTAGCGAAATACAATGGTTTTAAATTCCTAACCCCCGAGTAAAAATAACCGTAAATCATCCAGCCACACTTTATATCAGCGTGTACAACTTTTGAGCTGAAGTCCGCCCTCCTAGCTGGTTATTAATGTAGTTTTAAAATGTGCGCACTAAATGACTTTATCTGAGTTGAAACCGCGTTAAACTTGTCTTTGTGCGTCTGACAGAGCTGCTTAACTCAATTCAACAGGAAATGATAAAAAATTAAATGTCTGGGGGATATGTAAATTGGATTATAAAGACGCCCCTCTCCTATAAACTATGGTGAAAGTTTTTCGGGAACTGTGCTTTCGTATGTTATGTACATATATTCATCATCATTATCAGGACATATACGCCTCCTCTACAACTAAGAAGGTTTCGGCCTTAGTCCACATGTTTTGGGTATTAGAGAATTTATAAATGGAAAAACCTAACTACTCTTCGCCCAGTTATCGAACCCGAGATCTCTCGATCACACGACACAAATCCAATATTCTACAAATATTAAACTAGCAAAAGCACCTGCTATTCCTAACATGTTAGTTAGGAATGACGTTGGTCCTTTCCATCAACACAACAGAATCCTAGGTAAATTTGCTTACTCTAAGCAAAGTTTGCGAAACAAGAGACTGCTTGTTCGATTCCCGCACTGAGACAATTGTTTGTTAAACCCGCAAATATTTGGTTCTACTCTGGCTGCTCCTAAATAGTTATTAATTTATTATATGTTGTAACGTATTATAAATAAAGCAGACCTCTCGGTCTCACGGCACAGCCTATGTACCGTGCGATCTAGACGTCCTGGGTTCGATTCCTGGTATGGACAAAATGTTATTGGGTAATGGGTTTGTCCATTAGGATACCTATTCTAAGCAGCAGTACCTACGGAGTCTAGAAATGTGCCCGAAAAATGGCAATGGGCTCGCCCCCTATTACGTGGGACTGATACATACCTGGCGAAATGCATCTCTGATTTCACATATTCAGGGAATGCAGGCGAAGAGCCTACATGCATTTCCCAAATGTGTTCTTAATTTTCTACTACTAGTGAACTCATCTAGTGACTACCCTTCATAATGTATGGAAATTTCCGTCGTGAGTCTCCCAAATCAGAGGAATTGTGGGCTTAGTCTGCGCCTTGATTAATCGGCACTCTTCAGTCTGGATTGGTTTATACCGGTGCGAGTCTAAAAAAATCTTAACAATGCGTTAACTTTTCGACCATCTAACAACATATTTATCCCTATCGCATTAAATCTCGAAACCTTGTTCATTTGACATAATAAAGGCACCATTTGTTACTCTGCAATCAAATGTATCGCATAATGCAAAGTCAATGACCCGACGTCAAAACATTTCAGAGGCACGAAAATAATGATGGCATAAAACCATTCGTTATCCGCCGTTCCCTTCCCGTGGCGAAATTTATGTGCAAATATTTTGAAAGTCTATACATTAGTTAATGAATGCAGCTCTTGGCTATGGGTACGCAACATCTTTCGCGGACTTATTCTGTTATGATACGGTTGACATAAAAGGTTTTATTCTACTTGAAATAAAGCAGTTTACTGTTGATAATATTCTTAATTTTTTAAAGGAGGACAAAATATTAATAGTTATCATTAATTCATAGCATACATACAAACATACATACATAATCTCACGCCTGTATTCCCCGAAGGGGTAGGCAGTGGTGCATTTCTGCACCCACATTTCGCCAGATATGTATCAGTCCCACGTAATAGGGGGCGAGCCTATTGCCGTTTTTCGGGCACATTTCCAGATTCCGTGCTGCTACTGAGAATTTCCTAATGGAAAAACCCAATAACACTTTGCCCGACCTGGAAATCGAACCTAGGACCTCTAGATCGCACGGCACATACTTGTACCGCGAGACCACGAGGCAGTAATTCATAGCGTGAAATAAAAGGACATAAGCATTGTCATATAGATGACTTATTGGGTCCGAACTGGTGAATCAATATAGACATAGTAAGAGTATTTTTAACAGATCACATACATACATACATACATAAACTCACGCCTGTATTCCACGAAGGGGTAGGCAGAGGTGCATTTCTGCACCCACATATCGCCAGGTATGTATCAGTCCCACGTAATAGGGGGCGAGCCTATTGCCGTTTTTCGGGCACATTTATAACAGATCAAAATATGAAAATAAATTATTAACGATAGTCAAGAATATAGCATAGAACAAGTAAGGAGGTTGCAGGCAATGTGACGAAGATTTGAAGTAGGAATTGGTTACGAAAGGAAAATATCGCTCCAGATGTATTAAATTTAAAAGCAAAATATATATATCTTTCAAACATTAGTAACATTAATAGAAGAAGTGTTATCGTATAGCAAATTCTTTGCACAAAACTACACAACATGCGGAATAAGGCGGCTTTTATAATGGATAGCAGTGAGACAGTCACTTGACGCACCCCTGCAATATCATTATAGAACCTTATATCTGCCACCCTCGGAGCTGCGTTAATTCGCTTACACGACAGCCTACTGCACTTGCTGTTATCTCTTTTGTTGGGAAATATTCTTTCTCCAGTGCTCGTTTTAACTCATTAGTCGTAGAATACTTAACTTGAGAGAAACGTGGTTTGACGTGGTTTTTTTAGAGTGGAAAAGGATTAAAATTAACTGTCCGCGACTTCACGAGGTTGTTTTTTTTCTTATAAAAATAGCCTGAGTTACATGCCTTCCACTATTAACAATTTTCTAGTGTAAGATCTGTTAATAATAGTTTAGTTGTTTCAGCAATAGGCGCGTGCAAAAAAGGAAAAGGTATGTGTATATACTAGTACAAATGATTAGAAATAGCTGTTATTTTGTATTAAGCACACAATTTTTAAGCAATTATTCGATGTTAATAATTCGTAGAAGTTAGAATGGAACGATAATTTAGCAAAACCTTGTACACAAATTGATCCTCGCGATTCTCTAACATGGGCGGGTTATGGTTACATACTAACATTTATTTATTTATTTAACACTTTATTGTACACTAAACATAAAACAAAAACATAAAATAACATACATTGAAAGGTACAAATGGCGGCCTTATCGCACATGGCGATCTTTTCAAGGCAACCATAGGATGGACAAACTGACTCCACGCTGCTTCTGATAGACCTTCTCGTTCAAAAATTTTAATATTACTTTGCCTGACCTGATCGCAGGCACTATAATGCCACGAAAGCAATAACACTATAAAAAGTATCTCAAAATATTGTAATAAAACTGTTCCTTTAATAAGCAATATAAATAGTGCTAAGTGATTACCTCGGTCTGATTTAAAAGCAAATAAAAACACCATTATACAAGGTCCGCTCTGTAAGTCGGTGTTTACGTTTCCTTTCCACCGGCCACCGCCGTTATTCTTCCTCAACCTTAATCTGGATCACAAAAAATATGTCTTGACACTTGGGATGTAGCAGACGAGCGGTTAAATGATATTTTTTTTTAAAATTGCTAATTTACTTTGACAAACTTCTACTGTTGAAATTTAACCTCGCCCTATAAATTCTTGAGCATCCTGTAATAGTTCTCCGCAAAAAACGTGTAAACACTGTAGGAAACCATTAAATGCTTCCTTCTTCCTTCCTTCCTTGTCCTTCCTACCTCGGTCTGAAGGACCTTATGAACTTGATTATAGGGCCTATAACTTTTAAGTGTGCAGGTTGCCTCACAATGTTTTCATTCAACGTTAAATTACGTAATAATACTGGGGTTCGAACCTGCGACTGCCGTGATTTGATTCGATCGTGCACCTTACGACTTAAACGTAGGTTTTTATCACACTTGAACTGCTTTTAATAACGCTCGTCTGCTCAGTATCGCTTCATCACTGGAATGCCACATTACATATTCTAGAATTCTTTCATAATTCAGGTCACTTGTTTAAATACTAGTGTATATGTAAGTGGTTGAGGAAATAAGGCCACCGCGGCATGCAAACAAATACCTTCGCGGGAATAAAATAATAAAAATTACATTACACTGTAACACGATTCGGTGGAGGTAAGGTCAACAAACTGAGTTATTAATTCCGGAATTGTTGGGTGCGTAGTGTTTATAGTATCTGATTGTTATTTGGTACAAACTCAGGGTAATAAGCTTAGAAATTTCGTAATAAGCCAGCATGATGAACTAATATTCAAAATGTTAAATTATAAGTAGTGAATAATATGGGCTGATGAAGTCATCCAGAAAACCGGAGTCATTTACATTGACCTCGGGTTTAGTAGGTTAAAATGAAATTTGCTATGCCAACGGACGGATCGCCGGTGGAGCAGACAAGTGTTGGAGTGGAGACCGCGCTTAGGCAGACGTAGTGTAGGACGTCCTGCAGACGATGGTCCGACGGCTTGAGAAAGGTGGCGGGTAACGGATGGATGAGGTCTGCTCAAGACCGGGATGGTTGGCGCCTACTTGGGGAGGCCTACGTTCAGCAGTGGACGGTTAATACGAGATAGACTATCTCATTAAATCTCAAACTACTCGTAGATAAACTAGTATTCTTATATATTTGTTTTTTTTTTCTTTTCTTAGCCTATCGCCGTCCACATAATTATTTGTTTACTCCTAAATAATTTATACAACAGGTTTTATTAGCTGTACCCTAGGTTGCACCGGCACCAAATTGGATTTTCCGGGATAAAATGTAGCCCATGTGTTAATGAAGAGTGTCACCCACAATAATTACAAATATCTTAAAAATCATCCCAGCTGTTTAATCGTAAATACGACACAACATACAAACACTGTTACATATTCCTTAGGTAGCGCCTATATAATATCAGAATGATTGAGAAAGTTTTTTTTTTTAAATATAATAGAAGATTAGTGGTGGGCATCCCTCCCACTTGCCTGTTAGCCTAATACTGTGCCAGACAGACCCATTCACGGTCCACTGGTTTCTTATAAGAAACAAGGCAATGGTATACCATTGACGTATTTAATCGGTGGACGTCCTCTTTCCCAATCCTATCAATCCAATTTTATATTAAGTTGTAATTGTAAGTTGTAATTGTATTGGAATAAATAAATTATAATTAAATGTTTAGAGAGATACAGAAAAATGATATAGGGATCTTTTAGCCACAAAATTATTTAAAACTTACATTCATGCATTTGTGTACCAACGTTACGCCAATAGCCGTCGTTCCCATAGCTGGTTTTTGGGCACATTCAATGACTCCGTGTTGCTGCTGAAAATTGCCTAATGGAAATTCCCAATACTACTTTGTCAAACCGCAGAATCTATGCCGGAAACGGGTACAAACACTTTGCCTACTGAAATAATTATAGCAAATCTAGTAATACGTTACATTTCAGTAGTAATATTGTCGCGAAGATAAATAGCAGACCCACACCTTGTTCGTGATGTCTACCGTTTTGCAATAGAATTATATGTCTGCATTCTTCGTCTATAGCTTTTTCAATGACTTCTCGGCACGTTTTTCATAAAGAATGCAAAATAAATGCAGACACATTTTCAAACGAGGCAAAATGCAAAAAATATCAAAGCGAAGGTTGTGAACAAATGTTTGTAATTTTTGCAGTACATTTACACAATCCCATTTTAAGTGAAAATAAATTGGCTAAGCTTCAAAAAAATTATTAATATTTAATACTGTCTGAAACATTAAGTTTAGTAAGGGATAGAAGCACACTAGAATTTATTTTAGTGTGCAATATGACGGTATAATAATAAATTCTCAAACGCAACGGATTTGCTGCTACAGCTTTTCTCACAAAATATCTTTGCCAAAGATCCAGGAATAATTCCTTCCCTTAATTTTTTCTCCTTTCACTGGGAATTATAATGATGTAGACAACTTTTATTCTGGTTTGAAAATTAACAAATACGAAAGAATATTACTATATATTGCCAAATCTAATGTAAGCTCGACTTCAGAAATGTTCCCGGGCAGGGCTGAGTTTCATACCTAGTATGATAAAAAAATATTAGACTTTTGCGTGATAAAAATCACTACAACCTGCACTATGCAAGTCAAAGACACATAAACAGCGATGGAGTGAAATAAAAGAATGGCTTTTCGTGAATCAATAACAATAAATTTTGACTTGTTTGTCGAATGCATTTCTATTTTCAAATACTTATTGAAGTTATAGTACATAAATGATACTTACATGATTATCCTCGGTTTGTTTGGGTACCGTTAACTGCACGTATTTATAATATTAGAAATTATATAAGCCCTTGCAGCTTACGGTTTCAAAACTTTCTTATGGCCGCGTGCGATCGAAAAGGTTTGATACTTAATTCGGGTTAAATACTTCTGAGTATTTCCGTCAAGTCTGGAATGGCCTCGAGGTAAACCTCGTAAAATGTATAAGTAAAACTCGTGCCTAAAGGCACACAGTCGAGAATCTGGACGGTCGCGGGTTCAAACCCCAGGCACACACCTCTGACTTTTCGAAGTTATGTGTGTATTCACAAAGAATTATCACGTACATACTTTAACGGTGAAGGAAAACATCGTATGAAACCTGCACACCTAAAATTTCTTAGTTTAAAAGAAAATATTCTTAATTTACAATCACCGTGGCTATTGCCTACCTTAGTATTCGATCACGGTCACATACATCCTATATATTTGACTTCTATTTAAAAATCAATTACAAACAATATTTTTAAAAAGAAACATGTCCAATCTTAATGTAATGATGAAATGTTAAAAAACATTTTTTTGTATTCAAGACCTTTTTATTCACCGTAATGTTAAGTGTCAATAAATCATTCTAAAAGAATTAATATATTATAATTTCCATAAAGCTGAGGTTCAGGAAAAAGGCATATACTACATAGAAGTAGAGGCTATAATATCATTATTGAGTTAAAGCCGTGTGAACCATTATTGTCACAATTCCTAAAGGTTTCGTAATGGACTCTAACAAAGGCAAATAAACGTTTAGTAAAAAAATATTTACTCTTTTAAATTATTAATGGGAAGTCGCGAACGGAAGCTCGTATATTTATAAGCTATGTGAGTGAGCACGCGATGGGGCAAGACCCCCTGTAACTTCCATAGATGCTTGTTAAAACAAACAGTATTAAAGGTTCAGACTGTCTTCTATTTTAAAACAATATCGTATATTGCTTCCGTGTATTGCTTTAAGCATATATATATTGTTTCTTTCATTATCATCATCATCATCATCAGCCCATATACGTCCCACTGCTGGGCCTCCTCTACTACTGAGAGGGTTTAGGCCTTAGTCCACCACGCTGGCCTAGTGCGGGTTGGCGGACTACACATCTAAGAAATTCCTAAGAACTTTTAGGTGTGCAGGTTTTATCACGATGTTTTCCTTCACCGTTAAAGTAAGTGATAGTTAATTGTGAATACACACATAACCTCGAAAAGTCAGAGGTGTGTGCCTGGGGTTTGAACCGGCGATCGCCGCAATTCTCGACAGCGCACCTAAATCTCGAGGCCAACTAGCAAAATACATTTAACATATTTACACATACAAATACACACATAACATCTATAGCATTACAGCGAGACCAGAAAAACTCTCCCCCATAAAACCAAGTGTAATAAAAGATCCGTCCCCACAAACTGTCAAATAAAGCGAAAGTTCAATTATGACGCATTTCATTACGTCATCATTGCAGGCAATATTTCTGAATGTATCAGGTGCGATACATCTACCTTGTCTTACCCTTCCCTTGCAGTAACTAAGCCTGGCTTATTTTTCAACGTCATTAACCCCGCGACATGAAAGGATAACATTTGCATCAATGTTATGACTTTTTAGGGATATGAGGGGAATTTGTATGAGGCGTTTAGTTCACCAGGTTATTAGTTCGGTGACGGAGATATGTAGAATATACGAAGTCATTTCAAAAATCGATTATCTTCTTATATATAAAAATGAATCGCAAAATGTGTTGGTAAGCGCATAACTCAACAACGCCTGGACCGATTTCGCTAATTCTTTTTTTGTTGTGTTCGCTATCGTTAGGAGAAGGATCTTATGAAAGAAAAAGTTAAGAAAATTGCGAGGAATATGGTAAAAACAACAATTTAATTTTCTCATATAAACTGTTCTACCTAATATTCTGTCAAACATTTTATGTTTATCCCGTCAATATGGTTAAGGGTCCCCTCAAATTAAAGAACGTATTTAAATAAAGGTTTTGAATCGACAACATATATCCAGAATATTCGAATAATTGCGTATTTTAGATTTTAAAAATGTAGAATAATGTCAGTAATAAAAAGGGATTGACATATTTATTGGTTGTCAAATATTTATGCGTGCGTTCAGAAATGTATTTTAAACTCCTTGGTTGTACCTGATTTACAAACGAAGGCAGGTTCGGTAGTCATCACGCTTTGAAATCTAAAACACCCACAACTATGCAATGGAATGCGCTTGGTGTTAAGAAAATTGTTGAGTTATGTTATTCACATGACGATACTGAAAAGACAACTTAGAGATGAATTGGTGCTTGAGAATTCATCAATTAGATTGATCTAAGATTTCATTGATCCTAACGGGTATGACCATTGAGTTCAAACGAATTCAGTTCCCGATTCGTCATGCCTTCGCAATGACGATTAACAAAAGATGTTTGTGATCTTTTAGACAATTAAAAAATATATTAAAAATGTATATCACAAGGTGCATCATCATCATCAGCCCATATATGTACGTCCCACTGCTTGGCATAGGCCTTCTCTGCAACTGAGAGGGTTTAGGCTTCAATCCACCACACTGATGCTTCAATGAAGAGAATTGAAACCGACTGCATCCCATCCCATATGTACATGTTTAATTAAATCATGACTTGCGGAGACACGATTGATGCATTTAATTTTCGTACTTATTTATTTCTGTATTTTTATCTTAATAAAGTGCTGAACTTAATATTTATTTCCATACAATCAAAAATAAAATTCAGGTAATATGTAACATTCAATGACTGTTAGGGGATACGAAGTTTTCCGGGTCAGCTATTATAAATGTTAATGTTTTGTTTGTTACGCTTTCACGCCAAAACTACTTAACCGATTATCATGAAAATTTGTACACATAGTCTTCGAGATATAAAAAATGACATAGGCTTATTCTTATTTAAAAAAAAAATACGGAGGATAAAAGAATTGAAAAATGATTGAAAAAAGATTTGAATGACTTTTGGTATGGGAATGGTTATCCTTACTATTATATAAATGTGAATGTAGGGATGTTTGTTACGCTTTCACGCAAAAACAAAAATTTTGGTATGACCATAAATGAGACCCTGTGAAGTAACATAGGCTATGTTTTATCCCGGGAAAATGTAATGTTCCCATTGGGATAAACATATTATTAAAAATACGAAAATAACTGTCAGAGTTTTACTTTTACGCCTCAACCATTTGAATTGATTTGACCTTTTTTTAAATTCAGTAAGTGCCATTTTGGGCACTTGAGGGACGATTTATAGATTCACTTATTATCTTTCTGTGCCCAACCCTGAAGTCTACGCGGACGGAGTCGCGGGCAAAAGCTATAAAAATATAAAAATTGCAATTACAAAACAGGTGTTGTTCGTAGAAGGGTGAAAATTTGGAGTTATATGTATTTTTCAATGCTGAATCATAAAAAAATAGAAACAAAAAATGTCCACAAAATAAAAATAAAACTTTTCGGGTTGGACCACCCGGTATAAAAAATAGATAACTGAATATTCATCAAAATCGGTCGAGCCGTTTCGGAGGCTGTTTCGAACTGTGACACAAGAATTTTATATATATACTTATATATATAGATGTATATGTATATCTCACTCTCTATACAATTTTGACCATTTTTTTTTGTTTAATTTGTATATCGATCAAAGCAGTGACTGTTATACGTATAATTTTAATTTTTCAGTGCTATTATCATTTATTTACATTTTAATAAAAATAATTAAATTAAAATGGCCAGTATAAGATAGAGGTTGATCGTAGAAGGGTGAAAATTTATGATTATAATAATTTATCAATGCTGGATTATAAAAAATAAAGAAAATTAGGTCAATAGAAAAAAAAACATACCCTTAAATGTTAAACCCTTAAATGTTGACCGATTCTCAGACCTACCTACAATATTATACACACAATATTTTATAAAAATCAGTCGAGCCGTTTCAGAAAAGTTTGCCAAAAAACACCGCGACACGAGAATTTTATATATTTGGCAAAACAACGTTTGCCGGGTCAGCTAGTATACTAATAAAAATGCAAATGTGATTATTTTCAAAGCTGAACTGTTAAAATTAAAATATATGACTACTTTTGCGTTTGTTATTTACTTTACTGTTGTTGGCACGGTTGAAGTTTTTAATGAAAATCCTGAGAAAACAGCTGTAGTAGTGATTTTAAGGTGAGCTGAGTTGTTAAGTGTAAAGATCAAAAATCTCTACTCTTTTTTATAAATCGACGGTCCCCAAGAACAAAATATCATCTGCAAAATGCAGTATAGAGGTTTTAAATTAAGTGGAAATATAAATATCAATTACTCACTCACCTCAAAAATATATTTTCTTTTAAGAAAACTATTTCTTAAAATATATATATTTTTGAGGTGAGTGAGTAATTAATATTTATATAATTTTACTTAACTTAAAACTTCTAGCATTTTGCAGACGAGATTTTGCTCTTGGGGACCGTCGAAATGTCGTCATTAATAAAATGTTATTAAATAAAAAATTAAATATATTGAATACTATTTTCATACGAATATCCGTAGGTAAATATTTAACATGGCGTTGTTACTATGAAATAAAAACGCTCAACATTGTTTCAGTGAACAGGTGGCCAGTCGTCCGCGCGTGAAAAATCATTAATGCTCATAACAAAAGAGCCTCGAAGCACGTATGAATGTTTATTTATACCCAAGTAAATATTTCACATTTTAAGCCCACTTCCGCGGAACAACGCACGCTGCACTTTACTGGTGTGAGAAGCATTCACTGCAGTTTGGACTTGACTTACTATAGTTCAATGTCATTATCATCATTAGCCCATTTACGTCCTCCTCTGCAACTGAGAGGGTTTCGGCCTTATTCCACCATGCTGGCCTAGTGCGGGTTGGCGGACTACACACCTACAGGCTACATAATCATATATAGACTACATGTTACTGTTGAGTATTTAATGGGAAAAACTACTTTTTTTCACTACTTGATAATCGAATCATTAGTGTTTATTAAGTCATAATTAAATAAGTTTCTCAGCCCCAGCAGGTTAGAAACTAACGCACGTAGAAATATTGTATGCAGTTTTTTTTCCTATTCAGTAATGGAACAAATAATTTGAAGGGAAGAACCCAACATACGTTTCCACAAGGACTTATTGAAGTCTAAAAAATAGAATAATAAATGGGACGTATACGAACTGACGATACTGTTAATAATAAACACATCTAAAGTTTGTAAAATAAGCAATCCTTAACTTGAGATAACTTGAGATTTCACGGCTTCAAGTCTTTCTTTTTGTTTTAGTCTTTTACACTTTACCTTTGAAATTAATATTTCAAAGTAGATTTTCATGTACCTGAAAAATGTATTCAATACATTACCGAGTACTCTCATCTTTTCTTTTAAAAGTATTTATGTGTAATACTTATAAAAATCCTAGGAGCACTCAAAAGTTGAGCGAAGTTACAATATTACCAGGTGCTGTGAGAGATTCTATTTTTTGTTACTACAAACGAAAGCCGTGCGATTTTATAGAGTATTATTAATTCTATAGTACACTGTTAGTAAAAAAAAAAGAAGTTACAATAAAAAGGGCTATGCTCGGGGTTTTCCTACGAGATCGAATCAGAAATGAGGAGATGCGTAGGAGAACTAAAGTAACCGATATAGGCCAGCGGATTAGTAAGTTGAAGTGGCAATAGGCAGGGCACATAGCGCGGACAACAGATGGCAGATGGGGCCAAAAAGTTCTCTAATGGAGGCCACGTAGCGGAAAGCGCAGCGTAGGACGTCCACCCAGAAGGTGGTCAGACAACCTGGTAAAGGTCGCGGGACGTCGCTGGATGCAGGCTGCCTTTAACAGGTCCCTGTGGAAATCATTGGGAGAGGCTTATGTTCAGCACTGAACTTCCTATGGCTGATAGATAGATGGATACAAAAAAAAAACAACAAAACCACTACCTTGCAAAATACGTAACTACTTCATACTCTAGAGTATATAACCCCAATGGAGTAGGCAGAGGTGTTTTACGTCACTTACGTGTCGCCGGCTGTTTGAAGTGCCGTGTAATAGGGGGGAGCCAACCGCCTCTTACCGGGAAATTTTTCAAACTCAGAATAATCGTTCTTAGAACCTCTTAATCGCACGACGCGTACTTATGGTGCGAAACCAACGAGGTAATCATGCATGGTAATAAAGTCACGCATAATGCACCTAGTATTATTGAGACGTAGATCTTTCGATCTTTACAGGCGTAAACAGACCGTGATTGAAAACTAAAACAGTAATATTTACAGTGAATGCATTGAATCTTTAAAAAATAACAAGTTTTCCATACCACCATAAGTATTACCTGTCTCAGTTTTCGATGACAGACTGTTTACACCTGCAAACAGTTGACAGCCTCGTGGCGCATTTGGCTAGATACCAGCTTGTTGTGTGATCCACAAATATTTGTTTCGGGTCTGGGTGTTTGTGTGACCGAAAAGTCTCTTGTAGTTTCTGATACCCACGACACCATCACCACCTCGCTGGCCTAGTGTTGGACTACATACCTAAGGAATTCCTTAGAACTTTTAGGTGTGCACGTTTCCTCACGATATGTCTCTTCTCCGTTAAAGAACGTGATAATTCGGAAAGTCTGGATTTAGTGCTTGGAATTTGAGTCACGACCATAGAGGTCATATCTCGATTTCTCCTAGAAAAATAGGTACCTAATGCGAAAAACTAGCGTCAGTATACTCGCCTGCGTCCGAGAGCGTTGTTTCGGCGACGAAAGCGTAGAAATTAATGGCGCTAATAAAATAAATGTGCGACATTCGTTTACACGTCGCAGTGTTTATGTCTCATTTAAGACTACGTATACTTTTACAGCTCCGTCGTAAAATGCCCCATGTGGCTGTATCAGGCGGGCCTTTAAGAAGCCAATTCGTCCGCCTTAATGACTCACAATGGCCGACAAAGTGAATTCTGATATCTGGTATCCTTAATTGTGCGTGTATTTATTTCTTTTCGACTTGAATTATGAGCTTTGTCTGATTTTAATAACACTGTAAAATTTACATTCATATAAAAAAATAATTAAAAAGGGTAAGTTGACCATAATCAAGGTGCCAATCCGTTTTCGCGACTTGTGAGACGTCATCACTACATATGAAGTGAATCTTCTATACCATGAAGCACAACACCATCACAGCAGTGATGGCCTCGGGGTCGAGAATTTCGACGGTCGCAGGTTCAAACCCCAGGCACACACCTCTGACTTTTCGAAGTTATGTGTGTATTCACAATGAATTATCACTTGCTTTAACGGTGAAGGAAAACATCGTGATAAAACCTGCACACCTAAAAGTTCTTAGGAATTTCTTAGGTGTGTAGTCCGCAAACCCGCACTAGGCCAGCGTGGTGGACTAAGGCCTAAACCCTCTCAGTTGTAGAGGAGGCCCGTGCCCAGCAGTGGGACGTATTTGGGCTGATGATGATGAAGCACAAGATAAAACATGCATTTATTTCAAGAAAACGTATCCCAACATGGCCTTAACCTCAAGAGTTTAAATATTCATAATCGATTACTAATATCGCGCTGTAACCTTTTAAAATGTCCCAGTACCTAGCACTTAGAAATTCGGTACGCAGACTTCACTAGACTATGCTCGTAAATACTAAAACTTACGTAACAATACTTAAGGGTACAGCGGCATATAAATGGCAAAAGGTCATTCCGCACACACGCGCTTTGAAAATATTTCATGCAAATTTTATGTCTGCCTGGACGTATACAACGTGTTGGGAGACATATGAACGCAACGGTTTAGTTAAATGATCCGTTTGGTAAATTTTAATGTTACCTACATAGATACCTAATACGCACTTACGACGTTTTGCTTTAGGGGTAGGTATATACTACTGACTGTCATAGATACGATTTTGAAATACTTCTTCATATATATTACATAATATGTCCGCTAACCCGCACTAGGCCAGCGTGGTGGGCTATGGCCTAAACCCTCTCAATGGTAGAGGAGGCCCGTGCCCAGGATTGGAACGTATATGAGCTGATGATGATGGTAATGATGATATATTATATGTCCATTGATTTAGGGTGTATCTGACATTCTTCTTACGCAGAAGATTGTTTTTTTTAATTGGTGTATGTCCACCTTGGACAGATATCTCTGCATTATCTGTACCATTCAGAATCTCATATTGTTTTATGAAAGTTGAATATCTAACTAACAATAAAATTGACCCATTACCAAACTCCCTTCCAATTGAAAGAGGACTTGGCTCAGTCCACAAGCTGACAAATTATGTACATATCACACCTTAAAATTCGCGCAGGCATTTTTTGGTTATTATAAATACATTTTAGTTTATAAATATATTATATTTCAGATGTAAAAAAAAAGTTTTGGGAAAAGTGCCAAAACACTTATGTAAGAAAAGTTTCTGGCCCTCAATAGTTATTATCTATGTCAACGACGTAAGACGTACGCGTATAAGCAATATCGATAATTTTAAAGGTCCTTCAAATAAGCGACTCATGCGATACTATCAATGTTAATATGAAACGTACGCAAATAGTAAATAGTATTCGCCGTGCACAAATGTCCTCGACATTTAAGTACCTATTCTGCCAATACGTACAGTGAAAGTATCTACATGAAAGAGAGATCATTGTTGTCCTAAGGAAATAGCACTCACTTTATTAAATACGACGACATCAGAATTACTAGTAATTGTCTGTATGTAATAATATCGTGTCATAGCCATGAGCGTCTCATAATAGGTGGATATGTCAAACTCCTCCTTCTTTTATTAATATATCTGTTTTCATTTTTTAAATCGCTAGCGATTGTCACTAGTCTTCTTGATGTAATGCCGATACGATAGCAAGTGCAATTGCTATTATTTTCACAGTCTTAAAAATAATTACAGCTATTCGCAAAAGAGGGATTAAAAGTTGCGCAGTATGCTAGTGTTTCGCTGAGGTAGAATCTGATGGAGTTGAGGTACAGACAATAATCCAAGGACACTGACTGAGATTGAATTAACGTGACGTGCGTTTTTTGAAACTGCGATGCTTTATCAGCAACGAAAGTCTAATGGATTTGGTAGTTTATATTTTAACGTATACAAAATGACAGTACTGATCCTGATACTATGTGTAGTGCCTTTCAAGTTGTGAGATATAAAAATCTCATACCTTTGTAACTAGGAGTAATAGTTGAGAGATATTTTGTCGATGTATTAAGTATCTATAAAGATACTTGCAGAATGAATCATGACTTCACTTTTAAACCATTAAGTTATCTTACTTTACCACATCAGTCTTCCCAACGCCTTCGACATGTCATCAACCTCGTACGTCACATCGGCCATTTGAAAACTTGTCACAATAAACACGTTCTATAAAACAAAAGGAGAATCTTTTCTCACAATGATTTACAGCGTACAATTAGCGCGATTTAAGAGTATCACGTTCCCATTAACGAGCGAAATCATCCATTACTATGGCCGTAAATATATCGTCGGGCCAATGCAGCACACGCCTGGAAATGTCGCAATAGAAAAAACGATAGCCTTACCATATGACCACGATTTATCGACATACCAGTGACGAAACTAATTAAGATATCAAATAGTGGGTTATGTGTCATCGAGGAATTTGTCACTGCTTTTACCGCCTTCTCTGTTCTGGGAATCTTGTATGCTTATGTTGTTGCATAATTTTCAAATAAGTCTGTTGTATCAAGTATTTGGAAGCTCTGCTTTTTATTTTATTCCGCTGGGAATAGAGATTAGTGATAGAATCTGTTTTCTCATTTTCTAAAAAATACTGTAATTAAACAAAGCTGGGTAAATATTGCTCAGATCATAGCAAAAATTGTTAATCAACCTATTAGTATTAAACTTTGATATAAATTGTTTTTCCGTATTTAATAAAATACTATATATTCAGTGACTGACCGTAAATATATCCGTGAGGAGTTTTTAGGTACCTATGTGAAGTCGGCTTGTGGATTAAAGAAAAGAAAAGAAAAGAAAAAAAAAAGTTTTATTGTTGGCCATACAAAAACAAATAAAAAACAAACAATTAGCAGATGCAATCCACATAGCCAACAATGATCCCTTTATTCAGCTGTATGCTGCAATTCCGCTTGCACAGTATTGCAGCGCTGGTTTATGATTACGTATTGAATTTTCATGTAAGAAATGATATTACCCAAAAATAATAAGTTGATGTTATAAGTAGATTAATTAGATTTTTTTAATATTTTTGGTATGGTTTGGTAGCGATTAAATCGGTTAACAAGCAAACTTTAACATTGAAATCGAAACCCTCAAAATTCGTATATTGTCTCAAGATCATAGAAATTACTTGTAGTATTAATTACCCTTAAAGAAATAAATAATCAATTGGAAAGCCTAAAGTTTAGAAATCTAGAATAACCAACTAAGTAGCGAAGTTTATGAAAAATATCTCGGTAAAGTCACTTGCGAAATCTATTTAACATGAATATTACCTGCCTCTACAAAATTGCTTAAATTAAAACGATTACTTCACTGTGCTTGTTTAAGAGAAAATAATGTAATTACGTATTAAAAAGGTTACACTCACGTATTTAGGATTTTGAAATATCAACTCATATCTCAATCACGTAAATGCAAATAGTTAGACTTGGCAATCGCATGAAAACACAATGTATCTCACTTTTAGTGCGATTGCCAAGTCAAAACTATTTTATTAAAAACATAAAAGATTTTTAACATTGATATGGCCACTATAAGGTGGTGTCTGGTAAGCTAAGTGCATAATAACTTAAGACAGAAGTTCCCTTAAACGGGGACTGAATAAATTCATCGACTTGGTATCATATAGATCTCACAACTTTTTACGGCAAAAGAACTGAGTTGCGAGACTTGGGGTTTTTTACAAGTTTTGTTTTTTATGGGATCTCATTTCTTTTTGTAGATAGTCCTACTTTTTTCTTTTCGGTATCTTCTACTTCTTGAGTACTAACAACGGATTTTCTTAAAGCCCACTCTCTGCCTTATGAGCTTTGCTTACTTTTGTAGGTAGTCTTCCTCCTCTACATACGAGACGAGAGTGGCCGCGTCGTGATCTTTATTTTAAAATAATAATTATTTTTTGCGTTAGTTAGAAATATTTAGGGCCGCACATTAGAAATTTTTCGGGAACATTCCCAGACTCCGTGCTGTTACTGAGAATTTCCTAATGGAAAATCCCAATAACACGTTGCCCGACCCGGGAATCGAATCCAGGACCTCTAGATCGCACGGCACATACATGTAACGCGAGACCACGAGGCAGTCCTTAATTTAAAGACCTTACTTCATAAATAATAAATAAATAAATAAATACATCCAACAGTCACATACATAGTTCTGATCCCACACTAAGATACAAGTCTTGTGTCGTGGGTATCAGAAACTACGAGAGACTTTTCGGTCTCACATACACCCAGACCCGAAACAAATATTTGTGTATCACACAAACATTTGTCTCGGTGCGGGGATCGAACCCACGGCCTCTCGTTTCGCAAGCTGGTGTCTAGCCAACTGCGCCACGGATCATTTCTATAGTAAGCTCTTCCCGAATACTAATTAATTGCTAATACACACATAACTTCGAAAAGTCAGATAAGTGTGCCTAGGGTGTGTACCCGCGACCGCCGGGATTCTCGACCTCACGCCTAAACCTCAATACCATCCCTACTTATCTAGCTACACCTATTATTCCATTATTTTATACTATACAGGTACACTAATTTATTTACTGCAAATGTATCTTTGTAATCGTATATATTTATATGGGATTACAAAGTTATTTATGCATTTTGTGTATCTAGAAAACTAGACCGAAATTGCAAGATATTATAATTTTTCCTTAAGTTATACACTAAAATCTAATTGTGTTCCAAATTTGAAGCTTCTATGTCGGCTAGAAGTGCCTTAGAGTTTTGATGATCGGTCAGTGAGTGACCAAAACTGCGAAGTTTGACTAGTTATAATTCTTAAACTACTGGTTCAAATTGAATGAAATTTGAAATATACAGAGTTTATACCATTTTTGCTTGGTAACTAAAAATTCAGGTTTCTAGGTTTATCCACAACGAAGTTATAGGGTGTCGAAAATGGCCTGAGTTGCTTCGAGAAAAGTATAGTACGGCCGTGCCGCTTTTTCGCTCGACTTGGCGGGGGCACTGCCGTGCCCCCAGATCGTATTCTCGGTTAGTTATAAAACAAACTAGCATTTACCAGTGGCGCCGCTCTAGCTGTTTTTGATTTCTCAGAATGTAATTTTTTTTTTTTTTTTAATGGCACGGCAAAGTGACTCCACTGTGCCTGAATGAACTTCTTCTGCATCTTATCCAGTGACGTACTTCCATAGAAGCCCAAAAGCGTTATTAGTTAATTTTGTAATGTCTAGTTTTTTTTTTAATTGTGGGCACAAGATTTATTAAATTGCTTTTCTTAAATAAAGCTTTAAAGCTTAAAGATTATTATTATACGGAAATTTGTAAGGCAAACAGGGCTTTTGGGCTTCTATGGAAGTATCCCCACTCATTCCTACCCAAAAGTCTTTGTACCCAAAAATATCAGTTCAAGTTTAACAATCTATACAAAGTACTGAATATGGTCTGCTACATAGATTATTAGAACACTAAAAATCCTAAATTAGATAGTGCACATCAAAGCTATTGTATTCAAAAACGAATATATTTGAATATATACTTGGTGAAATCCATTGAAAAGTAAATTTGAGTGCAGACTCGTAAAACAGAGGTTATTTTCTCGACACGAATAACAATAACTTCAAAGATTACGTATCACAAAAAGTGAATTTCAAACGTTTGGAAAATGTGGACTAATGGCATTTAATCTGAGCCCTTATACCCCTTTTATTGCGATTAGACGACAAAATGGGAATGAAAGTGAACTTTGTAAATGCTATAGACATTATTTTAGATGTTATTGTCACGGGCCTTCTACAGAATGGTCTTGGTAGATTGTATTTAGATGGTGTTAGGGAAAAATTTTGGTACTGCTTAGAGATATTATTTCTATTATTTACAAATGATGACCTTAACAATGTCGCGGACTGCTGAGACTAATAATGAATACTATTAACAAATGGATGGTTTAATAAAATAAATTTTAATTTCATTTTTTTGTGTATCATTTGAAATGCTTTTAATTTTCCAAATAAGGTTCATAAATCAATTAATACCAATGATTTACCACACACTATGACCACAATGATTACACAGGTCAACAAATGAAAAAAAAATTTTTGGTGCCGAGATCTCGTTAGTGGTTTTGTATTAGGTATACATTGGCAAGACTAAAAATATTTTTTACTTTTTTTTCGTACGTGTAGTTTTGTGTCTACACTCGGTTTTTTAAATTTTTATAATTAGTACTTTCGGGAACACGGTTTCAAGTCTTATTAGTACCTTTCTATAAATAAATTGATTTGAATATCAAGTCTTCATCGCCAAGAAGTTGTCTCATTGATCCAAATGTATTTTGTTACATTTGTGGGGAATACACAGTAAAAAAGGTCAGAAAACGTATAACAGATTTCATAAAAAGTGCTTACATTTCGTATTTTAAGTCGCAAAGTGTAGCCGAAAACAAGCCGTGGATACCTCAAATTGTTTGCAAAGTGTGCTATGAACACTAAAGACAGTAGGTCAGTGGTAAAAGAAGCCGTATGAGGTTTAGGGTGCCTATGCAATGGAGAGAACAAAAAAAAAACACTTCGACGTCGGTTATTCTGTTGTGTCGATTTTAATGTTAAAAAAAGGATTTATCTTACTTACAATCGGCTAGAAGACCTTTATTACATTTAGTGGAAGTACCTGTTCCAAAATTTTATTCTGCCCTTGAACCATCATTTAAGAACCCTCTAGTAAAGTGTTCAGTGATAGTAATATCGAAAACATAGCGTCTATAGAGCCAAAACCTTTAACCCAAATAGAATAAAACGATTTAATAAGGGATCTTGAACTAATTAAAGAATTTGCAGAGGTGTTGGCTTCTAGATTAAAAGAAAAATGTTGTTGGCGTTAGGTACAAAACGGACTTCCTATCGTGCAAGGGAGCAAGACTTGCTACCATTTTTTAATTCGGAAAATGATCTTGTTTTTTGTTCGGATGTGCAAGGCTTCCTTCCCAAAATGGGTCTTTCAGAATACCAACCATATGAAAATAATGGCGTCTCTTCATGGATGGCTCTAAACGAAGCCTTAAGTGTGTTCTTTTACACAATGGCAACCCATATGGTTCAGTTCCCGTTGCTATATATTTCCTAGCCTAAGTAGGTATGGAAAAGATAAAAGTGGGTATTTTGATGGCCCACAGATAAGAATATTGATAGAAGATACTGATCACTCAAGTTTAGTGACCAGTTTGGAACTACTTGCGTGGAATTATTTTATTAAAGTTACTAAAAACTTTCTGGGAAATCACAATACAAGTAACTACTCTGAAATTGATAACAACATGCTGGAGAATTTTAAAAACTTAGGATATAACATGTCCATCCAAGTGCATTATCTCCACAGCCACTTTGACCAGTTTCCAGAGAATCTTAATTCCTATAGCGAAGAACAAGGGGAATGGTTTCACCAAGACCTAAAAACTGTGGAAGAGACACACTAGGGCCGATGGGACCAGTATATGATGGCTGACTACTACTGGGGGATGCAAGGTGGTTGTCCTGCTACACTTCATTCACGAAAATCGCGTAAAAGAAAGTTTTTATGTACATTATAAATTCATAAATGTTATTTTCGGTGTAAAATTTTATTTTTCTGTTAAATTAAAAATCTAGAAAACTACACGTATAAAATCAATATTTTTGCTATTAATGTAATCAGTATAGGTTCGTTAATTAAAAAAATATTACAGCTTCTCGGCACCAAAACCACTGTTGACCAGTGTTATATAACTTTATTTGTGTTTCAGCAGTACCCACCTATATTTTTTTACTGGTATAACGTAATTTACAAAACTGTCTAATCTTAAATTACAAAAAAAGCTAAAAATATAGTCATATAGTGAGTTTCCTTTGCAATAAACAAAAATAGACATTAAATTCAATTATAGAGGAATGTACTTAACATCGGTTTCCGCTAGCGTTCTAATTTATTTTAATCTTTGCACATCCGTTGTTTTAAATAATTTAGCTTCCCAGCACCCACATTGATTGTATAGCAAGGTTGAAAAACAAATTAAATATATAATTATAATGCATTTTATTATTTTTAAGCTATAATAAAATGCTGTAGCTAGCTTGAATAATATGAATGCGCTCGCCCAAACAGGTACGGTGTCAACTTTCTACAAAGAAAATTTATATTAAGTTATAATTTATAATTATAGCAGTTATGGTGCTGTGATTCGTTAAGTATGTATCTATGTAGCTCAAGGCCCAATACATTAACCCTATTCTTTTTATTTATTTAAACTTTTATATACATAATAGTATAAAGGCGGATCTAAGGCCTAAAAACGCGTTTTACTTACTGTTCGCCGAATTTCTTAAATAAAAAAAATCATACCTAATTGATACTCTCAAACAAAAGTATAATTTGATATACTTTTATACTATGTCGTAAGTATCAAAAATTACTGAAGGACTTTACCCAGACCCATAATGAATGTATATAAATATCAAATATAACTCAGTTTTGAATACAACTCACAAATCCTTTGACCATTAACACGCCATTTCGAGTGGTTATAAAAATGTTAAAAATCTCCGAAAAAGATACCTGCATGGTATTCGCGTAAACAGAATTCAAACGCGATGCTGAAACAAAAGCAGCTTGAATAATACGAGTGCACACAACGAAAAGAGAACTTAGCATAGACAACAATGCCTGAAACAGGCGGCGACCGTATCGTGCGAACTAGGTGCAAAATGTGTGTTTATCGAGCCATCTGATCAGATTCATGGCGTGCACCGCATTGATATCGCACGTTGTTGCATGTAAGAAAATTGCAAAATTTACTATTGTTTTCATACGATTCCGCTGTGGTAATATTGGTAACGTTTTTTTTGTTTGTTTTTGCAACCGCTGTATTGTTTTTAGGTAAAGTATTCGTGCTTAATGTGTGGCTCTATGCATTTTTTATTCCGTTTTTGGAATCCGCAGAAAGCGTTGGGATTATAGAATTTTTAAACGAATAGGAAAACATTTTTTGTATTACTTTTAACTGTATTCATAATAGTAATATTAACAATTTCTTACGCTGTTATCGCCTTGTCCACAAAGACCTATAAATTTGATCACATCGGTCGTTTGGTCACATCTTAGTCACAACTAGTTTACGTTCTGAAAGCCTAACTCAACATTATATATGAAAAATAAAATAAAGAAACCGAGTGAATACCAAATAAAATAAATGGAGAATACCAACTGGAGTTTCGCAAAAGAATAAACAAAAAACTAGTAAGAAAGTATTTCATATTTATGATAAACAAGTCTTTAATGTATGCCCAGAATTATTAATTATATTATAGACTTGCTCTATTTCGATTTGATCTTTAATAATATCAACATATCGTATCAGTCTCAGACGCATAAATATTTTAATGTGACTCGGATTTCCTTTCGATATCCTGTTCGTTAGATAATATGCATGCATGAATATGCAATAATCTTATTTATTTGAACATTTATCTTTATAAGGAATTTTAATACTACGATATTAAACTATAGAATTAACATTTTATTAGCTGGGTTTCAATTTGTTTATACGTATGTATTTCCACAGTCTAATAAAATGCTTATGCATTTTTCTAGTTCAAATTCTGTGTATTGCCTAAGCCAAGCATGTGTCGTAGATAACCACAATTGTAAAAATTAAATTATTAATCGTAATTTAATGTGTAGTCAGTATCTAAAAAAATGACTATACAAAGGATAGTCACTTTTAATTATATTTTGAATAATCCGACTTCAGAAACTTCAAAACATCAAAACCGTCATGTGTTGTTTAGAATAATATTTCCAGGAATTCAACACAAAAATGGTTTACTATTTTTGATTTGATGGCAATGATCCTGGACCTAAACACATTCAAATACACATACAACGCAATTATGGATTTTACAACTTACCTATCCCTATAACATGAATACGAGTATTCCATACTTCAACCGCTCTTAATAACTACAACAAGACATATGTCTACTCCCTCTTTGCCATTCACACAACGTCCTCTATTCTGGCTCTCGAAACACTGTCTCGGAAACATCTCGTGTGTAAACATTTGAACGGTTACCGTACGTATAATTTCTAAGAAACAATGCACATCCAGCGTTGCCAAATAAACACTTATAATGACGCACCATTAACACTCCAATGCATGTTTGCAGAGGGGAATAAGTTGTGAAGCCATGACAAACTGAATTATGTGTTGGACACGCGGCCGTGAGGAATGGCTAACCTACTTACATACATTATGTGTTCACTGCCGCGTGTCAATGCATATACAGAGATATATAGACCGTGATCGAAAACTAAGACAGACAATAGCCACGGTGATTACAAACACCGTGACATTAAAAAAAAAACCGACAAAAAATAAAAATAAATACATATTCCTACCAACTACATACATTTAATACTGGTGGTTGTAAAAAAAACTTTTGTTTTGACCTTGGCTATTGCTTTTCTTAGTTTACGATCACGGTCTTTATACACCCTGTATATGCAGAAGTTTAATTTTACACTTACATATTTTTCGCCAGCTGAGTTTCTAGGTCTAAATTGATACACTTGAAGTTGCTAGTAAATGCTCTGCAGTCCAGATAGACGACTGACGAGAAACGAGTATCTCTTATTAGATGACACAAATACCTATGCTGTTAGCAAAAATACAGGCCGAAAAATGGACGTGTACATTATATTATTTATAGAACACATGCTGATTAAATGTAAAATTTAGTAGCAATTACATTAAACTATTATACTCAACTAATATGTTATTCATAACATACAAAATGCATTTGTGCTGCACACACATTACGGCAGTGTGTTACTAGATATTAGTTCACCGCAACAAAATCATAATTACCACTCAAAAACTGAATCGCACACATACGTATCCTTATCTAAATAGCATAAGGACTAAAATCGTGTGTAAATTAATTTGTTAACAGAACATAGACGTGGCTTGCATATGGTGTTTTCATTAATGAGGTGATTCCTCACGGGATGCGATAGAAAATGAAATAAACACGACGAACATATTGCAAATGTACTTATTTGTTTTACATTTTGAAATTGGAAAAGCTTTTATTCAATGTTATTATTACTACCTCGTGGTCTCGCGGTACAAGTATGTGCCGATCGATCTAGAGGTCCTGGGTTCGATTCCCGGGTCGGGCAAAGTGTTATTGGGATTTTCCAGTAGGAAATTCTCAGTAGCAGCACGGAGTCTGGAATTGTGCCCGAAAAACGGCAATAGGCTCGCCCCCTATTACGTGGGACTGATACATACCTGGCGAAATGTGGGTGCAGAAATGCACCTCTGCCTACCCCTTCGGGGAATACAGGCGTGAGTTTATGTATGTATGTATTATTTGAAACATGCTCCTTAGAAATTCCGTATTCGAAGTGTATGTGGAACAACTAGAACTAGACCAGTGTGGTGGACTGAGGCCCTAAACTTTTAACCTTAAAGAGTCCTACTTATAGAAGTACAACGCGCACGGGATGATATAGTAGTTATGTTCGGCTGTTACCAAAAAATCCAACAAAACAGTTGTTATTTTCGACATTTAATTTTCTATTACCTTATAGTCTTAGAAGGGATTATCTTGTTTCTTTTTTGGATGAACTTTGAAACGCCCACTTGTTATGTTCTGGTAAACTAATTATCTTGACTATTACTCAAGACCAATATGATACCAATATAATTTGTCAGTTCAAAACGATCTACTTTCTAATAAAAACAAATTAAACTTCGAATTAGGGTTATCCTTTGACCCTAGTTACCTGATTAGTGACGAAGTCCAAATAAAAGTGAAATGAAGAAATGTGTAACATTCTAGCAAGGCAATAGGAAGTGAAAGTAGCATTTAAAAATTCTAAGCCGAGTGAGGAAATGTCTAACGCAAGAGACGAGAGTGCCACGGGAACCGTTTGTTGTCAAACAAAAGATATCAAAGACGTGTTCGGCCAATTCAAACACACGTTTTTTAGACGTGGGAGAAACAGATCTTACGTCAGTGCGGGAATGAGTTCATTCTACTGAGAAATCATTATTTACGATGAGACTAGATTTCATGTGTGACTACGCTTGCATTTGGCTAATTATGTAGGTAGGTTTTAATATCGAAATTTTACTTTATTTCAAAGTCGAATGAAAATCTTGATGGCTTCGAGGCTTAGACGCGCGGTCGAAGATATCTCAACGGTCACAGGTTTAAAATCCAGGAACACCTTCTCTGATTTTTCGAAATCATGTGTGTATTCACAAATATCTGTAAAAAAAATATAGTAATTTCTTAAGTGTGTAGTCCACAAACCCGCACTAGGCTAGTGTAGTGGACTAAGGCCTTATCCCTCTCAGTTGTAAAAGAGGCCTATGACCAGCAATGGGACATATAATAATGGGCTGACGATTATTTTATTTCAAACAGATATCCTATTCAGTAAATCGGTTAAAGTGTGTTGGTGTATAGGCAATAAGCATACATCGTAGAATAGTCTGAGAATATCGTCTAGTACCTACTCAAGACCATTATTACTTGTAACTACCCAGAAATAGTCTAGATAAATTCTATTATTTGTATACTTCCACTTTATAACATCATTGAATTCATAAGTGGCATCACACTCTATTCCATATAATATACAACACGGAACACCCATGCGAGAATTCCGCCAGCATATGCAAAAATTACCTGCGCCACTCCACCACCTCCACTAAGTAACCGAGAAATACATTTATCCAGACACATTACTTTCCCCGTCTTCAAAAATATAATAAAAACGTTGTTACTAAATTTGAATAATGTATGCGGCTGAATGATATCGTATTTCACACTTCCATTAGTAACTCCCCATTCCGTCTGCGAGGCGAATTTATGATCCTTATCATTAAGATTTAAGGATCATTTTCGTGTGATTTGGTTATGCCGTGAACCAAATTATAAGTCTGCAGGAGTAAGCTATTATTTTGGTTGTATTTACCCTAATGCAGTTTATATGTGGTTAGAGTCTGCTAATCAGTGTTGGTTGGGGTGAGAAAATTGTTTGTGATATGGAGAATACATATGTCCATACTTTTCTGAAACATTTGTCTCTTTCTTCAAAGTTCTGTTTCGTGTATCTCGTACAATTTGAAGTATTTAATTATGTAAGCATTTGGCGCTTTATAGTCTCTGCCTATTCCAATGGGCGAAAGCCGTGAAAATATGTATGTATGTATGATATATATTTTATACACTATTTTATTTTTTATTAACTTATTTTAGAGAAAATCTTACGCAATGACAATTATTTAAATCATGTATTCAATGCTTTTCACATTAATTATTAATATTATAAAAGATACAGCAAAGTATGTAGATGTGACAGGCTTTACAAACAACAGCGATGAAATGGTATACGGAGACGAAGTTAGAAGTAAAAACTGCTAAGACCAAGACGCAAAAGCAATTTTGTCGAACGTGTCTGTTTGAACACAGACATTTAAAAGCTAAATGTTGTCGTGTTGGTTTGCATGTTTGCTCGTCACATGCACAAAAATATTTTAAAATTTCTCATGTGTTTCGAAGCGTGGTTTTAGCTAACATTTGCTTACTTGTCGTGACATGTTGAGTACATAAGTATTTTTTTGTGTTTTAAAGAGATATTATTGTTTAGGACAAATTTTAGCTTAAAAGAAATACTTCTAACTAATATATACTATTTTATAAACATATGGCTGCGATGAGATGCCGAGACACGAAACAAATATCAGGTATTAAAAACGCAAATTAATAAATTACTGCACTATCGAGGCAGTCAAATAATGTACTCGTATGTATGAATGTAACGTAGTGTACGTCGCTGTTAAATTGTATGGCTGGCTTGTGATGAATATGCCGAGGATCGAGGTCAGTACCTTGTATATGAAGAGATCTACATATATCCACCAATTGTATAGAGTGATTACGGTGTTGATAAAATGTGAGATCTAACTTGTTATAGTCTACGGCAGTGGTCGGCAACGCGCGGCTCGTGTATGTTAGCATTTTAATTTTTTCTATGGGATATGACCAATTATACATAGGTATTACGTAGAATCTAGGACACATTGCGGCCCTTGCCTGCCAAAAGGTTGCCGACCACTGGTCTACGGAGTGCAGGAGACAAAACGCTGCATTTGAAACAAAAGCGCTCTTTCGCTACCAACTATAAGGTAAAAGTTTTAAACAAGGAAAGAGATCTACATATTCAATAAGACTAAAGCCGACATAGAAGGGATTACAGCAGATAATAAATGACATCACCATCATAACAATGACAGCGAACAACAATGCTTTAACGTAACAAAAACACGAAGTAAATTCAATATCCGACTAGGAAACTTACGTCCATCGACAATAAGTTCAGCGAGGCATACGACAAGTGACGTCACAATTAATTCAGAACCCTTTTCTCATATCCTTTCTGAGTAAATGGGGCAGGGAAACTTCTTTCGGCTATTGTCATGCATGCCTTGTTGTGGTTGACGGTGTGTAAGCTGCAAAGTTTACGTGGAATTGTCATGTTTGTTACAGATGACGTATCGTTGTTTTTTTTTAGGATTTGTGCAATTTTGATAAATCTTCTTCGTGCTTGAATTTCATAAAAAGTAATATTATTTTACATTAATTGATTATGTAAACTCAGTTTTTAATTATGAACCGATATATTTACGATAGAAGCATTGTTGAAGTAGAATTTAAACACAGAAAACATTAATGGTTCTTTAAAATCTCACGGCGTATTAAACCTTTTGTAAAATAAGGAAACTCCATAAATACACTTTGTTTAAACTACACAAGTATACGAGTATATGTACATATCTATAATCTACATGTACCGGTTCTTAACACGAAACGGATGTTATCCATATTAACATCTGCGTCTACCAAATCAACAAAGCATTGTGTCCTAATATCGACACAGTGTCTATACCTCAATACACAAAACAAACACAGTGATACACAACCGATCTAATTGGTAACCAGTGGAGCGGCACACAGTTTGCATAAGCTGGCCCGTCCTCCGGCTTTATTTTTGCACGTACTCAATTTCTCGCCTCACTGGGTGTCTTGGAGAATAGATATTAATTTACATGAATAAATAAAATTTGCATTAAAAGCGTCCGACACGATGCCGGCAAAGAAAAGTGCTACTTGAGTGCACTATTTTTTTTGGGGGTGTATTCTTGCATAACACGCTCAAGTGAAGGGAGGAACAGACAATTGAGGGAATTAAATTTTTCTCTTATTATTTTATAAATTATATTAAACTCATTAGTTCTCGCGGCACAACTGTCTGCCATGCGATGTAGAGGTCCCGGATTCTATTCTCGGGTCAGGCAAAGTTTTATTGGGTTTTTCCATTAGACTATTCTCAGTAGCAGCACGGAACCAGGAAATGTGTTTTCCACCCGCCCATTCGTACCGCAATCCAGGATGATGATGACGTTGCTATGCCACTAACAAATGACATACATACATAGAGGTGATATTGAGCAGCGAAGCTCGTCGGTACCTGTATAGGTAGTAAAATATTTCATCTAAAAATATTCAGCTTATCGCTTGGATATCCATACCGTAAGGATCCGAAATACCACCTTCAGAAATTGCATCGAACGTATAGTTGTTATAAAATTCGTGCTCTCCGATCTAAGAATTTATTATTTCAGTACAAAATGCACCTCGACTTACTGAAGGGGAGTTTTCTAGGGGCCGTGTCAATGCATTCCGCACGCTCTAATTCTATTTTTACTCTTATTTGTACTCGTATTTAGGGCGCTAATGGAGTTACTAGCTTGTTTTATTTTAATTTGCAAACATTCAACGAGGATTTGAAATTGTTCAATTAAAAGTTTTTTTGATCGCCACGGTTTTAATAACTTTATTTGATTTCATTTATTTTTGCGAGTGTGTCGAAAGTTGTTGAAAAGTGTCGGAGTTTTAAGCAGAAAATCGATAGTAATCTATGTCAGATAGCAAAAATAAGCCTTTTTTTTTTTTTTTTTTTTTTTTTTGTTCTCGAGGGGAAAGCTGTTTATGGCTCTACTTCCCGCTAGCCCCGGGGGAGGGGCGGGCGGGAAGCGTATGTCGGGGTCACCGGTCTTCCAGCCCAGCGCGCGGCGACGTCATGTCCGCGCAGGTGTTAGTGCCGGGCTGGGTCCCTAACAATATCCCTAAACCGGCATACCGACCAAAACCCCCCGGTGGCCATCTCCGCGCCGAGTGGGGCGACCACGGTACGTTGGCGAGAAGCGCCAACCGTAATGCCGCAGCCGCCCGGTGCGCCTCCGAGACGTATTTGTCTCGGCCGTCTCGGAGTGTGTAGGGGGCGCAGTTGCGCCCCCACTAGCTTGGTTCGGGCGCCCCGGTTGTGGGTGGGCGCCCGCGACGTACACAGGCCACAGTGCCGCCGCCCCTCTCGGGGTCACTTTCAGTGAGGGCGCGCCGCCCCCGCAGCGCGCCCAGCGACCCCAAGGGCCCCTTTGAGTCGTCTTTTACGACAGGCAGGGGATACCGTGGTGGGATTCTAACGCCCCCTTGCCACAGGGCAGGGCGCCGGGTCTAATTATCTCTGTTTACCCGGCGCCTCCTTCTCTGACGTCTTTGGCGGGCGGGATCACTTCTTTCGCGATCCTGCTCCGCGCTCTCCTTCTGCGACATGACGTGCTCGCAGAAGGAGAGCATCGCTCGCCACGACCTCGGACTCCCGACCATCGAAGAGATGACGGCCGGGAGCGTGAGGTCGTCACCAACAATTGCGCGGAGAGCGCTGCGCTGCACCTCCCAGGCTGGACACTCTTCTAGGGTGTGCTGGGCTGTGTCGTCCGGGCAGTTGTCACAATGGTGACACACGGCCGACTCCTCCTTCTGTGCCACCCGACACAGGTAGTGTCCGAAGCATCCGTGCCCCGACAACACCTGCGTCAGGCGGAACGTTGCCGCGCCGTGGCGCCTGTCCACCCACTGGTCGAGGACAGGACGCGGCAAAAATAAGCCTGGTGGTTGAGCTAAACAATTATAATCAGCGTTGACTGCGTAATTTTCTTTGTCTAGATCAGAAGGAAAATTTTATTTCTTGAATATCGGCTATAGAAAAATTCAGCAAAAACTTTCAGAGTCATCTGTTGGTAGCGGTCTGAGTCGATTCGATGTTGATGTTCAATATTCCTTCGTTTTAGATATTTTTTTTCAATGTGTAATTTGACTTCGAAGACCCTGATTTTATACGCTACAAAACGTAGCGATGATTAAGTCATCATCAGCGACATCAAATATTTTTCGTATCACTAATAACGACACGTAGTGCCATGGTTTTGTCTTGTAAAAGACAATGAAAGTCGTTCTCCTCACCAGGAAGTAAACTTCTTGCAACAACCATAACCTTATAATCGCGCCTTAAAAGTAATATTGTTTACGATATTAAGCGCTGATTAACTATATATATATATAACCCTAATTATTTTAAGTCCTTGATAATTGAAAATTCATGAAAACATCGTCAGCAAACATATCACGAATCACATGGAGAGATGTTAATTAATTTTGTACATAAAGACAGTTAATTCAGATTCACTGGAGTCGGATTTCGCGATAGCATTAAGAATACCTAATAACATTTATAGCGTTAATTAAACACGCTCGTGATAATCCTGTGTGGAAATATCCTTTTGTTATTTGTAATTAATTTTCTATTTTGAATTTCACATGAAAATATATTTCAACGTAAGGGTATAAGTCGTTTCTTTATACTTGATACACTGTATCAGTAATTACACACACACACAATACACTGTACTTACGCTCATTTTTTTGCAATGATAATCTTGTTAATAGTAAAAACATCATCGATCATCATCATCCATCAACCAATGGAGGTACAGGACATAGGCCTCTCCTAATGACTTCCACAGGGACCTGTTGGAAACAGCCTGTAACCAGCGACGTCCCGCGACCTTTGACGGTGTGGTCAGGGATGCTCCTATCTAGTGGTCATGGCCTGTCCTAGAATAGGTGCTACGAGTACGCGACCTCGGACCCCCGAGCTACTGCAGTCACTACCAACCTTCCCTTCCGTGACTGCAGTATCCACTCCTACAGGCCATACTTTCCTTTCCCATAAAATCTTCTCCCCAAAAACCCTTATTTCCTTTCTACGCTTGATGACGGGCAGCAGCGTTATCAAAGCGAGTTCCCTCATGTGCTCGCCAACCCGCCTGCCAAGCGTGGCGAGTATCGGCATAAACCTCTTGATGAGTGAATAGTAAAAACAAGTTACGACTATTTGCTTGTTTATGTTGTCGTTTATGCATTGATGGCCTCGAGGTTTAGGCGCGCGGTCGAGAATTTCGGCGGTCGCAGGTTCAAACCCCAGGCACACAACTCTGACTTTTCGAAGTTATGTGTGTATTCACAATGAATTATCACTTGCTTTAACGGTGAAGGAAAACATCGTGATAAAACCTGCACACCTAAAAGTTCTTAGGAATTTCTTAGGTGTGTAGTCCACCAACCCGCACTAGGCCAGCGTGGTGGACTAAGGCCTAAACCCTCTCAGTTGTAGAGGAGGCCCGTGCCCAGCAGTGGGACGTAGTTGGGCTGATGATGTTGTCGCTTAACATACAAGGTATACAGACCGTGATCAAAAACTAAAACAGGTAATAGTTACGATACGACGTACGTACGAGAAAAAAAAATACGTTGCCCTAGTCAACTCAACATATCTATTACATGTCTTATTTTTCGATCAGACTGTTTACACTCTACATAATTTTACTAAATATAAATGTATTCCTTAGGCTTTTTTACAGACCGTGATAGAAAACTGAGAGGTAATATCTGTGATTTTAGACTATTTGTTTATCGTCTCTTACTTATTATTTACTCCCATTCACCTCTTCCACAGATTTACATTACAATCTATTGCAAGCCAGAGTGCTTTCATTCATCGTTCTAACCATGGCAATAGTACTCAAAGAAAATGAAGCTGCCAACACCGCTAATATTTTCAAAACCATTTAAGGTAATGTTCAATTGAAAAGTGCCATTATTGTGCATTTATTGATTGTTTAAAAGCGTTTTACGGACATTGAATGAAACCCTCACAAAGAGAATTGCTCAACCAACGAAAAAATAAAATATATTACGTTTAACAAATGAAAAACACATTTTAGACTCACGCACGGGTGCCAATATTATTTGGTGCGAGTCAGAAGCGAGTGGATAGTAATCAACTACGATTGTTTTTATAGCTTTCTAGGTCGTGTTGAGTAAATTACAAGCGATTTAAATAGATAAAAACAGAAAAAATTCACTTTTAAAAACAGTAATGCCACCACGTGTTATTTTGTACATAGGTACAAATCGGTTGGCTGGTCTTTGTTTCTCAAGAAAAAAAAGTGAAAAATAACATTACTGTCACAATAAAATTTTAAATTAATGTTAATAAAATTCCAAATTTTTCTGATCATTCTTATGTTGCTGTATAATTGACTTGACGAACAATTATAAGTTTTTGAGGAATATAATACACAAAATTAAAATACAGTCAAATTGAACGATTACATAATACAAAAATTCTTTTGTAAATAAAATGTACCGCTTGCGTCATTGCCTTGTCCACCGCCTAATCTGACAGAGCCGAAGGGTTTCAATTTGTCATAAAATTTATCGTCAAGCCTCCGCCAGCCGCACAAAGAGATTGGAAAAATTGTTTCCAGCTACTAGGATTCCCCTATTAGATAGCCGCCGACCCTGGACGCTTCTTTGACCTTTCGAATATAGAGTGGCGAGTGATTTTAGGCGTAAATTTGTTCAAGATGAAAAAGGGTGTCGACTAATCAAGTGAAATATTTTAGTGGCCAGTGTTTTGGTGGTTAGTCTTATAGGCCGTGACGTATGAGTTAAAGATATTTTTATTTACAAATTTTTAGATAAAGGATACTAAAAACTTTTTTTTTCCTTTTACATGCTCAGAAGTTTTTTCCTACAGTTAAATCGTGTTATAAGGACCTTTCGATCGCACGTGTCTATTTATTCAGCAGAACCAACGAAGAAATTTCTCTACACAGAATAAAAATAGTATGTCCATTTCCGAAAGCCATTTTTGTATTGTGATTGTATACGCGTTTTATACATGCTTAAATTTTCCTATTAGATTTTTTTTTCGTCTCGTTCTCGTTCGGACTGCCTCGTGGTCTCGCGGTACAAGTATGTGCCGTGCGATCTAGAGGTCCTGGGTTCGATTCCCGGGTCGGGCAAAGTGTTATTGGGTTTTTCCATTAGGAAATTCTCAGTAACAGCACGGAGTCTGGAAATGTGCCCGAAAAACGGCAATAGGCTCGCCCCCTATTACGTGGGACTGATACATACCTGGCGAAATGTGGGTGCAGTAATGCACCTCTGCCTACCCCTTCGGGGAATACAGGCGTGAGTTTATGTATGTATGTAGATTTTTTTTTCATACAATGTAGTCTTTCACATAGAATTAATTCTCATATTAGTTTTTAATAATGCATCTTAATGCATTCTATCTTGATAGAAGAGTGTCAACTTTCAAGCCGAAACACTAAAGACAAGAATATTTTTTTATAAAGCGCCACTACCACGAAATTCTCCTATTCGTCTACGTTGCTCCTGCTTTACGACTTAGCTTACTGCAAGACAGTGGCAACGCAACGGTCGAGCCAGTAAAAACTGTAACCCTTCACAACCGACTTATACATATGTTGGCCTTTCCTACTTACTAAATGTAAAAGTGTGTATATTTGATTTGTAGTCTTCAGAATTTTAATACGAATAGAAGATTTTTGCCACTACTGTATGTCAATAACCATAAATGCCAAAGCCACAACATACAATCATTCTACAGTTATAATCACACGATCAATTTTCACCATCTGTAGATTACATACATACATAACCTCACACCTGTATTCCCTGAAGGGGTAGGCAGAGGTGCATTTCTGCACCCACATTTTCCCAGTTATATGTATCAGTCCCACGTAATAGCAGGCGAGCCTATAGCCGTTTTTCGGGCACTATTTGTAGATTAAAACATATAAATAACTTTTTAGTTTACAGATTTGCATCAACTGCGTCACGGAGGTTTCCGAGTCATGAAACAAAAGTTTTGGGACCTCCGTACTAACCTATGCTCCGACAGTTCAGTTCCACGCCGAATATAATAATTTCCTTAATGTCAATAATAACAATAGAAGTAGGTAAGTATATTCTGTATAAATATCAAAAACATTCGATCAGAAGCAATTTTGATGCAATTTAATTACCTCCAATAGATTCTTTTCATAAATACTAAAAGCGTTTGATTTATATTCATTTGATAAAATCTGACTACCAAAACGTTGTTTTCGATCACAATTTCATCGGAAAACAACACCAGCCCCCAAACGAAATTACAGTATCATAAAAGAATGATTTAGATTTTGTGTTCGAGCCTTATATTTCCATTAACTTTGGGGGAGTGAGCAGACATGCAACTGTTATCAAACCTATCTATAGCTTGATTTGATAATAATAACTTGCAAGCGGGAAATGTGGATCGGAGGGCGAGTCAGTAAGGGCGTGAAATGTTTATACACTTTCATAATTTTGAGGGGATGATATCGTACAAAGGGTCGGACAAAAAAGGGCTTTCAACAAAATGCTTAACACGGGAAATACGAGGTGGAAAACCTGGTTATCTCTGCTTGAAGCTGTCTATTATACGAAATCGATGGTGCAAGAAAGGATTTTTCGAGCCGAGAAATGCATTAACATGTTTTGGAGTGAAAAAACGCTGAACATTTCTGATATCATGTACGTAGGCTTTTAGAAACGTGTTGAGGTGGTTTTGGGGTTTTATGTGTTTATTTTCCCTTTAGTAGGCAGGGTTTGAAATATATAAATAGGTATATATTTCCTGATAAGTTGAACTCTGGAGCTTTTAAGAGTAGAGTGAACAGGTTTCTTTTGGATGGGCGTGTACCACCCTATTCCATTTAAACTATAAAAAAAAAAAAAACATTATCTAGAATGAAATTTTGTTTAAGATGTCATTCGATATTTAAATAATTAATCAAACCCAACATAGCCTCCATATTACGCGTTTTAATAGTCATACTAGGGAAATAGTAAGTATATTCAGTTATAGCTTTTTTTTGTCATATGTACATATATCACATTAGTCTCACGAGCACGAAATTGCCACCAGTATTACTAATAAAAACTAATAATTAACTAAAAACTCAGGAAAATAAACTCACGCACTGTTAAACCACAGTAAGTTCTACGATTAAACTGCACACACAAAAGACTGTACCGATACGCAAATCATTGTGGTAATGTCGACTATAGCTTTCTCAATGTTGCCACTGTGCTTTGATACTTTTTTCGCTCACCGTATGGATTATAGATTAGGTATGTCCAATTTCACAGCCTAAAATCACATTAAATTTGCCCAAGAAGACAAAAAAAAATTACTATTTAAAAAAATATAATAACTAAGTAAATTAAAATTAAATCACAACATATTTTTCTCTGTCTTGTATAAGGGATGCCAAATACGATATGATAAACTTAGCCAACTAAAATCCGATACACAAAGTCCCTGGAATTGCTAAACAAATGCATCGGAATCCTTGAATCCTACTATAGCCTAAAGACCCAACGGTAATCTCTTAAAGCTAAAATCAATCTCCATTACAGAAGTCAATGTCGTGGGGCAGTCCGCTTGTGGGATTACGTTATTCGGCCTCGACGTATCTACAATCAGACTTGAACCCTAATTCGCGTCGAATGTCCCGACCGTTTTATTACTGCAGTAAAACATTGTGCGATCTCGGAGATCTGCTGATTGTGGCTGGATTGTTCGTTTTCATATTTCTTGGAGATTTTTTTAAAGAATTTGGAAATAGCGGAAGGCACAATAAATTATATATAAAATTTAAATTTTCCACTTAAACTCATGTAGAATCTAACACACTGGTTTGAAAGTGGGTAACCATTTTATTTACAGTACATACTCGCATATCACGCATTTTATTAAGGTGCTTTTAGTACACACGAAATTTTCAGATTTATATAGTCCTTGGCCTCGCGCCATGCCAACGTGTTGGACTTAGAGATGTAAAGAACTCGAGTCTTTGAGTCCTTAATTTCGAGCTCGACTGACAAATTGAACGACTCGACTCATTACAATAAGACTTCCAAGACTAGAGAAGTTAAGTCTATATGAGCTCTTGAGCGCAACATGGAACTCGAGTCTTTTTTAGCGCTCGAGTCGTTTTTACGGGGCGAGTCGCGCTCGAGTCGTTTTCCGTTTGGAGTCCTTTTTAAATCAGGTAATAAAATGTTACTTTTGTGGGATATATTCGTAATCAGAAACGTGTTTTGAAAAATTTAAAGCGTTAATTAATAGGAAAATTAATTTTAATCATCATGAAAAATTAAATAAATAAAATCACAAGCAATCAAAATTGATCTGAGGACGCACATATTTATGTAATAAGTATGTATAAAGTCCAGAATAATTTGCAACTATTGACATTAGTAAACCTTAATACGCTCAAGACATAAGACTCGAGCTCTTTTGAGACTCAAACTTTAATAAGACTCGAGTTCTATTTAAGACTCGAGTTCTATTTAAGACTCGAGCTCTTTTTAAGAGCTCTAGTTCTATTTTAGCGCTCGAGTCTTTGTGGAAAGACTGAAGCTCGGTTCGACTCAAGACTCCGAGTTAAGTTAGTTCACTGAGTTGTGCAAAATTGAGCCGAGTCTATCGAATTAGGACTCAAAGACTCGAGTTCTTTACATCTCTAGTTGGACTAATCTTTATACTACTCAAACGTATGAGAAGTTCTCGCACAATAAATATACATACGTAAAACAGTTTCTGAAAGTTGTTTCGGAGCAGAACTTTTAAACTTCAAAATCTAAAAAAAAATTAAATAAAAAAAAAACCTATCCCTGTTTCTTGCTTTTGAATCCTAAGATAGACACTACGAGCAAGTACAGACATAAGACTTAAGACGAAATTAACGTTCAAAAATATCATGACGGTACTACTAAGACTTCTTGATATCATCAACAACAGAAATCTCTGAAGCATACGTAACTACACACAGTTTGGCATCTGTAATTAATTTTGAGCACACCCGCCTTAATAATTCAAATCCGAAAGACGTAGAAGTGGAGTTAACTAAGTCTATTTACCATGAATTCCCAAATTCCCACAGCTTGGAATTAATTACAGTAGCAAAACATTGAGTATTCTGCAAGAACTCGTGTCGTGAGAGTTACCGTTAAAACTCATTTAGTGTACGTGATAACAAAGAAGTGAGCCGGATATGCCCAGATTTGCATAATCCATGCATCAAATTCCGTTAATTTTCTTTTAATGCTCGCCGGCAGCTGCACGGGAACAAACAGTAGACGCTTTTAGGCGTCCCTCGTTAATCTTGTGCGTCTACGTGTCTGCCGTTTTTGAATTTTCATCTAGTGCTTTGTTTTTAATTGATTCTAAATTTTCTTCCTCTATTTATTTTGGAGCGTCTCATTAGCTTTTACGATCTCATTTGGAATATTTACCTAATTTGCTTTTACATTCATTTGTGGATTCAATCAATTTGTATTTCAAGCTCTTACCTTATTTATATTCCCGCGTGTATTACAAATTTTATATCAAAATCGGTTTTTAATATTTCAAGTGTTTTTTTTTAATCCTATTTAATAACACAGCAATGCAAGAATAGAAGGTTATACCTACAGCAAATAACGAACCAACCGTAATCAATGACTTGAAAGTCAAGCGAAGACAAAGCCCGACAAACCTGAAGGAACGTAAGTTTAAATGGAGTCGGGATACAAACAGCATCAGGATACCTCCGCCGTGCAGGATGTTAATATTCATTACGGCTTGCCTCGAGGGAGCTTGGGCTCAGACAAATCGACGGCGTTGTCGCGTACTCGTCAGCCTGCGGTTCCGACTTACGAATGCTTTGGAGTAAGTTTATAGTTTTCTAAATATTAAATGATATACTGACTTCTTTTCTTATTAAGCATCAAATTTAAATGATCACCTCTTTTTATGGTTGCCGATTTGGAAAACCAATCAAAATTCAAAATTAAAAAGTTATCTTGCATGTTGCACCTTTGTTTTCCTTCCCTTTACCTATAAACTATCTAGCCTGGGATATACATTTACATCTAAGATGTAAGAAGTTCCAAAAACCCAGTCTATGCGGCTCATTCTTAATCCAAACGGGCTACAGCGCTGTGCTACAGCTTTAACATTTATCTTTAATGGTACCAACACACGAAGTATTATCTAAGTGCCATAAATAGTCAAAAATGACTATTTCCAACTTTGACTTTCAACTCACTCAACGACTTTGACTCTTAAGTCAAAAGATGTGCTACTGGGATTTTTGATCGTATAATAAATATAATTCAGAGCCTTATTTTGAATTGAATATAAAACAAAAGCAACAGATAAATACCATAACGCAAATCTTAGTCTATTTCGAAAAATATAGTTCGTAGTTGAAACGGCTCAAGAAAATCCCAGTGAAAATAAACGAGTGTTTACGTGTGTGTGAAATTTCAATTTCAGCGGCAGTTACTTGCAATTTTCACACCGCAAGCAAAGAGACACATATCATTGTTTCACAACGAATTGCTGGCGGCAATCTTGCCTGCATTATTACCGTGCGATTTTATGAGAATAAATAATAATATATTAGTAGGTACTTTGTTTATTTCTTTTGAAGTTTTCGTACTCTATATATGGTACTCTATTTGTTGGTTGTTTTAGGGAAATAATAATTTAGTTATTTTCTGTGTACCGAGTTTGTGATACCACTCCGCTGGAATGACACAATTTTTAACATGTTATGTGGACCGTCGAGTTGCGGTAACAGTATGTATTTCAAATAGGTAGGTACATATAGGTTTTCTAATGCGTAATATGTCGAACCTTTTTCCTGGTCTAGGCGATAATAGCATATTGTTACATAAGAAAGAAGACATTCTTATTGGCGTGAACAAATCAGTAATCTATATACGAGTATATGTTGTAACACGAAAAAACTTTTTTTTAATTTAATGGTAAAAAAAGATGGCTAAGCCAAGTCATGGTTGTCATATTTGTGTAACTGAATGTGGCTCGAGGAACTAAGCACTAAGTACAATCCCTTTTACTGCAGCTGATATGTTTTTATAACTGTGTTAACTATTATCACCCTTCTCGCATCATACTAGTAAAACTTCAAACTTTAAAAACTTATACCCGTTTGATATAACGACAAGAACTATATTTATCACTGACGCGCTGAAGGTGAGGAAGTTGTAAAAAAGAAATGATGTTAAAAAATTATGAACAAATATCTTTATTTTTATCTATCCTATACGCTGATAGGTCTTGAAATTGAACCAATCAGGTAAAGATTCGGCGATCGCGTTTTAAGATGATTCGTCGGTGTCGGTTAAATTTGGATCGATTTGCAAATAGAGATAAGAATTGATTTATTAATTCCAATCATCAATATTTTTTGTATGACTATATTTACCTTAATATAAAGAAGTAAAGAAGTACTTATTTATAGAAGCATATCCTACTTTCTTCAGTATAAATTTATATGTAGATATAAAAGTAGCTATTATTCAATTTCATTTATTTCATTGTTGTTATTCATTCTTGGAGTTTACAATAAAGTATATTAAATAAATAAATAATTGAAGATTTTTCGTATGCATTATGTCATCATGCTGAACAGTTCTGCGTTTTTATTGAGACTGAAAGCTAAAAAGATTCATTAGAATCAAAACACTTCGATAATGACAATTTTAAATCATTTAATGAAAAAAATAATATCTTACTTGTAACTGCAATGAAATCATATTACTTAGCGCAATTTGTGATATCGACAGGATAATTCAACGACACATACAGTTACGTAGTACTGAATTAATATTCATTAGAGCCAGTCTTGGATAAAGCTTCAGCACATAAGCCCCGTGCGTCTCGGCGGAGCGTCGGTTCCTTGTCTTTTAAAACATAACATGCTGCATGTGAAGTACCAAAAAAATTTTGTAAAAGATAAAAAAAAAATTACTTTGCACCAAGGAATCTCAGAATAAATCCTTGATCTAAATGGATGGTAAGCACCAAAAATTACGACCAGTAATTCTCACATAGATTCCAATTTCGTTTTATCCCCATAACTAAATTCTGTTCTTGTTGTGTCTTATGGGTCGATTTATTATTATTTCTCTAACATAAAATTTCTATCCTATGAGATATAGAAAACAGACGTGATTTTCCACTGCAGTCGAGAGCTACAATGGCACTTATTTAATTCAACATCTATATTTTCGGTTCGTCGATCATTCATCACGCATGACGGCGGTTCGTACAGTTAAGAGCGCTCTTCGTTTTTCCTTCAAAGATAGATAGATCACTGCGCTGAAGGCACTCGAGCCCAATTGAGATGGGATAAGGATCCCGTGTCGTTATGTGCTTTTAGGTACTTTGGGCATGTCGGATTGTTTACACCCAAATACTTCGGTAAACAAAGGAAAGTCGAGCACAGGAGATAATGAGTAGATCAGTCGGAATACGTATAACTCACCTTGCTATAGTTTGTTGTGACAAATATGATATAATAACTTTTACAAGGTATTTTTTTTAGCTTGCTAAATAGACCTCAGCTTTTGAATCGATCGATTACCGTTGACGAAATAAAAACTTTTTTATTTATTTAGATGATAATTATCTAGCTTACGGATAGAATAAATTAAACTACTTGTTCATTAATAAATTATCACTAAAGCTTATGAATATCAAAGATAGCTATATAATTAGATATAAATTACATAATTACACGTTAATGTATGTAAACCATAATCAGTCGTTTTCTTATATGTATTTTTGCCATGTTCTTTTTAACGCTTATATAAGTTAATCTGAGCGTAAATGATGCCAAAAAATATTGACTAAGCGATACGGTCTCGATAGCTTCGACATTGTGAGTGTCTTATGTAGAAATTTAGTCGTAAAAGTCACATGCCATGCTCTCCAACTCAAGCGCCGTAATGAGAAGTCTGCAGTTGTAATAACACGATACGAGAACGTATAATTTTGAAATCTCTTTTTGCCTGGGCTTCGGGTACGTATTACGTAAAACCGCATGATTTGAAAACTTATTAAACCAGACCGATAAAAATGATAATTGGTTAACAGTGGTAACAAGAATTCAAAATAAGCTGTGGGATATTCGAATTTAACAAAAAGTCCGTACAAAAAGTCTAAAAATCAGCCAGTCAACATTAGGTTTCAAACGTAATAATATATTCTGGTTTTATTATTAATAATCATCGATCTTTCGATATCTAGTGCTTGTTGATTTCAGTTCTTGAGTATAAAAATAACATAATCGTAAAGGCTGCATATAAAAAAAAGTAATAGATATAAATTCAGAACTTGAAGATAGATGCCAACTTGACGCCCTCCTCGTCTAAGTCCTTGCACACTGGCCATTTGCAATTCCGCTCGGCGAGGCAAATAATTGACGATAAAGGAACACGCCTCTGACGCAAGCACAGTGCACTATTACAAAACATGTCAATTGCGCTTGTACTATAGTCCTTGAGAGTGACACTGCAATTGCGTTATCGAGACACGCCAAGCTCCAGCCGGACACCAATTTTCATGAAGAGGGCTTGAAGAGCGTGAGGGTCTTACGTACAAGTATGGTTTAATTGTTTGAAGAAATCAGCTCACTGAGTATTGAGAGCTAGCAATTAAACACTGCATACAAAACTGCTTACTGTTTTATATATAGCTGATGAGGCAGAAAATATCTGGATACGATCTTAATGCCTAACGATAAAATTCAACAAAAATGTATTAGAGGATTGAACAGTGAACTAACTCACATACAGATTGAACTGAATTCAACCAATTTCACAGGTAATTTTATATTCCACTAGTTTCTAGGACGTGTAAGCACCGTCGGTGTTGGAATATTAAAAAAGCAAAGTAAAAGGGTGCGCGTGACGTCACGAACAATTGCAATAGTAGGAAGCGTGATCTTTGTCTTTAATCGAGTTTGCACTGTGTGCATTCGTGGTATATGGAGCTAGGGGTGCAAGGTCGGGATACCTCCTAGTGTGCCCTGCTAGTCCGGATGCTGGCGGGGACGGTGCACCCTGGGCAACGTCGGCCCGTGCCGACGGCCAAATCCCGACACCAGGCGGACGGTCCTGTAGACCGCGCCGCGGTGGGGCCCGTCTTTTGGGCCATCCCGGATCTGTCCCGGGTCTTCGGCGGGCTCGGACAGCAATCTCTTGCTTCCGAGCAGGAAATGGGCGAACCCCATTTCCACCGTCGAACTCGTAATCCGGTCGAAGCTGTGGTCATGTCTCGCAGTTCGGCCGGCGCGAGGGCCTTGGCTTAACCGCCCGGGCCGCGAGGGAGAAAACCTCTATAAAAAGTTACCCCGAATCCCAAGCGGCGGCGCACCGTGAGGGGATGCATGGCTGATGGGAGGTTCAGTCTCTAGTGCGACCCCCGCCAGAGTACCGGCCGACCCTCTTGGCGGGTTACGCTAGGCTTACCCAGGTACAGGGGGCACTGCCTGGGTGGACCGGTATTTCCCCCATACTCGTGGGAACAAAAATGAAAAACTCAAACAAAAACCAAACCAAAGAATGCTCAGTGGAAGTAAGCGGTGTGACTTCCCTGGACACTTTAGCGCCAGGGGAGGTAGTCGCTGCCTCGTCTATGGGGACGTCCGCGGAGAGGACCGCGCCAGCCCGGATCGATTCCGAGTCCGGACTGAGCTGCGACTCTTCGCGGGCAAAGAGACGGAAAATTTCAAGGAGGCGGCAGGCAACGCTCGGTGACAGCGACACCGCAGGCGAGCCTGGCCCCTCCAAGGGGTCAAAAGATCACGCTCCGGTTTCAGCCACAGACGAGGAGACTGTGGCTGAAGCCAGTAAAAGATACAAGGCGGCTCTCCGAAAGGAGCGTGCCGCCGAAGTGAGGAGGAAAGCCGAAGCGGAGGCGGAGCTGGCCAGGGCCAAGAAGGCCTGCCCTTTCCGTGAGCCAAAGGCTCCGGAAATGCCAGCTTCCACCCGAAGGGAGGCTCTTATCAGAATGGCGGATCGGCTCCGCAACGTTACGAAGACGTCCAAAAACCTGAAGGGTGAACTTCAGAGGGACGTCAACGCCAGCGTTGCGGAGCTGATGGAGTTGGCGAACGAGCCACCCTCGGCGGAGTTGGCCCGCGCGGAGGCGGTAAATATCAGCCTCCGCGAAAAGGTGACGGCATTGGAGGTGGAACTCGCCACTCAGTCCAAGCTCCTGGAGGAGCTGACGGCCACTGTTCGGTCGCAGTCGCGACCGACAGTTGCGCCCGAGGCGTCTCCAGGAGATGATCGCCTCGAGCAAGTATTGCGTCAGGTCGCAATGATGAACGCTCGGCTCGAGGCGATGGCGTTGAGGTTGCCTCCGGAGCAGGTTCTCCGGCCTCCGCTAGCCGCAGACTGCAAAAAAGGAGGAGGAGGGGAGCCAAAAATCCCTGCCCCTCAAGTTAGCATCCGGCCCGCCGCCGTGCGTCCTAGCGCCGTGCCCCCCCCGTGTCCTGATCGTGAATCGCGTCAGCGAAAGCGGGGAAACAGGAAGCGCGTGGCACCGCGCCCGCAGACACCAGCACTGCGTCCTCTCCCCCCGCCACCCGAATCCATGGAAACTCCATGGGTCGAGGTGGCGAAGCGCGGGAAAAAGAAGTCTGGGGGACGAAACGCTGCCCCCTCTAAACCCCAGCCGACACAACCGCCGCGCAAGTCGGCGCCCCAGCTCCGCCTCCCACAAAATGCCGCCGTCACGCTGACGGTGCTGCCGGAGGCGTTAGAGCGAGGCACGACATACGCCCAGGTTCTGCGCGAGGTCTCAAGCCGAGTGGACCTCCCCAGCCTGGGCATCGCCGGCTTAAAGGCAAGACGTGCGGCCACCGGGGCCTACCTCTTTGAGGTGCCTGGGCCGGAGTCGGAGGCAAGGGCGGACTCCCTCATCAGCAAGATGAGGGAGGTACTTGCCGGGTCGGAGGGCGTTCGCGTCAGCCGACCCGTCAAGACTGCGGAGCTGCGCATCTCGGGGCTGGACGAGTCGGCCACCCCCGCGGCAGTCGCAGCGGCCGTCGCCCGGCTCGGCGAGTGCTCACCCGAAGACATTCGGGTGGGCGAGATTCGGGCTGAGCGCTCGGGTCTGGGCGCTGTTTGGCTCCGGTGCCCGGCCAAAGCGGCTGAAAAGCTCACCAGGGCAGGACGCGTCTTGGTGGGCTGGGTGTCGGCTGGGGTCCGGCTTTTAGAGCCTAGGCCCTTGCGGTGCTTTCGGTGCCTCTTTCGGGGGCACGTAAGGATAAAGTGCACCGCGGAGTGTGACCGCACCGGGATCTGCTACCGGTGCGGTCAAGAGGGCCATAAGGCCCGTGATTGCCAAGCGGACCCGCACTGCACAATCTGTGCAGCTGCGGGTAAGCCCGCTGGGCACAGGGTGGGCGCTAAGGCTTGCGTCGCCTCCTCCGTCCCGCACCGCTCTTTACCCGGTGCGAGATCTGAGGTTGTGGCGCGGCTGAAACCGCCCACCTCGGAGATGATGGAGATCGCCCATAGTTAATATGGCACGTAACTTCCTCCAGGCGAACATCAATCACTGCGCCAGGGCGCAGGATTTGTTTGTTCAGTGCCTGGCGCAGTGGTCGATTCAAGTGGCTGTGGTCTCCGAGCCATACTTTGTCCCTCCCCGGGATGACTGGGCTGGGGACCTGGATGGCTTGGTGGCCGTCATCACTCGGGGCGCCGCCGGATCCCCGCCCTTCGAAAAAGTAGCGAAGGGCTCGGGATGCGTGGCGGTCTTGTTGGGAGGGATTTGGGTCGTAGGAGTGTACTTCTCTCCCAACAGGTCCCTGGCGGAATTCGAGAGCTTTCTGGTCCGCCTGGGGGCCCTGGTGGTGCAAGGCAGCCAGTCCCACCCCGTGCTAGTCGCCGGCGACTTCAACGCCAAGTCCTTGGCTTGGGGCTCGTCGGTGACGGATGCGCGGGGTAGGGCCCTGGAGGAATGGGCGATTTCCATCGGGCTGGTCGTCCTGAATCGGGGGTCGGAGGACACGTGCGTGCGGCATAATGGCGGTTCGGTGGTGGACATAACGTTCGCCACCCCGGCCCTTGCCCGCCGTGTCCGGGGCTGGAAGGTCCTGGTTGACGAGGAGACGCTGTCCGATCATCGTTACATCCGGTACAGCGTCTCTGCTTCCCGGGCCCCTACCCAGCCCGGTAGTGGTCCCGCTACCCGATTCACGGGCGGCCGGCGGTGGGCCGCTAAGCGCCTCGATGTGGAGGCTGCGGAAGAGGCCGCTCTTGTTCAAGCGTGGATCTCCGTACCGGACGGACCGGTGCGGGTCGAGGAGGAGGCGGAATGGTTCGGGGTGGCGATGTCGCGCGTCTGCGACGCGTCGATGCCCCGGGTCACCCGCCTCCCGGCGAAGCGCCAGGTGTACTGGTGGTCGGCGGAGCTTTCGCAGCTGCGCGCGTCTTGCGCGGCTGCGCTACGCCGACTCTCCAGGCACCGTCGTCGTCGGGTCCGCCGACCTGGCGACGACGAACAGGAGCGGCTGCTCTACGGCCTCCACAGAGAGGCGAAGAGAGCGCTGCGGGTGGCCATTGCACGAGCAAAGGCCGCGGCTTACGAGGAGTCCCGGAGGTCTCTCGATAGAGATCCGTGGGGGCGTCCATACCGTGTGGCGTTGAGCAAGCTCCGCCCATGGGCGCCCCCGCTGACGGAGAGTCTTCGGGCAGACCTCGTCGAGGACGTCGTCGCGGCTTTGTTCCCGGCCACCGAGGAGTTCACTCCTCCACCGATGGCGCCACGTCCACCGGCGCCATCGTCGTTGGATTCGGCAAGGGATATCCCGGAGGTGTCGCCTGAAGAGCTGGAGGCGGCAGTGCTTCGGCTGCGGGGCAAGAACTCGGCCCCGGGGCTCGACGGGGTGCCTGGACGTGTCTGGGTGCTCGCCGTCGAGTCGCTGGGTACGAGGCTCCGCAGCCTGTTCTCCGCGTGCCTGCAGCAGGGCAGCTTCCCGTCGCGGTGGAAGACGGGCAAGCTTGTCCTGTTGAGGAAAGAGGGGCGACCCGCAGAGTCACCGTCGGCGTACCGGCCCATCGTGCTGCTCGACGAGGTGTGCAAGCTCTTTGAGCGTATCTTGCACGCGCGCCTCGTCGAGCATCTGGAGAGCACGGGCCCGGACTTGGCAGATTGCCAGTTCGGGTTCCGGAGGGGTCGGTCGACGGTACACGCAATCCTGCGGGTCAGGGCACAAGCGGAGAATGCAGTTTCTCAGGGCAAGTGCGTCGTGGCGGTGTCACTCGACATCGCCAACGCATTCAACACCATGCCCTGGGCCTGCATCAATGAGGCACTGCGGTACCACGAGGTTCCGCCCTACCTTCGGCGTCTGGTGCAGGCGTACTTGTGTGACAGGTACGTCGTGTATCCGGGCGCCGACGGGTGGCACCGTCGGGCGGTGTCGTGCGGTGTTCCACAGGGCTCGGTTCTCGGGCCGCTCCTGTGGAACATCGGTTACGACTGGGTGCTTCGTGGTGCCAACCTTCGGGGCGTCGCTGTCGTCTGCTATGCGGACGACACGTTGGTGACAGCGACGGCCAGGACCCCACAGCGGGCCGCCCTGCTCGCCGGGTTCGGGACCGAACTCGTGGTGGGCAGGATTCGGCGACTTGGCCTCCAGGTGGCCCTGCACAAGACCGAGGCTCTGTGTTTTCACGGACCTCGGTCTAGGCCACCGCCGGAGGCGCACCTAATGGTGGAGGGCGTGCGGATTTCCATCGGCTCCCAGATGAAGTACTTAGGTCTGATTCTGGACAGTCGGTGGAAATTCCGCGCGCACTTTGAGATGTTGTCGCCGAAGTTGGTCCGGGCAGCGGGTGCTCTCAGTCGCCTGCTGCCCAACATTGAGGGTCCTGGCTTCCCTTGCCGTAGCCTTTATGCTGGAGTCGTGCGGTCCATGGCCCTGTACGGGTGTCCCGTGTGGGCCAATTCCCTCGGCGCTCGCTGCGTCCGCTTGCTGCATCGTCCGCAACGTATGGTGGCGCAGCGAATCGTTAGAGGGTACCGCACGATTTCGCACGAGGCGGCCTGCGTTTTGGCGGGTACTCTGCCCTGGGAGCTGGACGCCAAGTCCCTCTCGTCAGTGTTCTTCTGGCGGGAGGAGGCGTACCGGCGAACCGGACAGAGACCGGCCCCAAGAGAGGTCGAGGCCATGTTGGCCTCCCTCCGCAGCGCCGCCGTGGAGGAGTGGCGTTCCAGGCTGGAGAGTCCAAGTGCTGGCGTGGCGACCGTCGCGGCAGTGCGTCCTGTCCTCCAGCAGTGGATGGACAGGCGCCACGGTGCGCCGACCTTCCGGCTGACACAGGTGCTCACCGGGCACGGCAGCTTCGGTGCGTACCTGTGTCGCATCGTCGGAGTGGAGGAGACCGCCGTGTGCCACCATTGTGGCAACTGCCGTGAGGACACGGCCCAGCACACGCTTGAGGAGTGCCCAGCCTGGGACGAGGAGCGCAGCGCTCTCGTAGCGGTCGTGGGGAGAGACCTCTCGCTGCCGACTGTGGTCGCCGCCATGGTCGGCAGCCGGAGGTCGTGGAAAGCTATGCTCTCCTTCTGCGAACGTGTCATTTCGCAGAAGGAGAGCGCGGAGCGGGATCGGGAGCAGACCGATCCCGCTCGTCGCAACAGGCGACGTAGGAGGCGCCGGGTCAACACGTAGCCCGGCGCCCAGAGGCCACACGGGCCGCCGTCCCTACCTTGGCGGCCCCCCAGGTGTAAATAATATCTGCTTGGTGTGCCTCTTGGCACCGCGCAGAGGCGGTCCCGGTGCAATCCATAGCTCTGGCTTCAGGGTATTCCGGGGCCGCCTCGTTGAATGCGCTGATGGTGGCCGTCGCGGGGTTTTTAGTCGGTATGACGGCGCATTGATTTTGGTAGGGACCCGGCCCAGCGGCCGCCCGAGCACATCACGGGCGGTAACATCCATGCTGGGTCGGAAGGCGCCGGTGAGTCCGACACACCCTCGCCCCTCCGGGGCGGGATGGTCCGTAAATGGATTTTCCCCGCGTGAAAAAAAAAAAAAAAAAAAAAAAAAAAAAAAAAAATATGGAGCTAGGAAATGTCGAATAGGTTTTTCTAGAACATTCGTTCGATTAAGCGCTTTCTATCTTCTTTGTTATATTGAAATATTACTTATAGTATTACAATTTCGTTGGTTTGTAAGATTCTATTTTTACATTAATTAATTGTTCTTGGGATCTATTCCATTAAAATTATAATAATACTCCTTTTCCCGAGACACTAATAAGAAATTTTGCTCACTAACTGTGATTTCTCCGATACTCATTAAATTCACATTTTTATTTAAATCACAAACAGGTAAATTAGTTGACAAAGATTTTACTGCATTGTATTTATACAAATGGATATTAAAACTGAATGATGACTTATTATTAAATAAGCAGTGATGACCTCGAGGTTTAGGCGCGCGGTCGAGAATTTCGGCAGTCCCAGGTTCAAACCCCAGGCACACCTCTGACTTTTCGAAGTTATGTGTGTAGTCACAATGAATTATCACTTGCTTTAACGGTGAAGGAAAACATCGTGATAAAACCTGCACACCTAAAAGTTCTTAGGAATTTCTTAGGTGTGTAGTCCGCCAACCCGCACTAGGCCAGCGTGGTGGACGAAGGCCTAAACCCTCTCAGTTGTAGAGGAGGCCCGTGCCCAGCAGTGGGACGTATTTGGGCCGATGATGATGATGACTGATATTAAAGCTGCCTTCGTCAGCAGTACGTCAAAATAGTAGTTTTGGTTAAAGTTGGCTATACTTCTTAATACTTATTTGAAAAGAAAATATCAGACGATAATATATGTTAAATATGAAATCGCAGACTATTACGTCGCCTAAATCTCCCAGACGAAATAAGAAATACAGAATAATATACTCGTAAAACAAATGCTTAATGCCCTCACCGCTGTGTTAATATTAAATAAATAGTGTTAATTTAACTACGAGCCCCTATGTAGCACTAATTACATTCCCAAGTCTTAATATAGGTATGGAACATTCTATAGTATTACATAGCCCCGTATATTTTAACAACTTTAGTCCACGAAGTTAAAGTTTTATAAATATGTCTTACAAAAATAGTATTCAGTATAAGCACCATTAAGAAGGGTGCAAAATATATATCCATAACTTAACGCCTGAATTCCCTGAGGCAGAGGTGCATTTCTGCACCCACCTATCACTAATTGGGTGTTTGTCATGGTCCCCATGTCAAGCTCTATCTCAAGATGGTGGTGAAATAACAGTAATTTCTTCACATCATTATGGAACAGATTATTAATATATTTTTAATATTTATTGTAGGTCCTGGGTTCGATTGCCGGGTCGGGCAAAGTGTTATTGGGTTTTTCTATTAGGAAATTCTCAGTAGCAGCACAGAGTCTGGAAATGTGCCCGAAAAACGGCAATAGACTCGCCTCTTATTACGTGGGACTGACACAAACCTGGCGAAATGTGGGTGCAGAAATGCACCTCTGCCTACCCCTTCGGGGAATACAGGCGTGAGGTTATGTGTGTATATTTCTTATTTAGATCCTAAAAAAATTACAGCCTATCAACTTGGTAAAATTACCAGTATAAAACAATTTATTTTCCTTATTAGACAACCCTGAAATCATCACAATTAACAAAGAATAATAGCGCGTCCTTACCCTTGTACATAACCAGGTACATTAGCTACCCGGCTTAAGGGAGCCGTTCTTAAGGACCTGGTCTACTAGGGGCGCATCTATAGAGATCCGAATATTAAGGAAGATATATCGGAGTGAGAGGCCTTAACTTGCATTAACCGAGGCGAGAGGGTATAAGGGGGCATTAAGATTGTTCTGCGGACCGTAGACGAAAATTGCGGGCGTAAGAATCGTCACGGCATGTCTGATTATAATTTTGTGTATAAAAGTTTGTTGACTTTCGTATGATGCTATATCAGTAAATACGACTATTTAGTCAGATAGACGTGATGTATGCTAAAATACGATGAATTTTTAAAAAGTTCGTCATCTCCATCATAATCATACGTACACTGCTGGGCTATTTTTAGGGATATAAAAAAATATTTACGTTCGTATCCCTGTGTGGTTTTCAGATTATCGCGGAATTTAAGTTTAAATCCAATATAGTTTTAACACTAAAATTAAAATATTTCAACGATAATTACGTATCTAAAATTATTAGTAGCGTCGCGTCGTCTTATTATCAATATTAGGCTTAGATTCTTTGGGCTCATCTTCATCATCATCAGCCCTTAAACGTCCCAGTGCTGGGCGTAGGCTTCCTCTACAAGTAACCTAAGAAATTCCTAAAAACTTTTAGGAGTGCAGGTTTCCTTCACCGTTAAAGTTCGTGATAATTCATTGTGGAAACATAAATAACTTCAAAAAGTCAGAGAGCCTCAGCCTGGAGTTTGTATCCGCGATTACCGAGAATCTCGACCGCGCGCCTAAACCTCGAGGCCATCATTACTTATAAAAAGTTTATTCTTTCTTAACTAAGAATTGTTTTATGAATAGCAACGTAAGGGGTAACTAAAGTACCTTTAAATTAAAAATAATAGATAATAAAGGTAAATTAGTGATGAAATATACCTTGCTATTTTGGGATTAAGGCCGAATATATGTATGTATGTACCTATGTATGAACACTAAATGAGAACAATAAAGACGATATTGTAAACAAAACAACACATAAATGCACTAAGGAAACTTATTTACCCAATATACAGTAAAAATATTTAATACATTGTGTTCTTAGCGATCGTAAACTTGCAGCGGGGGATGGCGGAATTACATCGTAATGCATGGAAGTTATAAAGCCGGTGGATCCGGGAAGAAAAATTGGATACTATACCTTACTTTTATTTTAGATTGTAAGCTTGGGATAAAATTTATATGAAATTTTATAAGGCTATCTCCTGTATCCCCCGGCACAAGTATGTGCGATTGGGGGTTTCGTCTTTGATTGCCAGGTCGAGTATTACTGGCTTTTTCTCTTAGGAGGTTTTCTATAGTAGTGAGGGTGGAAATGTGTTCGAGAAAAGGAAAAGGCTCGCACCCTATTTGGACTTTGAACTTGAAATACCTGGCGAATGGATGCAGAATTGCACCACTGCGATTCCCTTGGTGGTTCTGTAAAAATAACTTGACCATTAATTCGTTTCTTTCTCTTGAGAAGTGACAACTGTAGTTTAGTCCAAATAGAGATTCGATTGGCAAGAAACTACTATCATCTGTCAAAGATCAAAATAACTATGCTGATCTGATGTCTTTTGAAACTACTGGACTTATTATAAAAACTGTCAGTTCCATCGATCGATGCTAAATTTTAGTAAGCTATGTTGCATTTCAAACTGATGTACAAATAAAAAGATTCTATGATAATTTCAAATAAACCTGTGTCACTCTACTGGAGTAGAATATTATATTGCTTCAAACTCCCCGACGCTCAGCACTATGCAAATGGAATTTTGGCTGTAACTAATATTCAAAATGCAGAATCTATAAACTATTTTCGGGAACGCAATTCAAACTCATAGTACCTATTGGTATTCATAGCCTCATGAAGTCTCATAAACCTGGAGATCAATATGCGAAAGCCAGTAAGCATTAGTGCTGTACCAAAATTTGCCTGACAATTTTTGTATAATATTTTTATTTAGGTTATTATGGAATCGATTTTATGAATCGATTGTTGGGATCTTCTAACAATAAGACTGAAAAATATTTGGGGGACGTTTAAGTAAAAGGCTCGTATCAACGATTCCTCTGATATTTATGAGCGAGGGTGACAAGCTAATTTCATAAAGAAAATATACCATCCACGTGGGGCTGCCTGTATTTTCTCTATTTTTTCTTTTATATTTCGTACTGTTTTCATCTTAAAAGTGGAAAATAAAGCCATTTATCTAAAATATTCCTGCCAAGTTTTCTTCTTTCATTATGTTTCTTCTCATAAAATGTTAACAAAAATTCAACATTTATAAACTGGCGTACTAAACTATTTATTGAAACATATTAAGCACACACCACTAATCAATGAACAGCAACTGAATACAATTACCTCATTAAACAATCAACTCCTCCCTTTCACAATCGATTGCAAATTGATACCGATTAATCGTTATGAAATATTCACTCGATCCCACACATCACTAATAAACGCTCGCTGGTATTCTGGGCCGAATCCTTTGTGCTAAAGATTACGTTGTTTAGGCAACCATTGACATGTTAATTCCTCTAGGCTATTAAATTTGCATTCTAATTAAAACAAAGACGCCAGTATTGGGTTACTTTGTGCCTCACCTGAATTTTTGGTGTCTGAATTGGGGAAATTTCGTGGATCGTTGATGAAATAGAAGCTACAAAACGAGTTTTGGGGTAAATAAATGTGTAAATTAAGTTGATTATAAATCTAGGGAAATTTTATACGGGCTCTGGAGTGGAATGTTAAGTTACGGCTTTATAAATGAGAGTTTAATTGTGAACACTATTATCTTCATTCAATTTCTTGGTTTGATCTTATATTTTATGTTTTATTTTTTTATTATTCATTTGCATATTGTTTTGGCTACATTTAAAAGACGCAACAGTGATACACATAGTCTTGACACCACAGTACAATTTTTTTTGTATTTTAACTCAAACACTTGTGGGAGTTTCTTTATAAGCACAAGGATATAGCCATGGGCTATAACAAAACATCACATTTTTTAACTTTTGTTAAAATATATAAGAGAAATTAAAGAAATTATGCAAGGAAGGTGAACATAATTTATTTACAACAGCTATAAAATATGAAATACAATTAAAATACAAAAATACATTAAATTATATAGTAAACTAAATATTATTTAATATAGATGCTGCCACTCTTGGTTTGTAGTACAACACTCTGTGCACCAAAAGGCAACAATAACACACTTTGAGAAGCCCAATTGTTCTTTCGATTATGTTCCTTATTTTATTAAATGTCCAATTGGGGAGATTGATCATCTATAACTATGTTCGGAACATGAAGAGCTGTATAGTGGCTGTCTGTCTGTGTGGTGTACCTGGGACTGCAAAAATAACTGGAGTCATCATATATTTGCGTAATGGATACCCAGAATCTACTGTAACAAAACAAGTATTATTTTTAAAGCTTCATGGTAATTAACTTAATGCAATTAAAAAATAAACTTTTTTGGGTTACACCAATAAAGTGTATAAATACATTGCTTAATGTTCTAAGCAAATTATTTACACTTTATAATGTTTAAGGCAAGAGGCCTTGTCTATGTATAATAAGTTGCATGCATTTATTTTGTCTTTAATATGATATTAATATCATAACTGACCAAGTAACCAAGTAGATTTGTCAAGACTTTCCAAATAATGTTTTAAAGGGTATACACATGCCATATAAATGAATCATGTGTAGCGCCTACATAGCTAGCATCTACACTGGTGATTTGCATGTCTGCATCACATATCTAAAAAATATAGTTATAGATGATCAATCTCCCCAATTGGACATTTAATGAGTGATAATGTTTCCTACAATAGAAATGTTCTTCATGTTCAGTGGGCTTTATTATAGCTATTTGTGTACAGTCTATACACCCCAAAACACCTGGAAAGTTGAAATTCTCATAAAACCTGCAACAAATTATTGTTTTTGTAATAGATTGTAATAAAAATTCACCAAATTATTATTGTTTATATCAATAAAGAAAAAAAATTAAAGAAACTTGTACATTTAAAAGCTTTTTGAATAAAAGATATAGGTTTAGGTATTACAACACCAACCTGCAATAAGGCAGTGTGGTGGACAAGTCCTTACAACCCTTAATTTTATGGTGTCTGATCATCAGTGTAATGCACATGAAAAGGTATTAATATATTAATTAAAAAAAAAACAATTTTACCTAGCCCATGTATTATTTCTTTCAGCCAGGGTTTTAGGAAAGCATACATAATATCTTGTCATCTGTGGAGAAACAATGCAGGCAGTCACTTCTGCTATTATGGATGATACTGTCTGCTGTGCCATTAAGTGTCCTTTGATGTCCCCAACGGGTCTTTAATGGGACCCAGTTGCATAAAATTATAATGCAGTCAATATCTTTAACAAGAAAACACACATATTAATCTATTTTGTACATACATACATAAACATTTATGAGTTGTTGGAATTACATGTATGAAATAAAATCCAGCATGTAATGAAATGTCTTTCTTTTATTTAATTCTAAAATGTTTCTTACCTTTTTATCCACAGAAAGATCGGTAGATTTTACCCGACACCTTGAACTTCTCTTAACTCCTTAAGTTGTAACTCCTCACACAAACTTAAAACCAAATGTTTAGAAAGCCGATATTGGTAAATTCAGTATCACCGATGACCGAAGTAAACAAATGGATCCGTCAGGCGAATTTCAACTGTTCCCTAATTTTGTACCTTCCTTTACGGCTTGACGCGCTGACTTCATTGTCACATTCCATAAATTCGAAAAGAATCAAATATTCAGTCATATAAAAACAATTTAGGAACGTCTTTTACAGCAGCTTGACACCTTTGTTATTATTAATGTATAAATGAATATTGTAACAATATGTTCACAGAATCACAATTTTACAACAACAATTTAATTCAATTGATCACTTATTACCATAAAAAGTTTTTTTTTTAAAAGATACAGAAACTATTAAATTCTGTTGAAAAAATAGTAACTTGAAATGGATCGCTAAATGTATAAATTACTTTTTGACAGTTAAGCGATTCAGTTTAGGTCGTTTCAGAGAGTCATGGTACGAAAATGAACGAACAATAATACTTGACGAACCAAATTTAATTCAATTCTTAAACTGAATTGTTACAAAGCAGTTGAGCCTATACTGAACCGCTTTATAGATGTCATGGTACGAAATAACGATTCAGTTCAGTTTAGGTCGTAAAATGAATCGCAATAAGAGTTGATGGTAGCCCTACAGATCAATGCATCTGAACGTTTTTTTTTCTCGAGCAAAGGCAACATTCACACACGACAATGAATCGTGATGCTAAGTGCTAACCCCGCATGTTTCATCTCTGCTGACCACTGCCGTGCCATGCGTGATTATGCATTATTTATAAACACCAAAAGGATAGCACTGACGAAAAATAAAGTACACAACACTCGCCTTTTGTCCCAACGACAAAACGTGCGTTGTGAATAAACAACACAAATAAAAATCTTATAAATATTGAACAACAGTATATTTCACACTTACCGCGCTCCGTCGTAACTGAGATATATTATGACATCGTTTTGTGTGGATGTTGGGGCTTCGAGGGCTTCTGTTTATGTTGCAGATATCAATTTTTGTATTTCAAGATTCTCGGATGCTTTATAAAGTCTTTTGTGAAAGCTGGAGTCATACTTATAGCGTCGAAAATGAAAATACGATGCAACACGATTTTTTAATTTTTTTATTGCCTTTTGACATTGTATTTTATTTTTTACGCTAACATTACGAAACGTAAAGACGATTCAGAATTAAAAAAAACGTATGAACTCATGTTTTGCCCTTGTATTTAAAATTCCATATGGGCGAGCCTACAGCCTATTCACTTCGTGCTGCTACTGCCGATTCTCTAATGGAAAATTTTATGAACCCTGCACCTAGACAAGAAGAGACTCGCATCAAACCATGTTGAACAGTACATTCGCACAGTCATTTCAGTATAATATATATCATTCATCATAAACATAATCTGATCTGTAGAACAGGTTTTATTTTTTTAATAGTTAGAATATCAGTGATACAGCTTATAAATATTATAGAGCACCTGCTTCTATGCATAAGCGCCGGAACATGTCAATATTGCATTCTGACATTCAGCGACACACCTCAACAGAAGGGTAAAATTTAGCCGATAGGAATAGGGAAGTAACCCAGAGTCTATAACTACTACAAAATTTAAAATTCTTTTCGCATTATGGGAGGATTTGTATTCTTGTGTTACCCAAAAATTACCTATGGGAAAAAATACTATTGTTTGTTGTTGTATTGTTTTATTACAAGGGAATAATTTTATTCACCATTTTAAATCCTGAAAATTGGTTTACGTTGAAAAAAATTGATGTACCTACAAATTGGAAGTTAGGTTATGGCAACCAATTAATTTAATAAAAATTGTGTATAATAATTTATTTATTACATAATTTATGGTAAATATTATGAGAATTATTTAAGAAAAACTATTAGAAAATAAGAAAAACTACTAATAAAGCACCCAAAGATCCCCACAATCTTGTGTGGAATTAAAAAAAAACACGTTCAAAGCAACAATAATAAAAACGAAATATGAAAAAAACTTTTCATGTTTAATCAACGGAAAAAGTCAAATAAAGGGACGTTAACGTACGGTTATAGTGGGAGCCGCGTTCGCACATTTGTTTAGTTCTCGATCAATAATTCATCGTCACAGCAGCCGGTCACCGCGTAACATCACAGCCATGGAAAATGTGGAACATAAAGTTTGATTGAGTTATCCTAAACTCACGTTGATTTGATAAAATTTGTTTTACCAACACTTTGACTCAATTTAGCCGCGTGGAAATATAAAACTAGTAACGTGATTACAGGGCTTAGCATAGGTGATATATGTAGATATCACCATGGTTATTTTATTAACACAGGCATGACTGAAAGATTGTCAGAATAATTTAATGTATCGTATAATTATTTATCAATGGAAGAGGTTAGCGTTACAATGAACGCTAGCGTAGTATGACCTATAATTGATGTACCTAAATATTATACCTTGAGGATAATCTACCGTCAATACTTTAAATAGAGATTTCGAAAAAATATACGTAAGTAAGGTAATAGCACTAGTAATTGACCACTTAAGGACACAGAAATTTCTTTTTTAATGCCTAACTTTAATCATCATTCGAATTCAATGAGTGTTTTGTTTTGTTAACTCTGTGCAAGTCTTTTAACGAAACGAGCTAGTATTTTTTCTTGTACAATGGTTGCATTCAAGTAAAAAAATGAAAATAAAACTTAATATAAGAGATTTAGTAGTTGACCACCTAAAAACTAGTAGTTGACCATGTTTTGCATCAGTAGTTGACCATTCAGATTTTTTAATTATTTGTTAAATAAGAAGGCAAATTAAGACAACTTTGCGTTTTATTTGAAATATAATAACAATAACATCCCCCGCTCGTTAATAAATGTTCTGGCCATTTCCACAATCGACCATTTGCTTTCATCGATGATATTGTAGCTGTTTTTTTTTTTAGCTTTAAGTACTTTTCCGGGATAAAAGTTATTATCGTACTTCATCATCATCATCATCATCAGCCCATATACGTCCCACTGTTGGGCACGGGCCTACTCTACAATTGAGAGGGTTTAGGCCTTAGTCCATCACGCTGGCTTAGTGCGGGTTGGCGGACTACACACCTAAGAAATTCCTAAGAACTTTTAGGTGTGCAGGTTTCATCGCGATGTTTTCCTTCACCGTTAAAGTGCGTGATAATTCTTTATCAATACACACATATGCAACTTCGAAAAGTCAGTCATGTGTGCCTGGGGTTTGAACCTGCGACCGTCGAGATTCTCGACCGCGTGCCTAAACCTCAATGCCGTACTTAAATATGACAAATTCAACATTTACTTTTTGCCGAGGCTTTTGTCAGATTCTTAATCAGACAACAGTAGTTGAAAGTTTACGCATATTTTCAAGCATATCGTTAGGACCTATGATGTCAAATTGATCTAGAGTGGTTTCAAATATATCATCAGCAATGCTAATTGCTGGTGATCCTGGGATCGTCACTAGCACTAGTTCGTCACCAACAGTAATATGTACCGCAGTTGCCGATGGTTCCATTGTGGTTTCCAAAACACCATCATTATTGTGAGAGGATTTTTTTTAACGACATTTACTGCTGAGAGCATTGCAGCTTCAGTATAATTTAGGAATGTACCCCTTTTCCCAGACATCTACAAGGTGAAAATTTGGTTTTAGTAACTGATCGTACCTTACAATAAAGGTGGTCAACTACTAAATAAAATTAAGTTATTGTAAAAGTAAATAAAATAGTTAATTCTAATTGATGATGCCCTTCATATATTATTCCGTACAGTACATTTACATGATACAGAAATTCATCAGAAGTTGACCATCCTGGTCAATTACTAGAAAATCGTGCTAAAACGGAATCAGTAGTGGACCACCCCCACATCTCAATCTTGTAAACAAATTTTCGTATTTTAAATACCCTGTTACCTCAATTAATCCCTAACGAATAAGAAAAGCAAAACACTTATCATCAACAAGGTGACAAAGTTGTTAATATTTAACTTCAAACTTTTTCAATCCTTAAGAAAATTATGACAAAAAAACGAATAATAGATTTACGGTGCGTCAATCAACAAACAACTGGAGGCTATTTTTAATATTTGAAAATAATGGAGTCGTAGTTTGCGCGCTTCGTAGACCACATGACAGCACTGACTACTCAATATGGAATTAGTTTAAAAATATGCCGCGAATTCTTATTTTATCTGTTTATGTGCATTGGTGGTCAACTACAGGTACATGGTCAACTACTAGTGCCATTACCTTACTTATATTCATTTACATGTGAAAGTCAAAAGGAATAAAATCCTTTTATCATTACAGAAAAGATCTACTGCACCATAACATAGTTATATATAGTTTTATGTTAGTTATTAAAAAAATATTTGCATTCAATATACGATGATCCATCATGGAGAAGAGTGAAAATTCCACTTTTGGTACCTATAGTACAATCTGACAGACTGGACTCAGACAATAATCCAATGACATAGACTGTGATTGAATTGAGCAATGCGTTTTGACTAGCATTTTGAAAAGAGCGATGAGATCGTCGATGCTTTTTAAAAATATTTTTTTCAATTACTTCCACGGCCATAACGAAGCAAAGCATCATCATCAGCCCATATACGTCCCACTGCTGGGCACGGGCCTCCTCTACAACTGAGAGGGTTTAGGCCTTAGTCTACCACGCTGGCCTAGTGCGGGTTGGCGGACAAAGCAGAAGCAAAGCATAGCACTGATTAAGTAAGTTAGGTTTAGAATTTTAGGTTAATTCCTGGCTCAATATCAGTAATGATCCGACGCTTCGAGAATGTTTGTAACTATTTCTACTATTTCGTATGTCGCTAGAAAAAGTTGTCAGATGTTTTTAAGCTTCATATACCAGAACCAAAAGATTTACATAAAATGTCGACGCAACAGTTTCCCTGTCCGGAAATAGTAAATGTATGAATACTAGATGTATGGCACAAAACTACCGGCGCAATGGCGTCTATAAAGCGTTAATATATAAATCAAAACGTTGTTCAAGCGTTTTGAAAGGGCAAAATTCACATTTTACGGTCGGAAAGCTTTATATTTTGACACTTTGGTTTCATGGGAGCACAAGCGAATGGTAACGGCTGAGTTTTTACATTGTTATAGTCTTTGTTATGTTCATTAAATAATTAATTGTGACAATAAATATGCAGGGTTGTAGTTTTGAAGGTTATATTCGAAATAGTCAGCTCTTTTCGAGTTCGCCTACAAACAACTAATATCTCCTTATTTCCGCTTTGAGAATTATTTTTTGGAAACTAATTATATTGCACACTTTTCAATAGAAACGATAGTTAAGTCACAAATTAGTATATTAATTTTTGTCTATGACTTATTTGTCATTATGTAATAATACATGGTGATACATCGTATTCCATGTACCTATCTATAGGCTAATTCTGTATGTAAATGCAAAGTCACAGAGTATGCGAAGCTGCCGCTGCAAATATTTGGCATTTGTCATTTCTAATGGCGGTATCGATAAATCATAATATTTACATCACACTCTAATTCAATAAGTGTAAGAAAGAAAGGGAAAACTTCCTTACCAACAGGTTGCGGGAGGTGGGGTTAATATGTCAATGTCATGTGTCACCTGATTAATATTAGTGCGCCAAGGCAAATCCTTGAAGTTAGTTGTGACGTGACAAGGAATATCCCGCGCCTTGTAATCAACGCGCTCGCGCTGTTTTTACAATTGTTTTTGTGTTGTTATAGTACACTTAGTGGTATTCATTCATTAGTTATAGTGATTGCTCTCAGTCAGATTGCTAGTTTCTTATATTGTGAAAGAAATACCTATATCGGTGTAAATAGTGTGCGGTATGTCATGAATTTCATCGCGGCAGGTAAAAATATACGGGCGTTATAATAATTACTTAGTTAATATTATGGGAACGCCGGTTTTATTTCACATACGAAACGAAAATATAATACAGGTTGTACGAGTATTCAGACCGTGGTCGAAAACTAAGATAGGCAATAGCCACGGTGATTACAAATACCGTGATATTAAAAAAAAAAACCGGACAAAAAATATAAATAAAAACGTTTTCGTAGTAACGTTTGGTAGTTGTTAGGAAAACGTATTTTTTTTTAAATTGTCGGGTTTTTTTAATGTCGCGATATTTGCAATCACCGTTTGTCATAGTTTTCGATCACGGTCTTACTCTTTATACACCCGTGTAGTTTTGGCAGTCCCATCCCAAAGAGCGCTATTCTCAATAAATGTTGTCACCGAACTATATTGGCATTAGGTATAGTGAAATACGTAATAGTGTCGTGTCTTGTGTGTGAGGTGAGATATCTGTGATATTGAAGTGTGGACACCCGTGTACAAACCAAGGTCAAGAGCGGTTGCCATGCGTGTACCTATGCGCTGTTACCGGCGTGTTCTCAGCTGGCCACACCTATTGATAGCATCAATGCAGAGTAGGTAAGTACACATTTTAAAAATAACGTAAGCATTTTTTATCAATTACGTAGTGATGGCCTCGAGGTTACAATGAATTATCAAATACTTTAACGGTGGAGGAAAACATCGTGATGAAATCTGCACACCTAGAAGTTCTTAAGAATATAATAATAATAGAAAGGAAAATTAGGCCAGCATGGTGGAATAAGACCTAAACTCTCAATCGTATAGGAGACCCGTGCCCAGCAGTGGGACGTATATATAGGCTGATGGTGATGATTTCTATCTATGAGTATGGTATTTAATTTGTTTGAGATATGAATTTTTTATTCTTCGTGCAATCTTTTTTACGATTACAAATATTCAGAACGGGTATAAACTGCTATTTCATTTAGAATCCATCTGCCGTATTATCCCTATGTAGTGCTAGTGGTAGATGCATTAAGTTCGTCGGCGACTTATGCATTTTATGGATTGAGTGTCTTTAAAATTCATATAAAATATTCATATTATCATCATAAGCGACGTGTCCTTATGGTCATAAACTTTCTTCAAATACTCCCAGAGCTATCGGTTGAAAGATCGTTCATTTATCGTGTCAAAGGACGCCCAACACTACGCTAGATTCTTATATGTAAAACCTTTAAATCTAGTGTTTTACTCTATGTAAACAAACCAAATAATTGCTGTAATTTCAGTTAAACTTTTATTAGCCCTGTAAATTTTATCAAGGCCACCACAGCGAACATAAACGCGAACTAACGGTTACAATTCAAACCTTCATAAAACCACACCTTATTGTCAAAATATTCAAGACTCTAACGCTGAAACATGCACGAAAACTATTCGACCGTGACAAACTTATTAGGGGTTTAACCCGCCGCTGGTGAATTTGCAACAACCCTAATTCCTGATCCCGATATCAGAAGTACCTGGGGCCGACCCGTGTTTTGTGAATTAGTGCTATAATCTTCGCCCGATTGCCCATTATCTCCCTTCCCACATCCACGCAATTGGAGTTTTTGATCTTGTTACTCGAGAATATACTGGAGTTGTTAATTAAGGGTCTCTTCGACCAAGGCATTTGTATGTTGCTCACAGCACAATATGCGGCAAAAGATTTGTTTTTATTAAAAAGGTTTAGAGGTTATGTGAATATTGTTTTAATTTTCTGTAGTCTCATTTACAAGATACAAATAATGGATTTAGTAGTACAGTTTTTTTTTTCAAATATACATATATAGATTCTTTTTTAACATTTAAAACATCATAGTGTTTTTGGAAATATTACTTCAGATATTTTTTTTTCTTTTTTATATTTTTTGTTTACCTTTAAAAACAGATCTCTTCCACGTTTTTCTTTCTTTCTCCTTAATTTCTTATTTGCAAAATAAGTATGCTGTTACAACACAAGATACTTTCTGCAGCGGAAAGGACTTTGTTCCCCTGAGAAAGAGCTCGCGAACTCCGCGCCAGCCATAGCGAACTTACAAGTAATAGATTCTTGAGTAGCTTTTAGATCTAAGTAATATTTTATCGCAAAGCTGTATCTGTAAGACGGTTGCGATTACCAACAACATTTTATACACAAATTTTACAATTTTTATTGATATAAAATGAGTCATAAAGTCAAAGGGAGTGAGAGAGTTCGATATTGTCTTGACGACGAAATATTATAACTATTCTTATATCAACTCATCTTACAGTTGACGAAGGGATTATCACTTCAATAATTTAATACGGCTCGATGGAATTCAAACTCCAAATTACTTTATATTAATAAGAATATATCATAGAGTATGATGTAATAATAAAATAACCACTGTAAGAATAATTGAAAACTTGTAGATACATGTGAAAAATGATTCTATTTAAAATCTGTTACGACCTACTAAACAAATACAAATTACTAAATAAAACGATACAAATTCCGCTAATCGTGATCTTTCTGTATCTTCGATTCGATCGTATGTTTTCAACCGCACAACAAGTTATCAAGTGATCTGTGAAACAGTCGTATCATTATCATGAGCAAATCCGCATGCTATTGTAATAACATCATTGATGCTGTAATCTGCTACGCGATGCAGAGATAATTTCTATTGTTGGAATCTGTATGCGGAAACGATGATCTCTATAGAATATCACATTCCCGCTCAGTTACAAGGAAATTACTAATTGTGTTATCGATTGGTCAGCGTAATCCAGAAACAATGGCGACAGATCAAATGTTACATCGATGGTAGATGCTTCAATGGCTTATAACTGATCTAGTTTAAGCTAGTTCTTGTTTACGATTTCTGTTATAGTGATTTTAGAATTATTATTGACTGTGTGAAGCTTATCTTTTAGAGAAATTTATTTTTTGCTCCACGATATTTTTTCCCTGTCCGCATAGATTTTTTTCAATACATACATATATGAAGTGTGCAGAGTTTTGCGATATATCCGGTAAGAACAGATTGACATAATTACTCGTATATAGATTTGTAAAGAATAGGTAATATATCTCTATTACACATATTTATTCAACAACAAAAAATATTGCTTGTTTCTGCATCGGCACAGTTTGTTTGTGCATCGGGCAAAGCTATGAATATATGTATGTAGGTTTTCTTTTAGTAATATTCTTCAAAGCATGAACTCTGTAAATGTAGCCAAAAGAGTATATTTGAATAAATGTACGTCATTTAATAAATATTTTTAATATCTTAAACATTCGAAGTTACATGACATGATAGTTATTTCCCACAATGGGTTTTATGTATGCTTAAAGATAATATTTACTTAGAAATTTATAAGCACTTGCAAATTTTGCCTGTTATATCTGGAGTACGCTATTTAAATTTGCCTACTTCTATTGCTAACATAGCGGTGCATCGCACAAACCTGAAACCACAGAGTAAACACAGAGACGGTTGGAGATTTATCGTACAGTAAATGCTGAAGCAGTACATATGATTTACTGTGTAGCAAAATATTCACGGAATGCTGATCATTCTGTACGACAATCCTTTTGCGTGAAACGTGGATGTAGTGATGGTAAAAAGGACGAATCTGACTTCATAAAACTTGTCAAGGATTTAAAAAAAAAGTTTTTTTTTAAATGTTTTTAAAAATTTGGGTGTCAACTTATTTTTTAATATAGTTGTTTAATTTTATTTGTAGCATGTTCTAAAAAACTACGCCGTTGTTTTAGATATGGAAGAGCGAGGCCCTCTGGCACAAATATTTAATAATTAAGGTTTCAACCCTGATCCCATGGTTTGTAGTCACTTGTTGCATAAAGATTTTTTTAAATTATTTAACTTAAGTTTATTTTAAATAGAAGAATTAGGTTAAAATGAAAGAAAATTATCTTAAAATCTGTGGAAATATATGTTTAAACCATTCACTAAATCTCAATCTATCGTTTTTCGCATCATTCTCTTTTCCTTTTATGGCCATCTTTAAACACTGGTATTTTTATTTTATTTTATTGAAGTTCATGAGTTGGCTTTTCACTTCCAATGAAGAGACTCGATTTCTGGTGCCGATCGCCGTAAAAAGTCACAACTAAAGGACAAAATATCGTTGTTGCGCCAAAATCTGTCCTTCTATCAATCAATGCACTGCGCTAAGGTGCCGGAGATGGTCTCGAGACTGTGTTTACTGTTCAGTCCATTACCATAATTAACAGCAAACATTACCCTGCAGCGACAACACAAACATCAGCGGTATCGGTGCAAAATTACGCACAAATAATATCTATCTGAAGTACCGTGTTTGCTTACCGGTAACTTGATCGACAGGTGACGCGGGACCGATAAAATGACGCCAACGGCTTAAAATACTGTCAGGATTTCGCTGACTTTTTTTATTGAGGAAAATCTGTTTGATATCTATCGCTGCACGGCGTCGGGCGGAATTGCTCTGTTTTTCCACGTCAGGAGCAGTAGCAGTATTTCTACATACATAAACTCACGCCTGTATTCCCCGAAGGGGTAGGCAGAGGTGCATTTCTGCACCCACATTTCGCCAAGTATGTATCAGTCCCATGTAATAGGGGGCAAGCCTATTGCCGTTTCTCGGGCACATTTCCAGACTCCGTGCTGTTACCGAGAATTTCCTAATGGAAAAACCCAATAACACTTTGCCCGACCCGGGAATCGAACCCAGGACCTCTAGATCGCACGGCACATACTTGTACCGCGAGACCACGAGGCAGTATTTCTATAGAAGCCCAAAACTGTTTCACGTCGCTTTGTAATGGCTAGTCTATAATTGTGTGTTTAGTGTGTGGTCAGGATATATGTACTCATTTATATGTCAAATTGCTTTAGTTAAATAAAGATTTTAAGCTTAAAGATTTTGTAAGGCAACCTGGGCTTTTGGGCTTCTATGGAAGTACCGCCACTGGTCAGGAGGTTGGTATTAGACCGGAATTCCGCTAGCAACGTTTTTAGACAACGGTTGGACTTAGTAACCTAGTAATCAATTTAGGGATATTTGAAATGTAAATCTAAATTTTATATAGTCCGTTCACATTATTAATCTATGTTAAAGTATTAATCCAATTCCACACGAACACATTATAAAATTGTGAACCAATCTATTATTAAAATAGACACACGATCTATTATTAAAATTACTACATTTTCAGGAAATCAATTTAATCACATTTCATTTCTGTAATAGCTTATAATAGTACCTATTATAATCAATATGTGCGTCACTGACTCATCACGTGTCTCTGACTATAAATCGGTGTTTCTTTAGAAAACAATGGAAAATTTACAAGAATAAATAAATAAATAAATACACCCAACAGTCACATACATAGTTCTGATCCCACACTAAGATACAAGTCTTGTGTCGTGGGTATCAGAAACTACGAGAGACTTTTCGGTCTCACATACACCCAGACCCGAAACAAATATTTGTGGATCACACAAACATTTGTCTCGGTGCGGGGATCGAACCCGCGGCCTCTCGTTTCGCAAGCTGGTGTCTAGCCAACTGCGCCACGGGGCTGTCATAATTAATAAATAATTTAAATTATATACGAAAAAGCGAAGTAGCGAGTAGTTTATATATACTTTTCCATTCATTCAGGACTCATTTTTTTTTTCTGGTAAAAAGTAGATGCATTGGACCCAAGCCTCTAGTAAAATGTAGTTTTTATATACATAATATATATATAACTTTTAGTTGTGATGGACTGGAGATTTAGGTGCACGGTCGAAAGTCTCAGCGGTGGCGAGTATTCACACTGAATAATCATGTACTTTAATGGTGAAGGAAAACATCGTACGGAAACCAGCACACTTAAAAGTTTTTAGGAATTTTACGTAAATGGTGAACTAAGGCCTAAACCTTCTCCGTTTTCGAGGAGGCCCGTACCCAGAAGTGGGACGTATATGAGCTGATGATCACGATTATGATATATAATTTGAATTAAAATATTCCTCTCGCTCGTATCTATTTAAACCTTTGTATGTGTTTGTGTATATATTTTCATTATAAAATAAAGTCAATGCATGGTAAACTCGATAAAAGTTTTAATGAACGTTTGATTGCGGAATATTCGAAATGTAACTTAAGTATTGACAAATATCTGTTTACTTACGACTACGGGAGGAGAAAAAGTTTGCAAGATCAATACTAATTACGCGGGTAAAGAATAGTAGTTGCTGAAAATACGTTGTAGGAGACACCTTTGATGCAAACAACGAAATTAGTGGCTATATATGTAGATATATACGCGATTGATCTTAAACTTATTTTATCTCGATGTTTAATGTATTTTTAAAACCAGGAATTAGCAAACTATGCACAGACAAATTTCAATAAATAGACGATCTTTAAACAAAAAAAAAAGGATTTTTGTATAACAGCACGGAGTCTGGAAATAGACGGAAACAGCAATAAAATTATTGTAGATTAGAGTACTTGGTGAAAAATATAAAGATTTTTTAGATGATAAAGGTGAGTTTATGTAAGAGAACACCTTATTTAATCACTGTATCAACTTCTAAAACGCTAATAACTATAGTTTCATCCATTAGAATCTGAATCGATACACGTTCGTATCTTTAGTCTACCCTTTAATGTTCTATTATTACAGCCGTGTGTCCGGAGACCGTTGTTTTGGAAACTCGCCGGGCAAACTTAATTTCAAGCTGAACTAGTTTTTCCAGGTCAAACTAATTGAACTAAAGTGTTCTAAGATTGACTAGTTAAGTAAAATAAGTTCCTTGTGAAATGTTGAAGTAAGAATGGTAAATGCGTTCACTTATTCTAAGGACGATTGAATAGTTTAGTAGTAGTCAACGTGAAATACTGATACGTGGTTAAATTTCTGGTTACTTCTTCCGCTTTTGTGGGTGGCAAGAAGACATGCTGAGATTTAGGCACGCAATTTGTTGATAACAGAATTGAAATTTTATAGTTGTATTTTAATTCTTAATGATTGTTACGTAATGAAGCAATAAAGGAACCTGAGAGTCTCCAAAGGATTCTTCAGGTATGCGAAGTTTACCAATGCGTTGAGTCAGCATGGTAACTGTGGTAGGCTACCCCCTTAATAATAGGGTAGGTTCAACACTTAGATACATATGACCTGATGAGGATGACGAAATTGAAAAACGTAAATAACCTAATTTTCATGGTCATAATAGTAGTCAGGAGTCAAGCATTGACTGTTTTCAAGAAGAACAGAATATTAAAACCCATTACATTTTTGAAGATCGGGAATAAATTCATCTGCCGTCTTCCATTGAACATACTAATGTACATATCGATCTGCGCGAACCGTCACGTCAGCTGGAGTGTCCCACTGAACTGATTCTGTTTAATCAACGCCCCACGGATTGGAACTATCGGTGTGATTGAAGCGAGTGCAACCTGACGAGCAATCTTCGACTAATATCCTTCGCGAGAACTCAATTACAATACGAATGACTTTAATTTCCTCATGTGTTTTGCCGTTCCAAGACAATGCCTTTTGTTAATTGTCGACGACTTTTATTCTAGGAGTATTTTCGTTTGTCATTATACGCTGGATGTTCTTTATGTGTCATAAGCTGTATGATTACTTTTGAATATAAATTATACGATTAAGACCTCTTTCTAGATTTTAATTCAGATGTTACTTATGTGTCGACTTATTCTTCATGTTTACAAAGTGTCGGTTTCTTGGCAAAGTTAATTAAACGTCAGATTATGATTCGAGAGGCTGCGGGTTTGCTTCTGGGAGCGACAAGTCTCTCATAGCATCTGATACACACGACTCAAAACTTGTATCTTATGGTGTCAAAAATAGTTTTTAACACACGTGTAATGCGGTGATGTGCAAGGCCGCTGTTTAAGCACAACCGGTTTCTACAACAGGACATTATTTTACGAACTAATGTTTTTTTCGTGTTAAGGTATTTTTTTATAATTATTTAATCTAAAACTGTGCTTACCGATGTAAATATCTCCGCCCCGACAGCCTGAACCAGCTCGTTGATTTCGCGGTATAAGCGTCGCGTGTGATTATGATGCCATGGTGGGTTTGATTCCCATCGGGCATAATTCTACTATTCTAATAAGTAATGAAGCAGTGATTGCCTCGAGGTTTAGGCGCGCGGTCGAGAATATCGGTGGTCGTAGGTTCAAACCCCAGGCACACATCTCTGACTTTTCGAAGTTATGTGTGTAAGTACACACCTTATTCTTACCTTGAATAGGTATTAACAATGAATTATCACTTGCTTTAACGGTGAAGGAAAACATCGTGATAAAACCTGCATACCTAAAAGTTCTTAGGAATTGCTTAGGTGTGTAGTCCGCTAACCCGCACTAGGCCAGCGTAGTGGACTAAGGCCTAAACCCTCTCAGTTGTAGAGGAGGCCAGTGCCCAGCAGTGGGACGTATTTGGGCTGATGACGACATATGTATAGAAACCTAGGGCAAGATATCGGTGTAATTTTAAATACACAATCTCAAAGTGTCCGATCATTATAATAATACTTACACATTATGTACACATAACCTCACGCCTGTATTTCCCGAAGGAGTAGGCAGAGATGCATTTCTGCACTCACATTTCGCGAGGTTTTTCATGTAATGGGGGGCGAGCTTATTGCCATTTCTCATACCTAAATAAAACCTGCATACCTAAAAGTTCTTAGGAATTGCTTAGGTGTGTAGTCCGCTAACCCGCACTAGGCCAGCGTAGTGGACTAAGGCCTAAACCCTCTCAGTTGTAGAGGAGGCCCGTGCCTAGCAGTGGGACGTATATGGGCTGATGATGAATAAGTAGTGATGGCCTTGAGATTTAGGCGCGCGGTCGAGCATCTCTGCGGTCGCAGTTTCAAACCCCAGGCACACACCTCTGACTTTTCAAAGTTATGTGTGTATTCACAATGAATTATCGCGTACTTCAACGGCAGACTATACACCTAAGTTTCTAAGATCTTTTAGGTGTGCAGGCTACCCCTCGATGTTTTCTTTTACCGTTAAATTAAGTGATAATTTATTGTAAATACACACATAATTTCGAAAAGTCAGAGGTGTGTGCACGAGGTTTGAACCCGCGACCCCCGAGATTCTTGACCGCACATTTAAACCTCGAGGCCATTTTACTTATTCTTATTCTTAAATCCTCACTAACAGCGTGCAGATTAGAAATTTGTATGAAAAATAGCAACAGACTTGCCCGCTATTACGTGGGACTTAAAAACACAAATAGCAAAACGTGGGTGTAAAAATACACATCCCCCCTGTAAGGCATCTCCTTAAACGTCGCCAACCCAATCACAAACAAATAAGGATCAAAGAATGAATCGAAAATCTCCAGCAAAATGAATTAGCTGCAAATCGATCCATGATCTCACGGTTCACAGCCCATATACGCTGCCACCAGACCAATGAAGCGTGAATATCGGTATAAAGTAAAACAATAGAGTTTATCACTGATACCATCACAATTTGAATAGATTTAGATCGTGAATACTGCCGTTTGGTCTGCTCGGGTGTCGATAGCTGGAAACTGTGTGTTTCGGTCTAAGATTGTATTGGATCTCTTTACACTATCCGATTTTGAATGCTACAAACGTGTACGTGAGCGTATTTAGACTGTTCTGGAATCCTTTGTTCCCCGCATTAATGTTGAATTCTCGCATAAGATCGTTAAGTTCTGCAAGGAGGATGCGACGGTTTATGTCGTCTCTTCCGATTCAAAGACAGTTGAAAACAATATAATCCAGATGAATGATGTTACGTTGTTCTTCTTTGTTTATTTTGTAGGTATATATTTAGTTTGCGTTTCAGGTGATTCAATACATTCTCCTTATATTACTTCGCTTCACTTTGATCATCATTAATATCTCATCCCCTCCAAAAGCCTCCCCGAAATAATCTTAAAACGATATTATTATTTTTTCGTTCTCTTACAATATGATTATTTGGGTATTGTTATCTTAAATCATCAATTACAAACATTTTTAATAAGAAACTGATTGATATATTAAGCGTGATAAATTAATAATCGACAAAGATTTTGTAAAACATCACCCCGTGATGATTTTTGCAGAACTTCGCTCACGTTTCGAATGATTTTTAAATACAAAAATTGTGTAACCCGCTTTTATCTCCTAAAGTGTAGGCTGAATTGCATTTTTGTTTTAATCCCTAAATAATAAGAGGTGAGCTTCTTGTTTTTCGATCACATATCCAGACTCGGAACAGAGTATTTTCTAATAGATAAACAAACGGAACCCGGGACTTCTCTATCGCACGGTGACTTTTAGGCCGCGAGCTCAAGAAGGCAGTCTTCATAATTCTATGAAATTTGCAATATCGTACGAGATGACGGCTCGAGTAAAGTGTGCGTAATTTGAATAAAACACGTGACTGTCTGCTGTTTCCTCCGAACGAGTCTGTATTGGGAACGGGTAGCAGGTGGTGATTAGACCAGATCTCCGCCGAGATAGGCACAGCGTTTGGCCGATAGCGTTATTCTATTACATAATTGCATGGACTGGAGATACGTGTATTAGTTAACAGAACGCATTGTGGTTACGAGTTCTTTCTTAATAGAGTAAATAAATATTGGAAGACAAAGTATTAGCCCTGAATTTACATATCTCACTTTTTATATTGAATTGATGAAAATTTACTCTTTGTTTGTTGTTTAATTTATCTTCCTTTTTTACATACTCGTTAATATGGGACCAGAGCATATTTGTAATGGTTAAAAAAATTTGAAAATTAATTTAGAAATAAACATAAACGATAATGGTTATTAAGTCTCTTGTAAAGTCGTCTAATAACAATTGTATAAAAAAATATTCTGTGACACTATAGACTTTTAAGCTATCCATGAACAGACTCTACTCCTGAAAAAATATTTCGTCTCAAAAATAGTTTCATTAATGAATTGTTACGAGCAAAGGTAACAATTGTATACCTATGCAATATAAATAACATCTTCAAACATAAATCTTTCCCCGTTAACCTCTAAGCAAATAATAAAAAGACACAATACGAATGTTATCTTTAAAACCGATCATTTAGGCGGCAAATTCGCAACTTCAATACATTTGCTATCTTCGCTCAACCATTAGGCGCTTGATAAAACTTCTAACCATTATTAAACCAAAATAAACCATTACCAGAGGATTCTCAGCGCCTTATTTAGTACTCAGCCTCATGTGTACGTAGATAAACGATAGTAATGCGTATACATTCACCAAGATAACACGTACCATTAACAGGATTTCCACCAAAGACGTATTCACGATCGTAGATAACAATAGGAGAAACTTGGCGCAAAATAATGTTTTTAATTACACTTCCACGCTTCTAAATTATGCAAGAAGCCCTGTCGTTATTCTAAATGGGACAGATAAAATCCTAAACGATTATTTTGCCGTTGAATTTGAAGATGTAGATAAAGCATGTCTTAAATTCAAAAGTTTGCTTTTAGGATCATTAACGTCGTGCAATTCTCTACGTTTTGCAAAACGTGGCTTTATTACAAATACAATGATGTTATTGAATGTTGTGCTATTTTGTTTCATTATTATAAGATTGATTAATAAAATATAAGTGCTTTGACTAGACACAATTTCTACAGTTGTGGGATCAAATACAAGGCACATTTGAAGTAATGAGCCAAATACGTCTCATTCTTGAAAATGACTTCTTAAAGTCAGAAGAAGGATTAGACTTAAGATTACTACTTTGGCTAAGCAATTTTGTGGCAATTCATGTAGGAATATGTCGGACTGAGCTCAATGCGCGAGATGACTATACAGAGGTTTTAATCGGAATAATTGCACACGCATTTCCTGTCTGCATACAGCCTAACCCTGCATGCTAGACTGGTGACCCTTTAGAATGAACACAAACGTAATATGTATATATATCTTATTGGTCGTGCGGTACAAAACGGCGATATGCGATCGAGTGGTCCACAAATTCGATTCCAGGGTTGGACGAAATGTTTATAATTTAATCCATTAATACATTTTTATACTCGGGATAACGGCTTGAGTTTATGTATGTATAAATGAATTGTACTAAGTTAAACCATCCTAGACTAACACTACAAAAAGAAAACTCCAAAATCACCAACATAGTACAAAAAGATTAGTTCAAAAACGACAGCGATCCGTATAATCCGCCGACGTACACTCGCGTTAGTGTTACACCATCAGCAGTCTCGGCACGTTCGCTGCAGGCTGTGACACCTCCAAGATGAACAGAAAAAACACGCACAACTTTCGCAAAAGTGGGCGAAGTCATTTATCAAGCCAACGTTAAGAACTCTCAAGACCAACTTCTGATACAGGATACGTTGGCATGACATTAATAATGATATCGCTGTATTTGATGTTTTTTCGTTGTGTTTGGCGTGTTTTATCACTTAAAGGAACTTTCCTCTTAACGTTTTTGCAGGCGGCGGCCTAGATACGTTTTTCTATTGTTACACAAGGGTCGCAACGAGGCTTGCTTTGACGCATATTTTCGTTTGTACTAAGCTCTTTGACGTTGTTAATGTTTTAGTTTGTTGTAATTAAAATGCTACTTGTTTCTTTGAGATGGGAAAACAATATTTGATAGTTTTTTTCTCTTTCACTTTGTGCTATATTTTGGCAAATAATCTCACATTTATGTGCTTTATAAAAGCGATTCTGTTAAAAAATTAATATTTATAAATCCATGTGATTTATCATAATGATTAATCACGAATTAGTCAGAAATTGTAAACATGTTATTGGAATAATAGGGCCGGTAATCTACTGAGTTATTTATGATCAAATCATGTAAGGCTTAATCTGTTTAGGTGTGATAGCTACCAAAAATGGTATGTAGGTACTTTTTCTTATAAGAATGTTGTTCCTACTAAAATATGTGCAACATATCCTAACTGCCATCAATAAATCATCATCATCATCATCCCATATATACTTCCCACTGCTGGGCATGGGCCTTCTCTACAACTAAGTGGGTTAAGGCCTTGGTCCACCACGCTGGCCTAGTGCGGTGTAACGGACTACACACCTAAGGAATTCCTAAGAACTTTTAGGTGTGCAGGTTTCATCACGATGTTTTCCTTCACCACCGAAGTAAGTGATAATTCATTGTGAATACACACATAACTTCGAAAAGTCAGAGGTGTGTTCCTGGGATTTGAACCCGCGACCGCCGAGATCCACGACCGCGCGCCTAAACCTCGAGGCCATCACTACTTTTAATAAAAGCTTTTGCGTATAAACTTTTACACAATAGTTCGATATTATGAAAATAATTAGTATACATCATGAAATATTTCTTTTTTTTGGTAATTTTATGGTACTTTTTATTTCGGAAAAATATTTTGTTCCTGAAGGACTATCTTAAGGCCAACGACTGGTAGGTTTCTATAGTTAAAGTTAAAGTCAACGTTGATTTTCTGCGTGTCAGTGGTACCCTGGTCTAGCCAGCATATTCGAATGGCAGTCCAAGTTGACTACGGCGTGCTTCTACCTCTGATAAAGTAGTTATAATGCAGTCTTGATTGTATACGAGTTAAACACATAAGAAAATTACGCCAATTTGTTTATCTTATAGGATATTGTATTAGAATCGCTTAAATACTCTATTATCTGTAACTATTTATCTCTGACTGTCTCGTGGTCTCGCGGTACAAGTATGTGCCGTGGGATCTAGAGGTCCTGGGTTCGATTCCCGGGTCGGGCAGTGTTATTGGGTTTTTCCATTAGAAAATTCTGAGTAACAGCACGGAGTCTGGAAATGTGCCCGAAAAACGGCAATAGGCTCGCCCCCTATTACGTGGGACTGATACATACCTGGCGAAATGTGGGTGCAGAAATGCACCTCTGCCTACCCCTTCGGGGAATACAGGCGTGAGTTTATGTATGTATGTATTTATCTCTATCTGATTTTATCGAACAGATTATTCCCATATGTCTATCAAGGTTTGCAGAAACACATTTCGTATTTTTTGTTATAAATAATAGTTAGCGAGCATCTATTCACAATCAATTATCGCGTAGGTACTTTAACGGTGAAGGAAAACATCGTGAGGAAACCTGCACATCTAAAAAAGTGCTTAAGAATTTCTTAGGTATGTAGTCCACCAACCCGCATCAGGCCAGCGTGGTGGACTATGGCCTTAACCTTCTCAGTTGTAGAGTAGGCTCCTACCCAGCCCAGACGTATATGGGCTGATGATGAGCATCTAATCATATACCGAACAACTTAAACAGTTAGTAAGAATTAATCTCATAACGCTATCCATCATCCCAGATGTTGAAACTAGGACCTTAAGATCACTCTCATTTTTTTCTTATAAGATTACCTATGAGAAAAAAAAACTTATAACGTAAGCAAGCCTAAATCAACCACAAATCATCATGTATCGACCGCACACAAATTCAAATGTTCTTACTCCAGTTGACTTTTGGCAGCAACTCCAAACGTATTCTGTAACTAACTTCTAGTTAGGTTCGTAAACGGCTTTACGTGTTGAACGAGGAAATCAAATTATCAACTTCCACAAACTTCACACCTACCCTTACAGGTCACAGGAATTTGTTGACCAAAAACCGTAGCCCCTTCACTGTTTCAAAATTCTGAACGTTTCCTTAGACAAAAATGTGTTCCGTACGCGACGCCAAACAAGCTTTATTGGGTATCTTCGCCAAAGTATGCGAGTAGGGAATTCAATAAGTGACAGCGTAAAGAATTAAGGGTGCTTCTAACACGACTGCACTTTGTTTCCCATTGTCACTTTGATGTTTCCTTTGTCTTTGTTTTGGCCTTGTGTTTTGTTTCCTAAACAAATTCAATTAAATTAGTAAGCAATTTTTAAATATCCTTCTTACAAACTACGGTTGACAATACATAGTTCATCAGTCAATAAATCTTTTTAAAAACCAATTACTTCAATCGATTGAAACACACGTCGGTAATAACAACAAATTACTGTGCTTTCATGTCGTTTGAGAATTACGTGTCGTTAGCTAGAATAAGCTTAGACAGTTTCATAAACCGTCCAATAATTATACTTCGGTAGAAAGACTGCACATTTATTACTATAATTGCGGTGGATGTGACGCAAGTTTCCTTTTTAAACCGATGCGGATGCTCGATTAAGAAAACATTACATAATTGTGCGAGAGCCGCCGAGCGCGCAAGTGGCGCCATGCGAGGAAACTTGTAACTATGTTGGGGTGAGAAGGCGGGCGGGGGCGCGGTGTCAGAGGGGGCGACTATGAGCCACCACTCTCGCTAGACTGACGAACCGATCGCTTCGTCAGTCGCCCACTAAACACGATGAGAGTGGCACGCGGCCGCCTCGCTCCGGACTCACTACGTACGTGCGCCGCGACGTAAACATTGACCTGTGAAGTGAAATGTTAATGGTGTCTCTATGAACACTGACACATATAGTGAACGTTTTTAACTGAAGTTACGACACAGACAAATGTGTGTAGAAAATGTTTCAATTGCTGACTCTTTTGTTTGTGACTTTTGGTGTCAACGCGGCATATGCTCCAGGCGTGGATAATTGCAGCCGCCTGTCCAAAGGTGATGAAGGCACGCTGTGCCGGGTGCGGACGCTCGACGCCGATGGATCCAGTTTAGCATCTGCACCCTCTGAGAACTCGAAACGTCTCACTGTCGAGTGCAACCAGCTGCTATTGTTCGAAAGTTATCTGGAAGCGAACTACTTTCAAAGATTTTCAGCACTCGCCGAACTAACACTTCGGAACTGCAAACTACTCAGGATACCGGGTAACGCGTTCGAGGGATTACGTGAACTGAAAAAGTTGTCGATAAGATCTAAAAACTACGATTGGAGCCCGAATAAAAACTTGGAGCTCTCGCTCGGCACTTTCAACGGACTGCGGGAGCTGCAATCTCTCGATCTGGGAAAAAACAATTTGAAGGCCATACCATCTGATGTTTTCTGCCCCTTGGAAAATTTACAAACACTCAACGTCACTCAGAATCGTATAAAAAGCGTCGACCGCCTCGGTTTTGGGAAGACGTGCGGTTCCAGTTTAAGAAGTTTGGACTTGAGTTACAATGAGCTCAAGTCGCTGTCAGAAGATTCGGAAATAACCGGTTTGAAGAGACTTCAAGAATTAAAGTTGCAGAACAATAACATTACTGACATTTCAGGTGAAACGTTTAACGGACTCATTTCGTTGCGTATATTGAACATTTCCTATAACAATTTACAGTATGTACCCGAGGGCACATTCGCTAGCACGAAAGAGTTACGAGAGGTGTATTTGAATAATAACCTACTATTTGAGTTGGCCAGAGGCGTGTTCCACCGATTAGAACAGCTGCTTGTCTTAGATTTATCGAATAATCAACTCTCTAGTGCGCACATAGACGGCGGTACGTTTATTGGCCTTATACGCTTAGTCATATTGAATTTATCCAATAATGCGTTGACGAGGATCGACGGTAAGACGTTCAAAGATTTGTTCTTTCTGCAGATATTAGATTTAAGGAATAACTCGATCGGATATGTTGAAGAAAACACTTTCCTTCCATTGTATAATCTACATACTTTGAATTTAGCTGAAAACAGATTGCATACAATAGACGAGTTCCTATTCAATGGTTTGTTTGTACTTAGCAAATTAAATTTAAATAATAATCTACTAATAAATATAGACCCGAAAGCATTTAAAAATTGTTCAGATTTGAAAGAATTAGATTTGAGCTCGAACCAACTTACCGAAGTGCCGTCAGCTGTTTGGGAGTTGTCTTTGTTAAAAACTTTAGATCTCGGCGAAAATCAAATAACAGATATAAAAAATGGCTCGTTCAAAAATTTGGACCAGTTGACTGGTTTAAGATTAATCGACAATCAGATTGGTAATTTGACCGCCGGGATGTTTTGGGAATTACCGAGCTTGCAAGTATTAAATTTAGCGAAGAATAAAGTACAAGCCGTGGAACTCGGTAGCTTCACGAGAAATAAACAATTAGAAGCCATAAGATTAGACAGTAATTTTATATCAGATATAAACGGTGTTTTCTCGGGATTGTTGAGTTTATTATGGCTTAATCTGTCAGAAAATCATTTAGTGTGGTTTGATTACGCTTTTATACCCAGCAAGTTGAAATGGCTCGACGTTCATGGTAATTTTATAGAACACTTAGGCAATTACTATAAACTTCAAGATCAAATTCAGATAAAAACTTTAGACGTTAGCCACAACCGTATAGTGGAGATATCGCCATTAGCTATACCACACAGCGTCGAATTATTGTTCATAAACAATAACCACATAAACAACATTCAAGTGAACACGTTTATGGATAAACACAACCTAACTCGGGTGGATATTTACGCAAATGAGATATCTCATTTAGATATAAACAGCTTGCGCCTGTCTCCAGTACCCTTGAACAAGTCCCTCCCCGAGTTCTACATTGGAGGAAATCCGTTTGACTGTGATTGCTCGATGGAATGGCTTCCTTTGATAAACAATATGACCGCTACGAGACAACACCCGAGAATTATGGATCTTGAGAATGTGTTGTGCAAAATGACTCACACGAGAGGCGTAACCCATATCCCCCTGAGCAATTTGAAGTCCACCGATTTCTTGTGTACTTACGAAACGCATTGTTTTACTCTGTGTCGATGCTGCGACTACGTTGCGTGCGATTGCCAAATGACATGCCCGTATAATTGCTCCTGTTATCACGATCCCACTTGGAACAAAAACGTCGTCGATTGTTCCAGCCAGCGTGCTATTGAAATACCGGAAAAAATACCGATGGACGCCACCGAGGTCTACTTAGACGGGAACGACTTTAAAGTATTGCAGAATTATGCATTCATCGGGCGAAAAAATATGAGATCGCTTTATGTAAATTCAAGCGAAGTGGAAAACATACAGAATAAAACATTTGCCGGTCTATCTTCGCTCATTACGCTGCATCTTGGTAACAATAAACTAAAACATTTAAGCGGGTACGAGTTCGAACATCTGACCCAGCTTAACGAGCTTTATTTGCAAGATAACTTTATCAACCACATAGCAAATTCAACATTTTCTTCTTTGCATTCATTGAGAATCCTCAGACTGGATGGAAATAGACTGGTTGACTTCGCCGTATGGAGTTTAAATACTAAGGCAAATTTAAACGCAATGTCACTTGGGAACAACATGTGGTCGTGCAAATGCCGTTACTTACAAAGATTTACGTCTTTCATATCAGACAACGTACATAAGATAGTAGATATAACTGACGTATGGTGTTGGAACCCCGATCCTAAATCCATACAAAAGAAAGAGCTCAACTTGAATGGCACAATTTGCAGCGACTATTACGCGGGAGATTCTGTTATAGATAACATGTTGGTCTCAAATTACATGCCTATGATGGTGACTACGCTCTCCGGATTCATGTTGATTATGCTAGTCATCCTTGTGATTTTCTTATTCAGAGACGCCATTCGTATATGGCTGTATACGAGCTGTGGCATAAGATTGTTTCCATTCACTGGAGCGTACGACGACACTGATAAATTATACGATGCTTATGTGTGTTACAGTCCTAAGGATGATGACTTTGTTATTCAAACATTAGCCGCTGAGTTGGAAAATGGGAGTCCTTCGTACCACCTTTGTTTGCATCACAGAGACATACCGCAGCATAATGTCGCTTACATGCAGTGCACGTTGCCGCTTCCCGAAGCTGCGGAAGCGTCCAAGCGCATTATACTCGTATTAACGAGAAATTTTATAGAAACAGAATGGTCACGTTTCGAGTTTCGACAAGCATTGCATGAAATCCTCAAATCTCGAATTTACACTTTAGTTATAATAGAAGAGAGCTCAGTGTTGCCTGAAGCGGAGTGCGATCCCGATCTGAGGCCGTATCTGAAAACGAGCTCGAGAATAAGATGGGGCCAAAATAAATTCTGGGACAAGCTGCGATACGCGATGCCCGATCGGAAATGTAAATCCAAATCGTCCGCGTATAGAAATAATATAAATTCTTATACGATGAGAAGTGGTATGCAGAACGGGACGATGAGATCATTTTCGTTCACGGAGAAAATGAGGGGATCGGCAGATGGTGTCAGTCCTAGTCCTGAGTTTGTGGAGAGCCGGCCGCAGCAAATTCACACTGGATACGGGCACGAAGGCAGGCCGCCTTCAGACCACATATACTCGTCTATAGATTCTGATTACTCCTGGTTAGAATTAGGCGCGAACCATCCGAACAGAAGGCGAGAGTTCCGGCACTGGCCGCCTCCGCCGCCGCTGATCGATACGCAATCCTCGGGTCAATCGTACCTCGTCTAGTCTATGTGCTTCTCACGAACTCATTAATAAATCATTTAGTCAAAGCTTCATGTGAATATTGAACGCAACGCGCGCTTTACCAAATAATTAAGATTGTAATCTATTTTTATAATTTCTCGCCGTTACAAAGGGCGTTTCGTCGTTTTTGTGTAAATACATACATTCTATAAGACTGCTGTAGAATTATTGTGAATTTGTATATAATGTGTAAATAAATGTCCATATAAGTCACGAGTATACTATTTATGTACTTTAATAAAGCCATTGTGATAATTTTTGCATAATACATTCTTTTTATTTGAACACCTTTTGATTATTTAATCAACTGTCCTTGACATTATGTCCTATAAAAGTCTAATATAAAACTACTTAGTCATTAGAGTAATTGAAACGAATATCACCTCATATGATTTAGTAATCCTTATTGATTTATTCATGTAATTCTCTCTTGATAACTTATCGCATTCGTTAGACAACTACCTATATGAGTTTAAAAAATCATTTAGAAAAATACATCATATTTTTAAAAATTTGCCTGTGAAAATGAATAATGCTTATCATTAAAAAAGTTATGCTCCTTATAATTTTACTCAATCATAATTATTTTCCTTTCAATGCAAAGATAAAGATCAGAGAAATAAATTTTCTTATTATTACGGGTTATTTTAATGTAAATTATAACCTCAACTATTGTTTATAATCTGTCACATTTTATTCACTTGAGCATGAGATAGTTTTGAAAATAGATTATGCTGTAATGAGAATTTTAATTATGACATATCTGACATAATATTAATGTTTAATAAACGCCAAATTTTATTTGTTGTTCACATAATAAAGAACTGCAAAATCTCACAAAACACAGTAAAAACACATATTTCTAAAAAATAAATAATTTGAATGAATAATAGCTATTGCCTTATAAAGTCACAAAGGTAGCTAAGTAATATTTTAATTTCATGTTCTTTCTATCAAGTTTAATTAAGAAGAAAATTTTATAAATGTGGAAATATATAATACATTTGCCAGATTTTTAAATTTTGGTTTATTTTTCATAATAATTTTACACAATAATAGTTAATGAATATATTAATAAATTAATAAATACACCCAACAGTCACTCATGTAGTTCTAACCCTACATGTAGAAACAAGTCTTGTGTCGTGGGTATCAGAAACTAAGAGAGAATTTTTGCTCCCACAAACACCCAGATCCGAAACAAATATCTGTGGATCCCACAAACATTTGTCTCGGTGCGGGGATCGAACCCACAGTCTCACGTTTCGCAAGCTAGTGTCTAGCCAAATGCGCCACATATCATTACATACATGAGTACAGGGATGCATGAGGGTTCTAAGATGTAATAAATTCAGCGAAAAAAATATTTTATTATCTACAAAATATACCTATATATTTTTGAATAAGTTAAGATATAACACACATTTCTATGTGCGGAAAGGATGAGTAATAGGTAATTTTACGTTATTAACAAACACACAAACACACTGACAGTATAATAAACACAGTAAAATTTGAACAATATTATTTCATTCAGTACTATATTTTTTATAATTCAGAGAAACATAATAACAATCCAATGTACTCTAAATCGCAACAATTATTTTACAAATCTCGTGTTCTACAATACATAAGGAGAATTTAGATGAAATAAAAAAAAACATTAACATCCCTTAAATTCCTTAAAACAGAAATGATAAAATCCATCCGCATTCTAGTAAATCATAAATGAGCGAGATGCGGGAACAATAAGTGTGGTAGAAAAAAGTTCCGATGACTCATAAGCTCTGTATGTGTTCTGACGAAATTCCACTGCACTCGGTCAACATTGGATTAACGCAAATGAATGTAATTAAGGTGATCCTGCTCCGGTCGGGACGGTAACACTAACTGAACAATTTAATTTGCCAACTCTATCTTAATGGCACTTACTGCCAGTTTTTTCCACGATCTTTCGACCTTTAACACTTTGCTGTGGGATAAAGCATTTTTATGAGGATACACATTAAGTATAAACTTGTATGATGTGGAAAAATATGTTACTTCTACATATAATTTTGGGTCTTACTTTTAGTTGATAACAAAACTAAGTGAAACGTACAAATGCACCTCGCATACCCTAGATTTGACTGCCTCGTGGTCTCGCGGTACAAGTATGTGCCGTGCGATCTAGAGGTCCTGGGTTCGATTCCCGGGTCGGGCAAAGTGTTATTGGGTTTTTCCATTAGGAAATTCTCGGTAACAGCACGGAGTCTGGAAATGTGCCCGAGAAACGGCAATAGGCTCGCCCCCTATTACGTGGGACTGATACATACTTGGCGAAATGTGGGTGCAGAAATGCACCTCTGCCTACCCCTTCGGGGAATACAGGCGTGAGTTTATGTATGTATGTATGCAAAACTTTTAAAAAGCTCCAATACGACGTCATTTAATACCGTGTTTAGATGCATACACTAATTCTTTCCAATGGAGTGCCGTGGTTATCCAGGAGAGTAAGTCGTAGGAAGATCGTGAGGTCCCGAATTCAATCAAAGGGTGGAGCAGTGTGTTATTAGGTTTTTCTGTAAAAATGGTACAAGTGGTAGAACAGTCATTGAGCAGTTCTACCTACATACATAAAACAACAATTTTTTCATTGTTTATTAAAAATGCGAGCTCAAATGAATAAAAATTTTGCTGACGCTCAGAGTACGCGGTTGAACCACGCTTTGCCATGTAATTGCTGTGTAGCCCTATTTATTTGTTTTAAGCTTTGTGATGTTTTTTAAAGTGTTAAAGCATTGTTAGTCCGCTAAAAAATTCAATTTAAAAAAATGTTTGTTGTTTCAAACTCGAATAATATTATTGTATTATTTCGTAGGCCAGTTTAAGAAAACTCACCTTACGGTTAATTAAAAAATAATAATTAATGTATGAAATGCATGACAGGCCGATCGTATAAGCAATAAACATCTCTTTATGGCGAGGCAATTAAAGCGATGAAAAATATATTCATAATTTGGAATATGTGAAGAGTATTGCAAGCCTCTGAAAAATATTTTCTCAAGCGAAATGTTTAAGGGGTACTATAACATAACGACAAGTACAAAATTGTTAAAATCATTCAATTTCTTAAATAAATGCTGGATTTCTGCGCATTCTGTTATATTAAATGCTGGAAAACATTAAACTTTATAAACGCAATAGAAAGTATGTAGGTAAGCTGTAATGAAGAAAGTCAAAGTCCGTTTACCTATACAGAATAATATAGACGACATTATTTTATTTCACCTTTTATAGTACCAATATGAAATTCCAACGTCAAATATTGAGAACACTATACATGAGACATGTGCATAATTAAGTATATTAAAAAATAATTCAATAATATGCATAATTAAGTATATTAAAAAATAATAATTGGAAGCAGTGATGGCCTCGAGGTTTAAGGCCCATTTACACGATGCAAGTTTCTTGCTTGTTGCATACAATTAAATTGAAGCAATATATGACTTGCATGGTCTAAACAACACGTAACATTCTTGATTTGTTATACAAGTTTTGTTTCAAAACTTTTCTTGGTGTAAACAGCACATGCCATAATTTTTTAAGCAATTCTTGTATTCATCAAATTGTGCCCATTGAATCTTATATTTTCCACTATGAAACTGGGTCCTTAATTTTTTTGTTATTATTTCCTTAGGTCCAAAACCGTCAACTCCAAATTCCTGTGCAAATGCTGCTAGTGCTAGATTACGTGCATCACGATCCTTAGAATTGACATTTTCAGTATCCCATAGACACTCATGATTGTGATAAATCTCAATGAACGTTATTAAATCATTAGAACTGAATTTTAACATTTTTTGACTCATGTTTTTTAATAACCACAACTTCTAAAACGTTCAACACTTGAATGAAAAATTCGCCAACGCAAATACGTGCAATACTTGAAGCAACCCGTTAATAAATGGTACACGCATATACAAGTTTGTGTTTAGACAAGTCAAAACTTGTAGGCAATAATCGCCTAAACATAATTGTATTGGTGTAAACAAAAGACGTTTTCAATATTTTTTTGGCAAGACTTTCATACAATAATTGCATTCCATTTTTTTACTAATAGCCGCGTGTAAACAGTTGCTTACAATTCTTGAAGATCAATTATTGCGCGTAACGTATTGCATTCAATTATTGTCCTTGTATGTACAAGAAACTTGCATCGTGTAAATGGGCCTTTAGGCGCGCGGTCGAGAATTTCGGCGGTCCTAGGTTCAAACCCCAGGCACACACCTCTGACTTTTCGAAGTTATGTGTGTATTCACAATGAATTATCACTTGCTTTAACAGTGAAGGAAAACATCGTGATAAATCCTGCACACCTAAAAAGTTCTTAGGAATTTCTTACGTGTGTAGTCCGCCAACCCGCATTAGGCCAGCGTGGTGGACTAAGGCCTAAACCCTCTCAGTTGTAGAGGAGGCCCGTGCCCAGCAGTGGGACGTATTTGGGCTGATGATGACGATGTTGATGAAAAATAATTCGCAATTACCAATTAATAAAATAAATACCAAGCCAAAACAGAATCACCAGAGTTTACGACCTATAAAGCCATGAATGTAAAGTTCGTCATTTGAATAATCGAAATTCGAAAAAAAAAAACACAAAATAAATTGTTGTTATGCTCTTTTAGAAAGCCCTCAGATTGTATACCTGTAATTACAGACTTGTGTAATTGTCTGGGCTTTTAAGCAAATGAGCATTCAAAACACCTACTATTGAAATAACTTTGAATCTTAACAAAAATGTATACAAATCGAGACAATAATTTTACCTTTATAGGCGCTAGTGCCGAAAATTTTGGTGGGTTTTTTTTTGTGACAGTGATGTCTTTGATTCTTTAATATTTGATATTACTGAGACTAAAATCTCATACGATGCTACTACTGTAGTGTACACGTAATATTAATAATTAATTGTAAGGTAAACGTGAAAATAAATCATAATATAAGCGCTGTTCCCCACTCAAACCGGTTCACTACTACCTGTGATGTCGGACCGAGTGGACGTGTCAGACGCTATTGAAACCAAGCTTAAGTAGTTTTATTTATACAAACCAAACCTGAAACATCTGGACATAACATTGGCGACGAGGAATAAGTACGTAAGTGCAAACAAAAATATAATATGCATGACATATAATATTATCAAAGAAATGGATTAAGTATGATTGATGCTATTACTTTGGAATAAATATAATAATTATTAATTATAATTCATAACAATTATGAATTATGGAAAAAAAGAGTGAGACATACCTGGTCTTCTACTACCAGTAATTCTTGTATTTGTTTAACAAAGTTAAACAAAATATTTTACATATTCGACTAGTTTCAATCATACAGCCAAAAAAATTAAATAAATGCCAGCAAATGCTTACCAAAACAAATAACTATTTTGTGCACAGTTGAATAAATTCTTCCATCCATAGTATGGTACACATCACGTGCCTATGTATCTTAAAATGGCGGGTCGTGTTCAATCCAAAGTATCATATGTTACTTTAACTTTTTCAAAGCTAACTGTGCAAAAAATAGTAACGAGTGCCTGTAAGAATTTGCAAGTTGGGTAGTGTACCCGACAGAAGTACACCGCAATTATTATGGCTAAAGCCATCAAGATACATACATATATTGGCATAGAAATGCAAAACTAACAAATTGTTAGGTTATTCCAATCCTGCAAAACCCGTATCTGGGGTTACAATTTAAAATTGAATGGTCTCTTCGTGATTGCAAGTCCTAAAAAAAAAAAAAAAAAAAGGGGCACAATTACCCCCGCAATACACTAATTTGACTGTGATAGTGAGATTTGACCTCAATAGATTAGCGGTGGCAAATATCGAAGTGGACTCTCGAAATTTGTTTGCTACTTTGAAGAATAAACAAGCCGCTAAAAAAGCGTGCTATACGGAGGGTTTGGCATTGCATGACGTATACTACAATCTCCCTGGTGTTGTCGTGAAACAGAAGTTTACGTAATAGACACCAAACGATTAGACAGGATGCTTTTGCCTAGTATCCTCTATGAGCGACAAGTATTTCGCCTAATGAAACAGGAATTCCTCGTTACATTACGAGATCAAAGTTCCAAATGCCATTATGCAAACAAAGACAATGATCTTTTGGACCAGATAGTAAACAAATGCAAGCCCTCCGAACTTCGCAAAGAACATTCGATCCCCGCACCGAGACAAATGTTTATGTGATCCACAAATATTTTGTTTGTGAGACCGAAAAGTCTCCCGTAGTTTTCTGATACCCACGACACAAGACTTGTATCTAAATGTGGGGTCAGAACTATGTATGTGACTGTTGGGTGTATTTATTTACTTATGCATGTGATTCTGAGACCGAGACTGCCTTTGAGACTCTGTTACTATTGAAAAGTCCCACTGGAAGCCAATTTATGGAAACCGTAAAACGGCAAAGAACAGGATTGGAACAAAGCAGAAATGCTCTTTGCATTTACTGCTACGGTGTACTAGATGTGCTATCCCGCAAGGGACAAAATATATGGCAAATTATGTGGTTTTAAAAAACTACTTCAAAAATCAATGCCTCATACTAGATGTGCTATCCCACAAGGGACACAATATATGGCAATTAAAGTGGTTTTAAAAGCTACTTTAAAAATCAATGCCTCATACTAGATGTGCTATCCCACAAGGGACACAATATATGGCAATTAAAGTGGTTTTAAAAGCTACTTCAAAAATCAATGCCTCATACTAGATGTGCTATCCCACAAGGGACACAATATATGGCAATTAAAGTGGTTTTAAAAGCTACTTCAAAAATCAATGCCTCATACTAGATGTGCTATCCCACAAGGGACACAATATATGGCAATTAAAGTGGTTTTAAAAGCTACTTCAAAAATCAATGCCTCATACTAGATGTGCTATCCCACAAGGGACAAAATATATGGCAATTAATGTGGTCTTAAAAGCTACTTCAAAAATCAATGCCTCATCCTAGATGTGCTATCCCGCAAAGGGACAAAATATATGGCAATTAATGTGGTCTTAAAAGCTACTTCAAAAATCATTGCCTGATACTAGATGTGCTATCCCGCAAAGGGAAAAATATATGGCAATTAATGTGGTCTTAAAAGCTACTTCAAAAATCAATGCCTCATCCTAGATGTGCTATCCCGCAAAGGGACAAAATATATGGCAATTAATGTGGTCTTAAAAGCTACTTCAAAAATCATTGCCTGATACTAGATGTGCTATCCCGCAAAGGGAAAAATATATGGCAATTAATTGTGGTGTCAAAAGCTGCTTAAAAAATCAATGCCTCGTACTAGATGTGTTATCCCGCAAGGGCCAAATGTATGGCAAATGTAGTTTCAAAAAGCTACTACAAAAATCAATGCCTCGCAAGCCGTAAGCAAAGATTTAGAGAAAGATTAAAAGACTCAAAAATCTGGCTTTAAGAAGGCTAAGTGAAAGGACACAAAATCACCAACAAATGATGTGAACTGTGTGTTTCACATTGGTGAATAAAAACAAGTTTGCCAGCTGGGCGGCATCAATGTAACCATGCTAAACGATCCGGTGAGCCAATACAATGTCGTAAATGAAGAGACGGGGAAATATTTAAAATCCTATGCTGTTGTAGGATCAATTTAGTAATCAAGATAAGTCAGAGTTTATGACATATGGTTCTGCAAATCCCCTAAATGTTATTGGATTATTAAAAGCGCAAATTTCAGTTAGACCAGCGAAATTTACCTAAAACAAAGTTACAAAAATATACAACTGGACACTTAAGCAATTCATCGTCAACTAATTAATTAATTTATTAATTGTTTGACTGTGTCGAAACAGAAATGCTTATTAATCCGAGTAGTAAAATGTCATTAATGCTACTTTGGAAGATCTTAAAAAGGCGTTCGGGTAGAAATTTATGGCCTATCGAAGTCAAAATCCACTCATAGTTGTAGAAAGTTTTGAATCGAGTTCACGAGGTCGAAAATGGGTGTAGTTTCGAAAAATCTGCGATTTATGCGGTAAAAAGTGTGAAAAGAAACTGCAAGTAAATTTTGCGTCCTCAGACTGGGTCTAGAAGTAAATGCAGTCGCGGAAACATTTCCAAAATCAAGAATGTTCAAATCCATATTTCAATAGACCGCGTCTGTTCAACCAATTTCTCTATCCTGTCGTAGAGTTTAAACTCAAGAAATTCCATACCTAATACAGATATTATTTAATTTATTGAGGGTTCATCCGAATGGATCTCTTCTGAAGCACCCGTTTCAAAAAGTGAACAGAGATGTTAGAATTTGCGTATACATGAGACAAGCTAGCAAAGATATTAGAGAGAAACACATGGGTGTAAGGTAATGGTACCTACTATGGAACAGCTAACCCGCAAGTTCCGCTATTCCAAAGTGTTCTCAAGCTAAATTTAAGCAATTCTTTGCATTAGTAGCAGTTGAGCGAAGATAGTAGATACATAAGAATTTTACATAGCCGAGGTCTATTCAGACACAAACATCTCGCGTTTAGTATTTTATGCGCTCCCGAATGCTTTCAAAAACCTTTAGAGAGAATCCTATTGCGCGAGTTGTTAAAATTAAAGTTAGCCAAGTCCGTATATATAAGCTCGTATCGGGACGATAACTAAAAAGAAGCATTTAGCTGTCTGAAACGGACTGTGACTCAAATAAGATCTTTGGGTATTATGACTAAGAAATGAGACACAAACAACAAACCTATGAAAGGTCAAAGGACAGAAGTTTTGCCGATGCTAGTCCAGTTGTACTAAGAGCAGTGCTCGTCAAAGTAAGCCAAGGATAATTGCTTATGGCAACATAAGTCCAATAGAACGTGAGAAACGTGTCAGACCGAGAAAAGGACTCTTGCGTTAGTCTGGGAAGTTGCACGTTTCAATATTTATTTGTTTGAACAATACGGTTAAGATTTAGTTAATGATCATAAACCCCTGAAGGTCATGTTCTCCCAAAAGTTGGAAGCATGTGCCCGGATTGAACGTTGGGTATAACGTCTACAATCATATAATTTTAAAGTCGTGTACAGTTCAGGCAAGAAAAGCATATCTGATTCATAGTCACTATTGCGTGGCTGTACAGAACCAAATAAGCCGTTCGATATATCTATCTCAATTTAGCAGTCGATAAGGCTCGACCTTTGGCAATTTCCCTAAGTGAACTGAAGTAGGCTAGTATGAATGACTGCGAATTATAAATTAGTAAAAAATTGGTGTTTACCAAAATAACTAGGAACAGAGTGTATTGACACTCTGTTGTGTATTCACACCTTGTAATTATTGAGTTACAAGGTCTTTGAAAATGAACTCTGTCAAGATAATTTATTGCTACGAGGAAATAAAATTATTCCTATTGCATTCACGATAGTCGTCCCGAAATCTTTGCCATGAAACCACGACTACGGACTAAAGTATAATGAAAAAAAATTGATACAGACACGAAATGTTATGTTTATACTCTGGTGTTAGCACCAAATCCTCCTAACCCTATGCGCAGAAACAACGACCAGTTCAGTCATGTATTGACACTGGCGTCGATTTTCTTGGACCACTGCTCAGATTCAGTCGCAACAAGGATGTTAAGGATCACTTCGACTGTAGATCATAAATGTGGTTGTCAACAACGCAGTGGATCTGTAGCTGATGGAGGTAAATTGTGTTATTATTTTTATCAAGTGTAATATTTAAGATCCAAATTATTTACAAAAAAATTGTAGCTAGATTTAAAAAAAAAAAATGTTCTTGTTTTACAATTTTATAAAAGGTATATGTAGGGTAGACTGGGTACGGTTGAAACATTTTAGCATTTATCATGCATAGCATCGGGATTTGTTAAGCGAGCGATATCGGAAACATACTAAATAAAAGACCTTTTAACTGTCTACTATAGGGCAATGTTATTTAAGATCACTGTATAGTAATTTCTGAGCAAAATCAAATTTAAAAAAAACAGTAATTTGTTTTAACCGTCCCCATGCCAGGGTCGGTTGAAACAGTGTCTGGGGTCAATTGAAACACATGCAAATAATACAAAATATAATCAATTATCATCTTTTATTAATCTTCTAATAACATGTTTCGAATGGTAATGGCACAGTTGACTATCTATCACAAATATTTTTATTAAGTAATATTCTAGTCTTTGACTATATTTATAATCTAACATTATTTTTAATCAGCCTTCAGGTTTATATTAAGTACCTATAACTTGAACTAAATAAAAATTAGATGTTGGTAGCGATAATATATTTTAAATAAAGTTACTAAGCAATAATGTTTTTATATTTCTCAACTATCAACACTTTTAATTATAAACTATGCAAACAAAAGACATCAATTAAATAAAAAATAAAATATAGTAAAATTTTAAACAAAAATACTTTAACTGTTACGAGATCATTCGGAGTCACAATTATGGCAAACATAACTAAGGCTACCTTTTGTGCACTCTTCATGCGCCCACATTTTACATACTGTTCATTGTATCCATTTTTCCTGCGGTCTGCTTTCTGAATATACTGAAATACATACAACACATTAGCACTCTTCTTCTTCTGATGATGACTCTTGTCGCGTGTTAGTTTTTTTCTTGTTTGTAGTATTTCGTTTATTCTTTTCTCCATCTAATCTTTTCTTAACTTGCTTAGCTTTGGTGCGTTCCATTCTGATTTCATGTTCTCTTCTTATCTCTTCTTTTTCAGGTGTGTCTGTGTTTATTGTAGATTTCCTTGTTTTTCGGCCCCTATTTGTTGATTTTCTTGGAGGTGCTTTGGGTAGTGGTCGTATTGCTTCCGGAGAAAATAAAGGTGGTATAGTCGAAGTCGTGACATTTTTACATTTCATAGGCTCGTTATGTTGATAAGTCGGCTTGACCTTTTGTAGTCTTTCTTTGGCGTACCCTCGGCATCTAAAAAACAAGAAAGTTTAATAAATAACCTGTTTCAACCGTACCCACAAATAATGTTTCAACTGTCCCCACCCCGCATTTTGGTATAAAACGGTTCACAGTAAGAATGACAGTAAATTTAAATAAAAACTAATCATACTACGATATTGTACAACCTTCAATTTAACTGTAACTAAACTCTCAATACCCTAACTATAAATGTAATCTTAATAATTAGAAAAATGAAGATATCGAAATACTTACTTTTTTGTTAAAAAACACAATGGGGCCTCCTACAGACAAGCACAGCGCCCGAAGAGCGACGCAATACTAAAATTCATGTTTCGACCTGTCACCCGCTTCATACTCCCCTTGTACCCCTCACCTCATCGCGCACTATTCACAAGATATTCACTTTGTTTCAACCGTCCACCGTTTCAACCGTACCCATTCTACCCTAATCAGTGATGTTGTGTACATGATACATACACACACTGGTCAAGTCGTCAATGAACTGGACTAGACTGGAGGAGAAATATCATACACCCGGAAAGATGAAGAAGAATGGACTATACTTATATTGTAATTTATTTCTTTATTGGAAAAGAGCAACACTAGAGTTTCTTGCCCGTTCTTCTCTAGTGATAACTGCCTTCCGAACGGTGCGGTAAATTCAATATTGATATCACTAAATTTAAGTGAAATAATATTTGACATTTTATTGATTTAAAAAAAAATATATATTATTTCATTTCATTCAAAACGAAAAAATAGATTAAAAATCTAAACATATTGTTTATGTGTGTAGCGCAATATATATAAGTGTTTGTTTGTTATTATGAAATATTATTTGATTGGTTAAAGATAAAGAATTAAATACAAAATAAAATTATTTTAAAAAATTATTGAAAAGGGAAGAGATGTAGTGTACACGTAATATTAATAATTAATTGTAAGGTAAACGTGAAAATAAATCATAATATAAGCGCTGTTCCCCACTCAAACCGGTTCACTACTACCTGTGATGTCGGACCGAGTGGACGTGTCAGACGCTATTGAAACCAAGCTTAAGTAGTTTTATTTATACAAACCAAACCTGAAACATCTGGACATAACAACTACCATAATTTTATGTATAAGCATGTATACCTATAGATGTTTTTGGTAGCAGAGGATTACTGCCGTTGTGGACTCCAAAACAAAAAGTTGCAGCGACGCTGAAAGGAGAAATGTATTGTTGAAAATCCCTGATTGCCAGTGCTGGAATACACCGAGAATACAATATTTCTTTTTTCTAAATTTCAATAAATGTAATACTTTGCCGTGCCAGTATAAAAAAAAAAATATATATATATTAATCTTAAAATTTTAAATTTCTAATAAAGTAATGGTTCGCGTCGAGTTTTAGACGGCGCGGCGATCGCCCACACCCAGGCAGACATTCTGACTTTTTGAAGTTATGTGTGTTTATGAAATATCACGCACCTACTTCAACGGTGAAGGAAAACATCGTGCGAAAACCTGCACACCTAAAAATGTGTCCGCCAACCTGCACTAGACCAGCGTTGTGGACTAACGTGGTGGACCCCTCTCAGCTGTAGAGGAGGGCCTGATCCTAGCAGTTGGACGTATATGGGCTGTATTAGGCCTTAGTCCACCACGCTGGCATAGTGCGGGTTGGCGGATTACATACCTAAGAAATTCCGAAGAACTTTTAGGTTTGCATGTTTCATCACGATATTTTTCCTTTACCGTTGAAGCTGCTCAAAGCATGTGAATAATTGTCATTAATATATTGTTTGTATCAGTCACAAATCCTTTAAGGGTTTATAAATACGAGTAGAAATTAATATTCAAATAAGTGAAATATCGTAAATTATTATTAAAGTAATAGCACCTTGTGTAAGTTGTCGCGTGTGAAGGAAACGCGACGCCCACGCGAAGATCACCAATTAGAATATTTTACACCCACATCGCCTTCAATGAATTATTAAACTTCCGTCGGCTGATCAACTGTTGTTTTATTGGTACTTGCGTTCTTGAAATAATAGGTTTGATGTATTTTAAATCGATAGTCAATATTCATTGAAGTATACGGCCTCGAAGATATGGTTCGCTGTCTTTTAAGAATATAGTTTAGTCGCGGATTTCAATCCTAGGCGTTTTCGAATGCTCGAAGTTAAGTGCGTACCTACCTAGTGATACTTACCTACATTAAGTGCTTACCTTTCGCTAGGTAAGCAAAGTGGATTAACCCCTTTCAAATATCGAAAATATAGGCTTAAAAATATAGTTATAGATATTTCGCCTAAAAATTTTACTTGAGTTTTAATGTTTAAACGGGCCCTCTCTTTTATTTTAGTAACAAGTAATTATTACCGTAACTTAACTAATATGCTTCTAAATTATTGATCGAATATTCACTTAGCAATCTAAAAATCCTGGCTGCTATCATCATCATCATCAGCTCATATACGTCCCACTGCTGGGCACGGGCCTTCTCTACAACTGAGAGGGTTTAGGCCTTAGTCCACCACGCTGGCCTAGTGCGTGTTGGCGGACTACACACATAAGAAATTCCTAAGAACTTTGCTATACTAACTAATTAAGAAAGATATCTCGCCGTCAATAAAATATGACCCACTCAAACGCATAACCCTGCACCTATTTTATTGTTACAAAACCAAACCTTCGAGGTCCGGATTTGAAAAAACCTATTGTCTTTTGTAACACCGGTAGCTTCTGTTTGAAGTAGAAAAAACGTTTCCTTCGACCATAAAAGATGTGAAATGTTATGACTCATTGTTGCCTATTGACATAAAGGGAGGGGCTATAAAACAGTATTTTAGTACTGATATAAATTCTTCTAAGTGCCACCAGTGGCTTTGTGTTATTTTTTGCTTTATGAATATAATGCAAATGCTTACGTTTGTCTTGCATGTCTGGTAATATCTTTATGCGACGTTGAAAATATTTACTGTTTAAATTCCTCTTACTGTGTTGTTGTTTGTAATACCATTTTGGAGAAATAATAAGACATGTATAGGATTTTTTTAACGTTGTAATTTTGTTTACTAAATATTTCTACAAACATAATATTTCATTAGATTTTTTTATTATCTAGTTTTATCTAGGGTATGCGAGGTGTATTTGTACGTTTCACTAACTCTTTTAAGTCCCTCCTAGAGATGACGAATCTATAGTTTCTTACTAGGCTTACTCCAGATTCCGTGCCGTTAAAGACTATTACCTACCTACATAAAAATTATAATGCCTACTTCTTACTTACTTCAAATATTATAGTTATTACAGATTATCGTTTACAAATGTAAGTATTATAGCAAAATAATAATAAATACACCCAACAGTCCCATACATACATAGTTCGGACCCCACACTAAGATACAAGTTTTGTGTTGTGGGTATCAAAAACTACGAGAGACTTTTCGGTCTCACGAACACCCAGACCCTAAACAAATATTTGTGGATAACTTTTCCCCCGGTGCGGGGACAGAACCCACGGCCTCTCTTTTCGCAACCTGATGTCTAGCCAACTGCGCCACGGGGCTGTCTAAATATCAATACTAAATTAGGGTCACAACATGTACAGACCGCGCTATAATATAATCATGTAAACGTGCTATTCAATTAGTTATAATTAGGGAACGTTATTACTCAGATGACGGGGCGTCAGCTTGCCTGTGACTCACTACATTTGACCTAATGTAACCAAGACATGGCCACAATTTTATACGTAGTTTGTATGATTGACAGCCCCGTGGCGCAGTTGGCTAGACACCAGCATGCGAAACAAGAGGCCGCGGGTTCGATCCCCACACCGAGACAAATGTTTGTGTGATCCACAAATATTTGTTTCGGGTCTGGGTGTTTGTGAGACCGAAAAGTCTCTGGTAGTTTCTGATACCCACGACACAAGACTCGTATCTTAATGTGGGGTCTGAACTATGTATGTGACTGTTGGGTGTATTTATTATTTATTATTAAGTCGTGACGGCCTCGAGAAATAGGCGCGGGGTCGTGACAAATTCGTCGTCGCGAATTCCGGGTACACTTTTAGTTTTCGAAGTTATCTGTAAAGACAAATGTTTTGAGTAAACTTACACACCTAAAAGAATTCACAAATATATTTAAGTCAAACGGCAATACATTTGGCTGTTTTATTCTGTGGTGCTTCAATGCACCTCTGCCTACTCCTTTCAAAGATACAGGCGTGAAATGATACACATACATACACCAGTGGCCTATGTGAATAGGCAAAACGTAGTCTTTCATAAACTACATATTTGCAATCACGCTTGTGTAACTGTAGGGGTAGAAAGAAGCAGTGGCGATACTTAGGTACATAGAAGCCCAAAAGCCCAGCGTGCCTGAAAAATTTCTAATATTATGAGTAATCTTTAAGCTTTAAATTTTTATTTAACAAAGGCATTTTGACATATAAACGATATATAGGTATGTATGTAATTAAGTATTTTTATTTATAAAAAAGTATTCATTAAAAATTAAAAAAATGGCCTCTAGATTTAGGCGCGCGGTCGAGAATCTCTGCGGTCGTGGGTTCAAATCCCAGGCACACACCTCTGACTTTTCGAAGTTATGTATTCACTATGAATTATCACTTACTTTAACGGTGAAGAAAAACATCGTGATAAAACCTGCACACCTACCAGTTCTTAGGAATTTCTTAGGTGTGTAGTGCGCTAACCCACAGTAGGCCAGCGTGGTGGACTAAGGCCTAAATCCTCTCAGTTGTGCAGAAGGCCCGTGCCCAGCAGTGGGACGTATATGGGCTGATGATGAAGAATGTTTATAGGGTGGAGTCCACTACGCGACTTAATACGTGTTTGTAGCATTATGCCCTTAATTTAAATTACAATTAATCAAAATCACGTTCAGAAACCACATCACGCCGGCACAATGTAACCTAATGACGTGTGATATTAGATAAACATACTCGCAGTTACAATCACAATAGGTAAACTCCACGTATATTATTAATTAATAGATATATTGTCGCCTTCCAATCTGATATATCTACGTCAAGCGCTGTTCCTTGAATAGAATTGGCAATTTCCACCAAGACGTGTCTTGTTCCGTGGCAATTTCCGTCGTAATTGAATATATGATCTGTTTTCCTCACAGGATAGATAGAAACTGCCTCGTGGTCTCGCGGCTTGTGATCTAGTAGTCCCGGGTTTAATTCTCGAGTCGGGATAAATGTTATTGGGATTTCCGTTAGGAAATTCTCAACAGCAGGTCGGAGTCTGGAATATGCCCGAAAAACGGCAAAACGCTGGCCTTCTATTACGTGGGACTCATACACACCTGGCGAAATGTAGGTGCAAAAATGCACCTCTGCCTGCCTCTTCGGGGAATACAGCCGTGATGTTATGTATGTATGTGGGATAGATAGAGCTGTGTTCCTGCACGCCAGTCATCGTCATAGATGCGGGGTCAACGAGGCAAGCAGACGGAAGAAGTTAGTTTTTCTATACTAATATAAAAAAAGGTAAAGATTGAGTTTGTGAGGTTGTAGGGGGTAATCTCTGGATCTACTGAACCGATTTTCTAAATTATTTCAGTATTAGATAGCCTATTGATCGAGGCAAGTTGTATATCATCACGCTACGAGCAATAGGAGCGGAGCATCAATGAAAAAACGTGGGAAAAAATGCCTTTTAAAATCTAAAGTTTTGCATACGGGCAACAGCTATTTTTAATAAAGCATGTCAGAAAATACTACCTGATTGTCTAGTCTACCGCAGTAAGTCCAACGTCTATAGGAATGTGCTTTGTTGGATTATCCCTTCGAAATATCGAACCTCATAGAATATTCTAACAAAGACAAATCCACAATTCTTATACAAATAGGAGATGTGAGCATAACCTCAGGTTATAAGACAAGGCCTTTCATACATATCTGAAGGCGAGCGAAGGTTTTGTTTGTCGGAGAATTGATGAATAGCCGTTATCAATCACACGGGTGTGTCAAACGCGTTAAGGACGCGTCTGAGATAGGAATCACTTGCATATTGAATGGATTTAGCTGTTCGCTAATAGGTCTCGTGTGTGTAATAGATATTAGAATTGGCATCTTAAAATATTTGTATTATTGGTTTAAGTATATTTATTGGATTTGAATTAAAGCATCATCAGCAGCCTTTATTACGTCCACTGCTGGACATAGGCCTTTCCTATGGCACGCCACTGGGCTCGATCTTCGGCCCTCCTCATCCAACCGCTGCCAGCCACCTTGCGAATATCGTCACCCCACCTAGCCAGAGGGCGCCCTACACTACGTTTGCCGAGTCGCGGTCTCCACTCCAGAGCCCGTTTCCCCCAACGGTTGTCGGTTCTGCGACAAATGTGACCTGCCCACTGCCACTTCAGCTCGCTAATCCTCTGGGCTATGTCGATAACTTTGGTTCTCTGGCGGATGGCATCATTTCTGATCCTATCTTTCAGAGAAACCCCCAACATAGCCCTCTCCATAGCTCGCTGAGCGACCTTAAATTGGTGGATAAGCCGCATCGTCAGTGTCCACGTCTCGGCTCCGTATGTCATGACTGGAAGGACGCACTCGTTAAAGACTTTTGTCTTTAGGCTTTGAGGTATGGGTGACGAAAAGACTCGACGAAGTTTTTTAAACGCTGCCCAACCCAGCTGTATTCTTCTTTGGGTCTCCTTCTCGAAGTTGTTCCTACCTACTTGTACCGTTGTACCGAGGTAAATGTACTCCTGAACAACTTCGAGAGTTACTCCCTCTAGCACAATAGGTTCCGGAATAACCTGTCTATTAAACATGACCTTGGTTTTATCCAAGTTCATCCGGAGACCTATGCGTGCTGAAGAATTAGCCAGATCAGACAGCATTTGTTGCAAGTCTGCAACGGTTTCAGCCACGATGACGATGTCGTCTGCAAATCTCAGGTGTGAGATGTACTCGCCGTTTATATTTATGCCACGTCCTTTCCAGTTTAGAGTCTTAAACATATCTTCCAATGCATTTGTGAACAATTTTGGGGAAATGACGTCCCCTTGTCTCACTCCTCGATGCATTGGAATTTGTTCAGACTGCTGGTTTTGTACTCGGACGGTCATAGTCGCAGCGTCATACAGACATCTCAACACTTGGATGTATCGCCAATCGACTTGGCACCGTTGCAAAGATTCCAGAACAGACCAGATTTCGATAGAGTCAAAAGCCTTCTCATAGTCCACAAAGGCAAGACACAGGGGCTGATTATATTCTTCAGTCTTCTGTATAATCTGCCGCACTGTGTGGATGTGGTCTATGGTGCTATATCCTCTACGAAACCCGGCCTGCTCGGGGGGTTGGAACTCGTCGAGTCTGCGCGCGAGACGGTTCGTGATCACCCTTGAGAACAGCTTATAGACATGAATAAGCAGGGAGATGGGCCGATAGTTCTCAATAAGGTTTTGTCGCCTTTTTTGAAGAACAAGACGACCATACTCCTGCTCCATGCCTTAGGAGTTCTCCCCGAAAAGAGGATGGAGTTAAATATGCGCTGTAGCTGTTTCAGCGTAGGAGCTCCGCCAGCTTTTATGAGCTCTGTTGTTATTCCATCCTCTCCGGGGGCTTTTCCATTTTTAAGCTGCCCAAGAGCAATCTCGATTTCGTCTAGGCTGACTTCTGGCAGCTCTTCGGAATAGTGGCGGGTTAAAGTGGCCCTCGGGTCTTCACTCTCGGATGGGGGACAGGACGCATGTGAGGTGTATAATTGACCGTAAAAGTCCCGAATCTCCGCGAGAATCTCCGGCTTAGCAGTGACGACTTCTCCACTACGTTTTCGCAACTTCGTCAGATGGCTTCGATTTAGCGTTTGAACAAAGACTTTGGACCCCCGATTTTGCTCAATCGCTTCTTTTATGAAGCGTGTATTTGAGCTTCGGAGGTCACGCCTTACCAGCTTTGAAATCCTCTTGTTCAAAGCCCGCTGATCTGACGGAGCGATAGTGGGATCTTCGCGTCGCTGCTTCATTAGCTGCAGAGATTCTGCAGAGAGTTTGGACCTCTTACGGGTACGTTGCGTCTCACAGAACTTTGTCCCCTCTTCCCGGAGGATACCCACCACTTGGGCGAGTTCCTGGTCAATGTCAATTGTGGTTTCCAGGGCAGCGAAACGGTTCTCCAGTTTTATCTGGAAAGCTTCAGATCCTACCACGGATTTGAGCAGATTTGGTCGGAGCGTAGACTTCATCAGACGGGCTCGTTCAAGCTTGTAATTAATATTTAGAGTGCCTCGGACGAGTCGGTGATCGCTTCCGGTTTTAAACCTAGCGATCACTGAGACATCTCTAAATATGCGCTTTTTATCAGTCATGATGAAGTCAATCTCGTTTTTAGTCATAGTATCGGGACTTTGCCACGTCCACTTCCGTTGGGGCTGCTTCTTAAAGAAAGAGTTCATTAAGAAGAGCCCCTCTTGCTCCAGGAAGTTGACGAGCATTTGTCCCCTATGATTTCTGCAACCAAATCCGTGGGGTCCTACTACCGTTTCGCCGCTTGTTTGTACTCCCACTTTAGCATTAAGATCCCCCATGACAACGTTGAAGTGGGCCTTAGAGGTAGTATGCAAGGCTTTCGAAATGTCTTCATACATTATCTCCACTTCATCGTCCGAGTGCGTCGAGGTCGGCGCGTACACTTGGATGACTTTGAGGGTGTACCTCTCCGTTAGTTTGATCACAAGGTACGCAACCCTTGTCGACACACTGGAGATTTCTATGACGTTGTCAGAGAGGCTCTTATGGACCAGGAACCCGACGCCGCCTTGGGATGGTTGGTCTCCCTCCCTGAAATACATAAGATGGCCCGACTCCAAGGTTATGGTATCCTCCCCCTCTCTTCGGACTTCACACAGCCCTAGAATGTGCCATCTTATGCATTTCAGTTCCTCCTCAAGTTGAGCCAGATGTTCGTCGAGCCGTAGCGTGCGTCCGTTAAACGTAGCCAAGGTCAGTTGGTGTTGGCGGCCTACCGTAGCCCGGGGATTCAATTAAAGCATAATATACCTAATTACTGCATACCAATAACGGATTTGCGTATTTGATGCAAAAACATTATTTAACAGTTTGAAACAATTATGCTGACTGCTTCGCGGTCTCGCGGTACAAATATGTCAGTATGGTCTTATTTACATCTCAAATTGTTTTTGTTAAGTAAAGATATATCGCTAAAGATTATAATTTATCATTCGGAATTTTGGAAGGCAAACTGGGCTTTTGGGCTTCTACGGAAGTACCGCCACTGGTAGGTACCTACGTCCCACTGCTGAACACGGGTCTCCTCAACAACTGAGAGCGGTTAGAAAGCCTATTGAGCCTAACTCCATCACGATGGCCTAGTGCGGGTTTGTAGATTACACACTTAGGAAGTTTCTTGTGGAGAGCTTTTAGTTGTACAGGTTTTCTCTCGATGTTTTCCTATGTGATAAGGAGAAACAATTGCGTGTGTCACTATTGCGGATACATCTGATATACACTATACTAGTGAAAGAAGAAGAAAGAAAGAAAAAAGTTTATTTGTTAACAAACATACAAAAACAAAAAATAATATAAAATAGACATAAATCACTTAAAAACTATGTTTGTAACAAAAAGGCACCAACTCAGCAATATGCTGGCAATACAGCCAACGCTGGTCTTCCGTTGAGCCTTATCTATGGTTGGGCCGTTGTTTTGGAATAGAAAGGATAAAAAGGTGATGTCACGGAAGATAAAAAGATACTCCCTGTACAAATAAATAAAACAAAACAAAACATTTCATCCGATTAAAATTTACACAAAAATCACATATACACAGGCAAGGGCAGTTGCATAGACATCTGTATCCACATTTTCCAGTGAGCATAAGTTGAGCGTAAGTAGGAGCAAGTGTGATAGTTATATTATATAGTAATGTAATATATATATAAACCAAACATTACTTCATATAGCACTAGTGTCATGCTTAAGAGGTCCCTGAGATATTTGATGGTTAATTATAAAGTCTTTCAACTTCAACTTAAAACTATTTATATTCTGTAGGTCCCTGATTGGCGGAGGGATATTATTCCAACATTTAGTGGCTGTGTACCGGAAACTACCTCTAAAAGCGTATAGCTATGGCTATGAGTGTAAAGCTGTTTTGCACACTGCCGAGGCCCACGCGAGCTGTGACCTGTTGGCCAGGACAATTTGCTATGAAGATAGCCAGGTGTTTTATGTTTCATGACTCCAAAAAGAAGACATGCTAGATGGAGTTTACGTCTATGTCGCATTTTTAAAATTTTGTGTGCGTTAAGATAAGGGGTGACGTGAGCCCTCAATGGAATCTTAAAACAGAAGCGGGCGCAGGCATTTTGCACACGTTGAATGAGTCTTTGAGTTCTGACCAGTAAGCGAGGGCCAAAGACTGTGTCCATGTAATTCAATCTTGAAAGGACAAGTGATTCTACAAGCTGTAAGCGCAAACTTTCCTGCAGATATGGCCTCATTTTGTATAAAACCTTTAATTTATAAAAGCAACTCCTTACTAAATTCGCAACATGCTTCTCAAAACGTAGCTCACTGTCCATATGTAAACCCAAATTGCGAGCTTCATATACTCGCTCAATAGGACTTCCCAAAAGTTGGAGGTTGATTGGTTGGCTTAGACTAAGAAGCTGGTGATTGTTACCAAAAACAATGAGTGCTCCTACTAAGTGATTTAATAAGGTGTTATATCAAGGATATGAAGTCCATTCAACCATGATAAGCGAGCTTGATGCACTTAAGATTTTTAGCAGCGAATACACCTGAACAAACCATAAGTCGAATAGTTGCAATATACAGTCATTTAGTTGGTACTCTTTAAGTTCTATGACAGCCTGGTATTACTTGTCCCAATCTTAGCGATAACTGGATAAGCCAATCTAAACATTTTTTAATTCAATCAATTTGATTACTGGCACAGCCGCGGGCGTCAATTCACTCGTGGCTCAGTCTCAACGCTGATTGATTGCGGCGAACTAATGAGTGTTTCGCTATGAGCAATTTGCTTAAGCACTATTACATTTTGCTGTTTGTAATTGCCGTATAAACAAAGGGGGCCTGTTGGCATTAATTTCACGTTTCACATCCAATGTAATCATAACATGAATTTCAATGATGCAGCTGAAACACCGTGCTGTGTGAGTTTATTGTCGGCGTATGTCGCTTCATATGGAAAATGGGGAATATATTAATAATAACACCCGAAATTTACAACAATGTTAATGGATTTTGCGTTTATTAATTTTGCCAGCGGCTTTGTTAGCGTTGATATAGATTTTGTTACGTAAATTTACAAAAAGAAAATCTCAGGTGTTCTAAATTATTCTAGGATGAAATTTAGAATCCATTATTTATTCAAATTTAGGCTCCATCTCACTTTTTAAAAACATCCAAATTTAACCTTTAAATTTTATTGAATTTCAAATTCGATTTCGGATTTAGTTGTAAGATGCATTGGTAAGATGACATTCTATAGGAAATACGAAGGATATCAGGCTACAAGTCTACTGTAAAAACTGTGGGTTCCATCCCTAGCTAGTGCAACTGCGCCCCTCACAACTCCGAGACGGCCGAGACATTTTCGTCTTGGAGGCGCATCGGGCGGCTGCGGCATCATTGTGGGTGCTTCTCGCCCACACACTGCGGTCGCCCTATTCGGTGTAAAGAAGAGATTTCTTTACCACAGAAAACAAAATTAATTTCATCACTTACTTTTTATTGTAAGTTAATATTATCTTCAGCACCATTGCAATGATCCACATTCTGTTGTTCCTTTAAATATCATATTTAAATTGTCTGTACCATAAACAAAACTTAATTCATTTACATTAACTATGTATTTTTCACGCATTACACAGGCATTTATCAATCATTACGAGACGTCAACCAAGACCATTATACATCATAGAATACCCATGTAGTCATTTCGTAAAAAAAAAACCCTTAACATTTACGTATCACAAACGATTATCCCCTACACAAATCTTTCATAATTCTATTACATTGAATTTTGCAAGTACTTACAACAATATCAACAATAATCATATTTCACAAAGCACTTGCACATCTGAACTCAATTAAAGCACTCTTCAATATCTTAATTTTGGCTTACGAAACTCCCATCGGATTTATCACGTATCCATTCATTAATGTGAAGTTTACATCAACCAATTTAGATGATCTTGGGGAAGTACAGATGTATATGTGAAGCACAGATCACTTAGACTGGTTCTACTATGAAGCTTTTAATAAAGTCGGCTTTAATTACACAATGGGGCAACACTTCATTAGATTGTCACTCAATGTGAGTTTCTTTTCGTAATGTGGCGAAGCGGTTACGTAACAACCGCTTTGACGTGGTGTATTGACTTTTGAAGGTGTGTTGCCATCATTAGAGCTATAATGTATTGTTGGATGGCTCATTGGGAAATTATGGAGGCATTCCAAATGTGCTTTTCGGCCACAATCGATATTTTAACGTGGAACGGAATTACTGGTTTAAGTTTATTATTTAATGTGTTATATGATTAGCTGAGTGAGTAGCACGCTATGCGGCAAACTCGGTTTATTGAAGCTTTAAATGCGGCCTTTGGTCTATTCAAAATAGTATATATTGTTCATACGTCGTCATTTATTCTTTATATCTAGTTGCCTCGTGGTCTCGCGGTACAAGTATGTGCCGTGCAATCTAGAGGTCCTGGGTTCGATTCCCGGGTCGGGCAAAGTGTTATTGGGTTTTTCCATTAGGAAATTCTCAGTAGCAGCACGGAGACTGGAAATGTGCTGGCTCGCCCCCTATTAAGTGGGACTGATACATACCTGGCGAAATGTGGGTGCCGAAATGCATCTCTGCCTACCCCTTCAGGGAATACAGGCGTGAGTTTAAGTATCTAGTTTTTTTAGCTATAGTACCTTTGTTTGTCACGAATCTAGAGGTAGATATTACACACATAAGAAACGACTGCCTCATGCGCGTTGCGGTATGCGGCGCTCTATAGAGAAGTCCTGGTTTCGCTTCCCAAAACCGATGAAAAAATATTGGTCTTTCCGTTAGGAAATTTTCATTAGCAGCACAGAGTCTAAAACTGATAAACATAGTTGGGAATCATTGGGTAGAAAAATAATCTACTCTTTATTTCCCCTATTCTATATCCATCCCAAGGTGGTCTGGAAGATATTGCCTAGAGCAATAAAACGGCCTCTTGTTTTGTTATTTTTATTTTTTTCTCCATATAATTGTTTAAACAAGAAACTGTAAATAAATAGATAAATAGTATATACCTACGCATAGAGGGTACAGACAAAATCAATTATATGTAATTCTCAAAGAAACCGTTCAAAAGTACAAATGTTTTATAATTTCTACGCCAGATTTGCATTGGTACACATTGCCCAAATCTGAATCAGTAATTGCAGCAGAATCAGGTCACAATTTTACATACTCTGACATCGCATATAAAATAGTTAAATGTTGATCGGTATTCCACGGATTCTGTGCACGTCCGCATTTCAATTACCCTCCGATGCTATTTGTTTGCAAAAACGCAATAAACAACTGCACCGCCGCGGCAATTTATGACAATAAAATGCGAGATGAATGGAGAGAGATTTTTATTTCTCGGAGCTTTGATCTGCGTTTGAGTTATTGAGACCACCGTGGTGTGGAGGAGCGAGGCTAGGATCAGAGGATGTGTATACAATTCTCGTGACGTAATAAATTTTATGCGTATTTTTTGTTTGGTGTTCGGTTTGTTTTAATTTGGTTTAGTGTATGAAACTAAGGTATTGTAATAAAGTGTTACAATAACAATTTAATTATATTTAAATATGAAAAGCTTAAGGTTTTGCATGTGTAAGCATAATGATATAGATGCATATAATGTGTGTCCTGTCCTATGTTTATACATATACGTATACCCACAGAGTTAGGCGGCAGCATACTCCTACAACCAGTATTGGGCATATTATGAAAATACATTTATTTGACTGATTTCTAGAATTTATTCTATTATTTTGTATTACCTAACTATAATCTTAAAAATACCTTGCCCGACCCGGATATGAAACCCGCGATATAACAATCGCACGGCGAGACTATAAGCATCACACAAAAAGTGTCTTAAAAGTAGCAATTAAAAAATATATATATTAAAATACGCGCCAACAGCTTCATAATATTTTCCCACAGAATTAAGTTACATCCAAATCTGACATCGGTTCGTAGATGCAAGAATTAAAAATTGAAAAGGATGTCGATGAACAACAAAAAGCGACGTCACATCGGTGCACGCCCGATTGTCAACTTGTACAAACAACTTCCAATACACTTGGAATAACAACGGGTGCTGACAGTTTTCTTTGAATGGCCCGTGACGGAATCAAAGGATTCGCGACCAACCGAGTCCACTCGGCCATCTGTTGTATTAAATTGAATGTCTTCCGTTGACTTATGTAAACACAGATTTGTTTATGCAAACCGTAATTGTTTATTCTCGTGTGAGTTTCGTGTTAATTTTGTGAAGTGAGTTTGCAGATTGAGCTTGCTCGGTGCCATAAGCAAGCTGGCCTGATGTACATTAATTCTTGCCCGATTTCACCTGCATGGACTTGTGAGGTGGATTAAAAAAGTAAGTAGTAAGATAGTTTGCAAATAACACCAGCTATATGTATAAAAATTTAGTGAAGTCAAATACAGGAATCTTTAGCTGTTCTGTGCACGAATCGTTGAACCATTATCACACAAATTTACCGCCACATCCGTATCTTATTTCTTTAGCAAATATTGGTATATTATGATTTAGTATTCAATTCTTATATTCATTCTTTGTCCATTTAGAAAGTTTGTGCTTGCAACCCACTTATCATTCTATCTTCAAATTCATTTTCATAAATTTTAAAATTGTAATTATCAAAGTCACGCCAAGGACAATTTCATTTTTAAAATCATTTTAAATTCAATTAACGCTACTGCAACTTTCCGCTGAACACAAGTCTTTATTAAGTGAAGCTCATTAAACCTCACGAGCGACTATGCCCTAAAACAGGTCGTATAAGGCGCTCCAAGGACCCGCACATATCATAACGAACTCTGAAATTTCGCACAATGAAAATTAGACGGTGAAATAACGTCGCCATTTAAGGCGTTCAACAAACCGTGAATGAAAATAATAGCTGTTCTACAGAAGACCAAGAATATTGTAGTAATTAAGAACTACCAGAAAACGACACCGCAATGTTTTTGCAACAGTGTCGTTAATTGTAGTCTCATGGTGTTTGCAAATGTTGCTATGAACATAAAACAGTTCATTAAATTTGTAATTTATGCTTTCGCTGCTTTTATTCATTGCGTTATAAATTTCGCTTGTTCGAGACTTCACAGCTGGGGCGCAGATTTAGTGGAAAATTCCAACATTTGTTAGGACGTTAGTAGGGCAAAGGGTTTTTGCTAATTGCTTATTGCATAATAATAAAACAAATGTTGCAGTAGGGCTATATGTTTTTGGAAACAAAATTCTTTGAGAAATGTGACTTATAACAGTGACAAACTGACTATAGTTCTACGTGGTAAGTTTAGTACTGTTTGCCTTAAATATTGACCTACGAGAAGTCCTTATTATTAAACATATTGTCTATTTCCTCTTCTTAGAAGTTGAAGCTTCACTCGCCCAAACACTTATAGCCCTCGATTCCATCCTATCTTCGTGTATACTGTATTATTTTATCACATGTTATGCAAATACATAGTTCCAAAATGTTGTAAATAAGCTTTTAAATATAACCAGTTGCCATTGCTTGATTTCCTAAGCTGCCTCGAAGTTTCGTGGCACTCGTACATATGTATGTGCGATAATTTTAAAAGGTCCCGGGAGGTTAGATTCCCGGGTCGGGACAAGTGTTATTGGCCTTTTCCTTTACAAAATTCACAGTAGCCCTGAGTCTGGAAATGTATCTGAAAAATGGCAATAGGTTTGGGGACAAAAACCACAGTTGGCGAAATGTAGGTGCAGTAATGCACCTCTGCCTACACTTTCGAGGAATAAAGGCGTGAGTTTATGTATCATCAACACACGAATAACTTAAGACGATCTCCCTCAACTTAGATTTACAACTAGAGTAAATGTCTTATTAAGCACAAAGTTGGATGTCCAGCAAATAAAGTTGTCTCATTCTACGGCGAACCATTTATGTTCCGTAAAATTACTCTGTAGCTCGTTAAGTCTTATCATTGTCTAATATTTGAAGTTTACTGTCCGAGTTTGCTTAGTACCTTGAGTCGTGACATATTTGGAGTCTTGGTGTGCTGTATCCGGTTTTATACTTTTATGAATACAAATGACTGTCGTGAAAGGTCGTTTTTGTAGTGGAGTTTATTGTTTTATCACCTACCTTTTTCCTTTGTGTCCAGTATTATACATACCTAATATGCGACATTTTATTGTATTACCTCGTGGTCTCGCGGTACAAGTATGTGCCGTGCGATCTAGAGGTCCTGGCTTCGATTCTCGGGTCGGGCAAAGTGTTATTGGGTTTTTTCATTGGCAATAGGTTCGCCCTCTTATGCGTGGGACTGATACATACCTTTTTTTTTTTCGCGGGGAAATCCATTTACGGACCATCCCACCCCCGGAGGGGCGACTGATACATACCTGGCGAAATGTGGGTGCAGAAATGCACGTCTGCCTACCCCTTCAGGGAATACAGGCGTGAGTTTATGTATGTACGTATCCATATATTATTGTATAGAGATTGTAAGATATAACTGAGATATAAAATTTTAGATTTATTAAAAGTTGTGTCAGCTGTAAAAGTTGTGTCAGTTGATAACTTCAAGTAACCAATAAATAAGAACATTATTTATAAAAATATTACTTCTAGTTTGATTGTAAATGATAAAACTCCTACATAGACATGTATGAATATGTTATGAGTAATGTGGTTATTTTATTCGACCTCAATAAAATCTCACTACTGAAGCGCCATTGCAAAATAAAGTCGTAAAATCCACGTAGCCGGATCTACGCATCTTTCTCCATAAACTATTTATAAGTTATGGAGCCATCACGTTTTTTATTTCGACCACACGCCGTCGAGAATAAATTTAGCAACGACCATTCTATGTTTGTAAACAAAACAAGCGCTCTCCGGTGCCGAACTCATTTTTAATTCAAATCTCAATAGAAGGGTTAATGTTTTGGATGAATAAACAAACTGACAGATACTGAGTCATTTGCGTAATAACGCAGCGCATATTTTTTAATATTAGGGCGCCCAGAAATCGCAGAATAGCTTCGGCGGTTTCCAAGATTTTTTTTGTGGTAACACATACATACATAACCTCACGCCTGTATTCCCCAAAGGGGTAGGCAGAGTTGCATTTCTGAACCCACATTTCCAGGTATGTATCAATCCCACGTAATAGGGGGCGAGCCTATTGCCATTTTTCGGGCACAATTCCAAACTCTGTGCCGCTATGAATTTCTTAATGGAAAAACCCAATAACAATTTACCCGACCCGGGAATCGAACCCAGGATCACTCGATCGATCCATATACATACTTTTGCCGCGAAACCACGAGACAGTTGAATCGAAAGCATATGCTTCTGTTGTCCTAGTATGTGTAATTACGATAAATTACACAAGTAACAGTAATGTATATTCTAGGCTTTCAAATTCAAAAATATTTCCGGAGATCCAATAAGTTATTTGTTGATGGAAGACTTCCATCATACTTCCTTTGGAAGTACACACGAAAGCATGACGCGTTGTGGGCAGCCTGTGGATATCCAGTTACGAATAGATCGGTACGATTGTGTTGACTCGTGAAAGATACTCGCAATCGGTTCTCTGCAGTCGACATAAGGACAGCGCTGCATTTACCATCACGTGTCAGAACACTGCCAAACCAGTTTGATGCTTCGATGTTGATATATGAAGTGGCGACGTTGATTTAACCTTCATGTTTCCTGTACCCCATAGTCATGAAGTCATTATCAGCCCATATACGTCCCACTGCTGGGCACGGTCCTCCTTTACAAATGAGAGGGTTTAGGCCTTAGTCCACCACGCTGGCCTTTAGTGCGGGTTGTCCGACAACAGTCAACACATATACAAAATTCCTAAAAACTGTTAGGTGTGCAGGTCTCATCACGATTTTTTCCTTCATCGTTAAAGTACGTGATAATTCTGTGTGAATACACACATTACTTCGAAAAGACAGAGGAGTGTGCCTTGTGTTTGAACGCGCGGCTGTCAAGGTTCTCGACCGCGGGCCTTAACCTCGAGGCCATGAAGATAGTCATGAAGCGCCTAATTTAATTTAGGCTACATGTCTCCTAAATGGTGCCTAGTAGCACAAACCAAAAAATCTCAAAAAACATTTCCCAATTCAAATTAGCGAGTTTATCATTAAAACAATAAAGTCATTAGGCGGACGAAAATGTTATCGTGTGAAAAATCGCCGCAATTTAAAAACGCTATCCGGGCCGCCGTGGGGCCAAGTAATTGTGTACTTTCTAAATAAAATGTAGCACTCACATATATAATTATACGGTTGGCGCTTACGTGACGCCCGTTTGACAGCTCTATGTGTGTTTGGCAAAACATTCCGGCGTGCATGAACAAGAACAAAGGCTACCGAGACGGGGAATAGGAGGAATAATAGACTTATAGCCACGCTACCGAGGGACTACTGTAATTATTATTTTCTAGTTTTTACCTTCTGTCAAAATGTTTTAGCGGCGAAGACAATGAAAATAATAAACATATGTGAAGGCAACACAGAAATACAACAGTCCTTTTTCGATTAAATATTACTTTAAAAATTCGTCCAAACGATTAAACCAAGGGGCTTAGAACAATATTAGAAAGCTTCTGAATTTTCATTTGAATGCTGAAAAGCTCTAAAAGGAGAAAGAAGTCGGATTCTCCTATGAAATGTGACCAATGTCTATAGGAGTACAATATTTATTTATTTTTATAAATTTTCCGTCTGGTAAATAAATGGTAATAAAAGATTTCCGGTTTAAGACTCCGTATATAAAATACTTGAAGTAACCAAGTATTCCGCACGGTGTGGGCTTTGTAACGTTAGTTCAAAATATACTCTTTACAAAATATTGAACGCACAAAAGCTTCTTTCACTTGACGTAGATATTTCGGTAACATTCATATTCGACTTCTTCTTATGTAAATTAATTCATAATAAATATTTTGATTTCACCTTAACGAGTAGTTGAAGTCAGATGCCGCTCGTTCGAATCTCGTTAAGGCTGAATGTAAACGTGCATTTACATAATATCATTATTTATTACAAAACCCCTTTATTATTGCATACCGAGTTATAAAAGTGCGTCGTTGTGACGAGAATAATCATGTTCTCGAATTTTTGAAATTTGTAAATGCTATTAATAATTTGAATAGTAAATTGTATGGATATGTAAAGGAGATGAATTGATCGTGAATTCATATCATCCCTAATGGATCATTAAGAAAACTTCAAGCTGTGTATCTTGTAAAATGTTACTTCTTATTTAAGAAATTAATTTTATTTATGTTTATTGAATTTATTGTAAAATTTACTCGAAACAAAAAATTTACAAAATAATATTATGAATGCGAAATAGATTTTTTTTTGTATAAAAAATAAACACGAGAAAAACTGATTAACAATAAAACATAAAAAAGAAACAGATTTACTACTGAGTTACATTCGTGAATCTAGAAATTCGTTGTTTTACGTATACGTTACGTACCTATACGAATATCAGGTGTAATTTTCTTTTAACCAAATATCATTAACTGGAAAAGATAGCTTATCTCAAAGCCCTAACCATTATTCGCGTTGCATTCACAGCGGTGACCATTGAATCAACTTAATCAGTTGTTAACACGGAGTCTGGAATTGTGCCCGAAAAACGGCAATAGGCTCGCCCTCTATTACGTGGGACTGACACATACTTGGCGAAATGTGGGTGCAGAAATGCACGGGGAATACAGGCTTGAGTTTGTGTATGTATTATAAAGTTGTTTTACATAACCGATGCTACTCAAAATACACGAGTACAGTGAAAACAAAACACAACATACCCAATTTGCATACTTTTTGTTGAAGAAAAAAAACTTAACATACGTCCCACATGCAGAGTTTTAAACATTTATAACGAAACACGCCGCCTTGATTGACAGTAAGGCTTGTTAAATGGTCGCTAATTCCTTACATATCACGCCATTATTTTGACGAGTAAGTACATCATTAAAATGAACGTACGTATAAATTGGAATTAAGGCGCGTTTGTTGGTGAAATGTTTATGTTATTTACTAGGAATAGAAATATGGGCCCTGCTAGTGGCTTTTATTTTAGTTACAATTGTTATTTTCTTTGTTAAAAATAGCTTATTTAATAAATAATTAAGGTAGGTAACTGAGTAATGTGTTTTTTGTGTTTGCGAGTGTTAATCGGTGTCACTCATCAGGAGAGACAGTTGCTCATTTACCTCTTCTAATATTAAAAAGTCATCTAAAATAGTTGTTGATACCCTTCCAAAAAGTATAAAATTTTAAGACTTTCGCTTTATTTAAACTGGCATGGAAAAATTCCTCACAAGCTCTTTATGGAAAGTGCCGGCTAAAGAAAAATGAATCTATTTATCTGTTTTTCAACAAACTAGCTAATCGACTGCAAAAAATATTTCATTTTAATGAGTAAAGAAAAAAGTAGTTAAAAATAAAATTGTGTTAATGAAAAATTCTTGTTAAACATGAACTAGCTGAACGGAATATTAAAATTATAATAAAAATACCTACGATGTTAAACACATAGGAAGTTACGTAGGGAGGCTCCCTTTCAAAAGTCCCTAACTCTTAAACATCAAAACGTATCCCGATGAAGTGAGTTGGCAAATTTTAATGAATCAAGTTTAAAACTGATTTCGTTTATTGACTTTGTTGCTTCACTCCTCAGAATCAATTTGAATTCGAAACAAATCAATGTAAATGAATCGTATTCGATGTTCATTTCAATTTAATTGACTGTTAAAGTTCTATTATACTTACAAGTACTTTGATAACGTCTTCATACACTCCAAAGATTTTTGGAAAGTTCAAAAGTATTAATTGAAAGGAAAAGTTATTTGAATTTTATTTCCAATTATTTTTTTATTTTTTATTTGATATGAACATTATAAATTACAGCATTAAAAGTCTGATGATTAGTGGAGTGTGTATAAATTGAACGTCTTTTACCAACCTATACAATTATAGTAGATTATTGTAAACTTACTTGCGTGAGCCGTAATAATGGTTCTTAATTCTGCTTTGGTAATAACTTTAAGAATACAATGTTTTTGGATTGAAAAACTTCAACGTGACATAATATTTATAAAAAGTCATGTTAACAACAAGACCAGGTTTTTTACGGCGCAAACAAAAATTGTAAACGTTGAAAATACCAGCTACCTAACACTTGGAAAAAAAAATTATTATTATGTAAATATAATCATGATTTTGATAATGGATACAGTAGTTTGTCTATTAAAATAATACAGTTTATAAAGTTTACATACATACATACATAAACTCACGCCTGTATTCCCAGGCAGAGGTGCATTTCTGCACCCACATTTCGCCAGGTATGTATCAGTCCCACGTAATAGGGGGCGAGCCTATTGCCGTTTTTCGGGCACAATTCCAGACTCCGTGCTGCTACTGAGAATTTCCTAATGGAAAAACCCAATAACACTTTACCCGACCCGGGAATCGAACCCAGGACCTCTAGATTTTTGATTTTTTTAGAGGTTTGTAATTTTAAAGCAAATGTTTATTTAAAAATGTAAACGATAAAGGAACTTAGAGTCAACTATCGAATCTTCATATAAGCTTACTGCTAGGCCAGGGCTTACTAGTACCTACTCTATCGCCATGTTGACATAAAAAATCCAACATATATTTTTTATCACCCAAATGAACTCCTATATCTACTGGTTGTTAAATACTTTTGTGAAGGCCAAAGACGCTATTGAAACAACTGAAATGGCAAAACAGTTATTTTAAATTATCATTATTACTTTCGATGCAGAAGATTACGATTATAAAAGGCATGCTAAAGTATTCAATGCTAGTTTGATATTTCACCTCCAAATGTATAACTATATAATTCCTTACACTCTGCAACTCACTTCGCAAATAAAGTAAAAAATTGGGTGGCTTAAATGTTGCAACAAACACTAAAGCCGAAACGTAACTTATATCTCGTTTTTCCCATTTTGTTAGAGAACGCCAAACGAAGAGATAAAAGTAAATAAACGCGTTTTAAAAACACTCTCTGATAGATTTAGTGGCGTTAAAAAGTAACAAGTTTATATCGCACGCTGTTAACATGGCCATTTTGTTACACTATAAATCAATAAACGAACGATCTCGAGACGCCGGGCAGTTTGAATTATTCCCTAATGTGTTTCCACTAATGTCGTAACATGACACTGTGTTAGATAACTTAAGCCCGCGGCTTTGCTAACGTTAATACAGATTTTTTCAAATAAATTCCTTAGAAAACAAGCAAGCAAATCTAGGTCGTTGCAACTATCACTGTCCTTTAAACCAAATCGATGATATCTATAATACAATTATTTTTTACGGAAAAAGTATAAAGTTATAGCATTGAGTTAAAGATATTTAATGATTAAGATAGTATGTATTAAAAATATTTCCTAAGCTTTACTTACCCTAACAGAAATATCAATAAAATTCTACACGAAAAGCACTAATTAATTAAATTCCATCTTAAGTAAGTCTCCTTCAATACACCCAACACCCGATATCACTATTCATAGTGTAGCGGAATTTCACGATTCATCAAAATCGTTCCGTCAGATATATTTTGTTAGATCAAAGCACTTGTATTTCTATTTGAAAGCCGAAGTCGCTTTGACTGCGCCGGGGAAGGTCAGCCACCGTAATTCCTGAGTAATTTCCTTTAGACTCAAATCTTTAGATTTAACACAGTCAAATTTGAAACTTTATGAAACCCTTTTGTTCACTTTAATTTCGCTTTTCATCGTACCACAAAAAGAAGGAACATTGTTTTCAAAATGACTTATTAATCGACCAAAGACAGATAGAGTAAATGTCAAAGCAAATACTATCGAATCTAATAACTTGAAAAGTGACAAAGGGCCAGATTACACGTACAGTGCAAAAACTGAACATTTTAATACCGAAGTCGAGTTATGATAAGTTGCCGCTTGCCGAATTTGAAACTTGGGAAAGTGGTATTTATCAGCGTAGGAATAAAGTTGGGAGTTTCGTATGTAATGTTTGGATATCGGTAAATGAATTCGAAACATAAATCACTAACTCGAAGGATAAAAACGAAAGTATTCGTTCGGGCAGAAAATTTATTTCTTTCTTCCCACATTTCACTGGTTCTTGTAAAAGTTTTAATTATTTGCCGGATGCGGTCGGACGCTCCGTTTGAGATCAATGTACTGTCGCTGTGTTTGACTCTTTCATTTTTATGCCTCATAGGAGAAACTACGGCACGTTGTTTATAGCTCTTTTAGGATGCTTTTATGTTTGTTTCCCCAACTTACGTCCACTAACAGTTTTGTCAAATTATTTTTGGATGGAGTGATGGGAGGGTGTGCATTGAAAGAGCTTACGTTTATTGTTAGATAATTTAAAATATTTATCTTTTCCATTTAGTTGCATAGGTACGTGCCGAAGTGAAATGAGTGAGTGAAAATTGCATGTATTGAATAAATTCATCAAAAAAACATAAGCACTACAGCAGCTCCCAAAACAACCTATCGAATGCATAAGAAACGGCGTCAGATTACAGAACGCGCGATCATTACGGTCCCCAGACATCTCCATTGCACCGCACACTGCGTAGGCCACGCTATCAGCCGATAAAGGAGCGACGGTGCACCCATTACGGATAGAATATCGCCAACAATAATTTCTGGGCTCGTAATTCCCGCAATAGAACCGTATGGTAATACCAATGTTTTATCACTGATAGCGAGTACAAAGATTTTGAATTTAGTTAATAAATATCGGTATAAGGCAATCGTAAAGTGGTTGTTAGTGCAGTGTAGAATATGGTCTTTGGAATACTATTGAGATTATACGATGTATTATGAATTCAGAACTCCTGCAATAACGAAACTTAGCTGAGCTTAGACTAGAAATAGAAATAAATTATGTTCAATATGGTATCTCTTAAATGTGGAAGAGCCACACAAAACTTACAGTACAGCCTGTAGTATTAATATCATAAACCCATATCCATACATTGAAAAGGATATTGTAAATATCAGATTACCATCTTTTCTCATTCATACAATAATCTTAGATAGCTTGATTATGGATCTACTTTTATCCCGAACAAATGCTATGTACCTAGGCTCTATATTATGGGATTTTTACACAAAATCTATGGTAATCAGAAGCATAAAAACATAATATATACATAGTAATGTCTTTGAAGCGTGTGATAAATGCATATAAAGGACATATTCCAAAATAGGTTCTTAGTACAATTACTAAAATGTGGTGTAAGAAACGGGCCCGGCGGTCAGAAGTCGTGGCTTGTTTGTCCAATATAATGGGGCCGATGTTTGCGCGATGTGATTGATGCCGGCCCAGTTAATGGATCGATATCCGATGGAGCATATCCTTGGGCAGGCCTTGCTTGCTTTGCGCCCTTTGGGCTACAAACATACATCAAAAACCCTTTGTAGAGTAATCCTGTACACGAATTTTAGTAGGACTAAAATTTAAGAAATACGCTAATTTTTACATAGTTCTGACACTATACTACGGCGAGCCATAAGTGGCAGAAGCTATGAGATAGCTTTTGGTGTTAGGAATATCCAGGCAAAAAACAAATATTTGTGGACCACACAAACATTTATGTAAAGTGCAGCTATCAAACCTGACGCTTCACGTTTCACTGGCTTTGTCAAGGCAAAATTTGATAACCATCTCTCAGGAACTTAATAATTAGAAATCATTTATATCAAATATATTATACATTTGCATCGAATAAAGCTACTTTTTACAGTAAAAATAAAAATACATTTATGCAGTTTTAGTCACAAAACTTTCTTCATCAAAGAATTTCTATTCACCCGTACTTTTTATCCTACGGTCACAAACCCCTCCATCAAAGTTAAATGAAAATCCAACTAGACAGTCGCGTCTAATGTCTAGACTACGCGTGATACAGCAACCGTTACGCCAATCATTCAGCTATGAACGATATTACGCCGCCTGCAGACAAGGGACGACACGCCGGCACGCCGCCGACAAAGCTCCACCAATTTGCAGATTAGTTGATGCGTAAATTGTTGCATTAGCCATACGCCGAATGGAGGTCCGACCAGCCACGTAACACTACACCGGTAATCCAATGTACGCACCTTTACGTCACGCTTTGTTGATGCGCCGTGAAAATATTTAATGTTTGGTTGCATTGACGGTTAAGTGGGTATTTGTTGTTTTTTTTTGTATTTACAAAAAAAGTGGCTGTGCAAAGTTTATATTTTATCCAAAAGATATGATGTACAAACATAGTTAAAGCTTCGGATAAAGAAAGTGTAAAATTTAAATGTCAATCTTAAACCATAATTTGGTTGACGCAATTATAACGGTCTATTCGAGACACCGCTTTTTAGAATGTGGAGAAATGCACCTTTTTCTACACTTTCGGGAAATACAAGCGTGATTCTGTGTATTTACTCATCACTTTTAATTACGTACTTGAAATAAATTAAACCTAATGTTCATTACTCAGAAGACGCTCTCAATGTTGAGTAACATATTTAGCGTTGAACAAGAACATTCTAAATATGGATAGAGTTAAAACCATATGGGATTTAAGCTTAAAGTCCTTGATAATCTGGAAACTACACAAGAATACGAACGTAAAGAAATTATAATATCCCTAAAAATAACAAGTCTCCGTCTTGTTGACACAATACAATAGTAAGTCGCGCTCAATTAAAACACGGTTAAGGCACAGAACACCTGGCCACGATAAACATCGCAACTATTGTCGTAACACGAGATTTTTGAACCTCAATTTTGACAACAAAAAGGCCATAATCGATTTTGGAAACACAAAAGGAGCATTATATTTGACAATCCGACTGTACAACGTTGTTTGCGGTAGAGATTATTTCGGTCGAAATGAATGAAAGCAAAACACGATCCTGTGAATATGTCTGTGAGTAATTGAAATACGAACAACGGCCTGGAGGTTTTTTAATTTTTTTCCCCCTTAGATTTGAGAGGTTCAAGTGTCGCACGAAATTGTCTCGAGCAATCTGATTCGTATATTTTATTTAAAAAATTATCTTTTATGATAGAAGATATTCTGTGTTATATTTTTTGTACATATATTTAGAAATTTCTGTTTTGATCCAACTTCACAATGCGAGTCATATTATGTTCCAGGGATGACATGAAAATCGATTCAAGGACAAATTTTGCATGGTGGGTGGTACTATTGTATTGTTAACCGTTTGGATGTCATATAATTTGCGGAAAAAGAGGCGTATCTAAAGGTGAAATGTCCCGCTATCAACCATCGGTGCTATACTCGCATATTAGATTTAATACTTCATCACGTCAAAGGAGCAGTCATTTTTAAAATTCCTTATTGCTCATTTACAAGACTCAAATTTCAAAAAAAATTACTCGTCACTACCAATTTGGTGCGCCAGACTGTTCGCGTAAGCCTCTTTAAAAATAAATTGTAAATACTACATTCAATGTATGTTTGTACGGTGTAAATAAAATACGACTACATAAAAGTACTAGAAAAAAAATTTCAACATTCGGAAGGACGGTTCCCATTAACCTCATGTTATTGTGGTTTATTGATTAATAGACGTAACTTCAACGAAATTGAAACAGGAAACGTATGGTAATAGAAAAAGACCCCGCAGGCTTCGTCATTACGCCTTTGTTCTTCAGTCTGTAGGGTCGGCTATATGACGATTAATTATTATAATTTAGTCCATGTCATCGGACCTTCACATGGCGTGCGGCCCTCCCCACAGTTTAATCTTGCCAGGTGCTTTTTATCTGATTGTACGCAAAGGGTTTAAAGATGTTAGGAGGTTTTTGTACGCTCCTTTAATATGTTGCGTTTTATTTAATTTGAGCGTGATATTTTATTGTATTCGTGGAAAATATTTTATAGGGAGTGTCTGTCTTTGTGTTGAAGGTAATTTTTGTATACTTGCATTGTAAATTAAATGCACCTGATGGTAAGGTATAATAGTTTGAGTCATCGAACGAAATATATCATTAAATCGTTTACAGTAGATTTCACCATATGGTACTGGTATCATCTCGGTCATTTCAATCTATTTAAATTGTATTGTTCTGACTGCAATGTGACTCAGAAGTATAATTCAAAAAAACACTTATGACTTCAAATAATCGAGTGTGTTTCGGATTTGCAATTGCAACCTGTGTTTCCGCAGTATCTGCATAAACTTTTCCAGCCAAACAATTAGCTGCTCAAACAGCACATACATCGAACGCAATATTACCAAAATTTCCGCGGTTCGCCGATGTGGGCGCCAGTGGAGCGTAAAAAGCGTGCAATCTAAGCCCAACAATGGATGCAACAAAGCGCGGACATACATCATAACAACAAAAACAGTGCTCTCGACGCACGGACGGCGAACGAGCGAACACTATCATTTACGCAACGATTTGTCATTCAGATTCGGGTGTGGGGGAGGCTGCGTTTTGAGCACCCGCCGTACCAACCGATCTCATCATTAACTCGCTAGACAAAACATAGGCTACTCTCTTTCGACGTTATATTTCATTCATAATTAGCCCATATACGTCCCACTGCTGGGCACGGGCCTCCTCTATAACTGAGAGGGTTTAGGCCTTAGGCCACCACGCTGGCCTAGTGCGGGTTGGCGGACTACACACCTAAGAAATTTCTAAGAATTTTTAGGTGTGCAGGTTTCATCACGATGTTTTCCTTCACCGTTAAAGTAAGTGATAATTCATAGAGAATACATTATACAACATATTTCATTACGTCTGTTAATATAATCGTTTAATGAAGTAAAATATTTTTAATACACACATGAGACTGAAATATCCAAATCACACATATGATACACATTCTTTATGCCTGGCATTCGCAATTTAGTATGTAGTATTATTTTTATATAATAATAACATTTTTTTTTATATATTTAGTTAGGATTGACAGCTTTAAAGTAGATAAACTTTTCATTTTCAAAACTACTACTTTAATGTTTAAGACTCTTAAATATTAAATTTAAGAGTTTAGGATTACTATTGCCAAATCTTTACACCCGGGACAGACCACATGCACTCCAATTCAAATACATCTGAACTCGCATAAATTCCACTCATATCTCGCAATTTCCACCTTCGAGAAAGTAGTCGATAGTATGTCCCCGGAAACTGGATTAACGGTTGTCAACATGATGAACGATGTGCGCAAGTTACACGACAATGGAATGTGGCCATCCGTCCCATTTGCCCCTGCTACGTCCGATACGCTCCGGGCGTAAATTAATTATGAATCGCTTTTGATTCAGAAAAATATGCTTACTGTGTGTAAAGAATTTTTAATTTACATACGTGTACATTTTCAAATGTTATTATATGCAAACGTTGTATTTGGTTGTACCATGATCATCGAAATTAGTTAGCGTTAGTAAAAAAATATATATAATATATAGATAAACAAAAAGGTCTAAGAAAAACAGAATGATAAAATACCACACCATCCTTGTGTACTTTAAAGCAATATTTATTTCTAAAAATAGATCCAACCCAAAATAACATACCAAAATGAAGAACTCATTTTGTGGCAACGAGTTCCAAATTTGATTCCACCAACTCGCCCGTCATATTAATCCTATTACAACGACACATGTCACGCGCCGAGGACGCGAGTGACGCGACTTAGAATAATCGCCTTTAAACTGTACCACAGTGCCTTACTTCGTTTGCCTTGAGACTTATGTGCGGACAACGGATACACCTGAGATGGGTATAGGGATGTCAGAACTTAGAACGTAAAATGACATGGTTAGATCCTTAAAAAGTATGATTTTTATTAAATGCTTTTTATTCATTGTTAAATTTAGATTTTACTGCTTTTCATTTATTTTTTTAAGTAGATTAACATGAATAACATACATATACATGATATATATAAAGGTTATCATTCTCGAAATGGTAGTAAGAGGTGCATTTCTAATCTCATGTTTCGCCAGGTGTGTTTCAAGTCCTCGATCTCTCAGCTCGCACTTACGTCACGGAACTACAAGGCATACATAAAACATAAAAAATTAAATGTTATAAAAATAATCTATGTCGTAGATTTTGTTTTGATATTAAAAAAATGTGCTCGAAATTCTGAACCCGAAGTAAAACTTTCCAAAGATTCTCGAATAGTTAATGGCTGCTTACGAACAGACAATAGTTGGAAGCCAACTTTGAATATATACGTAAAAGACTACTTTGTGATATGGAACTGAAACGTGGGTTATGTAAAACGGCATTCGAGGGGTCAAAGCGCGGTCACCTTCTGCTAATGGCCATGACTCGTTTTATATCTCTGAAATTATTTTAATTGCTGATATTGCCTGCCCTTTCCAAGGTCGGTGAATAAATTTATTAGTTTTGTCTATCAATTTTACACGTAACCCTTGCCAAGTAACGCTTACTGTTATTGTAACAATAACCTTTAAAGTTGCAGTACTTAACCCTGGAATTTTATCTATCACAGGCCGTCGGCTTGTAGCAATTCTATCATCTTTAAATTTGAGGATTCCATTACGATGCCCAATATTATAAATAGTGAATACCAAGTGTGTCACATTTCGGATTCAACCTGTGTATATTTCTGTGTTTACATCATGATCTACAAGTTGTATCTTATTAGTCGACAATTTATTAGATCTGACTGTATTATGTACTTAATTATATATAGTACTTATATATTTTGTCGTGGTGTTTTAGTTAACCTCTGGTCGACACTAGATATAAACCTTACTGCATCTACCACCAAAATCCAAATACATACTAGTAAACAACCCGCACTAGTCCAGCGTGGTGGACTAAGGCCTAAACCCTCTCAGTTGTAGAGGAGGCCCGTACCCAGCAATGGGACGTATATGGGCTGTTGATCATGATGATGAGTTTTGACAACATGTGTAAACTGTGATGACGTTAAATGTAACGTAAGCAGGTTTTCTTTTTATCTTATTTACAGACAAATACATTTATTTGTCTGTAAATAAGATAAAAAGAAAACCTGCTTAAATCAAATATCAGTTTGTTGTTCTATGTTCAGTGTCCTTGAAAATACCAACGTTTGTTGAAGCCATACAAAACTCATTGAAACAAATGGCATATTTTATGCTTCGGCCAAACAGCAAATTGTCGCATTATATTTCTACCTAGTTAGTCCCGCGGAATAAGTTTGCCATTGAGATTTCCAGGGTTCGGTTCCTGTTCAAACAGTGTTATAGGAATTTGGAAATTTGAGCAATAATTAGGAAAAGACGCACGTAGATTCAATGAATTATTTGCTATTTTGGACTATTTGCCGATCTATAGCAATATTGTTGAAAAAGATCGAAATACATTGTTTAAGTACATATGTATAGAAACCTGGGAACGGATGTAGGTGTGATTTTAAATTCATAATCTCAAAGTGTTCGATCATTATATATGTACATACATACACATAAAGTCACGTCTGCATTTCCCGAAGGGGTACACAGAGGTGCATTTCTGCACATTTCATCAGGTTTGTCTCAGTTCCACGTAATTTGGGGCAAGCTTATTGCGTTTTTTTGTGCACATTTCCAGACTCCATGCTACTACTGAAAATATATTAATGGAAATACCTAATAACACTTTACTACTACCTGGGAATCGAACCCGGGACCTCTAGATTGCGCGGTAAATACTTATGCCGCGAGACCACGTGGCAGTCGAAATCCGATCATTATATGTAGGTACCTATATGGGTTATATAGAGGTAGATTGCGGAGCTAAGACTTGCGACCGCTTCACGCCAAGCGACAGCAAGGATTTCAAGTTGAGGAAAAAAAAATTCTTCTCAGATACGTCACATGATGAAAATTTTACTTGAATTCTTTGAAATAGTGTTTTATAAACACGTTTTTCGTGTTAAACATTTAGCATATTTAAATGGTTCAAATAAAAATTATGGGTTTTTAATGCGTTGATAATTCTTCGAAGAAGGGTGAAGAACAAATTAAGACGTAATCGTAGGCTTGATTAGGGCAGACCACCCGCAACTAACTTGTCTATTTTGGTCCACAAAAAGTTCATCTTACTTACCTTTATAACATTTTTAAAATATATTTGTGTACTACGCTTTAATCATTATTTACATAGCTATGCCATATTTGGTCTCTTTAGGATTTTCTGATTCTTTTTACGATTTTTAATATTACATAATTACATTACGGCTTAATAAAATAGTCAAATAATTTAGTGCCATTGCTTTTATTCAAGTCATATTTGGACGGCAAAATAGTTACATGTCAAACATAGAAAAACTTAAATAAATTATAACACAATCAAGTTCAATCAATTCACAATAATAAGATTTTGCAGTTTGTCATGCAAACAATCATCAAACACGTACACATAATAGACGCGTTACATCATACACAATGGCACCGTGAAATTGTCTAAAAGGCAGAGAAAAACAAAACTAATTCCGTCTCAAAGGACACAAAAACTCACACAGAACTAAGATTGTCACGGTACGTCTTTTAAAAGCCTTCAGAGAACTCGGCGACGTCCCACCGGGTGAAACAATCGCTCCAGCATTTAGCTTAGTAAATACTGCTTTTGAAAGAATTGGAAGTGTGCCATTATTGTCTTATTTCGCTAATACAGTAGCAAATTCTTCGACTATATGTTTCAATTCTATAGTACGTTCATTGTTAACTCCATCGGATGTTCCATAACTCAAAAATTTAAGCGTGACGAGCATTCCTGTTGATAAGATTGATATGTGAAGTGAAAAAGTTACATGGATTTTATTCTTTTTTGTGCTAAAGAATAGGCACAAAGATTTTAATAATCGCCCGCTGCTAGCATAAAATTAGATTTTCACATGAATTCGCATCCTTTTGAAGACCCACAGTCGACTTTTTGACGGCAGACGTTCGGTATTTTAAAGCATTAGTCGTTGGTGGCTTTGTGTTAGTTATGATTGATGGAAACAAATTGATTACCAGTGTGTAAAAAACGATAAACAGATTTAATAAAGTAAAATTATACACGACAATAAAGACAAAGCTAATAGAAAATGTTTATAATAGAATAATGGAAACCGTGCGGTTTAAAAACAGAGTCGTCTGAAGAGAAACGATTATCGATTTTAGACTCATCAGTCGACATTATTGTGCTGATCTATTTTAATCGGATGTCCACAGGAAGATTTCGTATCGCGATGTATTTTCGTGATTCATGATATCGCGCTTTAAACCTTATAAATGAAATTATATTATATTTATTCCTCCACATAATTCTCCGTAGATTTAAAAGTTGTGAGGCCAACGACTTCATATGGGTACGGTGTAGACAAAAACGTAATGAACGGAGTCTCCAATAAAAAAAGCAAAATTGAACGTCCGGCAGAATAAAAGCAACATGTCTGCATATTAAACATACAATTAATGATGATCTTGTAAGAGAATAAAGAAATCGATTTTTACGAGCCAAGGTCCAAAGGCTTGCATCGGCTAGACGAACAATCAAGAAAGGACCGTCCGGCACAGTTTAATACTTAAATTATTAACGCAATAAAAACAACGCGGCCGTAATGTATTCAAACTGTGATCGGGGACTTGTTCGAAACGCCGTCGAATCGATGTTTATGTTAATACGTCCAACTCCTTATATTGAGATGTTGTGTTTGTTTACGTCTTATTTCGGCGCACGCCCATTACCCAGCTTAATTATTGTAGGTGTCTTTAATTATTTTATTCTTTCATCGTGTTCCTTTTGGGGTTGTGTTAATAAAGTTTGTATTTTATGCTCATTGCATTACATTTTGGATAATAAAAATTAATTCCTTTCATAATTTCTTTTGAATTCAATTTGTGAGTATTGGTTTGGATACATGATATGGTCTGTATAATTTTTTTGTATTTTATCAATACATAATACAGTTTTTAGATGTAAAATGTTCGCACTCAGGCTGAAATCTAGTGTGGTACAACTTTCTTTAGCAACTTCATGTGCACAACTGTCTATATTTCGTGGAATGCGCGCAATTTGGATGTGCGCCAACTTTCTACTACCTTTCAACACCTGAACTCGGATGCAGCTTTATCTCCAACTTAGTGTCTCGATGTTCGACCTCACACGTAGTTGCATTATCTTCCTTGGTCATCAACACTAAGTAGTCCCTTTTCCCGGCTGATAAATATCTCTAGATCCATAGAGTACGTAAGAGTAATGACATCTTTGATATCACTCTAAAAATGTATGTGTTAAACGAGATCTTAGAGCTGAATCGATATAATCTTTATTTTGTTTCAACATTACATAAGATAGGAATAAAGCCATTGTAAGAAGTTCTTTATTGTTTTTTAAAAGTTACCCACCTAATTACATCTTTCTTGGCGTAGTTGGTTACAAGCCGAGGTAGAAAAATTATGTCTGCGGGTTTTTGCATCGATATACAGATTATGTTTGTGCCTTCCGCTTAAATATAAGTTTCGACCTAAGGGATTTTTGAGACTATGACGTCTACGAACAACAAAAGACTTACGCATAGTTCATTTTCATTGCCCTAATTAGGTGCGTGAATGTTGCGAGTATTTGTTACAATAATTAAAAATGTACGCAATACTTTAATTCTTTGCTTAAAGTCTATGCGTAAAGACCTAATGCTGCTTTTTACATAATGAAAAGATTTGCTACTGTTTAAAACTAATTCATAAATCATTCTGAGCAGTTAACACTACAAACCGAGAGCGTACTCATTAATCATAATATTTCCATATGGTCTCGAATCACTTTTTAACAAGTTTGCTCGTATTTACATTCAAAAATACCATCAAGGAAGGCAAAAGGAAAGCTATCGGAATACAAACAATATAAATTAAAATAATTTTATCAATGGATAACTCATTTCAGCGCCGATAAATATAGAACCCACGCTGTCTTCGAAATATATCAACAGCTTAAACAACAAGCCACAACTCACAGCACCAAGTGTTTAAAAATGGAGTGTTAATGAAAGTCGAACGATTTAGTTACAAAGAGAGACGTTAAAAATCCATTGTCTTCGCTGGTTCACGGTCACGCCGAATGACAATCGTTAATGACCCCATTAAAGTTTTGTTTCACACAATCCATTAAATACTAAAAGACCTGCAATTAAATTGTAACACCACTAATTCCCGCGCTCTTCAAAACATCGTTCGAGCATTCTCCCATCTGATAACAATTGCCAAGTCAATATACACCGGCGTTGCCATGACAACGGTAGCTTCGGAATTTATAGACATGTCGATAGCTCTATTTCGTTTCGGTAAAAATCGGCATTTATCGTCGGCATCTAATGATCGGTCAGCTCATAATAGGCTCTGAGTGTCAAGTTGATGAGAATATATACCGTCTTGGTACACAATAAATTAAAGAGTTTCCGAATAAAGCGGCATATTAATTGGACATTAGTATACGTCAGCATCTTAGTAAAAAAGTGGTGTCGGTGTGGAAACTACTGCGTGAAAGTGTTTAAGAATTCGGTACATCGGGTGGGTGTGAATTGTGACGTCACCCCTAGGGCTATTTCGAGTGATGCGGTGTAATTTTAAAATTTGTTTTAAAAAGCTTTTAAGGAAGTTGTCGGCTGCTGAAGAATTGGGTGCATTGTTACATTTTTATAAAGAACTCTGCCCGCGTTGTTTTTGTTTAGATTGGGTGCTTTATTGTCTTAATGTTGTCCTCGGGAAAATTTTGAAGGGTAAAAACCTTCTTAATATTCCGTTTACAAATTTGGATGAAAAATGTTGTGCCATTGTTGAGTCCACCTTGCTTCTTATTTAAAATGTACTGTTGATTAATATAGTGTAATCAAAGTGCATTGCCAACCTCGTAACTACTTGTATTAAGCGGCGATAAATGTAAGAGACCCTATGAGGGTGACGTATTATGTAAATAAAACCCTCTATAATAATAAAAAAAAGTGCATTGCCATCTAGCGAAAAATTTTAAGTCTAATAAGTTTTTTTTTCGTGTCTTGCTAATTTATTTCACTATTAAAATACCCAAAGTTATTGACAAAAATATATACCTAAGTATTTAATGCGTCGTTCTTATAAAGGTCTATGAATATGAATAGTCTATAAATTTGAAATGATTCACACTTTACTAATTTAAGAATGTTATTGATTTTACAACTTTTTATGCAAATCTAACATTATCAGCCCCACGTTACAGTCTAATATAAAATAATTCCAGTTTGAGTGCCATTTATCGTTAACAACCTTAGTAGAAAAAGAAAGCATTAAGACAAATCCTCATGCACCAATAAATCTCGTGCTATTTAAAACAAAGACGTAATTTTTATCTCAACAAATTGAATTCCGCAAAATCTCCTCTGGAAGATTGACTGACCACAAATTGGGGATTCGATGTCAAGCGAGATAACATCGGAGGAATCTCATTATAGCAGAACATTGGTCCCGACTCCCAACCGCCTTTACACTTCAACTGAGAAATCTTAGAGGGTTTCGGATTGTTTCTACTTGGAGTCGCGATAGCGTTTCAACTATGGCAATTATTAACTGATACATAATTTCAATACAGTTTTGAATGATAACGTGTACCTATTCATGTGTGTACATGACTCAGTAATTTCCATTATACAAAGCAGAGGTTGTCATAATGTTAGCTATTTTTCGATCAATAGATAGCAAGTATCTTGTTTTTATTTAGAGTACTTTAGTAACGAAGTAAAGCTAAGAATCGTCAACACCGGTGGCCTTGGCCACCATTGGATTGTTGCAATATTGTCATGTTTCTACCCATAATGATTGGTAAGGAAACCAGACTTATAAGAAAGCTAAAAGCACCGAGAAGTTTCGCAGATTTTTTTCAAGTCATCCGATAGTAGCTTTTTATTCTATTTCTATGAAAGTTAGTAAAATAAAACTCAATAAAACAGCTACTGATACGTCAACAGCACAAAGCAAATGAACGAACGACCATCTCCAGTGTAATAAGAGTTGGTGTAGGAATATTGAATCGGCCGCAAACTAAAGCTCCGCCGGCGGCGAACGGAAAATTAAAAAGCAAAGCGGGCTCCTCTTCCCAGCCATTCTTTTTAATTCTGTCGCGATGGACGCCGAAGCCATTAAAATTTCCACCACGCACCATCCAAGGATTTATTTGATGCGATATGATAAGTTACTAGACTTATAGAATACGCAATGAATCATCAATCACGACGGAGGTACAAAAGTTTCAACGCTTTTTCCTCAAAAGGTAATTACAACAAATATTTGCAGTATCATTTTCTTTTTTATATTCACTTCATTAGATTTTATGAGTCTAAAGATATTAATCTTGAGAGAGATGATTGATGTACTGTCATTCTTTGACAGTTTTTTGCTGTCTCCGCGTCTGATATTAATTATGCCGCCATCGTGTTACCTTGTTCAATTCTGTATTAGCTTTTACAGTATGAATGAGCCAGTTTATATCTATATCGTTAACAGCTCTTTCTATCGACTGCTTCATTGATCTCGTAGTATGATGCATGTAAATGAAATCACGGCTTTAATTCCTACGGACGGTAAATGACTAAAACCGGCAGAATGAGCTCCCACGCTATTTGTAGCACTGTTTTGGGAAGTAGGTGTAAAAGTATCCTTTTTTTTATCGACAAACTAAACTTTTTATCGGAAAACTATTAAGCTGCCTTTTCAGTGTTATGGAGATGTGCTACAGTAAGGTAACGAAAAACTTACTCACCGACTAAAAGCTTTTGGTCGCCCTAATACGCACATACCTAAGCAACTCTGCCTGTCCTACTTTATGCATGTGTGTTATAATCCCGATGAAATTTTAAATCCCAGCCACATCTTCATTAATAGATAAAGATAAATCCATATTTTTTTTATTTTGAAACATACTCATTGCCAGTCTTTCTTAGCATAATTTTTTTACACAAATTGGTAATGTTGTAACAAATTGGATCAACGCCATCTACCGCCCGTTGGTTGAAACAACTTTATCAGTGGTCCAAGACATTTTTCTCTCAAACACCGCTTCGTAAAACTAAATATTTGTAGAAAGTCAACGTAAAAGAATTATGACATAAACGTAATAATAAAGAAGCGGTATTACTCGTCGTAAATATACACTAATCCTCTTAACGTTATGTTAAGCAAATAGGATTTCTGACGTACGCCTAATAAAGGCGATGGTAATAGTTGGAAGTAATAAATTACTCGACTTAATGAAGTTTTTTTTTAAATAAAGGAGGAATAATTTGTGCATTATTTATTTTCACATAGAAATTAGCATGTTTTTATTTGATAGCTTATTTATGCAAAGAATTTCATAATCTTACTTAGGTATTTAATGATTGCGAAATCACTCTTTTTGTCAGATTTTGATGAATTATTGTAAATGACTTTGGAAACGACTACGACTACTTTTAATCTTTTTATAAATGCATGCATTTCTGCACCGATTTCGCCAATTGAGTTTTTGATACCTACTTAATAGGGGCCAAGTCCAATTTAACTGATTTAAAAACCTATTAACATTGCGCGACCCGAGAATCGAACCCAGGACTAAAAGCAGTCCTTCAGGCACGTGGTAGATCAGAATTTTAATCTAAAAAAATAGATAGCTCAGATGTTATTTATTACTTGACAAAAGCTGTATTTACATCACTGAATCCGCACCCAAAATATAGTTTATGATAACTAAATAAAACTAGTAAAATCGCACATAATTTATATCGGTCATAATTTCAACATCGCCTACGCGTGGACACAACAATTAATGCAATAAACCGCCATAATTTATTGTCCATTCTATATTAATTCATCGCTAATATTCTTAACGGTTTGTTTATGATACTGTTTATTGTTTATCCGGTCACGTAATAAATTATTAACAGTTTCCTATTCTAGTAACTGAAAACGAGGATTGTTATTTCTGCATCCGATAATGTGTAGGTGCTTTAAACAGCCCCGTGGCGCAGATGGCTAGACACCAGCTTGCGAAACGAGAGGCCGCGGGTTCGATCCCCGCACCGAGACAAATGTTTGTGTGATCCATAAATATTTGTTTCGGGTCTGGGTGTTTATGAGACTAAAAAGTCTCCGTAGTCTCTGATACCCACGACACAGGACTTGTATCCTATTGTGGGGGTCAGAACTATGTACCTATGTGACTGTTGGGTGTATTTATTTAAATATTCTAAATTCATAAAGTTAAATTGTTCACCGCCTCGTGGTCTCGCGGCACAATTATGAACGGTGCGATTTAGTGGTTCCGGGTCGGGCATAGTGTTGTTGAGTTTTTCCATTAGGGAATTCTCAGTGGCAAAAAGAAATCGGGAAATGTACCCGAAAAACGGCAATAGGCTCGCCTATTGTAAATTGTTTATTTTATAATTTTAAACATAGACCTTGTTAATATTAAGTCTCAAAAACGTTTTGTGGCTCCAGCGGTGTAGTATATTCCGTCTAGTATAGAAAAAGATTCAAGAAATTTAAAAGTAATGGACACATTTGAAAGCCCCGTGGCGCAGTTGGCTAGGCACCAGCTTGCGAAACGAGAGGCTGCGGGTTCGATCCCCGCACCGAGACAAATGTTTGTGTGATCCACAAATATTTGTTTCGGGTCTGGGTGTTTGTGAGACCGAAAAGTCTCTCGTAGTTTCTGATACCCACGACACAGGACTTGTATCCTAGTGTGGGGTCAGAACTATGTATGTGACTGTTGGGTGTATTTATTTATTTATTATATACATTTTAATAGATTCAGTCATTCAGGTCAGTCCAAGTAAATCCTTACCTTCTGAATTTTTTTCTATTTTCTAATTCTCCTCTCTTTTCGTAAACGATAGGTATATGTAATATCTCAAAGGTATTGATAGCCTTAATAAAAAGCCTTTTTATGGCCGTGACTGCGAAAGGCCAACATGATGAAGACGACGACGTCGACGCAGTAACGTCGGTTTGTTCATTTCGGTGAATGTAATTATTGTATACAAAAGTAGTACTAAATATGTATTAAATTATCATATTAACTACATAACATAAAATTGAAGATCTTATTAATCTTAAACATATTATACAGATAAGAATGTAAAAAATTGCTTAATCTGGAAACCAATTTTTAAATTCACTCGTGTATTTTAAATTGTATAATAAAATTGTCAAATGTGTGTTATTTATATTAATCCATGCTCAACGAGATTACAAGGCGTGTAATCTGCTAAATCTTAGTAATAAAAATGTAATTATTTTAATGTGTTTGAGAGCAATGACCTCGGTGCCGTACACTGCTGTGCTACACTAAATGTTCTTACTTCCTTTTTGAAATGATTTGTTTTTTATTAAGTGACTACGCTATTAAATGAATTCTGAATATATTCCTACTTCTATTAGCTTATATACGTTCATTAAGGAAAGAAGTGCTCGTTCTTGTACAGTAGCCGGGAAAATTAGCAGATCATATTGTGCCACTAGAATTCTAGTGTATATCTCTGGCTCTGCTTCATTATGTTAGCCTGGTCAATTGTTTCTTCGCGCTTAATTTAAAGGACAAAATATATTATATTGAATAGACCGGCAAACTGCACATCGTATACACAGCATATACTATGCTGGTTGAATGTCCACCAATGCGGTGGACAGACAATTTTATTAAGGATACTGAAAGTTACTGGATGCAACTCGCTTCTAGCTGATAGTGATGATGATGACACTGTTCGGCCAAAAAGACCATGTCCTGTGATTAAAAGTGAGATTTCTAATAAAAATATGGTATTCAGTAGTAACCCTCTCTGTTTTAGAGGAGGCCCGTGCCCAGTAGTGGGACGTATGTGGAGTAATGATGATGGCGATTGAAAAGTATGTTTCTTTTCTATTTTAATTCCGAACCAATCCAATGTGCGGATTATTTATATAGATCGCGTGGTCCATCTTGATAATAACGGTCACATTGATATTCGCCACAATGGCATCTGGCTGGCAGCTGCGCGTTTTGACCTATTTCGTACAAATAACACGTGTTATCATTGTGGGTGCGATGAGAACTGGAAAAAAACATCGATTAGATCATAAACTCTTTGATATATTCGTTTATAGAGAAGTAGAAGCACCAATGGAGGCCTTAATCATAAATAGCCGTGTTCTAATTTATCTAGTGTACGTATACCACATTCTACGTGTATATCACTGTGTAATACTCTCGTCCCTATCCCCATACGGGAAGGCAGAGGGGCATTTCTGCACCCATGTTTCGAACATTATGTTTTTAGGCCGACGTAATAGATGGCAAACCTTTTGCAGTTTTTCTTCTTAAGGCTCCGTACTTCGTACTGCTACTGCTACTGAGTTACTAATGAATAAACCCAATATTAGTAAGCTGGCTCCGGGAATTAAACTTTGGACCACTAGAAGGTACACACCTTATGCTGGAGGGGTTTTCATGTTTCTTTCATTTAAATGTAAATATAAAGTAACTGTATAGGTCCTTTAATCCCGCTTTATAAAATCCCCTCACCAAGCAACAACTCATAGCACAATATAACAACGATAAGTTAACATTGACACAGATTAAATAGTAAAGTCGTGATGGCCTCGAGGTTTGGGCACGCGGTCGAGAATCTCTACGGCCGCGGGTTCAAACCCAAGGCACACACCTCTGACTTTTCGAAGTTATGTGGGTATTCAAAATGAATTATCACTTACTTTAACGGTGAAGGAAATCATCGTGATGAAACCTGCGTACCTAAAAGTTCTTAGGTGTGTAGTTCACCAGCGCACTAGGCCAGCGTGGTGGACTAAGGCCTAAATCTCTCAATGGTAGAGGAGGCCCGTGCCCAGCGGTGGGACGTATATGGGCTAAAGATGATGATGATGAATAGTTGGCAAACCTATTGCCGTTTTTCTTCTCAAGGCTCCGTACTGCCACTGAGAAGTTTCTAATAGAAAAACCCAACATTACTATGCTGGCTCCGGGAATTAAACTTTGGACCACTAGACGGTACACATGTGCTGGATGGGTTTTCATGTTTCTTTCATTTAAATGTAAATATAAAGTAACTGTATAGGTCCTTTAATCCCGCATTATAAAATCCCCTCACCAAGCAACAACTCATAGCACAATATAACCACGATAAGTTAACATTGACACAGATTAAATAGTAAAGTTAAACACGGCCACATTTTTCATATGAATTTATTGTACACAGGCATCGCGGCCGTCCCATAATTTAGGCGGACGTTCAGCCGACAAACTTGGGCACAATAAAGCACAACGCCAACGACATTAATTACAACTTATCGTAAAACATGCTCCTCGGCCGCTCTTACATAGTCATTCTTGAGCTAAACTCATACGACACTGTGTTTAATATACGACGCACAGTGTCGGAATTTACATATTAATTTTTTGCGCGGTTTTGTAATGGAAAACGCCGGTGATAGCTAATGTTTTGATGTTAGTGATGTGTGTTGAGATATCCGTGGAACTTTGTAATTATATTATAGCTACTATTTACATGTTAATAATAATATTTGTACCACGATAACCAAGTTTTTTCGGTTGTATGAACCCAAAAATAAATTAGCGAATAGAAAATGTTAAAATTTTGTAAGTAGGTCGGAACCGAATATCCTTCCATTGGTTTTTTTTATTTAAAATAAATAATAGATTTAAATAAAGTTATACAATATCCCTAAAATATTAAGGCCACATCCAAATGGTAAAGGTAATCAAAATATAAAAATAAGACACTGTGTTGCACTGTGCAAGTAATTGAAGTGCACAAAAAAGGCATTTGTGTCTAAAGTATCGTAGAAGGAAAACGCTCGTAGACCGTGCACGGTCCTGCTATAAATACACTGCCGCGACATTTGCATAGGGGGCACAAAGAAGTTCGATATTGGTAATTATGAATAGTTACAAGACACGATACCGGTCCTGATTTATCGTGCATTAAGCTTCGTAAATCTAAAAGTGTGGTCGTGTTTTATTGTATTATTGGTGTGAATGTGCGGATATTGGCGGATATTTATATACGTGAGGATTATACGAATACAAATTAATTTAATATGTGCACTGTCATGAGACCATTGAGTACTTTTTTTTAATTACGAAACTCGTGCATTGGAATTATGAAGTAATGACTAAACCAACGTTTATTTCATAAGGAATAATTAACTCTAATGCATTTTAATAGGCCTTAATTCTATTTTAAATTTCGAAATCAGTTCAGAAAAACTCTTAGATATGATGTCTCCTTACAACGCACTTTGCACGTTAAAATACTTAAGAAGAGTAAGAAGTAATTGTTACAAACATATTACTAACTATCTTATGCTCGCGACTTCGTCCGCGTAGACTACAGGGTTAGGTACAAGGTTTGCCTACGTCATAGTAGCTTTATGTATGCAAAGTCTCAGCCCGGTCGGTTTAAAATTGACAAAGTTTCATACAAACTTTCATCCCCCATTTTATCCCCTTGGGGGTAGAATTAATCAAAATCCTTTCTTAGCGGATGCCTATGTCATAACATCTACCTGCATGCCAAATTTCAGCCCGATTCGTCCAGTGGTTTGGGCTGTGCGTTGATAGATCACTATGTCAGTCAGTCAGTCACCTTTGAGTTATATATATTTAGATGTATTGGACTGCCTCGTGGTCTCGCGGTACAAGTATGTGCCGTGCGATTTAGAGGTCCTGGGTTCGATTCCCGGGTCGGGCAAAGTGTTATTGGGTTTTTCCATTAGGAAATTCTCGGTAACAGCACGGAGTCTGGAAATGTGCCCGAAAAGCGGCAATAGGCTCGCCCCCTATTACGTGGGACTGATACATACTTGGCGAAATGTGGGTGCAGAAATGCACCTCTGCCTACCCCTTTGGGGAATACAGGCGTGAGTTTATGTTATGTTATGTTATGTATTGGACTATTCATTGCTAAAATGAATACAATATTTAGAGTTTGCGGATATTTTCATACAATACAAAATTCTTGGCCAACACTCGCGAACAGCGCTAATTTTGAACGCTTTGGCGGTTAGGTGTCGCACTTTGTTGATTAATCGTCGGATAATCCAGGATTATGTTCGGATATGTATCGGTTTCAATGTTTGATTTACTTTGAATTTTCATGTATTTTATTGGTAAATGCATATTTTGTTGTATTAATATATTCATTAGAATTGGCACTTCGGGTATGTTTTATTACTTTTACTAACTGCGCGGTGCAGTTGAAATCGCAATGAATGTTTAATTTTGTTTTCTCCTTGTTTTTTTTGGGACTAGGTTTAATATTTTATAAGCATATTAAGAGCATGATTTTTTAGCAAGGCCAATGAAATAATTCTTTCAATTGATAATGATAACCGTTGCAGTGGTTCTATCTAGAAAGAAGTAAACGTCTTACCTTTTTTAAAGATAAAGAATGAAAATGGATAAAAAAAAGATTCTCACAGCACGGTTCAAGATGAATTTTGTGACCGTATATATTTTTTTATCTTTATTTTATTCGATGTATGTTTTTGTATAGCGATAAATGTTATAGATCCCGTTCCGCACAGGAAGATCTAATTCATTATTATTAGCAAACATTAAACACATTAACTGCTGGCCACTTCCTAAGTACTGAACACGATCGAAATATCAGCCTCAAAAAAGAACATCGATCCTAATTATAAGGATCACATCAGAAACACAAATCGAGTTCCTCTCGAAGCAGCACGAAATTACAAAAAATATACAATACGCGTAATGCAGCGGCTTTGTGTAATGATAAGCAAAACACGGCAAATTACAAGGTTGATACGCAGAGATATCGTTTCGTTCACGTCTTGGGGATAATTGAAAAATGTCCCATGAATTGTTGGCAGCGCTCGGAGTGATGAGATGGGATTACTGGCCTGTTATTGCCGCGGCGCGAACTAACTGCCAAGATAATTTGACTTTTTTTAGTATATGAGAACTTAATGAAAGTTGAAACTTGTCCAGCAAGTTTGAAGATTCTGCTTGCGTTTCGACAATGTCATACATCAATTTACTGATTAGGTTATATTCGGATGTATAGTGACCATCGAACATAAGATGAAAGTTCCTATGTATCGCGTTCTTAGTTTTGCCTTAACCGTCCAGTATCAGTCAAGGTACATATTATAATAATATGGACTGGTATATAGTTACTTTATTACATTATTATTACACATCATTAGTTTTATTTGCAAAACTCTTTTCTATCTATTATATCAGTTCATATACGTCCCTCTGTTGGCTGTAGGCTTCGTTTACAAGTAAGTGGGATTGACATTTAGTCCTCCACGCAAGGCTGTGGTTCCTTACGCCCTTTAAAAATCTAAGAAATTTTAAGTGTGTAGGTTCTTTAAAGATGTTTTCGTAACGATTTAGTATATTATAGAATCTATTTCCAAGAAAACACAAACTCTCATCGCGAGTTATTGCCAACAAAAACAATATTTCTTGTATAATATTCTCGATAGATAATTATATGAAGAAGTTAAGCTGAGGAGTAAATACTTTATCTCATCCCAATATCAATTTTAATAAGTAAATTACTGTTTTGAACTTCAATGGGACTTTGGTTCAATCTTCTTTAAGCCCCCTACAATATTTTAGATTAAAACGTTTCAAGCATTTTGGGCTTAACTCAATAGATAGGAAAAGTTGTTAATAATAACCGTTTGGAGTTTCAAAGACAAAGTTTTGTACAAATAGACAAATGTTTGAAAATAATGCTCAAATTAATGAGATTGGAATTTTGATAAATCTCGCAAGTTTGAAGGAATTTGCGTCCAACTAATTTAGAATATTTTCAATAAGTTTGATCATTTGTGAAGATTAAAATTGATGATAAATGCTACTGTTATTAAATTTATTCGGTGTTATAAATCTAAGCTATTTTGTATACATATGCAAAAGGTTTTTAGGTTTTTCTTTTATGACTTTGTCGATAATACTATATTAGTATCAGCCGGATTATTTCATTCCATCATAGTGGTATAATAGAATCGCATTTTAGTATCATCATCATCATCAGCCCATATACGTCCCACTGGAGTGCACGAACCTCCTCTACAACTGAGCGGAGTAGTTTAAGATCATTATTTGTTTATATAGAACGGGCCAGCATAATTATGTCGACTGTTGAGAGATAATCGATACCATTTATTATTGACAGCCCCGTGGCGCAGTCGACTAGATATCAGCTTGCGAAACGAGAGGCCGCGGGTTCGATCCCCGCACCGAGAGAAATATTTGTGTGATCCACAATTATTTGTTTCGGGTCTGGGTGTTTGTGAGACCGAAAAGTCTCTCGTAGTTTCTGATACCCACGACACAAGTACACTTGTATCTTAATGTGGAGTCCGAACTATGTATGCGACTGTTGGGTGTATTTATTTATCGGAAGTGAATCATATAGGTATATGGGCTGATGATGAATCATATATTTACTCCACGAGATCTGACGAGTGATTGTCACCTAATACTATTTTCACATCTCTATTCATAAATTTCCTAAATAGTCGAATGTGAGCAGAAGATTTTATGATAATATTGTAGACGTGACAATTTACGCGGACTAGCTTTATCGTAGCATCCGCTAGATCTCCATAGGTCGGCTAATTTTCCTGTTTTGTAATTGTAATGAGTGCTATATTACCTTCCTGTATTTTAATAAAACAGTCGATAGTAATAGAGTTTATGTAAATAGGTTTCAATTACACAGTATCTAATAACAAAGCTATCAAACATACTAGAAACGGACAGGACAATCCAATAGCCAGTCTAAATTAATACAATTTACAAATAATGATGTCCTAGTTACAGATGCATTCAATGTCGACTGTCCTCTATTAGCTATAGCATGTGACAAGCAACTGAATCCAACGTTTTAGGATCTTTATGTGAATGAAACACGACTACCTCGTGGTCTCGCGGCGCGTGGTGCCGTGCGATCTAGAGGTCCTGGGTTCAATTCCTGGGTCGGGCAGTGTTATTTGGTTTTTCCATTAGGAAATTCTCAGAAGCAGCACGGAGTCTGGAAATGTGCCCGAAAAAACGTCAATCTGTGGGACTGATACATAGCTGGCGAAATGTGGGTGCAGAAATGCACCTCTGCCTACCCCTTTGGGAAATGCAGGCGTGAGTTTATATGTATATATGTATGTATGTGAATGAAATTGAAGCCAGGTTGTACCCAGCAATGTAAATTGTCGGTATGGGTTGAGACTTAGTTCAACAATCACGATTTATAATAATATTACTGCATATTTATCAGATTACTGGCAGGAGCTTATCTACTATTGAGAGTAGTTAACCCTTAGGCTACCACGCTAGCCTAGCTCGCTTTGGTGAAATTCTCAGTCCACATTCCTATAAAATTGATTATAATAATCATTACTTTGGGGGAATTCCAAAAACACTAGAAAACACAAAATAAGAATAAATGTCCTCTAATTTACCAAAATAAAGGAAATATACATTTCATCATCATCAGCAGCTTTTCTTACGTCCACTGCTGGACATTGGCCTCTCCTATGACACGCCACCGGGCTCGATCTTCGGCCCTCCCCATCCAACCGCTGCCAGCCACCCTGCGAATATCGTCACCCCAACTAGCCAGAGGGCACCCTACACTACGTTTGCCAAATAAAAATTTATAAGTGTTTAATATTACTATTAGAATTGAAACGATCACATTTTAACAACTGTTAGAGACAATACCGAAAATATTTTTACATTAACAAAAGTTAATCCAATAGACGGTGCACCAAACAATCACGACCACATACCGACGGTAATAACATCACAAAATGAACAACGCAGGAACACTGGTCCGCGCAATCCAATAGCCGAGCCAATTCAATACAATTTAGTTCGCATTGCGAATAATGATGTCCTAGATACAACAAGTGCATTCAATATCGACCGTAGACCATTGTCGTGGTAACTGGCGACCATTTGCAACAATTAGCCGGCACGGAGCCGAGCTAACGAACCAATTGTCTTTTAGAGGGCCCTTGTATAATGAATATTGTGATGCGAATGTTTATCGCCTAGCGATCTGCTTTCAGATGGTTGGAGACGATAAAAATTGGGGTTGGTGTTCGGTAGACAGCTGATGCGGATTTTAATGAAATTCTGTTATTGAGATATCTTTTCATTCTGATTTATGGATTTTAGGTGTTATCTTTTAATGCTGATGAATTGTTTACAACTACATTGTCAGACACACTCAATATTTTACTAAAATTATTTAGAATATTTTTTTCTAAGTTAATCCTAAGTACGACATCATTATGACATCGTAAGGGTAGTATAGTACTCGTATATCTCTCAATTAATTCAGTCCATTTAAAACATAATTGTAATAATTGATGTCGTTGCTGTAATGTAAACTTTTTTCTTTAATACACAAAGCACGTATCCCCGTCGATGGGCAGGCAGAAATGCATTTTTGCATCCACGTTTCACTAATTGTGCTTTAAATCTCACGCAGAGTCTATTGCCGTTTTTGGGCAAACTTCCAGACTCCGAGGTTTTGTTTCTTTAAAAACTTAAAATATTGAACAAAATTTAAAAAAAATCAGATAAATATTTTATAATGTAATATCATACATTATTATCCCTTGACACTGTATTTAATAAAATAAAGTACAAATACAATTTGCGTGTGACTTGCATCGAGACGCCAGATATTTAATATTTTAACATTTCATTTTCATATTCGTTCATGTCCTATGTAAGTATATTTGAACTTATGTATTCATACTTGCCACTGGTGTAAAACTTTTATCAGTATAGTACAGATAAAAATAATTTCAAATTTGAAATTATGACTCTTATAATTTAGTAACATAGCATCCTTATATTTGGTTATAGAATTGTCCTTCTTAGTCTTTAAGCTATGCATTATCTTCTTATCAAAGAATTGCTATTTGGGATTCTACAGTTTGTTTATAATGTTGTGTTGAAAGATTCGTCTTTAAATATTCCTGGAAAATTAACGCACTGCACCCAATGATTAAGCAAATCCTTAGAAACGACGAAAAAGAAACGATTAGGATTATGTCGATACAATTTTACTGGCCTGATTTAAATTATACTGACAATGAATTCACATTGAATTGTATATTCACAATGAATTATCCCGTACTTTAACGGTGAAGAAAAACATCGCAAGGAAACCGGCACACCTATTTAGGTATATTATTATTAGAATATTTATTCTAAGGAATTCCTTAGGCGTGTAGTCCGAAAATCCGGACCAGGCCACCGTAGTGGACTAAGGCCTTAGTTGTAGAGAAAGCCCGTGCCTAGCAGTGAGACGTATAAAGGCTGATAATGATCAAAATTACATTAACACAGAAACGCAGAACTACACTCGTACTCAAGTCGCTTCTATGAGGCTGTACATCTTACGTTGTGGTTATTCCAAGTGCCAATATAAATCTCCTAACACAATCGAGCCGTAACTGATCTTTCATAATTATCTGTCATTCACATCCGTCTTTTGTTTTCAAAACATAATCCTAATAAGCGAAGCGAAGTCACGCGCGCATTTAGTGTATGAATAGTAAAATTTTTACGAGTTCATAACTCGTGTCCGTGTCAAAATAATTTACAACTTTCATAACCCTATCACGTATATTAATAGCCCTCCTAGACACCACTATTCTCAACGCTGATGACGCTAATTAAAACCGTCCTAATCGTTAACCCATTTTATATTAACACGGATGGCGGTTAAAGACTTTATTGTCACATTGAAAGGATATTATATTAAGTGTCAACAGTAAAAAACCGAGGCGGTGCCACAGATTTATATACAAAAGACATGAAGAGACAGTTGAGACTACGTTCCATAAGTAAATGAGATTTTCGTAAATCAGAACATTCTTTCGTCTTTTTGTATCTTCTTATTCTATTATATTCTTTTAAGTGAGGTAGATACTTTTGCTTTTTAAAAAATATTACACTTCTGGTTATTAATAGTCAAAACTATGCTCGTCAACTTACTTTGCTGCTACTCAGGAAATGTTTGATATTTCATTTTCACTAGTTTAAAAATGTAATATTAAAAGTAATCCAATTGAACTCTATTATGTCAACAGTAGGTACATAATGAATCTAATAAAAATGTTCAAAATGATTTTTTCGGGTAATATTATATTCTGCTTATTATTTTGCTGATCTTTTACTTATAATTTCATTTAACTGGTATGACTTTATATTTTAAAGTCGTTTATACAAATTTTCATTTTTGAAACAATGTACCAAAATAATATAATTTAAACTTAAGTAAACTAAATTAATTTATTTTATTTCACATTGTTGATGTCAGAAAACTGTAAAGAATTTTTAAATGCTTTTTGATTAAGGTAATTTTTACCCGGAGCTTATTTGCATAAACGTTTTTTTTCTAATTTTAAATCAACTTTGAGCCGTGTACAATTTTGTTTTTGTTCCCAAAGACGGAAAGCAGACACAGGGAACTTTGGTAATTATAATTACAAAATAGGTGTAATTCTCGCAACTCCCCAAGTGAATTCATTTTGATAACTGTTGATAAAGGAATTTCTCACAAAAAAAAATTATGATTTGTTAAAGTCGAAATGCCAGTGGTATTTTTTTTATAACGTTGCAGTTTAGACTGACCTAGAGGATAAAGATCTTGTTACCGTCATATATATTTGTATATTTTTGATACTATAATTTAATTTTTTTTGTTTTTTCTTATTCTTGTAACTCCATGGCCACCCATGTTTTTGTAAACTACGTTCTATTTCCTGGGTTGTCTGGAAGAGATCGCTAATAGCAATAAGACCGCCCTTTGTGGCACTCTTAGAATTTATTTTAGTTTTATTTTATGTTATTCTTGTTTTTGTGGTGGCTCATAAAGCATATTAAATAAAATAAGGTCATGATCACAATATGCAAGCCTTGTTTCGTGGGTACCAGAAACTACGGGAGTTTTGATTTCAATGCATCCAATCTGAAACGAACATATGTCTCTTCGACATTACTATTAATTCATATTAAATTTTCTTAATATAAGAGTCAGATGGAAAGGAGAAAAGGTAAAAGTTTAACAACATTATATTCTAAAGGTCTGCAAACAAAGTAAGGAAACACTAACCTAATTCTAAATAGAATAATTTACGCTACCTAAATATACGTTCGCATTCATCAACAATCATAAATTTAAATGAAATAAAACAGCAGAAAACATCATCACACATTTATAACGACTTCCCAAGTCCTACATTAAAAAGTCATTTCGAACGCTTAATTAAACACTTCCCACTTTTCAACACATACTGCACTCAACTATTCCTGTCCAGCGACTCCTTATCTCCAAGCCATTAGCTGTCCATTATTTGTGGATTTTGTTTGGCAAAGAAAACAATTTAATGGAATATTCTGCGGTGGTCACTTAACCGTAACCTGAGTGTTCAGATGTTGATGGGTTGTGTGTTTACACGGTAACGTAACACCGAACAGAAGCTCGCTGACTCCATGTTCCACTTCGCAGTATTTGCTTTCGTACAAGAATATTAAGGTAAATGGAAGGAAAATAAATAACATATCTATATTACTTAGGATAGAAATTAAGCGAAAAGTAAAAAGGGATATTGAATTTCAATTATATCAAATCCAAAATTGGTATTAGTGGGATACCTTCATCATCAGCCCATATACGTCCCACTGCTGCACGAGCCTCCTCTACAACAGAGAGGGTTTAGGCCTTAGTCCACCACGCTGGCCTAGTGCGATATGGCGTGCTACATACCTAAGAAATACTTAAGAACTTTAGGTGTGCAGGTTTTATCACGATTTTTTCCTTCGCCGTTAAAGTGGGATACCTTATGTATGAATTAATGATCTGCGAAATAACACAGAATTTAGATACTGCAAGCTGAGTCCTGTACTCCAGTTACTCACTAAGGGTAAGTTGTGTATGTATATAAGCTGATAGCAATGATGATATTTCGTAGCCCGCAAAGCAAAGTCGCGATAGTCTCAAGGTTTAGGCACGTGGTCGAGAATCCCGACTATCGCGGGTTCAAACCTCAGGCACACACCTCTGACTTTTCGAAGTTATTCGTGTAATTTACAATGAATCATCAAGTACTTTAACGGGGAAGGAAAACACCGTGAGGAAACCTGCAATCCTAAAAGTTTTTAGGAATTTCTTAGGTGTGTAGTCCGCCAACCTGCACTAGGCCAGCGTGGTGGAAGGCCTAAATCCTCCCAATTGTAGAGGAGGCCCGTGCCCAGCAGTGGGACGTATAATGGGCTAATGATGAAAGCAAATAACAGAAGCATGTCGTGAACAGTGACATCTTTCTGAAGTTTTATTATATTAAAAAATATATATTTGGCGACATGTTTCACGATATTATTTATTGGTAAACCAAGCGTAGAAAGAAAGAGTGAACTAATGGCCATTTAAGTAAACCTATTATTACCTATTACTGTGTTTTGAGAAACAGCTATTAATTATTTCAACATATTTAAAAAGAATCGTCCGTCTAGACTGCATATTTAATATTTTAATTAAGCACTTGGACAAAGGACAACCAACATTTACATTACAAACAAAATAAATCTAAAAATATTACTTCGAGGAATTAAATTTTTAAAATTCATTTAAACGCACATCAGTAATAAGTGGCGATAAATTTATTTGGCTTTGGTAATGTTAGTTTATAAGTCGTAATTTAATATTTTGTACAATCGAATTTATTTCTCGGTTGCCGAACCGCCACGCGTCGTCTCCCATTAGACGATAACCGGCATAAGCTGGCGCGTATAAATTTTATATTCTATTAGATTTGCCACTAATCTCCTTTATCTAAGCATAAATTATTCTTAAATAAGCTGTCCCATGAGAACCGTTGAGGAATAATTTTATGCCTGTATGCGGATTTGAGGGCGCTTTGCGTGTTGATAACGTGAGGCCCAAATCACTTGGGTGCAAATGGGGAACGGCAATACTTCGTGGTAAATATTTCCCTTCAAAATCACATGGCGCCTGATATAATATTTATAAAGTATTTTATTAATGAGATTAAACACTTTAATACGCGATATAATCGAAGTGTTTAATCTCATTAATAAAATACTTTATAGTCCGAATTCCAGAATTTGAGAATTTCCCAATAGAAAAACCCAATAACACTGCCCGACCCGGGAATCGAACCCAGGACCTCTAGATCGCACGACGCATACTTGTGCCGCGAGACCACGAGGCACGCGATATATTATTGTTATTTAATTCCTAGTGGGAGTAGAATACCAAATTGGAGTCGCCAGCAACTACTCAAAGCTCGGATGTATTCATTGTGTGGAATCCTCCCCACTTAAGTTCTCACGAATGGGGAAAGTTTGTCAAGTGCATCTATCTGCGCTCAGCCAGCGTGGTAGACGAGCTGTAAATGTTCCTACTCAGGAGTTGGATATATTCACAGATATATAATCGGATAATTTATAGCAAGCAAATTATACCATAGGTATAAAATGTATGTGTTTGTTAGGAAAAATTAAAAAAAATAGTTTTTGTCGGAATTTTCTTTAACCCCAGGGGGTTTATAATCACCTTAGCTATATTACCTGCCTTAGTTTCCGATTACGGTCTAAATACATCCTGTATAATAATTTCAATTCATCGTAAAATTTAAGCATTAAACGCTCATTATTTATACCCCAACGTAAACTTTTAAAATCGTAAAAAAAACAACATTATAAAATAGCCAAAAGTATTTCGTAATTAATGAAAACAGATGTTTTACCTCAAGCTGTCTATTTGACCTCAGTTATTGTGCGAAATATCCCAATTTGGACTACTATGAAAACTGCTACATGAATCCGACGACAACGCCACTTCAAGTCTATATTGATTTTACCAGGATTTTTAAATTTAATTTACGCATATTAAAAAGAACTAACGCTAGAGTAATTTAAAATTCATCTTCTAAATTTCATTAGATCAGGGTGAATATGGATCATTAACCCTTCAATAATATATGAGGCTTCCGAACCCCACAGACTGTTTGTCGTAAGGATTTCGTCATTATCTCGCGCCCACAAAACTCGGGTCAGAACTTGGCTATTGAATTATCATTTCGTGTAATGATGTATGGGGTGATAGTAAAATGCGGAGCGGTGCCGTGAAATTGTTGAGGGTTCGTTTGATTAGATAAACAATGAATTATGGCTCTCAAGTTTGATGTTGTTAGACGAATGCTATCGTGATTGTTTATCTGGATCCAAATAGATTTATGTTTAAATTTAATGTAACTGAATTTATTTTGAAAATGGCATAACATTTATTTTTCGATGGTTGTTTTATTAGGCGGTATAATTTGGCGCGTGCGATCATAAGGTCCCGATTTCTAAGACTGAGTAGGGATAAGTTTTATAGGCTTAACTTTTATGTTTTGAATGAAGATTGTAAAACGATTTCCATCTATTAAGTATGAGTTAAAAATGAAACTGAAGAAACTTGTCGCTTTAAAAGTATGTAAAGTATAGTATTTGTTTCTGTATTTGTATTATATTTATCACTGTTTCCAAAACAGATTCAGTAAAACATTTTAAATAAAACCACTAAAAATTTATTCACGATGCAACAAAAGCAAACAACAAATTAATATCGGTTACGAAATTAGAACGTTCAAGGAAAAGACATCGGTTTGAAAGCAATTTGTCTTTAAATAGCTCGTCGCGGTAGGCGCAGCACAGCTGCAAAGTTTCAGCGGACGGAGGGACAAACAATTAAAATATCAGGCTAATGGAGTAAGCGGAATTCGAAGCATGTTAATGAACATATTGCCGCTTGTACTTTATTTGTTCGACGCGCTGAGGTAAAATCGATATTGGAAAAAAACATTTGGAACGTACGAACAGCCTCCCCAATGGAAGCAATCAGTGTACACAATAAAGTGTTATAATGTTTGCTAGTTATGCTTTGAATATTTTTAGGTTTGAAATTTTTACTGCATAAAACCTATTGAATCGCCCAATTGTATATGGAACAGATTGTTTTTGCTGTAATCATTGATTTGAGTAAAGTAAACACAGTTCTAACTTTACAAAAGATTTTTTTTTATTTTGCTTATCTTACTGAAATGAACATCGTGATGAAACCTGCACACCTAAAAGTTCTTAGGAATTTCTTAGGTGTGTAGTCTGCCAACCCGCACTAGGCCAGCGTGGTGGACTAAGGCCTAAACCCTCTCAGTTGTAGAGCAGGCCCGTGCCCAGCAGTGGGACGTATATGGGCTGATGGTGATGATGACTGAAATGAAAATATTGCCAGATTTTTGAGTTAGTAACGTCTAACCTGGGTAGTGACCCAGTGTCATGGATTAATATCCTCAATCGGATTTTGTACTTTTTATCAACCAATCTGACTACGTCAATTGTTCTCAAGAATGCGGTATCTTATAGACTAAATTTCGGTTCTTATTAAGTTGTGAATAATATTTCAAATAGTTAGACCGCTAATCCCGCCGTCAGTGAAACCGAATACAAACAGAATTCACGACATAATAGCGATGAACACAGGATCTGTTCTGACAATACCATTACACAGCACACAAGATAAGCTATCTCTCGGTTACCCACGTGTTGATTTTGTAGCAAACGTGGGTGCTGGGGACCTCAGCGAAAATAATAGAAATATGCAAATAAGCGGACAGACAGATGATGTTCAAACAAGATTACTTATGTACACTTTCACACACGAAATGTTCATAAATCTATGAAGGTGAACTCTTGAGTAAATAGCTTGAGGGGTTGAATGGAATTTTGTGAAACTCGACGTGTCCCCAACGAGCGGATGATTCTGTTTGCTTTTTAAAAGCTTATGATAATGTCAACGCGATCTCTGGTTTATTTATGTGTTTGCAGAAGGATTTGATGTTATCTTGGTTGATTATTTAATTATACGCTCGTATATTTAGGATAAAGTCGTGATGGGCTCGAGGTTTAGGCACGCGGTCGAGAATCTCGACGGTCGCTGGTTCAAACCCCAGGCACACACCTCTGACTTTTCGAAGTTATGTATGTTTTCGCAAATAATTATCACGTACTTAGACGGCGAAGGAAAACATCGTGATGAAACCTGCACACCTAAAAGTTCTTAGGAAATTCTTAGGTGTGTAGTCCGCCAACCCGCACTAGGCCAGCGTGGTGGACTAAAGTCTAAACCCTCTCAGTTTTAGAGGGGGCCCGCGCCCAGCAATGGGACGTATATGGGCTGATAATGTGATGTGATGATATTTAGGATTAGGGTTAAACATTTTATTTATAGCTTAAATTCGCTCACGATTCGAGATCGATGAAGTATGATCTTTTCTAGCAGATAGGATAATGCTGCGATCGATGTATGGAATGACGAGAATGAATAGAACAAAGAAGGAATGTATGTAAGGTGGTTTGAAGGTAGTGCTTTTAACGAAGAAATTTATGAAGTATCATTTAAGTTTGATAATATGATCATGTGATAAGAAGACCAGAAAACATATAACCAAAGTAATTGTTTCATTTTAAATAAGATGGACAAGAAAGATTTTTTTTAATATAAAGGGCAGTTATTACAAATATTATTACAGCTTAATTGTAAACGAATATAAAAAATCTTATACAGGAACGCACTTGCGTATGTCGCTATGGTGGCTTTAGCATCTTATGTGGGGTAGCCTGGACCGCCTCGTGGTCTCGCGGTACAAGTATGTGCCGTGCGCTCTCGAGGTCCTGAGTTTGATTTCCAGATCGGGCAGTGTTATTAAGTTTTTTATCATTAGGAAATTCTCAGTAGCATCTGGGAGTCTAGAAATGTGCCCCAAAGAGGGCAATAGGCTCGCCCCCTGTTACGTGGGACAATAGCATAGTTAGCCAAATTTGGGTGAAGGAATACACCTCTGCCTATCCCTTCGGAGAATATAAGAGAGGTTGATGTACAATGTATGTACAAATGTAATTTTTTTACTAAATAATTCGACACAAGTTTTCGACCAAATACCTTAATTTTTAGTTAAACAGTGGTACTTTACTACGCCAGTATTGCTCATTTATATTATAGGGTTAAGTAGCCACATTTGAAATAAATTAATCATAACACTCATAATACTTCAGTAACAACAGTACGTAAATTCTGAACTTTGATCCGTTTCATCTGGGCCCCTATCATCTTTTAATGGAGCGTAAGATATTAAAATTGAGGCCAATTGATGGCGTGCGAAATGGTATAGTTAACTCTTGGGATTTCAGTTTATTTTTAGCAATGACTAACAAAATCTTGAATCCACAGTCGCGTCTGCGGATTAGTTCACTTAGTCCATACATTTATTATTTAAATGCCTTAGTCACAATTACAAAACCTGTCATGACAAATTTTGTAAGATCCTTCGGATGTATCCACGGTCGCATACATTGTGGTTCTTCATAAATTAGCAATACTATATCAGGGATTTTTGTCCTGATCTCCATGAGATTTACTTTTCCAACGCAAATATTAATACAAAAAAGAACGAAGATCCGACGATAAATAATTTGCAGTCTTAAGCCCGTAACAAGGGCAAGCAAACAAGAGGCAGATACATGCAAATTACGTCAGCAGTTGTGTCCGTGTGCGAGCTTTAACGCAAATGTATCCGTAAGCCGTCCAGAGAGCGGAATCTCTTAATTTACGCCCCAAAGGGATTTGCCAAAGCCAAACATTGTTCGCTAATTATAACGGGGCGCATATGCTCTTTGTCCCACGAGGATCTTGCCAACTTAACGAGTGACGTTTTTGCGTCATGTGTATGGATGGCAGATTTCGGATCTTTATCTCTTATTAATTGTTTTTTTAATCTGTGACAATCTATATAAACTCTATTTCTCTTGTGAGTCCTCGACCGGGGAGGAGATTAAGGTTTCGAAAATACCACCGGGCTGATGTAGAACTTCTATACTAATGCAATTATTTTGGAGTAATTCAAACACACAGGTTTCTTAATCATATCATAGTTTTTCATCTATTGGTTGTAGTAATTAAATGCGCAATTTTAGTTGTTGCTTCAGATTCGATTCTGCGATGGCAACTATTTTAAACCTCATGAAGTGATCCATAGCTCACTCATTCATTATTCAACTAAAACTATTTCTTTAGAAGTTGTAATAATACTGTAAAGCTGTATTTCGTAGGCCGTAAATAATTGCAACTACTTAATCTGCTTCAATGTAGATAGTAAGTGCAGCAAAATTAACTTTGGCGTATAAATCAGAGCTTTTGTAGTAAATCATAAATGTTATCTACAAAATTCACAACACCATACATCACATAAATTTTGCATTGGTATTTTAAAACATCATTCCAAGATGGCTACCGTCCCTTCGTCTATGAAAACGCATGTTCATCAACTATCAGTTTGTTCAATATTCGCAAAATTTTCACAAAAAAACTGTCTAGCCCGCAGGCCATACCACATGGACAAATCCCGTCCACCCCTTTACCTCCTCAAAAAGTCCATAAACACATATCAGCCAAACCCATCCGTAAACAACATGACATATTTACTGCGTTTATTCGAAAATCGACCTTATTGCATGATGATAACAATCAGGCTTAAATTTCGGAAAACGCAGATGTAAATTTGCTAATAGGGCGAGCTAATCTGTCAGCTGAGCTGCTGAAGATCGTTTAAAAGCGAGGCCCCTTGTTATTGTTTATTTAGGATGGCCATTGGCGGTGAAAGCACGCTTTTGAGGCGTGCTCTAATGCGATTGTCCTTTAGCCACAGCTTGAAAAGATGTTCTGATAGCACTTGAAAATGGTCAACGCGGAAGCAAGGGGAGTGGTAATTGAGATATTTAGCAGATAAAAGGGATAATGGAAGTGATTAAATTTTTAACGATGATATTCGACCCAACAACTAACGATCATGTTGCTGTTGATATAGAAGTGAGATAATGGATATTGGTAATTAATATTCTAGGAAAAAAATTAATATTGCGTTTGAAATAACAAAGAATGATGTTTAACATTACTTAATTGAATTGTTAGTATTGGCAGTCGTTTTAATAGTTTTTAATAGTAAACTACGATGCTTGAATTCGTAAGCTTATATCTATAATGAATATTAATATAATATTTAAAAGAAAAGGTAATTGACATCTATTAGAATCTCTTCTAAAATTTTGTCAGTTCACTAGAGTCACTAGACAAATATTAAAATGGTTTTCATATTTATGTCACATTTCATTGTTCCAGTTTGGTTGGTTTTGATGTTTCGTGTTATTTATTTATTTATTCTTTTTATACATAATAACGTATAAAGGCGGACTGCTATTTACGTCTAAATCTATCTACGAACCGTATAACGAAAACGCAGTTTGATTGTGCGGTATACTGTAAAAGAATTATCTAAACTAAGCTACCTAGCTAAGATTCAATATCTTAAATTTACATGTATATAAATAAACAGCTCAGTTTAAATTTGACTATGAAACTTCCAAAGTTATATAACAGTAGACATTGCAGAACAAGCCGCATGTTCGTAGTCCGACGACCGGGCAAATCAACTAAGGACAAATAGAGGAACACTATTGTATTCCACTTCTCTAAATTAAGTTTGCAACATACCAAGACACAGATTCAACTCGCATATGTCATTATTACACTACAAAGTTTGAGATTGGACGAGATGTAACGCTATTACTAATTCCGAAGTTTCAAACATATCGAAGATTTCTAACTTGGTAAACTTGGAATTAGGAGTATTTATTAAATAAATATTGTAAATTTTTATTTTAAAATATACCAACAAGTATACAAATTAAACATTAAATATTACTAAGCCGTGACAAAAATTTGATATGTACACAAATAACAGGTATGTATATTGTATATACGGTTTAAAAAAATGTTGCGATTATCAACATAATTTGTTAATTATATAATCGATGCGATTTTTTTAGTAAATTGATTGTAGGATGAAATCAATTAAAATATTACTTGTTTGTTATTGCGTACTATGGACTACGGTAATCCGGAAATCGTTTTTAAAACCGATCGGTCATAAATTAGATAATTTTTATTTATAGAAGAATATTCCTCTCTCATAATATTTACGCTCTAGAGTAAAATAAATACCTACATACTACAATTACTGCCAAAGTGAAATTATTGTCTTTGTTCTATTAACTTTCTCAACTTTATAATTCAAACAATAACATTCTAAATTATGTCTTGGAAGAAAATACCCTATATGGTATATCAATATTCTAATAAAGGTCTTTCAATATTCTACCAAAACACAAATAAAATTTTCCTTGATCTTTAATCCCTCCTTGTTACTTAAGAATCAACAAGCACTTAAAAGTTATCAAAGTAAACCCAAGTAGAATTCTTGCTCATAATATAAACAACGGTTCGTAGGCGGTAAATCTTTCGAAACGCAATTCCACTATTGGGGTGTTAGAAATTCAATTTTCAATTACGAAAACGAAATAACAGTCTTGCAACTAATTTGGTCTGACCTTTCGTAGGTAGGGATAGTCTTTCAAGTGTGGGCTTCGGCTCCATGAATCTTAAAGGGAAATTATGACCCTACTTTCATTATTGTCCATACTGAATATCTTAAAACAATACATATGACTAAAATCTTTATTATAAAATGTATGCATTCTTTTCTTGGATTTCAATGTAGGAGCCTTTTACCAAAATATCTAAATCAATAAATAATCTATCGAACTATAGTAATGCAAATTTAAATAAACATTTAATTTTATTTTTGATTATGATCACTAATATTGTATAGTATGTATGTAGATAATATATTTTGTTTTAATTTCGCATTTATACCAATATTACTTTTTTAAACATATACACAACTAAACTTGTATCAACAAATTTTGGTAACCACAGTATAGTATAGCTTCATTTATTTCAATTAGTCATATTTATAGGCAAATTAACAAAAGGTCCGATAGCCAAGCACCACCGGAGTATGCATTATTTTGGTCCTTCGCAAAATCCGGCTCAAGTTGGCCAATCACTCGGCTGTCCCTGGCAACGGACAAAAGCACAATTAAGTACAGCAGGGACCGATAACAAAAGGGTGGAGAACGTACGATTTGTTGCAGGCAGTCTTTATCTGGCCCACTATTGACCCCTTTACCCTAATTTCAACGAGTGAACTGCGATACAACCCTCTTTATTTCGTTGTGCAGTAGTGTAATTTAGAGCCATTGTCGGATTTTGCTCGCCGCAATTTAATTTCCTAGGTTTATGATAATGTTTATAATCTGTGAGTGGGAGGCATCAAAATCTTCCGCGATTATTTTGTATATAGTGTCGTATGTAAAATGTACTATTAAATATTCTGCGCTGATGTTAGTTGTAGCTTCACGTTGTAAAAATCAAAGGGTTAATTGCATACAAAATTGTTGAATGGGATAAATGATAGAGTGAGTCTGTAGCTTAAATCGGAGAGCTAAGGTATTTAATAGGCCGCGTAGTTCACCGAGCGTTAGGCAAGCAACTTGCTCGATTGTTAGAGATATGGAATACAAACCTCCAATAACAAACATTCTATGTCGATTGCATTCGTTGCTTAATCATCAAAATGCCAATTTCAACTATTGAGTAGGTGTGATGTTTATGAACGCCAATATATTTCCAAGAAATACGATGACATTACATGCGGCTTATTTATATCCTCTGCTAATATTTCTGCAATCAGCACCAATGCTTTTGTTAATAGTAAATTACCTATCACTTTGAAATACAATAATTGACCATTATTAGTAGTACGGTTGCCTAAACTTTAAAACATAAGGTTTGTTTGAAATCTGTGCAGTATTTAGAAAGTTATAAAAAATATTATCAGAAGGCAGTAATAATTTCTCATTTATTAGGGATATTGGATAATTTGCATGAATATTGACGTCATCGACATTAAGTTACCTATATGGAATGCAGATAAAAGGGTAGGCAGAGGTGCATTTCTGCACCCACATTTCACCAGGTATCACGTAATAGGGAGCGAGCCTATTGCCAAGTTTTGGGCGCATATTTCTGCCGTGAGACCACGAGGCAGTGAATATTTATCAGCGTTTTAAACTTAATGTAGCATTATTTTGTAATATCGGGACAATGCATAGATACAGCTGCGTACGCCGCATCGTTTGTTCACAAAGTGAGGGCATCACAAGTACCCTTTTTGTATGTGAACAAACCACGTGGTCCGAATTTAGTGAATTATCAACGCTTTCGCTCATTTCAGAGTGATTTGCATGTTTATTGTGTTGTCCCTTGTCATGGGATGATGCACGTGTTCTTTAAATTACTATTTTGATTCGCGTCCTAATAATATTATATTTATGGGAAAATTAATAAAAATACTAGCTTTTGCCCGCGACTCCATCCGCGTAGACTACAGGGTTGGGTTCAGAAAGAAAATAAGTTGTACCTAGTCTATTTTACTATTATATTATTATTTTACTCATTTTTATTTTACTCCCTTGTTTGTATTTTTTTTATAAACTTTGAATGTCATATTTATTTATATCTAATCAACAGCCTAAAAAATAAGTTTCAAGCTTCTAGCTTTAAAAATGACAATACTTCCATACAACCTTTCATCCCCCCCTTTCAACCCCTTAAAACCCTTTTTCCGGAATAAAAAGTAGCCTATGTCCTTTCTCAGGCTCCAAACTATCTGTGTACCAAATTTCATTTAAATCGGTTCAGTAGTTTTAGCAGGAAAGCGAAACAGACAGACAGAGTTACTTTCGCATTTATAATATTAGTATGGATCAATTTTGAATTCTACTAGAGAGGACTTACTATTTTTCGCGCGTAGACCTGCGTTTTATTTTATAAATTCTTCATCATTCATATTTATCTGAAGTCCTTATCATTTGACTATTAAAACATATTGATAGACTATAGTTCATCATAGTTGGATTTATAAGTACAACTGCCATAAATAGTAGGTATATGCAGGAATGATGATGATTTCTGACGTTATTTAATGTAATTATTTTTACGTTTAGGTCCATGCAATAGTTGCTTTTTCTTCATCCAATAGGAAATTTATTAAATAACTAGCTTTTGCTCGCGACTCCGTCCGCGTAGACTACAGGGTTTGGTTCAGAAAGAAAATAGTAGTCTATTTTACTCCACAGAGTCCCATTTATGTCCATACCAAAAAATCATTCAAATCGGTCAAATAGACGTGAAACGTGTGCCGCCGCGCACCGGCCGGCCGGCGCCTTTTAGGTACATCATAAGATCATTTTTTCGCTGCGGTGTTATTTTAAAACTGCGATATCTTCTAAGATACTCATTGAAATCAAATGATGTAAAGGGCAAATTTCTTTTAAATTAAATACTTGTGATGAATAACGTATTTATTTGGATAAGGATTAATATCATCTTTGTAAAAACACTTTCACAAATAATGCTTTATTTTAGAACAAATTTGGTTAGCATAAAAAAGGTTATAATGAGCCAACCTTAAAAGATAGATATATGCTGTCGCGGACTTTTTTTTAGAACTTTTAAAGGGGAACAATTCTGTCATACATTCTTTTTGCGAAACTTTAACCGTTTCCGCAGCGCACGCAGCGGAAGTTCTCAAAAGGAAAAAATACCCCCGATTTCGAAACATTATTTATTGGTGCTCCGCTCCTATTGGTCGTAGCGTGATGTTATATTGCCTATAGCCTACCTCAATAAATGGGCTTTCTAACGCTGAAAGAATTAATCAAATCGGACCAGTAGTTCCTGAGATTAGCGCGTTCAACCAAACAAACAAACAAACAAACAAACAAACTCTTCAGCTTTATATATTAGTATAGATAAATAGACCTCTTCATTTTCGTTGATTTCTTTACCACTAAGACAGTTTTAAATACCACAAACATACCTCAGAAATTTTTAATACCATAAAAAATAAGCCAAAGGAACACAGACGCCACGCTGTTACGCCATCACCAACCAACCATGGTATTAGGCGCTGCGATCTAAAATGGAACGCGCATTTTTTCGAAAACCGTCGCTCATCGACGTCGACGGGCGTTTCACTCAGCACCCTCGCGTACACACGTCGCTCATTCCGCGTCAACGCATGCACTAATTAGCTGACACCCGACACCATGGCACGTTGCTCCCGGGAACTTGGGAACCGGCTGTGAACTTGGACCTTTTGGTTTTGGGAAACGAAACAGGTGTTCGCGTTAATGTGATGAGTGAAGTCCTTGTTTAGGCTGTTGATGGACCGAAACGGACATTAGTCGATGTTGCCTTGATGAAGTGAAAAATATTTTACACATTAATTACTAGAATTTCGAAAAGATTATAATATTATATCTGATTACAACGCAGGAAAGTTCCGTTTCTTCGTCAGACATTGACACCTCCATCAGAAACTCTGGCCTCGTTAACTTCTTTGCTTTTCCACTGCTTCGTATTTCGCTTTACAAAATAATAATTAAATCTGCATGAACTGATATTTTCAACAAAAGCAAGAAATTATCCAGGGTAAAATACACCGTGTATTTATAAATAACGTTCAGAATTGATAAAACTGGCAAGTTTTGTACAACAGAAAGCCACAGACCGCCCCGAGCATACAACGGGAGCTCGCACAAAGCATGGCTCGTTATAGTGTCGCAATCGCAAACTTCGGCCTTTTGTCGGTCGTTATTCGGAACGCCACCGAATGTACTAATTAGTGTCCCTGCTTGGGACTTATTTGCTGAGTGCAATAGAAAGTTTCCGAGCGGATTCGGTTGACCCGCGGTCGCAGACGCCCTGTTAAATTGTTCTCCGCACCTTTTTGTCTGGAGTTCAGCCGGTCTCCTTTGTACTCTTGTATTTACTTGTCATTTGTTTAGAATCCGTTTAGTCCATTAAGTTGTCGGTAGTTATTTACTGTAGTGTTTCGAATGTATATATTTGCGTGAACATCTTTTGTTTATTTTTTTTGAAGTGAAACTTCTTTACACACGCTTGACTTGGCGAGTAAGCTGGTGAATGCGTGGCGGAGCGTTACGAAAAGTGTGATCGGGTGAGGCGAAGGGAAGGTGAGAGTGAGATATAAGTTTGTGAAGATATGAAAACTCATAATAAATTTAGGTACATATTTGTATAAAATTATTACATTATACGTACATTCATACATACATAACCTCACGCCTGTATTCCCCGAAGGGGTAGGCAGAGGTGCATTTCTGCACCCACATTTCGCCAAGTATGTATCAGTCCCACGTATTAGGGGGCGAGCCTATTGCCGTTTTTCGGGCACATTTCCAGACTCCGTGCTGTTACCGAGAATTTCCTAATGGAAAAACCCAATAACACTTTACCCAACCCGGGAATCGAACCCAGGACCTCTAGATCGCACGGCACATACTTGTACCGCGAGACCACGAGACAGTCACATGTCTGTACATTATACGTACAGAAGCTAAAGAAGTTTTACTTCAGTCGTGTGGTCTAAAACACCCTAGTTTTTTTTTTTTTTTGTTGTACTAGCTTTACTAACTGCCTCCTAGTCTCGCAGCAAGCGTGTATATCGTAAGAGCTGGAGGGTCCTAGGTTTGATTCCAATGAATTATTGGAATCAAACCGAGGACTCTCCAGCTCTTACGATCTATACTTATACCAAGGTTTCTGATATCAAAGATTTTATAGGCAATGTAACCTGTACTCGTATGTATGAACGTTGTGGGTATTTATGCCAGAATCACGTACATGAGATTTAAGGACGTAAAAACGTCAAAGCAAAAAGGTTACAGTAAAAAACAAACACAGCACTAAGTCATAAAGTTATTAAAAGTTGAGTTTTACGATTGCAACCCGTAGTTTTCGAATTTTATTAGCTAACTTTTAGGTTTGGGAATATTTTTAAAACATTCGCATAATTACAAAACTTTGAAATTCTATTAACATTATTTAGCAACTAGCATTATTTAGGACTGCCTCGTGGTCGCGCCGCACAAGTATGTTCTATGCGATCTAGAGGTCCTGGGTTCAATTCCCGGGACGAGCAAGGTGTTACTAAAAACACAAAAAAGGAAAACACAGGTTTTCCTTTAGGAAATTCTCAGTAGCAGCACGGAGTCTGGAAATGTGGCTGAAAAACGGCAATAGGCTCGCCCACTATTACGTGGGACTGTCACATACCTGGCGAAATGTGGATGCAGAAATGCACCTCTACCTATCTTTTCAGGGAATACAGTCGGATGGTTATGCGTGTATTATTTAGTGTTAACACGATTACACGCTCCATATTCATTATTAAATGGTAAGACTAATTGTCACGAATATCAATTGTACTTTAGAAATTAAGTGTTGTTTTGTGTTATAACAGAATAGTCTTAAATCAGTTATTTCGTAAAATTCCTAAAATAAGTACAGAACCCTATTGGGTTAGCCTATTGCCGACATGAATAATTCGAGAGACTTATTCGCATAAAAATTAATTGCTATATTAATTGCATGCAATTACTGAGATGTGCATGAATAGCAGAGAAAATGCGAGCATCTTTGAAATACATAAACGACAGAGTAAATGTGTTTATCTTTGAAACGTTATTTCACCCAACCGTAAGTAGGTTCGAAATTATAAATTAAATCATCATCATCACCATCAGCCTATATGCGTCCCACTGCTGGGCACGGGCCTCCTCTACAACTTAGAGGGTTTAGACCTTAGTCCACCACGCTGGCCTAATGCGGGTTGGCGGACTACACACTTAAGAAATTCCTAAGAACTTTTAGGTGTGCAGGTTTCATCACGATGTTTTCCTACGTGATAATTCATTGTGAATACACACATAACTTCGAAAAGTCAGAGGTGTGTGCCTGGGGTTTGAACCCGCGACCGTCGAGATTCTCGACCGCGTGCCTTACCTCGAGGCCATCACGACTTTTAAATTAAATATTAGCTAAGATTTTTTAATATACTATATGCAATCTGATGATAAAAGCCCATATACGTCCCACGCCTAAGCACTGGCCTCCTCTACAACCGAGAGAAGCCTTAGTCCTTAGGACTTAGTCCAACACGCTGGCCTAGTGCGGGTTAGCAAACTCCACACATACATAATTATATGCAATATTAGCTAGGATTTTTTGTTATACTGAAAGGATAAAGTCACATACCCAGCACTTGATGCCAATTGAGGTGCGGTTCAAATATAATTGTATAGGGTAAGGTTGCCTATATTGTACCAGCTAACGAACTTTACAAGCTGTCACAAAAACTATATAACTTAAGAGGATTATATTATTAGAAATAAAACGGTTGTTCCATTGGTGTTAATATTTTATTTCTAGAAAATGAGGAAATATAAATAAAATTAAAATAATTAAAGTTTTAAAAAAGTCTGAAAAAGTACAATTTAGGAAACCGGTTTCCTTAATTGTACCATAGGTATCCTAAATTGTACTTCACGACCTAAATGAAATCCGAGTGCTTCTTATAATTTATTTACTACTTATGGAAGATCCTTTTTGGGCTTGTTTGGGTAATTATATTTTAATATAATTATAAAATACAATTTATAAATGTGATGAAGTTCCTTCATCATTTCTTGTAGTTTTTACAGTAGGGTTGCTGGTACTGGTTTGAAGACTTGCCTTATAAGCTGGTATATTTGTACTATTGTTTGTAGTGGGCTCAAGTACTGGAGAACTAACAATCTGTGACTGAGACTAAAGTCAGTTTTCTCACATACTTTGAGTTGAAGAACCACCAAACACCCAAGTACTAAATTGTACCGGTACATTTTAGGATTACCCTACCTGGTACAAATTAAGCAACACTAAGTTTTATTTTTATGCATGCCGGCATCATTACCTCGAAATTATAAACATAAAACTATAGTCTCATATAATAACTACGATTTACTTACCGTTGCCACAAGATATCCTTAGGTAAACATCAATAATATAAGATCAAAACGCCGTTATAATTATTTTTGTTTAATATAATTCACTCCGTTGTGTTATCGAATCCAAAATTACAGCGATTGCGTTATTTTGTTAGCACTACTTTTTAGTTTTGCCAATTCAAAACTAAACATTACGGTTTGGTAAATTTTGAAGTGGTACAAATTAGGAGCCGGTCCGATTTAGGCAACTCCACCCTATATAGTGTAGAAAGTTTTTGCAATATTTTATTTTTATAGTAACATGTATTAATATTATTCTAAATAGTTTGACAATTCTTACCAATATCTAACTAAATCATCGCAACTTTGTTTTAGCATCTTTGGTTGGCAAAACATTTTATTTTTATTACATTTTGCTAACTTAATCATTTGTTTGTTATATTTAACAAACTTTATAACATGCCATTATTTACTTCTCATTACAATTCATTCTCACACTCTTTATAAAGAAGAAAGGTACGTAAAACATCATTACACATAAAAAACACAATATTTGTTTTTCAATTCCAATTAAGAAATACTTTACTTGTTTCATCAAATTCTCGTAAGAGCGTTCAACAGCGCGTGTAAGAGTTTTATTGATATAATTAATAGTACATTAATGAATGAGACTCGTTTGTATAAATGTTCTAAAGTAGTTTTTAATTGGTGATACAGTCGCACGGAACAATTGGAACGAATGTAGGTCGTTCACTCAGACTCATTGTTTAATTGAAGTTGTCTTCTATCGCACAATGTGGCCAATGCAAATGAGAATTTATGAATTCTAAAAATACATACATACATAAACTCACGCCTGTATTCCCCGAAGGGGTAGGCAGAGGTGCATTTTTGCACCCACATTTCGCCAGGTATGTATCAGTCCCACGTAATAGGGGGCGAGCCTATTGCCGTTTTTCGGGCACATTTCCAGACTCCTTGCTGTTACTGAGAATTTCCTAATGGAAAAACCCAATAACACTTTGCCCGACCCGGGAATCGAACCCAGGACCTCTTGATCCCACTGCACATACTTGTACCGCGAGACCACGAGGCAGTTAATTTAAGTTAAGAATTCTAAAAATGTATTTGCAACCTTTTCACGATGTTTAGTAACAACAGTTCTGCTTTGTTTTACTGGGACAAGCACGTTGTTGATTACATCCTCAATTTAATTTTTAGTTAGAGATAATATGGCCATGATACTGTCGTCCTTAGAGGCGATTTAGAGTGGACCTCGGTGTCACTGGGAAATTTATCAAGACTGACACCTTCTTCTTCGTAGAAGAAGTATATGCCGTGCGATTTAGAAGTCCCGGGTTCAATTTCCGGGTCGGGCAGAGTGTTATTATGTTTTTCCAATAGGAAATTCTCAGTAACAGGCTGGAGTCTGGAATTGTGCCCGGAAAGCGGCAATAGGCTCGCTCCCTATTTCATGGGACTGATACAAATGGCGAAATGTGGGTGCAGAAATGCACCTCCTCCCCTTCAGGGAATAGAGGCGTGAGGTTATGTTTGTATGTATGTATGAGACCTTCTACTGAAAGTTACTTATATTTGCATATTTAGTGTCCAAGTAGTTGGGGATTTTAGCGATTTAGCTGCTAGTAATATATGAACAGATCTCCTTAATAATACTGCGTTTGAAGCTTGCGGTAGATAATTGCTTTGACGTATAGAAAACGTGTATGAAATTTAAATTGGTAAAGGCTGTTGGAGGGAGTCAACCTGAATGTAACACCTGCTTCATCTGAATTAGAAATTCGGAAACACTTATTGAACTAAATATGGTTAAATAATAATAATAATAAATTGATTTATTAACCTTGAAAAAATTTACACATAGCAGTTTGCAAAAACTCTCTACACTAGGCACTGCCTGTCTCGTGGAGAGTTTTTTTACAGGAGTATCTTAACGCTAGTAATAACGGTGCTGAATACATATATAATTAAAACAAAATGGATAATCAAATATTATAAAACAAAAAAGAAAGAAAAGGTTTTAATTTTAATGACACTGATGGATTAGTTTTTGTAAATCATCTTGGTTTACTTTAAAGCAACGGTATTACCCTAAGCAACATTATTTGTCCCCATGAGAGCACGGGCTACTACAGCTTTAATTATAGATGACGTGATCATTCTTATATAAGTTTAACGTACCAAAATAATTTCCGAAACGAGTATTTCAACAATACCTCCCACTTGAAAATCAGTGTCCGAAATAAAACGTCCTTAATTAGCAAAATGATTTGCGATCTATTTAAAAATAAATCATGAAGTACGACGTATGCGCTGCCGGCTGGATGGCGTTGTGATTGACTGCGCTTTGACCGGTAATTGGGATCGCCTTATTACCGCCACGTCTCGTTTAAACACTTTGAAAAGTACGCCGTGGCATTTGTTATGATCCTTTGATATTCTTTGAAGTGATCAAGCATTGTCTTCTGTTTCTGTTTGTGTGTCATTTCCTAAATTGCAAGCTGTTTGAGATATATTTGCGTGCATATATGCTTGGTTAGTGTTTGAATTTGCTGAAGGTTTATTTATATTTTTGCTGCGTTTATTAGAAGGGAAGAAACATGTGTGGCTAAGAAAGTAGAAAAACATAAAAGTGGATGGCAAAAATAGACAGAATTCAAAGGAAAAGTAAAGGAGTGTTAAAGACGAAAAAAATGGTGTTGTAATAAAAGTTTAAAAAAATGATTTTGCTCGCAAGAATGTTATTTAGAATATCTTATTAGTGTGTCGTAAAAAAATAAAATGAAAATTAGATAAAAACACCCCAAGGTTTTTCGTGCTCTATTTATCTTATTATTATCAGTTTTTTTACATACATATATAAATTTTCATGCTTATATGGTAAGAAAACCTTTGATTTTTATACGCAAATCACGACAAACATCCAAAATTGTATTCAAGCAAAGTAAACTGTATAGCAAACTATTTTCCAAAACCCAGCTAAAAGCATCGTAACACAAAACCAGCACTTTTCTCAACAAATATGTATTCCAAAGCAGACGTTGCGGTTGTGCCGATATAAGTGTTCTTAGCGGCGTCTAACCCATTGTCTGGACTTCAAAGCCAATCGTCTGCTTATTCACAGTCTAATTCACAACATCCTCGACGTCGATATGTGCTTCCATCCTTTTCACTCTTGCTGAAATTCACGCTGAAAACAAAAGACAAAAGATAGAATACGCAGTAAATATACCAAGAGTGATGTAATGAATAAGGCTCCAAGTTTAACACACTCGAGAGTGTCTACAAACACTCCATTTATTGTTCTAACGATGAGTACTGTTTGAGACTCCAATATACTAAGTAATAAAGTAATGTATATTACAGAAGTTCAACTCGTCAGAAATGTGATATTCGTGTACTCATCTTGGGTATTAGTTTGGTAAAGTTGTAAAAGCTTATTTAGTCTACGAAACTGAAGTACATACTTGCAAAGTTGAATATCGTGATATTAAACTCGCAGATAAGACTTCATTCTTAATAAACACTAGAAATACAATTTAATTACGAGATTTCTTTGTAAGTCAATATTATAATAAATTTGGTTATATACGAGAATTTTATAGCGACTAACTATACCTACTTGTATAATTAATGAGGTGTTGTAAATGAAATAAATTAATACAAAAACGCTAATACTTTACATCCTTTTCGTTTTTACTCACTTTGTTATTATCAATGATGAACATTTAAATAGGAGAAATTTAAATTTACAAAATATTTAAAGGAACATTATACTGCACACGAGTCCTAGTAGTCTCGTGACTGTGAGCAGCAGGAGGTCTAGAAATATCCACGAAAACGGCTTGTCCCTTATTAGTCGGGATACAAGCGTTTGTCTAAATTTATTTACATTTTAAACACACATATGGAACCTTACTGAATTTTTTCAGGAATGTTAAAACTGCTTCATTCCTCAAGTGTTATTGGCATACGACGGTACAGAATTATTTAATTCAATTCAATCCTTGAAAATATAAAACAAAAAAAAATCATAACAGCAAACTGACGCTAGTGCGTCATATTCAATCGGACAATAAAGCCCCATTGGACGCGTCAATATAAAATCCAGCTTATTTGCAATTTTTACGACGCAGCCTCCTTTTGTTAGACGGGTATAACGAGATATTATAGTATATATAGAAAACCCTTTTGTACGATAAGAGGCAATACTTCAATTTTATAGTTCGTAGTTCATGCAGGTCCCGATCTGAACGTATAGAAAGGGGGCTAAGTATCCGATGATTTACACTGGTCATATAACGTGGATAATCGGCGGTTAGCACTTAAAGGTTGCGCTTTTAAACTCAGGACGCTTTGTTGTATGTAGTTGGGTGTTAATGCTTTCCGTCGTATTTAAGTTGTGGCTAATTACCGCGCGGTCTCGCGGAACAAGTATGCGCCGTGCGATGTAGAGGTCCTGGGTTCGATTCCCGGGTCGGGCAAAGTGTTATTGGGTTTTTCCATTAGGAGATTCTCAGTAGCAGCACGGAGTCTGGAATTGTTCCCGAAAAACGGCAATAGCATCTTCCCCTATTACGTGGGACTGATACATACCTGGCGAAATATGGGTGCAGAAATGCACCTCTGCCTAACCCTTCGAGGAATACATGCGTGAGGTTATGTATGTACGTATGTAATTACCTCATTGGTAGTAAACACGTATCATCATCGTATCATGACGTAAATGCAGGATAGTGGCTCCCCTAAAGATGTCAACCCACCTTTACCAACCTTCTGGAACCTTTATAAATATAACATTCTATATGTGAAAGTCAAGACGTGAAATTGTGGAACTTACATGCTACCCTCTATTGCGTCTGCATTAAATCAGGTGCCGGACTGTATATTTGCTGTGCCAGTAAAAAAATATATGAAACGGTGCGTTAATTTAGACTTAGGACCTACCCTTTGTAAGTAGTGATGGCCTTGAGGTTTAGGCGCGCGGTCTATAATCTCGGCGATCGCGGGTTCTAAAAACCAGGCACACAGCTCTGATTTTTCGAAGTTATGAGTGTATTCACAATTAATTATCACTTACTTCAACGGTGAAGGAAAACATCGTGAGGAAACCTTTTTTTTTTTTTTTTTTTTTTTTCCGCGGGGAAAATCCTTTTTACGGACCATCCCACCCCCGAGGGGCGAGGGTGTGTCGGACTCACCGGCGCCTTCCGACCCAGCATGGATGTTACCGCCCGTGGATGGGCGGCCGCTGGGCCGGGTCCCTATCAAGAATAAATGCGCCGTAATACCGACTAAAAACCCCGCGACGGCCACCATCAGCGCATTCAGTGAGACGGCCCCGGATTACCCTGAAGCCAGAGCTATGGATTGAACCATCGTGAGGAAACCTGCACACTTAAAAGTTTTTAGGAATTTCTTAGGTGCCAACCCGCACTAGGCCGGCGTGGTGGACTAAGGCCTAAACTCTCTCAGTAGTAGAAGAGGCCCGTGCCTGATGATGAACCTACCCATTGCCGCCTAAATTTATTAATCGTCAGCCCTCTCAGCGTTAAGATACAAATCTTGCTCAAAAATTACTGATGACTCAGTTAGACTTCAGTCACAAACACTCAGTTACGAAACATCCTACATTTCTCAAAATAGCCTCAAATCTACTATACCAAAAAGCCAGTCAATTTTTTATATCATTGACGAAATTTATATATTGACATTCCGATAATTTTCATTAATGTCCAAACTACTTACCACGCCGCCTCCGCGCTTCCATTCAACTCTGAGAATATTTATGTCCGGCCGAGTCGTCTCAAAGGCACCCAGTTAGAATATTTATGTCAGAGTTTTTTTACAGTGTCATCTTATTATGATTAGTGGATATTAAGGATGAAAGGACTGATGTATTAAATATAATTACATTTTGCTGTGAAATTCTTGGGAAAAATCTCTTAGAAGCATAAATCACGAGGTGTGCTATAAATTTTAAGTATACTTCTTAACATTATGGAATAAAATGTTTCCGTGTTATATGTTTTATTTTTATATATTTTTTAAAGGTATCAGCTAATGGTAAAAATACCTTTCATCAGCTCATGTATGTGCTGGACAACTACCCTAGTTATCGTTGAGAGAGACTGTCCCATCAGTCCTCATTTTAAAAAGGTAACAAGTCTTTTTCACGAAGTTTAACTTCAATATGATTATAAAAATATCAGCCTCTATACGTCCCACTATTGGGCACGGGCCTTCCCTGCTTTTGGATGTACACACGATTCCTGCAAAAATGAATACCTGTATGACATGTAATATAATATGAAGCATGACCTATCTTTATTCGTAGTCGTAGTCATACCAATGACTCACCGAAGTCCTCTGCATGAATCAGTCACCTATCAACAACAGCAACATTTACCCTATGCCGTGTACAAAATTACGAAGAAAAAAACAAGCTTATACACGAATTACTAAAATTAGTGATCGCTACAAGCAATCTCATTTCCAACGGCCAATCATTATAATGCTGTTAGTAAAACACAACATGGAATATAATAATTTTGTATTAGCATTTAATTTTACGGGCCAACGATCGTCTCCGATGGCTTCCCAAACGTTAAGATGTTGAAATTACTAACTTTTGTCTCGCATCAATGTTTATAAACGATTATTTCGAAGCCCTTTGTGATGTTGTTAAAAACCTCTTCTAAATTGAATGTTGGAGGGTACAAAAATATAGTGTTCGTGTTTAAAATGTTTTTGGGTTGATCCATTTTTAGACGAATTTATTTTAAGAGTTTTATTTTGAAATTAAAAGGAGCTTTAATCTCAGAAAGGACATGCGTTATAAAGAGATTTTAAGATCTGATAAAATAAACTAAAATGTACAAACGATTTAAACGAGAAAAATACATCGACATAACAATTTTTTTCTCTTACTACCTTTTAAAGATTTAGATTATCGGCACTAATTAACGCACTAGGTAGATTCAATTTTGTGGTGTATTTTTGTACATCGCACATCCGCGTAATGTTTTGGTTGTAAATAGCATGTAATGTATTTTGGGAGCCACGCAGAATCAAGAAATAATTTGTCCGTTTTTGCCATACTTAGTACATGTACCTGTCTTTGCAGTTCGCGCTTTAGTACACAAATTGTATTGAATTACTTTGATTAATAATTTAATACTACAGTATGAAGCAGCGGATAAGAAACTCGGCAACGGCGGTCGTGACTCACATTATTACATGTCAAAATATAAACTTTATAACGTACACATCTGAAATGCTCATTTATCCAACTTGATATTTTGCGGTAGTTAAACGCTTATTAAATCCACTTTAGAGGGTGTAAGCAACCATGACTGGCTTATAAAAACACACTTAATTCATATAATAAAGAATTTAGATTCATAAAACTCTTGATGACATAATGAGGTGGGCAATTTGGAATCGTCCCAGACGCGGGACTCCATGTGAGCAACGCCAATCTCATGAATAAATAATATGGAATCACAATTTAGCCGGCCATTAAGCAATTATGCTGTTACCATTATGTTTTCGAAATGCTTTTAATTTTTTATTAGAACAAATTATGGTGGACGAGAAGGTGTCTCGGTTGAGATGCGCCATTAAATATCAATCAGGCTTGGTGTTGTTTTTTAGGTATCATGTCGATAAACAAGTCTAGTTGCGCTTAAATCATTAAAATGTAGTTAGCGATACGCTTCCTTGAAGTGATGATGTGGATAACTCGCAACTGTTTGGGCGATTCGTGTCAGTAATTACTTACGAGCAAACGACTCACGAAATAGTAAATAAGTACGAGTTTCTGCATAGAATTCGGATTTTGTAGGACTAAAGTAAAGGAGAGGGAAAACACAGAATTAAAATTATTGTTTTGCCGTCAATATCCATTGCCAAATGATAAATGGCAGCAATGCTGTTATTTCACGTGTTTTTTCTGTAACTCAGTGGCTCTATCCCATTTATACACTACAGTATCCTAAGCCTGGTACAGCATAGTCTACTACTTACATGGGCAATAACAGCCAGCCAATTTGTTTCAAATATAATTGATTCTATACCACCGTCTTGTCTTTTTAATTTAACCTGACCTTGCGATATTACCAACAACTATATGCCTGTTTAGAAATGATTGCCGCGAAAGAAACATTAGGCACTAAAATTTCAAAATATTAGATTATTTCTCCTCAGATCCTTTCATCAAAGTTATATAAATAATTAAATATAATTTACATAAAATTGAGTTTTATGCGTCATAATAATGATGGGAGGTGATTACAGCAACATTGTTTAAGTCTGATGAACTATCCCAAAACACAGTTTTTCGAGAGGACGCGACGAACCAAAATGACTACTTTCCGGCCCCAATCATTGGACCCTTGGGAGCATTTACTTAAACACAGTTCTTAATACTGTATCGTTTAGTAAATCGCGTTAAAATTGCAGGTTCTTTTAAGTCTCGTGAAATGATTATAGAAATTATATTGGGTTTTGAGTTGATGAGAAGTATGACTAACGTTATGTTTCAAGGAAAAAAACGTAGTATAAAGAGCTATGCCCTTTTATATATAAGTACAAAAATTTATTAATATTCATAAAATCACGACTGTTTCGTGGTCTCTCGGCACAAGTATACGTCGTACGATCTAGAGATCCCGGGTCGGGCACAACGTTGGGTTTTTGCATTAGAAATTCCTCAGTAGCAGCATGGAGTCAGGAAATGTGACTGAAAAACGACAATAGGGTCGCCCCCTATTACAAAGTACTGATACATACCTGGTGGATGTGGGTGCAAAAATGCACCTCTGCCTAATGAATTTGTGATGTGTATGTATGTATAATGTGTGCTAAATCACATGAATTTTACACCCAGTAGTTCATATAATGTTTTATGTTTCATATAAAAGTGGCCGAGCACATTTTTTGACTCTACACTGCTATGAATCATTTTCTAAAGAAAAATTCCCACAACACTTAAGCCTAATGTGGGCTTTGAATCCTGCACGATTTCTGGGAGAAAAAAGACGTACGTTAGATTATTTTTTTACATTTCTTCAAACCTCTTTTAGTAATTCTCGCGTGTATGGTGGAAGAAGCAGGTAATTAAGTGATAGGTTGCGAGATCTATCATGGCATAGAGATCAAATGGTTTTGGATTTAGCGATACCAAAAAGTCTCTCATTTCATACTCACAATATAAGAGTCAACGCATCTTACTATGGTTTGAATAACTCAGCAGAAACCTAACATATCCATTAACAAATTGATAGAAAATTATAATAGCGCCATAAATATATTGAATAATATTTTCGACTAAGAAATGCTATACATTTTGTCAAACACAATAATGTCAGGATCTTTCCCTTAGGTAACGATATTTATAACTGAGCCTATTACAATTTTGTCCCCTCAGCCGACCTTCTTGGTGACCCAAGCGGAAATTTTAACGATCACCTTTTTATAGATTTCTCCCAACTATGGCACGTGTCTTGGGCATTCAAGTGGGATATGCAGTTTCATTATCATCATGTATCATACGACGTTTCACAAGCTTGTTAATATTGATTTCTATATTTTTTTAAGTGTCATTAAAGTTAACATAAAATGCTTTTTTATATTGGCATGAAAAAGATGGTAAGTGTAGTGTATCTAAATAGAATGTCAATTGACAAAACAGTAACGCCTTTTTATCATCACATTGGAGCTGTGAAAATGTCATTCGCCGAAGGTAAAGTCAAGTTCACGTCGATTATTTTACCTAAGTCTAGCAGCCTGCTCTAAACCTGTGCCCACCAGTGGACCGTACACACAATAGGATTGATTATCGTTATAAATACAAATTATGTATTTTTTTAATGGATCATCTTTATACAAATAAGCAATATAGGTACGTTTCGTCACTATATTAAAAAAAATAGCACTGAACCCAATCAAAGTTTAAGATTCTAGAAATGTATAGATAAAGCCAATTCCCAATCCCACAAAAATCGTTAATTACATTAGAGAAAATCCTTAAATCTATCAATCATTGGGTAAACCGTAGGACTAGGACTGGCAGATCAGACGCATCACGATACAAGGGGTGGGCGACGTGTTGGATCAAATTGTAATCCTTTTAAGTAATGAGTGCATTGAGTAGTAGCAAAAATGTATAGAAGGGAAAAAGTAGTGATTTTCTAAAAAATCTAAATATAGATAGTAAATAAAATAAGATTGAAAAGATTGAATGTTGGACACTAAATATGGAACAGTAGCAGTTTATGAAGACGAGAGTTATTGGATAAATTCCCGCAATAAAGCCAAAAAGTAACACCATACACATAAGATCTTATGTTAATTATTTAATTTAATTAATCATACATAAATTTACTAAATTATGTTGTCAAAACTTCCCGTCGGCTTCCGCGATTTTCACTAAATCGGCGGTCCACTTTGAGGGTGGACGTCCAACGCTGCGCTTGCCTGTACGAAGACTCCACTCGGAACCTTTCTGCTCCAGCGGGCGTCAGTTCTACGAGCTGTGTACCCTACCCATTGTCACTTCAGATTGCTAATCCTTTGGGCTATGTCGGCAACCTTTGTTCTCCTACGAATCTCCTCATTCCTGATTCGATCGCGTAGGGAAATACCAAGCAACCCCCTCTCCATAGCTCCCAGAGTGCTTTCTTATGAGGCCCATAGTTAGAGGCCAACCCGCACTAGGCCAGCGTGGTGGACTAAGGCCTAAACCCTCTCAGTTGTAGAGGAGGCCCGTGCCCAGCAGTGGGACGTATATGGGCTGATGATGGTGATAGTTAGAGACAACGTTTAAAATTTAATCATTTTTAAATTTCAAATTCTTGTTTCATAGTTTCTAAAAATGAATGCCCTGTCTACAAATATTTGTAACTATGTGTTACTATGCTTCGAACAAGGCACGCTTATCAATCTAAATCATGATCCTTCATCATTAAGAGTGATGTGCCGACACCGTCCAATTCGAGAGTGGGTTTGTCTGAGGTTTAGCTTTTAACGACATACCCGTATCGGAGGCAGAGGGGTCGCGAAAAGGTATAGTTTCCATTATGTTGCGTTCGATCGATTGGAAGTAAGGGTTTGAGGCTGCAACGTAGAGATTTGAGATTTTCTTTCAATTATGGGGTTGTTTGTATAAGATTTAGCAATGAAATTGTATCATATGTGGTGATATACTCGTGTCAACTTGGATAGCAATTAATGTACATGAGGTGTAAAACTTTTCTTGGTGAGCCACGCCAATATGTCGCATATCGGGATATACCGTGTGCATTAAGTTTTGAACATCATCATCAGCCTATCATACGTCCGACTGCTAAGCAAGGGCCTCCTCTGCCATTGAGAGTATTTAAGCCTTAATCCACCTCGTTGGCCTGTGGCAGGTTAGCGTACAACACGTCTAAGAAATTCCTAAGAATTTTTAGGGGTGCAGGTTACTCATGTTTGCCTTCACCATAAGCGTTCTAAATCCAAATGATTTATATTATGAGGCCGAGATTATTTCTATTTTGTGTGTACAACTGACTTCATATTGCTATTGTGTATTTTTTAAAGGAAAAACCCAATAACACTTTGTGTGTCCCGGGAATCGAACTTAGACCTCCTTGTTAGAACGCTAAGCCCTTGCCGCGAGACCAATTTCTTAAGTATTACTGAATACCACAATTCAAAATTCAGACACGACTCATAATATTTTAAAAATAAATCCTACAATTTACGCGTTTAAAAGCGTTTAATAAATATATCGTAAGTGCAACAGATGTTAAGCTAACTACTTAATCGTTAAGACACATCAATAAAATGTTTGTTTACGAAGCAAAAAAAAAATCGTTTCAAAATCCTCGGAGCGTTTTAAGTGACAATTTATGTGACAACATTCTCTATATATAAGACTTAGCCGCGTCCCGAAGTGGCGACTAAACGTGAACTAAACGAGACGATAAAATGCCTTAAATAAATAAAACTTTATGGGGTCAAGTGAGAGTTGATCATAATCCCGAGTGGGCCATCTTGATGGCTGCTCATTTTACTGGCTTTTGACTTCTACTTATCTGAAGCAATAAGTCTGGTACATTCTTTTTTATGACAACTTTTTACAATGCATTTTATACATGTTTTTTTTTTATTCGTAATCAGATGTCACGGCGTCTGGTCGTCCTTGAATTGTTTTTATTTTTTAGTCAGCTTATTTGCTCTAATAAGAACAAAGGTCACCGATTTTATTTAGCAGGCTTAAGGCAAATAGTAAGCGCACAGAGTATAGGAAACTCAGAACTTACCTAAAGTATGCTGTTAACTAATAATTTTATAATAATACTTTTTTTAAAGACCAGCGGTTGGGCTCTGCTACACCCGGGCGCAGTTATATAAAAAAAGTTTAGCCTATCTTCTTTCTCAAGGTATGGGACCTATGACCATACCAAAAAATGTTGATGTCTGTTAAGTTTTTAAGTTGGTTTGTTAATTTTTTTTAAATTACTTGCTTATAATTTTATTATGTAGACATAATAAAATCTTTTTTTATAATTGTAAGTATTCCTATCAAAGGACTGATGGTCTCACACAAAAAAATGACAAGGATGGGTTAATGTTGTTAGTTTCATTTATGAACACAAATAAGAAAATACACGTTTATTAACATGAATTAAACAATCTCAGAAAAGTTACAACAACCGAACGCCCGCATAGTTCACTTTAAAAGAACTTAAATTCCTTTAAAGCGCAAGTTATTTGCAGTCGAGTGAACACAAAGCATCCAAGATACCAAGGAACAAATGTGCCTCTCAGACAAAACAAATTAAGACAATCTCAGATTAACACTGCCTCGTGGTCTCGCGGTACAAGTATGTGCCGTGCGATCTAGAGGTCCTGGGTTCGATTCCCGGGTCGGGCAAAGTGTTATTGGGTTTTTCCATTAGGAAATTCTCGGTAACAGCACGGAGTCTGGAAATGTGCCCGAAAAACGGCAATAGGCTCGCCCCCTATTACGTGGGACTGATACATACTTGGCGAAATGTGGGTGCAGAAATGCACGTCTGCCTACCCCTTCGGGGAATACAGGCGTGAGTTTATGAGTTTATGATGAGTCAAATTAACAGAGCTGGTAAAGTCTGAAATAATCGCGTCATGGTTTTGTGCCCATGTAACATGACTTGGAACTAGCGACTTAAATGCCATCAGAGGCATTCTGTTAGATCACGAGTGATGTCACAGATTGATAGGATGCCAGTGTTGTAGAAATCAAAAGTGCGGTGTGGAGCGCTGCGGATGGGAAAGTCGCTAAGCTGTTGCACCGCGCGGACTCACGAATAGCTCTCGAGTGAAGAACCCCTTTCGCTCGGGGCTAAGACCCCTCAGGCCCCTTGCTCGCGGAACAGGGTCTCTAATGAGTCCGGAGCACTAGAGTTGTAGGTCGTCGTATTAAAACTTGCCAGTCTCCCCCACACTACAGGTTCATGCCGTGCGGAAACACCGCTCCGTCGGATTTTTCTTGCTTTGTTTTCGCGTGGGTGTTGCGAAGGGGAAGTGGGGTTATTTATTATAATGGTAGTCAAAGAGACAACTTACGTGTTTTGTAGGGTGACATGATTCTTTTAATACGTCTGGTTCGGAGAGTAATTGTGAGTAAATATTTTCGAAATTACGCTGAATCATTTATGTTGTAATTCTGGAATTGAAACAACACAATTAATATTTAGGTACTTACAAAAAATAAGCTTTACGACTAAGCAAAAGTCCTATTTTTTTGAACGGAAAATACTTGAATTAAGTTGATTCGTATACAAATTCACTCATTTATACTCAAAGCTAGACCTGTGTAGAGTTATATATCTATGTACATGCAAGTTTCGCCAGCTGACTTTTTCCAGACCCGCATAATAAAGAGCAAACCTACTACCGTTTTAGGATACATTTCCAGATTCCATACGACTATTGAATTTTTTAAAATGACAAAACATATGTAACACTTTACCCAATTCGAAAATCGGAAATCCGAAACCCGAGTCCCCTTGATAGAACGCGCTATATCTACATATGTTTATCACAAGATCAACATGGATAAATTTTTCAATATTTTATTTGAACCGTATTGTAAATGCTATTAAGTGCAACTTTTCTAATCCTGAATCTATTTTACCAAAACAATATACTGGTTCTTAGTGAAGATGGAAACCACTAAATAAATTGCAGTCATGCCATGGCCACAACATGAGAGGTAAATAAGTTACGTGAATAACTTACTAGGGACGCGAGGCCTCATTTGGCATTTCACAACCCACGCTAAGACGAAGTGGCGGAGAATTTAATTTTCATTAACCCTTTATGAGAGAGTGAGTTTTAAATCACTTTAATTTACCTATTTGTTTTGTGCTAAGGTCTACAAATGAAGTGGTTGTAACTTCGAATTGAATTTGAGTGCAGTGCTGGTTAACTTTTATGGAACGCTCATGAATACATTACGTCTTTGATATTTTTATTTGAAAATGTGACAGGGATTCTTTTCTATTTTCAAATCAGTCACCTCTTTCTTTAGTTTCACGTCACATATTTTATTAGTTATTATTAACAGCCTTACTAATAAACGTTAGTTTAATTATTACTTTAACTAGCATTGTCCCGTTAACTCTAACGTCACATGTGAATCAATAGAGCATGTCAAATACATATAACAGTAAGGACCTAAGAGTAGAAGCAATTTGCTTAGAACGGGAGAATATTGACGACTTAGTTGATGATGGTTTTCAACGCACGGAACCGAAATTACGTACTAACACGTGATTCTCGTGGTAATGTAAAGAAATCATAAATCCCTTAATCTCTTCTTATGCTGCAGAAGATAATGACAGAGACAAAGAACTGAAAATCAAATTAAAAAGCAAACACGACGAGTTTCAAAGCGTTCGTATTCATGGAAGATTCATTATACATTCATTACGGGGACAATACTCGTGCGGCCGTAGGTGTCGATACTAGATATAGACGCGGGGGCGATGGTGTCTTCATTGTGAATGTTATTATACGGTCAAATGAACTATTGTGCGACGGGATTGAAATCAGTTCAGTGATTGGGTCCGCTCCCATTGGTACAAACATTCTTTGAGTTCCGAGATTAAATATAGATTGACTAGATTATTTGTAATTTTCATTATGGCGTCTCGGTTTCTTGCGTACAATGAAATCTACACTAATATTTTGGTCCACGGATTTGGACATGTAAATACATATTTTGAAACATGGAAGAAGCCTGTGAAGGTTTCCATGTCCCCGTCTACTCGTATATCTATAACAATATTCATTAAAATAATTTTTGAAGCTAACGTTTCCCTAACTACTGAACGGTCTATTTTATTACTGAAGAATGAGAAAAAACTATTGTTTTTTGCGCTTCAGAAATCATTATTGATATACCCACTGGTCAAAAGGTTACTGGCATTAAGATGCCACGGACCTAACACATCAATTGTTAATATCCGAGAAATAATTCCTTAAAGCAATTTTAAAGTTTTTTTTTTGTTCAAAAGCCGTGCAACATCGGACCATACCCATATGTCCAACAATAGCCAGCAGTCACAAAGAACAAACAATACGCTCATCACGCCATCAGAAATCGTGTCGAATGCGTGGCATTTGAAGTCGTTAAAGGCATCGTGTCCACACATCCTCCCGTACCTAATTGAGACATTTTACACGAAAGGATGTGATTATTGCCGAACATAAAACTCTGTATTATTTCGGTGCTTGTAACCCCAAACGGAACTTTAAAAATAAACCGTTATGCATTTCGCGCCCTAACTCCCGTATCGAAATGTTCAACGTTGATTTGTTCATTCAGTGATTGTTGGAATAACGAGTCAATAAATTGGACCGTTGGAATTTTGTTGGCTCTATGATTTGTATTTATTTGCCTGTTATTCAAGCGTTTAGATGGATTGAATTATAATATTATAATGCAAAAGCATTGGGTGATTTTTTTTATCAATCATATGCATTCCTTATTATTTGTTTCTGTTCATTTTTATTTTGGCGATGAAATGAAGCTTTATGTTAAACGCAGTGCTGTCTAGACAAACCACCAGCAATGAATATAGACCTACCTAGATCACGTTCTAATTGTCTTCTTACTTATTTTATTTCTCCTTCGATGTTAACCTCTATAATTTCATTCAGGTTGAAGAAACCTCTTGTTCACAATACCGGTTCTTTTGAATGTACGGTTTTTTATTTAATTTAGATAACATAAGTTGAAATATTACTCTATTATTTTCAAAAATATGTTCTTCGTAGATATCTGATTTTGCTATGTTCACGCCTCATATCAATAGTTTAAATCCAAAAATAAAACATGAAACTCAATATTTTGTTATCATTCTTGTAGGCAATTAAACAATTAAAACATCAAAAGAAACAACTTTTAATCTGACTAAACAATCGAGGCTATATTTCGTTGAGATCGTCAAATCAGATTAATGTTACTATCATCTATTGTCATCTTAATTTAGTAACATAATACTACAGAAATCAACATTATCACTAGCAATAAAAATATATAATTAACAATGCTGATTATAAAATTAATAGTATTTTTAATGTGTGTTTCTTTTATCGCCTAATTATATCGATGCTTATATATAAGAATGTTGTTCTCAAGATGTCTCAGGAATTCACACCGAAGGGTACCTTGGAGGGCTCCTTTGAAATCATGATCCTCTCCATCAAGTTTAATGAGAACTATCTGTGTAACAGGAGCTTTTTATTTTTAATTAAACGTTATTGCCGCTCCGGCTTGATGTACGGTGTAATTGAGGCTTTCATTAATGTTCGTTTGTGAGTCATATTCAGTGCTTGTTGGAAGCGTTCAGTTTTCAACGCGTAGTTTTTATGGTGTTTTTGTGGAAATTCTCACACGGCTTCCGTTTAAATACGTGTTAAATACTCTGCGTGTTACAGGTACTTTATTTTAATTTAAATTAACAGTTCAGCTGTAATTCATTTCAAATGCGGAATAAACTGGACCGCCTTCTCGTATAAACCTCTATTTACCTATATAGTCGTTCATTTATTAATTCGCTTTAACTGTCCAGGACAGATAGTAGATAAAATGGAAAAAAGTTTCCTGGTGATAAATAATAACGTGTCGGGTACAATTGAATTTAAACACATCATTGAACCGCCCAATACTTTGTGACCTATAATTATCGAACCGTGTATATTGCAAAAATATTATCATAGTATTTTAATAACCAAGCAGATTTATTTAAATGTGAGGAAGCGCATTTTTCAACAAAATTTAAATGATGGCCTTAATAAATTATACAATAGTACTTTTTCTATAACTCATAATATGATAAAAAAGACAATTGCTACATACATATCAAACCTAAATTGTAAAGTATATTATTATTACATACATACACCATAACAGTGATGAGGCCTTTAATGCAACTTTAAATACTTCCAACCGCATTTACATATTTATGGCCATTTGGACTGGATCTACAAAAATATCAAATACTATTACAGCCGAATCGCATCGAAATATCGTTTAAAAGTTTTCTATTTATAGCACTTTGATGTTTAAGCGCGAGCAATGCGGTGGAAATTTGCTACGTGTGTATTTCACGTTGCAAGCATCCACCATCTGTGTTGTTAAAGAGGTGAATGCAAAATCGCATTTGAAATGGTATTTTTCCGCTTCGTAACACATATAAAAAGCTTCCATCAATATGCATAGCGTTATTCATACGAACATTCCATCAAAACCCCATACATTGCGTTGAAAAGAGCAGTCGCCTTGCAATTTACATCATCCATTTCGAGGTACGCTTCACATTTTTCAAGTATTGGACTCTCAGCACAGGTGCAGTACAATCGGCAAATGAAAACGGCCGCGACCCGACCGCGTGCGTCATTGCCCAGTAATTTTCACCTGCACGCTCCGAAGCCTTACTTTAGCCACCCGATACGACTGCAGACTTTGAGAATTTGCAAGGTGTGATTTCGGCACCAGAAAGCTATATTTCGGAAGCATCTATTCTTGTTTCAGAAACAGCGTAATTAGAAACTTCTGTTTTTAGTTTTTGCGGAAATGTAGGTGTAACTTCTTTTTTAAGGTAATTTTAGTAACGGCATAAACAAATACATTACAAATATAAACAATTAACATAGTGTAAAGTAAGGAAGGATGATGTCGTCAAGTCTGGCCTCGAGGTTAAAACACGCGGTCGAGAATCTCGACGGTCGCGGGTTCAAACCCCAGGCACACACCTCTGACTTTTATGTGTGTATTCACAAAGAATTGTAACGTACTTTAGCGGCGAAGGAAAACATCGTTATGAAACCCGCACACCTAAAAGTTCTTAGGTGTGTAGTCCGCCAACCCGCACTAGGCCAGTGTGGTGGCTAAGTCCTAAACCCTCTCAGTTGCAGAGGAAGCCCGTGCCCGGCAGTGGGACGTATATGGGCTGATGATGATAAAAGAAGGATATTAATTACACTAACAAACAGCAAAATCTTTTTTATGTCGTTTAAAACAATAGGGTGCAGCCTATTTCTTTGCTTATGACAATTATAGTAGTACACTTTATGCTAATTTCAAGTCCTATCTAGTAGGGGTGTGCGAAATATTCGATTCAAATAATTCGGTTTTTTTTCGAACTATTCGAAAATAATAATAATTCAGTAAGTAATCGAGTACTGATGTGAAAAGCGTAACATACTCTTTTTGAGTTGATTTTTTAGGTTAAAAAATAAGAACAAAATTCTTAAAAAAATATTAGTGATATTTTGAGTATCAGATTTTTGTGTTAAAGCCTCGAATTATTTTTAAAAATTTACGATTTATTGAGAATATTATTTAATTATTAAAATAAACGTTTTAATAATAATATTGATTCGATTCGCTTCGAACGATATTCGCACACCCCTACTATCTAGCTTAAAATAAATTTATCTCTATAGTTCAAATATAAATTCTTCAATTATTATGATTACAATTTCATTGACTGACGGCGCTTATAAATCTTATTTTCGATTTAATTTCAACGTCGCCGACATATCGGCGGCATCGGATAAGCAAAAACTATCTGAAAAAAGGCCCGACCGCACCGGATGAGAGCACTAGAGCCACGGGCGACAATATCGGGCCTCCATCCGATTGGATAGCACCACTTGGAAATGTTCAGCCCTCACTGCGTCCATGCATTAACTCCTTAATGGCGCTTTTATTTTTAGCTCCATTTTTGGAGATGGCACGCGTGATGGCACCCAGTTGTCATGCCGATGGTATTGACGTAATTTACCGATTGGGGAGTAAATCAGCAAGGTTTTTGAATCTGTGGGATGATTTTATTAATTTGCAGGAAAAATCATTTGAGCGATGATTCTGTGCAGATTAAAATTTGTGTTAGTTTCATCACTAACTTTATAAGAATTATGTTTATATTTAATGAAAATTCACGCGTTAATATAGTTCAACCATAAAGTAAAACCCTCACGGACATTTTTCGCTGTAAATTTAGGCCCTAACCCCAGTGTCTAATCACTATACAAAAATCTATCAAAATTTAATCACCGATACAAACGTGAAAGCATGACATACCTTCGCATTTCTAATATCAAAATCAGGACTGCCCTACAAACTGTTAAATCTATTCCATCGCATACAAAAAAGTAACCCGTGACACAAGCTATTGGGGTACAAGACGCCCCTATTCACACCGTATTGGGGAGGACACGCGCGCGCCACGTGCGTCGCCAGTTATCTCCACCAGAGATGCGCGTTCACAACTCCGCGCTTACGTCCCGCTGATTGGATTACGTTTGTCCGTTCAGATGTTTCTTTATTGTATTATTCCACGTTCAAGTTTTGCAATGACCCTCTCGTTTGTGGGGTGTGCTGTTTTAATAATATTTTTAACATATTTTAATTTGATGTTCTGTGTTAATCACGCCTAAAACCCGAAGATTATTTCACTATTTTTTCAAGTTTCACATAATTTAGATATAATTTCAGACTAGACACCAGATGGCCTCGTGGCAAGTCCACGTCACAAATATGCGCCATGCGATATAGAGGTCGCAGTTTTGATTCTTAGGTCGGACAAAGTGTTATTGGGTTTTTCTACTAGGAAATTCTTAGTAGCGGCATTGAGTCAGGAAATGTGCCAGAAAATCAGCGATGGGCTCGTCCCCTATTACGTGGGACTGATAAATATCTGGTGAAATGTAGGTGTAGAAATGCACCACTGCCTACCCCTTAGGGGAATACGAAGCGTGAGGTTATGTACAATTTTAAAACAGATGTCTTTATCCTAGGAGGATTAGGTTATCTCCCTCTTTTCACGTTTCTTTTTCTAGCCCAAAAAAAATGTGCTGATCATGTTTAGCAGAAAAATAACATTAATAAAATTACGAAGACAATCTCCAAGCGAAAAAATTAAATATCAACTCATGAAGTAGATGATATTATAAATATAATTGGCTCTCATACATATATTAATCTCACTTTATTAAATATTTATTATTAATCGCAAATATCTTAAATGAAATTACAGATTATTAATTATCTTCATTCAAGCGCACACACAACACAAGAAAAAAAATTCAATTCCCAATTTTGCCCTAAGCATTAATTTTCTTTATCCAAGCGTTTAGCTCCACTCGTGTGTTAATTTAATTTAATTAAGATGTTATATTTAATTAAATGAAGACGTTTAATTATATTATAATTAATAAACGTAAACGTTAAACAACAGGTGTTCAAACACATGAATAAATCAACTGCACTACAAATCCAATTCGTATATTAATTAAAATTCCAACGCGCACCATTAATGTAACAGAATAGATCTTCATTTACTTTTATAATGGTAAAATTTGTATGTTCTCGCATCTGATTGGACTAGAAACTAATGAGAATATACTTGAGTTGATCAATGCATTGTTTGTAAACGAGCGTTTCAAACGCAACGTTTATTTGAACGCAGCATTTTTTTAAAGCCAAATCTTATATTTTCTTTACGACAAAAGGAATATTTAAAATCGAAAGAATGATGATTATCTCACACAAGTTGATACAAGTATTATGCATATTTATCTTAATGCACCCAAGATTTTCTTAAAAGTCGACATTTTAACTGGTCATTTGAATGCCTGGGCCGTTACATATTACATCGTATCTCCAAACAGCAATGTTAACTGTCTAATTTATATTCTTTTGTCTTGCATTTTCTCGTTTCATAAATCACTAAACATAACTGTAGATACTGCACATTGACAATCTTTCATAACGTTTTTCACTAACATTTTATCTCAACATAGTTACTAGTAATCTAGTTACTACACGACAGGGACAATCTTAATTACTCTTGACGGTATTCCAAATAAATAAATAAGAATACTCTAATGTCGGTCATTTTAAGTTTTCGTAAATTTCATTAAGATGACGTGCCAACCGCTCGTTTATGGGCAACCAATCACGCCATTCTGTCGTAGGCGTTCATCCGACACATCTATTAGCATACATTCATATTTACGGTCGTTTTTTACATATTGTTTCACTAAATGTACGTAAATCATCTAATTTATATCAACACGTCGTTCCATTTAATTTGGACTGCCTCGTCCAATTACTTTGATAATGAGTTTATAAATATAACACAATCGAATAGGATAGTTCTATATTTGAATGTTAATATATTTAAAAAAAATCGAATGTAGTAAAAAAAATATATGACAACTTTAGTGATGTAAATCAAATATTGATTCGTAAGTTTGTGAATCGCGTGGGCGATTGAAGTTTTAGCCACATTACGTTAGTGTAGGTAAGAATAATCTAAAAATCTTCTGGAAACATAATCAAAATTGAAAAGAAAAGCAATCAAACAATTTGTTAAAATATGGTCAAATATTAACATACATACATTTACGACTTTGCTCCTGATGGGGTAGTCAGATACTTATCTGACATACGACTTCGTGATCGCCTCGAGGTTTGGGCACGTGGTCGAGAATCTCGACGGTTATAGGTTCAAACTAAAGGCACACCCCTGTGTTTTCGAAGATATGTTTGTATTTTCAAAGAATTATCACGTACTTTAACGGCGAAGGAAAACATCGCGAGGAAACCTGCACACCTAAAAGTTCTAAGGAATTTCTTAAGTGTGTAGTCCGCCAACCCGCAATAGGCTAGCGTGGTGGACTAAGGCCTAAACGCTCTCAGTTGTAGAGGAGGCCCAGCAGTGGGACGTATATGGGCTGATGATGATGATGGATTAGTCAAAAGTGTATGTCAGGTTTCACCAGCTGTGTTTTAAGTATCGCTTTAAACAGGCGAGCCTATATATTCGCACACTTTTCTAAAGCCTGAAGTTTACGAATCGCAAAAATCCAATAATTATTTATTCGACTAAACGATCTTGAGATCTTTACCGTTCCTTTGAGTTTAAGAAGTTAAGTTAAGCCTCTTCGTTCGTAATATTGTTTCTATACAAAGTAGTCTCACAAATTTCTAAACGAGACGCTCCTACGGCAAGCAGCGTATCATTCGATAATTTACCATCTAACGCATTAGGATCATCACGAAGCTGTCTTGAAGACAGGTTATGGCGCCATCACGGTTGACCTTCAATTATTTTACATTGTGAGGTTAACTGGCACATCTTCTGTCATAAACGCTAAGTGAATTCTCGACCGCGGCCACACCATGACAAAGTATATATTTAGGGCCTCCTGCATAAACCTTCTATACATCAATATAATTTGTCTTTGGAAAGGACACAGGCAAGTTAAAAGAACTGCGCCCCGGTGAAGCTGAATATCTAGTATTAATATCATTGGGTGACTCTGCTTGAAAACCTCTTATATCTTGGGTAAAGAGTTTTTTAGGAATTAGGAAATTTACAGTAGCAGCAAGGAGCCTAAAATTACGTCCGGTAAGCACTTAAGCAGTAATAGACTGGTCCTCTATAACTTGCGACTTTCGTAGTTAGCGCAACTTGGGTGCAAAAATACACCTTTGTCTATCCCTTGAACGATACAGACGGACAGTTTTAATTATTTTTACCCAACTGCGCAACGCAAATGATGTTTTCGGGACCCATTATTGCGGAGATTTGAGCTGGATAATATTTAATAGATCCGACTATGAAAATATCTGTGTCACGTTAGAATTTATTTGTACAGAACTACTGGACTTGTTTTGTTTGGTTTCAGTTAAGATTTATTGACATTTTTAAGCAGTCAGGTTTTAAATTTAAATGTTTTTCTTATTAAAGTCGCTCTTGTAACATAACATTAATAGAAGCAGTATTACAAACACGTAAAAAATCCCCTTAGCGCTTACAATATGATTGTTGACGTCTAATTTTGCTCAAAAGCCTATAATATGTCTGATGTCCTTCAATCATGTAAGGGCGGTGGTGATGTGCCGTAAGTGGCATAATATTCCCGGACTAGTTAACACAATGCCCCGCGTGTCACACGCTTCGTCTCATTTGACGTACTATTACAATATCTATAGCCTGGACATAGTTTGGTGCTGTTTATGTCCTGACTTATATAGAATAAGAAAGGCAATTAATTCCTATAAGCACCTAATCGCTGATTTTTTTTTAAAGTCCTCGATACCGACGCATGAATAATGTCAGTTGAGGTAGCGAAAGAAGTGTGTTTGTACCGTAGCATTTGGCGTTCTATAGTTTCTGCCTGCCCCTATGGGAGACAGACGTGAGTTATAGATTTGTGTAATCATCATCATCATCAGCCCATATACGTTTCACTGCCGTGCACGGGCCACCTCTACAACTAAAAGGGTTTACGTATGTATGTGTAATTAATGTAAATACAAGTTTATGTTTATATTGGTGGCACAAGGATATACTGAAGCAGTTTTCACTGTAATTTTTGAATATTTTCATAACAAAAATTAAAATACTGCATACCCATTATTCAAACGTTTATTGTTATTAATTACTTGCTGACTTCGAACGCCACAATCTAAAATACAGAATCATTGTAAAATATTTTTAAATTTATTAGGCCACTTCTGGCCTAACCTGAAAATATTTAATAACGGTTCTTTTGTCAATAATAAAACCTGGGCTATGAATCGCCGTCCTTGCACCATGAAGCAGCCGGCACAGTCGATCGCACGACGCCGGAGTCAGAGGCTACGTACGTCACATCATTCATCGCGCCCCTTTACCTCTCACGTGTGCCCCGTTTCACAGAACAGAATAATATAATATCAATTGAAATCCATCCTTCTATCATTAACAATAGAATCTATTTTCTACTACCAAGACTAAAATTATTACTACGAAAAAAGTCTAAACGAAATTGTAACTTATGTTTGAACGGCTAAAGTCTCATTCAGGGTGCAGGTATGTAACGGTGTATGTAGTCCGGTAACGTGTCGGTCCAGTAATTCAATAAGGACCCAAATTGACTCAGATGCGCTCAAAGTTTGCGGGCTCAACTAATTTGTTAGCAAACATATTGTTTGATGGAATAGTCGGGCTGTGAGAAATGGGTTTTTAATGATGTTCCTATGATATTTTGGCCAATAAAATCAAATAAAAGAAAGATATAATTGACCGCATAACAATCCGAATTCGAGTTCTTTTATAGATTATGAAGTTTTGCGTCATGGACCACCCAAATAAAGCATATTTGTATAAGGAGATATCAACTGAATAAAAAGGATAACGTTTCTGATAGCTTAGTAATATTGTGGTTTTTTTCCATCAAATGCTAAAGGGCTTTGTTGCTACAGCGATTATAACGTGCTAGTATTTAATATTGCTTCTATTTTAATGCTGAAAAAGTATGTGTGTTGGTTAAATCATTAGTATACTCGTATTGATGTTTAGACTGCCGCGTGGTCTCGCGGCACAAGTATGTGCCGTGCGATCTAGAGGTCCCGGGTTCGATTCCCGGGTCGGGCAAACTTTTAATAGGTTTTTATATTAGGAAATTCTCAGTAACAGTCCGGAGTCTGGAAATTTGCCCGGAAAGCGGCAATAGGCTCGCCCCATATTACGTGGGACTGATACATACCTGGCGAAATATGGCGAAAAATGCACCTCTGCCTACCCCTTCAGGATATACAGGCGTGAGGTTATGTATGTATGTGTGTATGTGTTAAGGTTGTATACTGAAAACCTAATTAGGTAAATAATTTCCTTTTAATTTAAATTAAAGAAGTCAGGCAATACATTTGCTCGTATTTTACCAGCTTTTGACTATTCTTCGTGGAAGTCCTTCATCAATCACTTTTTAGTTCGAACATTAACTGACACAATGACTTTAATGTAAATTGGCTCTCTTTAATTAGAAGCTTCGGATGTTATGATTTATTGTTTAACAAAATTTAATGCTGTTTTACAACTTTTGAAATTTATGTTCGGTAATATTTGAGCCAGTGACTTTAAAAAAGGTTTTTAGAACACGAATACTGCATTTACAAAAGAAGCTCAAATCATTTAAATCATACGTTGTTGAAACTTCACTTGGAACCAATTTTCGTAATACCTACGTAAGCTGTAATAAAACTAGCGATGTTTTAATTGATGTTGCTTATATAAAGTTTATTTTTTTATGCCATATTACTTCAGTATTTTCTTTTACGCTGATGACGTAGTAAACCAAAAAAAACTATTAAGCTACCAGAAACTACACAATCCATGAGAAACAGGTTTGACGATTTTTAGCACAAACTCACTTTTATAAGCCCGATGTGGTATGTAAAATTATATTACTACAATCATTGACAGCCCCGTGGCGTAGTTCGCTAGACACCAGCTTGCGAAACGAGAGGCCGCGGGTTCGACCCCCGCGCCGAGACAAATATTTATGTAATCTATAAATATTTGTTTCGGGTTTGGGTGTTTGTGAGACTGAAAAGTCTCTCATAGTTTCTGATACTCACGACACAGGACTTGTATCTTAGTGTGGGGTCAGAACTGTGTATGTGACTGTTGGGTGTATTTATTTAAAAAAAAAAGTTTCGCTAGCTTTGCTTTAGTCTCGCGTGATAGACACATTATAAGACTCCCTGCTGCTGTTGAGAATTTCGTAATATAAATGCATATAACACAGTCCAACCTGAGAGTGAATTGAGTCACCAGACTTTTCAGACCTCGGCACACTTAGGTATACCTGTACCGGGACTCGTGAGGCAGTCAAATGTTAATACATCATTCAAGAGTTTATCCCTATGCCAATTCTTTCAAGCCTCTATAAACTTCTGAATCTGTCGATGTTATAAGTGCGTCAAATTAAAACTTCAAAATATATTAAAGGTAGCATCTGCGCATATTTCCAGAGTTAAGACTCCAAAATGACAAAAAATACTGGCCGTCACATAAAAATTAAATCCATCCTGATTTACGACCGAAAACTTTGAAATATAATAACATGCGAGTTGAAATTACAAGCCATGCGCTATAAATTTAGTTTACAAGCTCGCCTTTGAACCTTTGAGAGTCGAGTGTCCGAACTATGATTTCGTAATCTCATTAGTTTTTATTTTGGTACTAAAATTTTCAAAGCAATTTTTGTGTTTAAAAAGTTTTTGGGATAACGTAGCAGTCATAGGGCATTTGCTGAAATGATGTTTCGTATTTATTACTAAAACTTGCTTTGGGTGACGTTATTGCAATGAAATAAATGAGTTGACACCTAGAAATTCTTCACACATATTTACGATCTCACTCCAAGAAACAATAGTTCTATCATATTAGAAAGTATAAGAAACTAATTAGCTCACAGAGACTGACAGAGATACAAACCCACGGCCTTTCGTGTCAAACTCGAGTATGCAGCTAACTACACAACACAGGCAGTGATGGCCTCGAGGTTTAGGCGCGCGGTCGAGAATTTCGGCGGTCGCAGGTTCAAACCCCAGGCACACACCTCTGACTTTTCGAAGTTATGTGTGTATTCACAATTAATTATCACTTGCTTTAACGGTGAAGGAAAACATCGTGATAAAACCTGCACACCTAAAAAGTTCTTAGGAATTTCTTAGGTGTGTAGTCCGCCAACCCGCACTAGGCCAGCGTGGTAGACTAAGGCAGGCCTCTCAGTTGTAGAGGAGGCCCGTGCCCAGCAGTGGGACGTATTTGGGCTGATGATGATGATGACACAACGAAACGTATGTAGTAACTATGATCTGTTTGAAAAAGTATGACATCAGCACGATTGCTGCTTCTTTCTATACACTCTTTCATCTTTGTAATAAGAGGATAAAACTCGTGCCTTTCGTTTCGGTATGGCAAATGCAATATCCATCTATTCATCGTATCTGAGGTGGTTATGACCGAGTCAAAAAAGATCCATAAGTCAGTTCGTTCAAAACTCATCTAGAAAAGAGAAATTCATCATCATCATCACCAGCCCATATACATCCCACTGCTGGGCACGGGCCTCCTCTGCAACTGAGATGGTTTAGGCCTTAGTCCACCACGCTGGACTAGTGCAGGTTGGCGGACTACACACCTAAGAAATTCCCAAGAACTTTTAGGTGTGCAGGTTAAAGTACGTGATGAATCAAAAAAATAAAGATATTAAGATATAACTAAACAATTCGCTAGATTTTACTGAATGAATTGAAGTGAGGTCCACCTTGGTCAAATCCATAGAATCTTGTTGTGGGGATCGACTTGACTGCATTTATAAATGTTAAAAAAAGGAATTCAACAGGTAACCCCATCGTTACATTATCATCTAGCAACAATTTACCTCCTGTTACAACAGTGTACCCTCCAGTTGCTTAAAGCGGACTTTAATAATTCAACATAATAAAATTATGCCCTTCGGCGATAACCGCCAATGATACATTTACATTCAAATTCGAACAGATACATTAAAATTAGCGCCCGGGGTCGCACTAAATCTTCACTCTTTGTTTTTGTTTACAAAAAGTTTTTTTTTTGGATTTTCAAATTTTCGAACACCGAACTCAATTTCACTGCGAAATGGACGAGGACAAAAAATGGTACAACCGAACCGGTGATTTGTGGCGAACATTCATTGTGGTGACAAGCTTGTTCGGCGCAGGGCCGGTGCACACCGTGGAATTACGTTACTCGGCCACGGAATACGCAAACACCGACGTTACTTGTTAAATCCACGTCGATCCGATCCGATTGATGTTGATTGAGTTATACATTCGTTTGTGTTTTTGAATTTGGCGTTGCTATCTGCGTATCTTGCAGATGGCCTAACGCGCACCATTTGCTATGCATTTAGATATATCAATCAAATATTTAGATTTGTGTTTTTTTTTTATAGTAGCCTGATATTTTATTGAAGTTATAATTTGTTTTTTAATGTTCTTGGCAGAGTTCACGAGAACGGGCCCTAGCCCGTTAATAACCTATATGCCCGGTAATGACCTATAATTACCTACTTACTCGTATGTGTGATGAACCTATGTTCGATGAGTGCTTTTGAGAAATGAAACACGAGCTGTTAATGTATTGAAAATATAATTTAATATTTTTTTTCTATTATATTTTAACTTATCTTCAGTCAACACAAGTATGCAATATTGCAAAAAACAATATTCTTAAAGTTAATAAAACTGCGTACAATATACACCGAACCTAACTTTTACATTACTCGGTCCGGCCGAAGAGGGCTTGGTTAAAAGTAAAATTGATTTCAAGTGCTTTAAGTAGGACATGAAGTATTTTTTTATCGCATTCTGCGCCTTCGAACAATGGACTTTCTGTAGCAAAAAATCATCAGTAAGGACCTCTAATTAATATTGAATTTCGATTTCGATTGTGGCATACTACAGAGGTCGTTCCTCTCGCTCAATTCGGGAGTACTTTTTCTAGAACATTCTCAATTGTCGACTACAGTTGTGTCCCTGGTATGGAAGGCAGACGCGTATTTCAGCTCCCACATCCATAGCGAAAAAAAATCATGAACAAGTTTAAAACGATAACTTTTGGTGACATCAAATTAGTAACACAAAGGTACTCTTAAATATATTTGAATATAGGTTTGTAAAAGTATGTGAGAGAGACAACGATTGTATTTTTTATTATTAATAAAAATGGCAAAAATTCTCATTTTATTTAATAAGGATCATATAGGTAAGTTATTTATAACTTTTCCTAATACTCCTAGTACGATCTTAATAGATCCGATATTCCAATAAGATTCAACAGTAAGTCCAGTTCTATGATAGTATAATATTAGAACTTTCCTGGTTCTTCTACGAACTCATGCTAATAATACTAATAGTCTTTTTCATTCTATGCTAAGTCAATTTCAGTCTGTCGTCGTTTACGTACTGTTAACCATGGATCTCCCGAAGTAAGCGCCAAAAATCCCGGTCTTGAGCATCTGAGCAAGCCTGCATTCGCTACCCGCCTTTCAAGTCTACTGGAAGGTAAAACGCTTACTCATATTACCGCCTTCAACGTAGAAGATAGAAGTTTCATCATCAAAATTTCATATTTAACTACTTTATGCTATACAGAAGCGCAATGTTATCTAGTACTACGAAAAGCCGTCACAGAACGTGTTGTTAATTTTTACGCAGGCGTTTTTTGTGTCCCCCGAGGCTGCTTGATGAGCGATGTGATGCGGCGGATATCGGCTCCAACCGTGAATAGTTTACAAACGTGTTATCTGTAATGGTGTAAACACTTTTTTAGATTTTGCTTTTAGCCTGGCGTTGTTTTGACGCTTTTTATTCATTCAAAGTGACTATTGCAGTCACTTTTTATATGCACTGCTATCCAAATGGAATACCGAAAATGAAGGAGAATTGGGTTGTTGATCACATTTGTTTTCTCATAGCTATGGTGATCTGTCTATTTGCCTAGTCTTTTAAATGGTGCAGATAGACTGGCTTTCAACTTCGACTGGACATGGGAAACTTTCCAAGATTTCCCATGTGAGCTATTAAGAGTAGCATAAATCTAGTCAACTATTTGTGAGGTCATTACTCTGAATTCTGGATAGATGTCCAAAAGTGTGTAAAGGTTTCTGTTCCGATGAATATCTATATGTATATGTAATTCTATACATCACCGCCACTGTCACTTCAGCTTGAAATCTAATAGACTGTCTCTCGCATCTCCACATTTGTTCGTCATAACTAAGTAATGCTTTAGACATTCTTTTTTCAAACAACAATTGGTCTTAAATACTAGTTTACTCAACCTAAAAACAAAGCCGTGATTACATTAACTACGAACCTCTGTAAAGTAAGACATAAAACGTCTATAAATACAACTGTTTTTACGCACATCCTTCATTTTTTACGCCTGTCATTATCGCTTATCATAGTTTTAGTTTAAAGTTTATTACGTTGCTTCTATTTAAGTGTCTCCTGAAAGGAAACAAGGGGAGATTAGATAAAACGCGTGTGCGCAGCCCTCTTGCGATCTCATTAAAACATCAAAATGTGAAAGAGATGGCTATATAAAAATAGCAAGTGTGAAGAGCACGGAGATAACATCCTTGGAGTGTGAGAAAGCGTGTTTTTATGCATAGCATTTAAAAAATAAGTAAAAACTTCTAATACTGTTCGCACCTTTAGGACTAATGCATCTGATGATTTGAACGCGATTATGATCTCACATTATATACGCCAAAGAATCTTATAAATTTTTAATATTACTTAGATTATTGATTTTTATCGATATTGGTTATAGATACGTAGGACGTAGAGACATAGGACCCAGAGACAGGTTATTTGGTTATTGATTTTTTAAGTTGACTAAAATAAATGTGTGCTAATTTGCGATCTAAGCAACAACAACTTTATCATAAACTTTTTAAGCAAAATTTTTCGTCACTCGCTCATCGACACTCTTAATTTTGACCGCATCGCTGTAATGAGCCACTTTGCTGAGCTATAAAAAACTTTTCTATGCCTATTTATCGTAGGCTTCCGATTCTGACTACTCGTTTAAAATTTAGTTCGGTGACGTTAAAAGCTTTAAAAAAAGTAAAGTCAGTAGCTTGAACAGTCGTTCATAAATTGCCAATGCACACGAAAATAAATTGCTCGTTGGGTAAAAGGGCACGTCTGAGCACACTCCCTGACTCCAAACAGGTGGTCTTATTTAAAGATAATCCGCTCTAATGCCGCATCCGAGTGATATATCACTGCACGGCGCGGACACACGGGACGATTGTGGCTTGACTTTTAAATGTATTGGCATTTAGGCTGGATTTAAAAAAAATGGTATATTGTGGTAGATTTATTGATTAGATTGCTGATACTCATTTAGGTACTTACACTCTTTTAAGGATACATATATATAAAAAAAATCAGAAATTAAAGAAGCTCTGGATCAGGTTTTATTAAGTATAGTAAGAGTGCACATCTAGCCTACTTTTAAGTAACTAAAAATATTGATTGATTTATATTTAAAATAAAACAAACATTAAACTCTTTATGCTGGACTACGCATATAGTACCTATAATGATTTTTTATGTTGACACGAAAGTCGAATTTTTACCACTTTGACCCCACATTATATTTTATTTAGATTTGACTTTCCGACGATTTAAAGACATTACAGCCTCTATGGCGCGGCCAATGAAACGCAAAAATGTGTATTTTATTTATTTATATGTAGTTAGTATATTCACACGTGTAGTTATTAGTTTGATTATAATTATGTTCACAAATGGGGGACCATGTGACGTTGATGAAAAGTGATACAATTCCAATTTACCAATAATTGGTTTCGCCAATGAGGTCACGCGATGCAAATGCATCCGTGTGGATCGCATCCACAATTGCAGTTTGAAACATCTAAGCTACGTTAACACATGTCCAAATCCCGCCGAAATATGCGAGGCGACGACCCGTGACACATTTTTTTCGGCTATCCTTTTTTGTAGTGTAACTTATTGCAAACGTGTGTGAGTTTCGAAGATTTTTGCTCCTTTTGGACCTAGTTAAGCATGTGGTACTGATTTGGAATATGAGACATTTTGTGTGCGTTATTGCGTGAAATATGTGTCCTGGTTACGAAATTTGAAGGTATATTTGAATATAGAACACATTGCGTGAATTCTTCATTTGCCATCATCATAACAAAAGTAAAAAATTAAACGACTGCCTCGTGGTCTCGCGGTACAAGTATGTGCCGTGCGATCTAGAGATCCTGGGTTCAATTCCCGGGTCGGGCAAAGTGTTATTGGGTTTTTCCATTAGGAAATTCTCGGTAACAGCACGGAGTCTGGAAATGTGCCCGAAAAACGGCAATAGGCTCGCCCCCTATTACGTGGGACTGATACATACTTGGCGAAATGTGGGTGCAGAAATGCACCTCTGCCTACCCCTTCGGGGAATACAGGCGTGAGTTTATATATGTATGTGTATGTATGTAAAAAATTAAACGGTAGTCTTATCAGCGATCTTATCGCTGTAAGTGGTCTCTTCCAGGCTAACTTGCACAGGGTGAAACACCACGTTTTTTAAAAATATTTTTTCGAATATTAATTAAAATTTTGGGTCACTAAGATTGACGAATGCATGCAATGTGCTGTCCTTATAAAAAATCTCCTTTGTATGAAAATTTCATACAATGACAAAAACACGCACCCTTTCTGGGGGACGCTCTTCATATTGCTCTCTTTATAGAAAATTAAACTGGCCTGATTGTTTACTTACTTAAAATAAGAAAGGACTAAATCGTGCGAATTAAGCCTCAAATAATAAAATAATTTATTTAAATAAAATTTGCCTTAAATTATTCAAATCCTCAGCAAACATGGGCCAAGTGTTAAGACCTGTTTGTATGAGGATTCGCATGAGCAAATGGCACAAGTAATTATTCACAAATTAAATTTCCATTAAGTTGCTGTCCCATTAGGCGTTGGCGGCTCATCCGCTTTTCATAATCCCTTTTCCACATCCGCAACTCGTTTCGATTCGACATTCACGGCTGCATTCGTTCCATTTTTAAAAGTTAATTGTCGTGTTTGTTTTTTTTATTCCGGTCGATTCTCGTTCGTAATTGGAGCCGATCCGGTCTGAACACCGTGAAATCACTAATCCTACCAACTCTGACAGCCATATGTCACTCGGTAACGAGTACGAGTCGGCGCCTTAATACTGCTAATGTGAAATGAATCTCGGTAATTTTTAATTCATTTATAGTTAGACTTTTTATTTCATACGGATCTTGCATTTTAGGAAGAGTAGATGTATAACGAGACTTGGTCACAATGTACTGGATTTTATTCTCGTGTCGCGCAAAATTTTAGTAGGCTTTCTATTAGTATTTTTTCATCCTATCCCACCACACACCCGCCACTGTAACTCCAAGATCAACAGCGACACGCACAGTATCGACGCCGAGCAATGAAGCTCAGCGAATCTAAGTGGAACTAATTTGTCATAATTGTAAAGATACCGAAATACAGCAAAAGACTCGCCCACCATAATGTGAGATATTAAATACACTTTTACCTACTCCGTCGCTTATACTTGCGTGACTTTGTCTATAATTAAAATGCCGGCATTAGGGCAATATGTGTCATAATATACAACTTGACTTATCCACAAAAGAAAAAATTATGACGCATTTACATTAACGTGAGTGACAACCGTGAAATAAATAAATATGAAACATTTATTATGGACTAGCTGTGCCCGCGACTTCGTCCGCGCGGAAAAATTATTTATAATTATTTTTAATAAATAAAATATATAAACTAAAAGTACCTAGTTACTCCTTATTACATCAGTTATCTGCCAGTGAAAGTCCCGTTAAAATTGGTCTACCCGTTTCAGAGATTAGCCGGAACAAACAGACAGACAGACAAACAGACAGACAAAAATTGTTAAAAACGTTATTCTGGTATATGTACCGTGTATACATTATTATATTTATTAAAAAGTGGTTATTTCAATATTATAAACAGACACTCCAATTTTATTTATTTGTATAGATGTATAGATAAAAGTTAGAAGGTATTTCGGATTACCCGACAGATTTTTTACAATGGTCGAAAATATTTTCGTTCGGGTTTAACTGCTCCCTTGGTCTCGCGCTCAAGTTTAGATTGTGGTCTCAAGCGGCGCCACGTTCGATTCTCAAGTCAGGCAGAATCTTATTGCTTTTTTAATCAGGATATTGTCTTTAGAAATACGGAATCTCCAAATATGCATAAGAATAAACATTAGAAACATTGTTAACTGGCGTGATTTTCTTGTTTGTGTGTTTTGTCAATTTTAATCGAGCTTTTGTTAAAAATAACATTGTCTATGTAACAAAAAAGAATTGAATGACTTTTTGTTCTGTTCGTACATGCGAATGCAATAGTAAACTAGAAACGTTTTTTTAATAATTTTATTTTAATTTTAACTTTATTATCTGGGATTAAATAAAACAATAAATTTAATATTTTCCCATGATGCTTAGCTTAGACAAAATATAACGCTTAGATTTAAATCAAATGCTCTTGCGCATGCTACTACTAGCGCCATCTGTCGTCTACTGGATGAATTGTTTTTAACAATTCACTTATAGAGGTCGCTGTGAAATCTAAGCATTAATTTTTAATTAATATTTTGAATTTATTTAATCCATTATAATCAATCAACTATAATCGTTTGTCAACAAATCATTACTCATTCACCCTTCTTTAATAATTCGCAACTTTAATTAAAACAATTCGAAATTATCAGTGGGAACTTATTAAATAATTTCGCCCTTGAAGCAAGCTGTCAGCGAAACAATTCCTTGCAGTCCATCAAAATTAATCTAACCTAATCCGGAGCCTGTCTCAAGTTTAAACAAAGATATTGCAAACTGAATATCAAGTGTATCAAGCTAAATATACGGGAAAATATTGCGTTACCAAACTCAGTTCATTAACTTAAATTCCTAATTTTTATTCTTATTTAGGCCTATATCAAGTAATCTATTGAAAAAATCAAGCTTTTATTTAATTCATTTGATTTTCTAAAAACTACAACAAATATAATACAATTATGGTTGACTTTACTATACTGAACATTTTCCAAAATTTATTATTACAACGATATTACGACAATATTGTTGATGATAAATTGAAATATACTGTAACATCCAATCACTAAGACAAAAATCTAGAAAGGAAAACAATAACACATATTATGTAGGGTAGAGCGGGGCTAGTTGAGCATAGGGGTAAGTTGGGCAATTAAAATATCTCCGAAACTATACATCAAACGCTAGCACGTCAAATGAGCGAAACGAGGGGGCGCGGGAGGGAAATGATCACGCCACCGCTAGTGGCGAATTGACGAACGAGTAAAGTACACTTGCGTTTTGTTTATTTTGCGACCAAAAAGTAAAAAAATCGTTGCTGTGTATATTTCGTCTGTACGACTCAAATGTTATCCATTTTAAATCAGGAAAGTGTTAAAAGTTCATTAATTTGATGTATTTTTGATATCTAATGAGGATTTTGTTTCATCTAATACAGTTTTTTTATAACCTCACTTTTAATTCAAATATTCGGGTTGGGGAATGTTGAGCAACTGTTTCATTTGCATCAATTGCAATTCCGATGACGATGATGATTAGTTTTAGTCACTATTAATAATAATTCCTGTCACTATTAATAATAATTCCTGTGTAAAAGTTCCTAAAAAAAGTCTGATTTTAAGTGGGAACGCTGAATCTAATCCAAAAATTAATCTAATAATATGTTGCGGTTTTGTTGATTCTATTTTTATGTTAAAAATACCTTCAAAAGAATTTTAAGTTTTGTTTCACTAAGAGATTTAGTTTAGAGCTTAATAAATAAACAGTTGATTATCAAATACAATTGTTATTTCTTTTTTAGAAACCTTGGTTAGACTAGAATTTCTAACTGCTCAATGTACCCCATACCCTTGCTCTACTTACCCCACCCATGGGGCACGTTGAGCATATCTGACTTTTTGCACTTAAACGGGAGTAACTTTTAAATGCTATATTTTGATAATAAATTACTATGAAGACTTTAAGAAGGAATAAATTACTTACCTATAAGTACAAATTACCAGCAATTTGGACCTATCTTTAAGGAGCAATGAACGATCAAGTAAAAAATTGCTCAACTAGCCCCGCCCTACCCTATATGTCTTGATCTTGACCTTAAAATACATACTTTATAAATTTTATTTTCTATGATAAAAAAATAATGTTATCTTTGAGACTTTCGTTTTTTTATTCTTTAAATCAATGCAGTCATATTTTTTTTACAATTCCACACCGCGTTTCCAGGCGAATTTCTCAGCCGTGCGTTTCCGTACCCCAAATAGCGTAGTCCACGCTGTCGGTTTATACCCCAGTACATAATCGCCGCTTATTATTAAACTCGCACCCTTCTGCATCGCAGCTTACAAGTAACGATCCGGTTTCAAGGAGTAAACAATTTGGAATTCGATTTTAAACTTTGATACTGAATATTACGGAAAATGGGGGACTATTAGAGCATTGAACTCCAGCGCGCCCGTTAAAAGTTTGTGATGTTTTCAATTTGTCCCGTGCTTCATTAAAAATGAATTTGAAAAAATTTTTTTTTTAAACAAGTTTAAAAAAAGAATTTAATGAAATTTGTGTCTTCTCTACGCTTAAAAATTGCTATTTGAAAACGTCATAAATTATCGGCAGTAAAGGGCAAAGTGACCAAATTCATACTAGAATGGGTGTAAGCGAGTATTTCAACCAACAGTCGACATAATTTTGCTGAAGGCATACTGTAACATGTTATGTCACGTCTCCCCTTATCAACGATGATGACTGACCAGACAGATACAAAAATCCGTCATCATCATCATCAGCCCATGTACGTCCAACTGGGCACGGGCCTCTTCTATAACTGAGAGTGTTTAGGCCTTAGTCCACCACGCTGGCCTAGTGTGGGTTGGCGGATTACACATCTAAGAAATACCTAAGAACTTTTTAGGTGTGCACTGTGCAGGTTTGTTCATGATGTTTCCTTCACCGTTAAAAACTTGATAAACGTTTAAACGCGCGGTCGAGAATCTCGGCAGTTGCGGGTTCAAACTCTAGACAAACACCTCTAACTCAGTGGCGGTACTTCCATAGAAGCATAATTATTTATTTAACCATAGCAATTTGACATATAAATGAGAATATCCTACCCCACAATAAATAATTATAAACTAGATATTAAAATCGTGGTTTAGCGGCCAATATGTGCCCGTGCGATCTAAGGGTCCCGGGTTCGATTCCCGGATCGGGCAAAGTGTTATTGGGTTTTTCCATTAGGAAATTCTCAGTAGCAGCGTGGGACTATTACGTAAACTATTACGATGGACTGATACATACCTGGAGAAATGTGGGTTCAGAAATGCACCTCTGCCTACCTCATCGGGGAATACAGGCGTGAAGCTATGTACGTACATTACAAAATTAACGTGTAATGCTTTTTGGCTTCTATGGATGTGCCGCCACTGCTCTAACTTTTCGAAGTCATGTGTATATTCATAATGAATTATCAAAAATCCAACCATTTTTAAATAACACCGTCAGTCTACTTTCACAAATGTACATAAAAGTACAACTATACAATAACATTGCATTCATAACTTAATATCAACTATTAAATGGCTCCGGATTTCCCCTACCATTGTAAAGGGCAAACGACACACGCGCCAACTTATCGCATCGAAATTGCTTTCGCGTGATCGTAAACTCTTTGTACTGCAAATTGTTTGAAATCTTTGCCGTAAAGGGCAACTTGTTTAGCTTATGGCTATGCTTTGAATTAATAAATGAGGAAATGAAGGGGTAATATGAGTCATTACCTTAAAAGGTAGCATAAAGGCAAGAATGAGTTGGAAGTGTTTTCGAACACCAAATCCTTATAATCACAGCGGTTTTCAATAATTAAAACCGAATACTATAATAACAACGTAAAAATTTTGCCTTTTAGAATCACCAGTATCAATATCTCAGACAATTATTCCTAAAGAGAAAATATAGCAGATCAGATGTGACGGAAATTCCGTGCTCATTTGACGAAGACACTGCATTTTCCCATCCATAAAAGTAGCCTATGTCTTTCCCCAAGGTCCTATTTCTCCTCATGCCAAAAGTCAATCAAATCGATCCAGTTGTTTATGCGTGGAAGCTTAACAGACAGACAGACAGGCAAGTTTCTTTCGTATTTATAGTATGGATTAGTAAATGGTGAGTGAGCTCTTACGTGTGTCGAATCTATCCATCGCAATACATTTACCATCATGACCAATGTATTAAAGATATTGTAATAAAAAAGGCAAAAATTAAACAACGAACAAAACTGCTGATTGTGTGCGAAATATTAAAATTTGCAAAATCCATTCGCTGAATGTATCACATTATAATTACAACGAAAATTCGGGCAGAGAAAAAAAACGTAAACCTATTATTTATCACCAATAGCGATCTCATTATTTTTAACGAGCCGCCACACAATGTTTCACGTGCCAAAAATCTGCCCAATTTGTCGGAAAAATAAACGGTCAAGCGCGTAACTGGCCAAATTATGGGAATTCTGTAGCACTGTCTCGGCTATGGATTCCGAATCGGTTACCGATGAAATATGCTGTAGTGTTGTATTTTCCTTTTTGCATTTTTTTTTTCTTTGCGAGTAAAGATTATATTTAAAACTATTTTAATATAAATGTAAAAATTTTGTTTGATCTCTTAAGTTTATAATCGTGTGGCAGCCTTTATGCGTTGTTCGACAGATCAAACTAAACGATTTAAGAATTAAAATGAATATATGTGTAGATGGAAATAGAAGTGCCATCAGGTCAAAATGACTCCAAAGTGGAGATAACGCAGTTTTCGACAACATGTCGACATCGTGCATGTGGATTTGTTTTACGTTTTAATAAAAATAATATTAATAACACCGAAACCCGAAACAAATATTTGTAGATCATTTAAACATTAATATTATTTCTCAATAATTTAATCTAAATGTCCAGTCATTATGGAACTTTACGAAACTTAAAAAAAAATGAGGATCCCTAAAAATAAAATAGCTAAGTGATTGTCCCTGCGCTGGCCACCGGCCGTATTGCGTCGCACAATATATTTTATGGGCTGGCCATTATTTCACAATAACCAATCAGTGCCACGCATGTCACTTACTTGACGTTCCCCAGTAAACTCTGACGTTGTGCGCATTGTCGTTGACGAAACTGCATTCGATACTTAAAATTTTAGTCGGTGACTTTCTCAATATAGGGGCAAATTACTCACCTGACATTGCTGCTCATTTATTTGCTGGGTGATTGTTGAAAAATAATTTTGATAATGTCTCGTATGTAGATACTCCATTTGAGCCACGCTACACTTTTTTATTTTCATTCATTATCCGATCCGATAAATTAGGTTGTAGACGGCCCAAAAATACCCCCTTTTCGCATTTAATCTTCCATTTTCTCATCTACTTTTTAAGACCGCGGTAAAACTATAGTCTTCGATTTGATTGGATGTTATGGGCACCAGTTACCAATTACCAGAAGGCGAAATTCTTGACTGTTGCCCATACCCATAAAATAATAAAATCCTTGCATAGTCACTGTCTGAATAAAAAATTACCCAGGGCAATTTTACACACATAAATGGGAACAACACGCTTCGATGTTTGCTGTACAAAAAATATGACTTTCACAACAATTTTTGAGGGAGAAAACAATCACGTACCCCTTTGTGAGTTTAATAACAAAAAAGTGTTTTATTAACGTTATGGCAGATATAAAAATTGGACGAATAAGTACATAAAATACTTCAGCTAGATCTTTGTAGAAAAACTTTTCTTGGTGTCACAAAATATAGTACGAAGTTGGATGAACAGTAGAATAGATAGAACAGGGTTGTAAATCGAATAGCTTTGGAGTCTTATTTCTTTCAGCAGCTGAGGTTGCCGGAACTGTGTTATCCTAATAGTATTTTATTTTTCATTTCTGAGACAATAATATACTGGACTAAGGCCTAAACCCTCTCAGTTGTAGAGGAAGCCCGTGCCCAGCAGTGGGACGTAAATGGGCTGATGATGAATATACTCCTCAAATCCCAAAGCATGCATTATTTTCTCTTTGTCTCATGACGTCACCACATTCGACAGTAAAACAATATTTCACATAACCAGTCCAGTTCTTGCAGAAAACAAATAGAGTCACAATCCACCCGAGGTTGATGCCAGTGTTCACACCACTGTACACCCGGCGTAATGAATTGCGTGGTGACGACATTCAATTTGTTTAATTGCAACGGGCGAACTTGCGGGGAGCAGTGATTTTATTTAGTTCCTCGCCTCGACGGTATAGAGTAGTTACTGTTTTATCAACTTGAAGTTAGCTGCGTTTGTTTGCTGCTTTATTGCTATGGCTGCTATCTTTCCGTGTAAGTGTTAGGATTTTTGTTCGCTTAGGAAAGAAGATGAGCAATACGGTCATCTAACAGGAATCAATTATTATTTCGTCTATAAGCAATGGATTTGTTTTTATTACAAATTTGGTATTAGTATGAAGTTCAAGAATATGCTTAGAATGTAACATAAAAAATACTAGTAAGACTTGGACATGAAAATAATTATCTGCCTATCCCATCGTGGATTTATGCGTAAGTATGTAATAATACACACAATGAATTATCTCATACTTTAACGGTGAAGGAAAACATCGTGATGAAACCTGAACACCTAAAAACAGTTCTTAAGAATATCTTAGGTGTGTAGTCCGCCAACCCGCACTAGGCCAGCGTGGTGGACTAAGGCCTAAAATCCTCTCAATGGTAGAGGAGGCCCGTGCCCAGCAGTGGGACGTATATGGGCTGATGATGATGTATCAAAAAATTACTTTTAATTATTCTTTTAACAATACAATATGGCAAAGGTTAGAGCTTCGACTGTTCATTCATTAGACGACCTTGACGACTATGGTTTAATATATTTTCCTATAGCTTATTTACATTGCGAAAAGACGCAACCAGCCGTGGTCAGTACAAAAAAAATATTGCTTGATCCCGAAATTCCATTGTTACCTATTCACAATACAAGACTGTGCCATAAAGTTTTTGAGTAAAAGGCACTGTAAAAAGCAATACTTTCAACAAAACCCTTTGAAGCGCTTGTAAAGAAAAATCGTTTGATTTAAACGCGAACGATATTGGAGAGAAAAAACCAGCATCAACCGGTGACATTCTAAGCTCCTTAGTTGAAAGAAATTACTAAAGGTGCAGCACTCAGACCTTTGCACCGACCGTATTCCAGGTCAGTGGGTCTAATATTTTTGTGTCACGTCTTTCCAACTTCGTGGGACAGATAATGAAAACTTACTATTGGATTTTTTCTCTGAACATGTTGTAATCGTGGATATATTTTTATTGTCTAAATAAATATCACTAATATTGAAGTTTATTCGATTACAGAGCGGAACAAAATACTGCTTATTTAACTTATGCAACATTTGTAAAATTTATAAGAAGATAAATACAATAAAAGAGTCTTTATTTATTTATTGGATCACAAATCATAAAAATAAAACAATAATATTACCCACACACAGAAATTAACAAACGAAAACTTAATATAATAATACTAATAACTTCCAAAATATACATTTAAAAACCTATGTCTAAAATTAAACCACTTTACTATGATAGAGACCTAACAACTATTATATTTAATAACTTATATTTATCTTCATTATAGATAATTAAAATGCATTTCAAAGCATTGAATTTGGAAATTTATTCATAAAAAATTAGATTTAGTTTTAAAACATCTTATCATACTTTGTCCTAAATTGGCCTAGCAATCTTATACGTATATTAATAAAGGTCACGTTGAGAGCAGATAGGCGGCCATTAGACTGCTAGAATTTACAAGGCATTCATCAGTTTTGAGACTTTGTTAACGAGTACCATTGACAACAAGAACGGACGGTTTGGGGGAATTCAAAAGCATGACGATCGTCACCCGAATTTCAAAATTATACCCAAGACCTCATCCTAAACTCAACATCAATACAATGAAAATACTTTATACTATTGAAATATTAAGAAGACGAACTTTTGTAGCTTCTTTAAGGCTCGTTTAATACATTTTGGCTACTTTTGCTTAATTAACACAAACTGTGTGTATGTTGAATACTAAAGAGTAGTTTTAATCTTAGGTACTTAAAACTGTTTAACCTGATAAATACTACGCTTAAAGAACAAAAAAAAAATTAAAAATATGGTTATTCAATTAAACATCTTTAAAGTATTGAGAGTTTGCAAGAGCAAAAATATCTCTGAATAGTAAACGATAAAACTTTTTTCCTCATTTTTCTGCTGTTGTTGTTAACTGGGATTTGTTTTTTGGAATGTTTTAAAGACATCTCCTTCCTTAAGCTTATATTGCAATCAGGCGTAACTGAACCGGCTATATACTATAGACTATAGACATATTATATTTACATATACCTATATAAAACTAAATTAATCAATTTCTTTAAAAGTAATCATAAAACTTATTCATGTATTCCGTACAATAAATTAAATCTGACCCATAAAAATAATGTTCCGAGATCCATCGCCATTAAATACATCAAAGGCGATGAGATAAAACCCATCAGTTTTGATACACGAGAAAAAATATTATAAACAAATCACGACATCAAAGACTTGAAATTTAATAAAGCAATACACCCATAAAGGAGGAAAACGATAACCTCACCGGATATCCGGTTACGCGTTCCAATCAAAGATGGTGGGCAAATTGTGCGAAGCTGGGAAAGATCAGCGAGTATAAAGGGTGACAAAATTCCAATTTTCCGGAACGTTCCGAGTGGAAACGATGATTGAGTTGTACGCCCTCAGTGGCTTCAGTTTCAGGGCTGGCGGTGGCAGAGATTTTGGATATTTCTGAAGATAATTCTTGTAACACATGTATTATTTTATATTAATGCATCCAGAATTCAACGTCAATATTGAGATTAAGATTGACTATCTAGTGTTGCTTGTATCTTGACAAAAAATTGAATGTAAGGGTTAAAACACACATTTAATTTAATAATAAAAATAACACAATGTATCTACTGGTAATAATCGACTGTCACCCACTATTCGTCGTACAATTCAATACAATTCTTCTTCACGCTATTGAGATCTCAGCACATTTATTAACAACGACAGATAAGATAACGAATGTTTTAAAATATTGATAATATCAAAATCACTTATTTTCAGTATCCTTTTAGTCGTCACTCGTTCTTATGATAACAAAATCATTCAAGTAGAGGGAACATACTTGAAATAAATATTCGTCGTATTGGTCCAACCACCCATACGTATCAAAATTTCATACCAGAAGTCAAAACCTGACCATCATTATATAAACGACGGCAATTCCAACCCTTCGGGCGTGTGCATGACCTATTACCGAATCCGGTGCAGAACGTCCATTATTATCAGTTGCATAGACAGGGTTTTTCATTATAGCGAGAGGTTGGAGCGACCGCTAACTGTGGTGGGGCACCGCAGTCGCCTAGTCCATTACTTGGCTACAACGCTCGTTCATTACGGGAACCTGGCCGAAAACCCTGCTTTTCTGTTATAGCCATGGAATTCTTCACGTGGATAGGTCATACTTTCAAATACAGCAATATACGAGTACAAAAATAAATTGCATTTTGGGATGAGAATTTAATTTTTGTAATTTTTTTAGAACGCGTTAGACCAGCTGACTTACCTATAACGTTCGTTCTTCACGGCATTAACTAAATAATTCTAGAACAAGTAAAAAAAGATGCACTGACGCCAATGAACTATTGGATATTAAAAAAAAACTAAAAGACAAAAGAATGAAGTAATATTTAAAGGTACTCATTAGAACAGTATAACATATGTGTGAATCTTACTAATATTATAAACGCGATAGTTTGTATGTATGGATGTCTGGATGTCTGGATGTTTGTTGCTCTTTCACGCAAAAACTACCAAATGGATTTCAATGAAAGTTTACAATAATATAGCTTATACATCAGAATAACACATAGGCTATATATTTTTAAGATAGTGTGTGAATTGTCCAAAATATAACGATAATTGTCAAGTAACTCGGGAAAAACTGCATCTGCGAGCTATTCTTGCGTAGGTACGCTGCAAAAACTGTAGAGTTTACGCGTATATAATGTATAAGAGAAATGTTTATCTTAATAAGTCCTACAAAAATGTCCGCGACAGCATATAACTATCTTTAAAATTACGAGGAATATGGTAAAAACAACAATTTCATTTTCTCATATAAACTGTTCTACCTAATTTCCTGTCAAACATTTTATGTTTATCCCGTCAATACGGTTAATGGTCCCCTTAAATTAAAAAACGTATTTAAATAAAGGTTTTGAATCGACAACATATATCCACAATATTCGAACAATTGCGTATTTTTCATTTTAAAAAGGCAGAATAATCAGTAATGAAAAATGAGTGACATATTTATTAGTTGTCAAAAATGTATGCGAGCGTTCAGAAATTTATTTTTAAGCTCCTTGGTTGTATCTGGTTTAAAATTTACAAACGAATGCAGGCTCGGTAGTCATCACGCTTCGTAATCTAAATAATGATTTCACTGATCCCAACGGATATAGGTACCCTTTGATTTTAGCATATATTGTCAATGCGAAAGTAACACTACTGTGTTATACTTTCACGCCTAAAATATTTGAGTTATTTGGATGATTTTTGTTATGGATAAAAACGGAAACATAAAAAGGGACATAGGTTACTTTTTTTTTATTCATTAAGTGTAATTTGGGCACTTGGGAGACGTTTAATAGATTTACTTATTATCTTTCTGAACCCAACCCTGAAGTCTATGCGGACGGAGTCGCGGGCAAAAGCTAGTAGTATATAAGTGTAATTGTATACCTGGTATTGGTCACAAGCCAATTGAAAGGACAGAAATTTCTTTGTAACAGAAAATATGAGTCAATTACTCTTTCCCACATTAATTTAAATGTCATACGACCGGTACAATTGTCCGCGTTTTTAATTAATAATTTATTAATTCGACATCCACTAGACTCAAATAAAGTTGCCATGATAATTATTGACAATGGATTTATTTTAAATGACATCAACAATAATAAATGTTCGAGGCATAAATCAATTATTCTGAGTTTATACAATTAAAAGGTAAAGCAATTTTGCGGCAATGTATAAATGAATATCATCATCATCATCATCAGTTCATATACGTCCCACTGCCCAGGGCAGGCAGGCACGGGCCTCTTCTACAACTGAGAGGGTTTAGGCCTTAGTCCACCACTAGTGCGTGTTGGCGGACTACACACCTAAGAAATTTCTAATAATTATTTTACTTTTTAACTCGACCATACTGGACCGTTCTTTTCAATAGTTTCATGTGGCGTACATTCGCATACCCGCATGAGAAAAACGATCAGCATCAGCATCTTTATAGCATGAGTCAGCACATTCATTTCAGTGGATCGGTTCAACATTAAAATGCTGATGCGATCGAAATTATCAAACTTGGTTGAATTCGTAATTAATATGTGTAAGGTGAGCTGAATTTGTGCAATTTCTCGATAGAATAAAGCAGTAGGTAGTTTCGGACTCATTTTACGAATACGTAAAATTAATATTATATCTTGCCGGTAACTGTATCCCAAATGAATTGGCAACGGTGCATTTCTGCAGCCACGTTTCGTATTATTGCTAACTGCCATTTTTCGGACTCATTTCTAGACTCCGCCCCGTCACTGAGAATTTACTAATGGAATACTCAATTACACTCAGGCCAACAAAGAAATCGAGACAATAGTAAAAAGCTATTGATTCTTCCAATTATAAAAAACAGGATTAGTAAACCGATTATAAATAGTAATTTAAAATAACTGATTGATTCACCAATCCAGCATCACCGAATCTAAGTCTCAGTACAAATTCCGAACATTTTGTGGAAAAACTGAACGTACACCCCGCTGTTCGGCGCCCCTCGCCAATGGGAGCGTTAATGAAATCGATTATTATCCGATTGTCCGTAATAAATCGTCGGTGAGTCGATCGTACGCTCCATTGTCTTTACTCATTAATGTGTGATGCCAATGTATTACTTTCTTAACGATTCTTGTCTTGGAGTAAATAAGATATAAATAGTTGTAGTACAATGACTCACTAATATATGTATGTTATATGTTATACTAGCTGTGAAGCTCACTCCACTTGGACGCAATGTCCTTTCGCATTGTCCTATACGTCTCCATACTAAAATCATTCAAAGCGATTTAGCCGTTAAAGAGAAACAGACAGCTTACTTTTGCTTTTAAATTATGAATAAAGATTTTACCTTCGACTTGGCGTGGATCAGTTTTAATGTAATCTTATGCATTTATTTGTAGGTACCAAATTTTATATTTCAGTAATTAATATTCAACATAATGTAAACATACATTCAAATTTATAATATTGAAATGAATAGCGGTTTTATCTCTGATTTTTCCTGTTTGAAATAAAAAAATACTTACCGGCAATTCAATAAAAAAAAAACAACAAACATTTCTTCAGAGGTTGTATCAGTGTTCATTCATACTCAATAAAAAATCTTATGTTTTAATTAGACGTTTTTACAATCTTCATGCTAAAACAAATGACTTGTCCTCTTAAGAAATACATTCCCTTTTACAATTAATAAAACATTTTCCTCAATGAGACGGCAATTTCTAGTAATTAATTTAATAGTCCCATAAATCTCGACGACCCCCATAAAGTGTCACTTGAAAAAGTTCGCTAGATAATCAAACTTTTGACTTATTAAGGCTTTGTGACTAAGCCCTTAAGAATTACATGCGGCACACCTATAAAAATTAGATTTATTACAACCGCAAAATAATATAAATGTACGCACGAAATGTAAGGCCTTCGACACACTAAGACGGAGAAAAGATAATATGTTTTATGTTATGTCCGCCTTTATACTGTCAAGTATATAAAGCTTAAATAAATATTAATTGTCTACGTCTTGAATGGCAGCAAAATTTGCTTAGTGACTTTAGTCGTGTGTTGATAAATCAGTCAGTAAAGATTAACTTTTATACGAGTATTATATATTTTTATTATCATTATACATTTTATATTTATTTATTTAAAACTTTATTGTACACATAAAAATACAATGAACTTAGGAGTACAGTAAACAAATCAAGTACAATGGGCGGCCTTATCGCACAAGGCGATCTCTTTCAGGCAACCGAGGATGGAGATGAATGAAGAGTAATGAGAGGTAGTTGTGAGTGTACAAAATTACGTAGGAAAAGTTATACATACATAAACACATACATAGACACAAAGACAATACATACATGCATACATACATACATTCATACATACATACATACAAACAAATCAACATACATAAATACACATATCTTCAATCAGCGTGACAAGTAATAGTCTATCATCATTTTTTTAAAAGACAGCAATGACTTTGCTTGTCTTAATGTCACCGGAAGTGAGTTCCACAGTCGAGCAGCTTTTACGGTGAATGAATTGTCCATGAAGTATATTATGCATATTTAATTAGAAACCTAGTTTGCCTAGATTGCCTTTGATTGAGTGATCGTGGAATATTAATGAGAAGTGCTTTGGTCTTGTCGCTTAGAAAGGTTTTCGGAAAGTTTGATCTTCAAAATTCTGTTGAATTTTGCTGGTTTCCTTTGATCTCTAGCATTCTATATTCCTCTTGATGTGTTTCTTCGCTTTCAAAATTTATTTTATATTTTTATGATGAAGAATCCTTAAAAATAAGTTTGAGAACCTACGCTTGGCCTTCCATTTAAAAACCAAAAACCATTAAATTTTATCAACAGAAATATATCCAGAATTTGTTTTTAAATCAACAATAGTGCAAGATTTAAAGCCTTAAGAGTTTCCTGTTGATCAACGTAGACCACATGGCACTTAATACTTAGCGGTTGCAAATAAAAATTTACGAGAATTCGCAAGAAGCCGTCGTAAATTGTACATGTTGCTTCGTGATATACTGCTTCGGTTACTGATTGCCTGAGACCGCACCAGTTCCGAATTCATTTGGCATTTGTCACTGAAGGATACTTGGTGTGTGTGCTTGGTCCATAACAGATACACGACAGCCATGTTGACCGAGTGAATTGTGATAGTTTATGAAACAATGTTAAATATCTAAATATGAGAGGGCGGTGGGATATTAACTATTGAAAACATCATATTGTACGGCCATGATCAATGAAGTTGTATGTGTACGAGTATGTTGGTCGTGACCTTTGTCTCATTAACATAATCATTATCATCATTATCAGCCCATATACATATACATATGATCCTGGATCCTTTAAGCGAAGCGTGAAGAAGCATTTGTGCGGGCCGGCATGATTGTGTCGACCAGCGGGTGACCATCGTTTCTCGCTGGTCGGTATTATTTTTCTGGACTCCACTGTGCTTACTATCAGGTACAGTGGAGTCACTTTACCGTGCCAGATTTAAAAAAAAAAGAAAAAAAAATGTACGTCGCATTGCTGGGCACAGGCACAATTGCGAGGGTTTAGGACTTAGTCCACCAGGCTGATCTAGTGCGGGTGGGCGAACTACACACCTAAGAAATTCCTAAGAATTTTAAGGTGTGCCTACAGGTTTCCTCAAAATGCTTTCCTTCACCAGTCTAATTTGATTTTCCGATTCCCCATGTATTTTTGTGGTAACTATGATCTTTGTATGTGCCAGTTGTCTAGATCTGTTCGACCTGTTTTCGGCGATTGAGTAACAAACAGCCGTTAAAACTTACACAGTTATAATATTACTAGATAGCAAGTCAACGCAATTCCAAATATGTTTTTACTGCGACATTTATTGGATGTTTTTGTACTTTTACGATCCATTATATAGATAGATATCTACATAATAGTGCGCATTCATACGTCTTCTATTTCATCGATGGAATTGTTGATAAAAACGATAGGTTAGTACACGAAAACTACACTCTTGAGACCGAGGTCGCGACTTCGAGGACGATATGACAAACACATAAATATCACCTTATAAAAAAAACAGCTTTTTAAACACAGGTCAGATAGAGGAGGTCTTTAATCAATAATAGCCTTAAAAGTCATATCTGTACCGATGGTACTGCAGCATAAATATGTGCCAAGCAATCTAAATAAGTCGTGATGGCCTCGAGGTTTAGGCACGCGGTCGAGAATCTCGACGGTCGCGGGTTCAAACCCCTCCTCAAAGCACACACCTCTGACTTTTCGAAGTGATGTGTGAATTTACAAATAATTATCACGTACTTAAACGGTGAAGGAAAACATCGTGATGAAACCTGCACACCTAAATTAATTTCTCAGGTTTGTAGTCCGACAACCCGCACTGGGCCAGCGTGGTGGACTAAGGCCTAAAACCTCTCAGTTGTAAAGGAGGCCCGTGCCCAGCAGTGGGACGTATATGGGCTGATGATGATGAATCTAAATGTCCCAAGTTCGATGCCAGGCGAAGAGATACTAGGTTTTCTTTCAGAAAATCCTTAGCGTCTAAGCTGACTTCTGCCAATTAATTTAAAGTCATATATACCCTGCTCCCAAAACTCTTATCACTTTGCCCGTCCTGGGAATCTAACCCGAGACCTTTCCATCACAGACCGCACTTTAATGTCTCGGGAACAATGAGGCAGGCGCAGGCTGTCCGAATCTATTTTGTTTTTATTTAGTTATATTGTATGTATGTATTGAAGTTATGTGTGTATTCACAATCACTTGCTTTAACGGTGAAGGAAAACATCGTGATAAAACCTGCACACCTAAAAAAAAGTTCTTAGGAATTTCTTAGGTGTGTAGTCCGCCAACCCGCACTAGGCCAGCGTGGTGGACTAACGCCTAAACCCTCTCAGTTGCAGAGGAGGCCCGTGCCCAGCAGTGGGACGTATTTGGGCTGATGATTAATGATGATGAATTGGATTAACTAAGTCCTTTTAAAGGTTAAGAAAAGGTAAAGGTATATTTACTTTAGTTTTACTCGTATATACACGGTTATAAACTTATTTATCAACTTAGTAACTATTATAGAAAGCCACCTAGTATTTATCAAAGCTTCTCAAGATCCGGTATGGTCTAGTGGCTAGGATACCTGGCTCTCACCCAGGAGGCTCGGGTTCGATTCCCGGTACCGGAAGACTCTTTTTTTACTTTTTTTATTCTGATATAACTATAGCAATAGACAATGCAACAAAATTAGCTATAAATACAAAAATAGTACCTACATATATGGTTTTTATTATAGTGATGCTTTTACGCCTAATTTTTACCCAGACTCAGATGGAACTCAAGAGACGATAAAGTTATTTAAGATGACGTGAATAGACACACTAATAATAAAAAATCACGGGAATTATTGGAACAAAGTTCTAGAACCACAAACTAGATGGCGCTGTTTCATAAAACCGTTGGACGCATTGTAAAGAACAAACAAAATTCACAGTACATTGTTAATCAAAAGTTGAGACACAGACGCAGCGTTAACGAAGCTGGCGGGCTAGTGTTAATTTATATTCAAAGCGCCACGTCTAAATGCGGTTGCAAAAAGTTAATTAAAGGTTAAAAGAAGTAAGGACATTGAATGACGAGACGGCCCGCCCTTTGCGTATAGCAATTTATACAGCTTGACGTACTGCCGACCTTTTGCATGCTTCTGCATATGTAAACCGGCTAGACGAGCTACAAATCAATTTTATCTGTACACCGATCTTCGCTGACAACTAAAATTACGCATACTTTCAATATCCCCTACGGGAAAGGTAGATGTATATACTTATAGCCAAGTTTTGCCGTGAGTTTTAAGTTCCATATACTATGGTGTTATCTACTACAGTAGGGGCTGGTCTATTACCGTATGCCCGTCATATTTCAAGGCTCCATTCTGACAATATTTTGGTGACAATTCAGTAGCACTTTACGAGAACTAAAACTAAGAATTCTTGATTGCACTTGTAATTTTTTTACGAGAAAATCGAGAAAGAACACGCGCAAGTCAGTTACAGAACACAGTCCAGGAGTGTAATAATTATTCATTAGTGCAGCCACATTCATGTAGTCGCGGCAAGGATTACAAAGGCTCCTAAAAGAAGACTTCTAAGTTAAGCGAATATCCTCCCCCTCCTTATTATATGGTAAGAGGACCTTTTCCAAGACTCTTTCAAGCTATAATTGAGGCGAATTCTATTTCATATATATAAGTACTTTTAAACATTTAATGTTTTCTTAATAATATCTACGTCTCTCACCATTTTAACATCAAGCAACAGTCGGTCGATTAAAAGTTTTGCTTTTGCGTCTATCCTCAAGATTCTACTAGAATAATCAACTTAATAGCAGGCAGCTGTAATTTACAACGTAATCAATATTATAATTGGTTTTACTCTAATTTTCTTGAAGCCGAATCTTGGATAATTGTATTTAAACACAATCAAATAAGGGTTGAATTTCGGTAATGCAATTCCCTTTAAGCTATTTACGTAGATACTTAATTATAATTATCTTTTGATGTTCGTTCCCTGTTGTGGTGAATACCTATTTCGATAGAAAAAATAATTCATGATAAATGTTATGTCATAATATAACCAATAAACATGTAGATTTTTGCGTTTGTCCTTTTTACATTAATATATCTTATAACCACTTGATAGTTTTGGATGGTTCACATGGCTATTATACGGGTAATAAATAAAATAAATTGTGGGATAAGTACCTATATCTGTTGCATATTTCGACCGAGCCGATTATATTCATTGAAAAATACATTTTTTTTACGCATTATCACTCATTGGACTAAGACCTAGAAACCCCCTCAATGGTAATGGGCTCATGATGGGCCAAGACCTGTAATGATCATATTTGTATAGATGATGTCATCATTAGCCCATATACGTCCCACTGCTGGGCACGGGCCTCTTCTATAACTGAGAGGGCCTTAGTCAACCACGCTGGCCTAGTGCAGGTTGGCGGACCACACACCTAAGAATTACCTAAGAAATTTTAGGTGTGCAGGTTTCATCACGATGTTTTCCATCACCAATAAATAAATATTACTTTTGCATATGAAAAATAGATTATAGTCTAAAATGTTTATGTTTTAATAATATAAACACTGATTTATATTAATATCAAATGAAAAATAACACAACATCGTTGCAATAACGTATATTACTATTTATACCAATGAAGTCTTCACAAGGCGTATTTTAATTAAGCTGCCATCAAGTCGTCTGAAGACATAATACATCGAGTACACATAATAAATAACTTAAATAAAATCGTAATAGAATACGGTCTGGCAATTTAATTAATATTTCAATATACAGAATTAATGCCCTATGATCAATAAAGCTTAGTTATATTAAATTAATTAATATTAACGTACGCAAGCGATAACTTATTTAATACCAATATGGTTTCAGATGATTTAAAATACTGACTAACTGCCTGGAGGTCTCGCGGCACTACTATATGCTAGAGGTCCTGGGTTCGATTCCCGGGTCGGGCAGTGTTATTGGGTTTTGCCATTAGGAAATTCTCAATAGCAGCACTGAGTCTGGGATTGTGCCTGTAAAATAGCAATAGGCTCGCCCTCTATTACGTTGGACTGATACATACCGAGCGAAATGTGGGTGCAGAAATGCACCTCTGCCATCCCTTCGGGGAATACAGGCGTGAGGGTATGTATGTAAATACCTTAATTATAAGAAGAAAAAATATTTATATTGTTGGATTTTGTTTAAACAAATGGACATAATTTGAAAACTAAAATAGCAACCGAAGCAAGCGAAGGAAACTCACACGTGTTTACAAAAATAGCCAGCTGGCCCCACGCACTAGACTAAAGCTTAAACCTTGTCAAACTGTCTTAAAAAAAACGGTGCCTAGGACTGCGACATATGTAAATTAACTGGTATTGCGTATAAGTGCTTGTGTATCGTTTGCGTGTGCAAGTGCGTGTGTATATGTACATATGTATAAATCAGTCTAAGCACGTAGGAATTGTATATGTAGGTACAATAGTAGTATTGTACACACACTCTGCCATGGTTGGAAACCGTAAAGCACAGGTTATACACATTGGAATAGTGCAGGATATATGTTACTGTATATGTTACTGTGATGGCCTCGAGGTTTGGGCATGCGGTCGACAATCTCGACGGTCGCAGGTTCAAACCTCAGGCACACACCTCTGACTTTTCGAAGTTATGTGTGTATTCACAAAGAATTGTCACGTGAAGGAAATATCGTGATGAAACCTGCACACCTAAAAATTCTTAGGAATTTCTTAGGTGTGTAGTCCGCCAACCCGCACTAGGCCAGCGTGGTGAACTAAGGCCTAAACCCTCTCAGTTGTAGAGGAGGCCCGTGCTCAGCAGTGGGACGTATATGGGCTGATGATGATGATATCCATCCATAACATCAAACTTCATCATCATCAACACTAGCCCATATACGTCCCACTGCTGGACATGGACTACCTAAGAAATTCCTGAGAACACTAAACGTATTTTTGTTAAACTAACACGTCCCCCGACAGATACCTCGTAACCCATATTACTATGGTACAATCGCTGCACTTTTCCAATCCACCGTCTATACTAACATTATTGAAAAATTGTTTGCGAAAGATTGCAATCGCTACTTTGACTTCACATTTCCGACTCGCAAGGGAGTTGCGCCATTTGCAATGTACTATCGCAGATTGCCTTGGCCGTCTCTTTGACATTGTGTTCCACGGTGAAAAATCTACCGGGATGCTCGACAGTAGCTCTGAGTCGCGTGGGAGTTGAGATTATAAAAATTGATTCACAATTTGACGTCATGGAAGCGTTAAAGGGTTTTCTGATTGCCGCTTGTGAATTTTTAGCGGTATTGAATATTAGGATTGCTTGAAGTTGATAATAGTGCTGGTTTTAATATTTGACGGTATTATACATATGTATGTGTTGTATAACATCTAAATTATTACCTTGACAAATCTGCTACGGTTAAAAAACTTTAGTCCTCCAGGCTAGCCGAAATCCTCCTTAAAAATGTATTTTCTTCACCCTAACACTAAGAAATCATACTAACTTATCACTATCTTAACCTCACACTGCCTCGTGGTCTCACGGACCAAGTGTGTGCCGTGTTATCTAGAGGTCCCGGGCTCGATTGCCGGGTCGGGCAAAGTGTTTCTGGGTTTTTCCATAAGAAAATGTGCCCGAAATGTGGGCGCAGAAAAGTACTTCTTCCCTTTCGGAGATTAATTATGGGCGTAAGGTTATGTATGTATGTATGTATCTTACCTTACTATAACTCATTTTACCTTATCAAGTCATCTATTGTGCTTTGGATTCTTAGAGGCCATCATTGTCGTGATTTTCTCATAAACACTTGATCAATCTCGCTTTTTTGTATCTTCAAAAATTATTATAATTTTTTCTGGTAAATTATAGTGTATTTTTGGCAAACTAGTTAATAACTAAAAATAAGTAACTTAGACGCTTACGTCGTCATTGTTTACTGCGTCACTATACAGACATAGTTTCTCCTAGTCATACAAGTTGATGCTGCAAATGTTTGGGACAGCAAAAGTGTCCACTTTACAGAAAACAATTAAAGTGGCAACGGTCCATGAATAGTGCCAAGAGCACAAGTTGAAAAGGCAGCTGTACCCCGTAGGTTCAACTATTCAAACTGTTTTGGACCCATTGGCCGTGTAACTCGTGAACTTTCCAGCGTGCCTGAAAATACCAAATAGTTTGCCGGACGTTGGTAAAAAACGCTGCGTTTTTTATGCCATGTACACTTTCTGATAGAATGATTGCTTTTATGTGCGTCGCTCGTACTTTTTTGTGTTTTGCGAACAACCCTTTCTGGGATCACATTTTACCTTGTCAAATTCATCAAAATCATTTCAGATATTTAGGCGTTAAAGCCTAAGAAACAAATATATTGACAATATTGATAATATTTTATTTATTTATTATTTGATTTTTAGGGGTAAAATCCATCAATATTTTTGTTTAACATGAATTTCGCATACGGCTCGTCCATAAAATTAAGCGAATATTGTTTAAGTTTAACCAGATGTTTTCCTTCCTAATAGTTCAAATTTATAACCCCAACTGTGGCAAAACTCATACGTATTTTTCGTAAACATTCGTTTCTTATTAACGCCACGATATTTTCATCAAGTGAGTATAAAATTTGTAGTGGAGCCGTGCCGACCGCGCCAGCTGCGTCGAGCCCTGGATATGATGTCTTTAATTAAGACCCTCGGCCCGGCGACAACTTTCCTTCTTCGAATTTCCGTCCAATATATACCTGTACATTTAGACACTGGCATGTAAAAGTAACAGCCTGGGTCGTCGTAAAAAAACTAATCATGCCTTTAATGAAAAATCTAACTCATTGAGTTTGACCTATATTAATTCCGATGGGTGATGGGTGATATTGTGGACGTACCTGTATTCAATATTTTTCTAAAGGTAATTTTTGTATCGTAGCTTATTAAACCAATTTATTTATGTATTCGTTTTTGGAAATTAATCAATAATGTACATTCACTATGTTACAACAATTCTTGAAAGTTTCAATAATTGGGATCAGGAAATAATCTTCAATAAAAATATTTTTATTGAAGCGTAAAAACATGATAAATAAAAAAAATAATAAGATATACGATTAATATCTATGAACTGTAATAGAAAGACCTTAAAGGATCAGGCGCTCAGTATACAAACTTATAGCTCTTGCAACATACGCATAAATGCATTAGTTCGGATGTACATACCTATGGACGTTTCTTACTCAATCACGCCAGAACGACAAATTTTAATCTAATATTTGAAACTGGGCACAGCTAGTGACAAATATATGAACATGAATGGAATTTTTCACACTTTTTTTTTCCTTTTAAAAAGTTTGGTTGCTATAATGTTCTTAATAATTGTAGCTTACAATAGCAAAGCAAACTTGTTAATATATTTTTAGTCTTTAATCCTTCGATACTTGAAAACCGTTCAACCGGTATATATTATCTCCTTTATGAGAAGTCTAGATCTAAAGGCCTTTGCTATTCAAGAGACGTAGCCTGTAACTTATTTACAAGTTTCCTTTTATATCCAAACAAGTGTAGCGTAACAAAAGGGTCCGCTTTCAAAACAATTCCTTTTTATTTATTGTCTATCGCAGTTATTCAGAGTTTTAAGGTTTATTTTATTTTTCGCAATTCAGTTGTTAATCCGCTGGGGTATGTCATCAACTTACTCTCCCGATTCCTGAGTGCCTTATTATAGATACAAATGAAGTTCAAATTTGCGTCTTTGACACTGCAAGGCTTGAGCTGCCGTTATAACCGAACCGAATTTCTTTTATAAAGATTAAATTAATATCACCACTGAGAGTTGAACCTTTGGAACCAGCCAAATTTACATGTTGGATAAGTAAGATAGTAAGTAGTAAGTAAAAA